>CM014274.1:86054553-86071815 GCA_004135705.1 Alloteropsis semialata
CGGCCACCGGACCTCGCCACCCGCGCGAGAGTCCGCCGTCCATCAGGGGAAGCACCTCGCTGCCGCCCTCCTCAGGTCCCGCACGGGATCCCGGCGGCGCCCCCTCCGGCGGCGGCGAGGTGGTGAAGGGAGGGAAGGTTTGAGGGGGGCGGCGCTAGGGTTAGCTCCCCTGAGTCGCCCGCGGGAGAGGCGACCAGGGGAAGCCGGAAAGAGTCGCGGCCCTCTTATCCACAGTATTTTAACCATCCGAATGCCTCTTCTTTGCTCAGCACCTGACAGATCAAGAGCCTCCCCTCTTCTTTACTCTTCTTGGCAGATCAAAGGGCCTCTTCTTTACTCAGTGCCTTGGTAGATCAAGAGAGCACCACAACTAATGGCATTAATCCTCCATCAATCATCCACGTTTCCACTCCTAAAATTTGAAGCATCGCACACCATAGTGGCACCCTGCTGGTGAGGTATGCCATTCATCTCCTTTGGATTCACTCAAGGTATGCCATTCATTTCCTCATTTGGATTTGGATTCACTCAGGTTCTTCAATCGATTATTTTGTGCATTCTTGCTGTTCGAAACTTGCCAATGGTTTCGTGCACCCAACCTGTTTGATCTATTGCCTCTTAGAAACTGTTGCTATTTTAAACTTGCCCATGGTTTCAAACACTCAACCTGTTTGATCTATTGCATCTTAGAAACTCTTGCATAGAGCATTCTGAATTTTCTATGCATATCTGTATATTCATATAAATGTATTTCACCTCTGGAAATAGCAAGAGCATTGGCCTCCTTGAGTTATTCAGGTAACAAGCTGTGCTCTAGAAACTCTTGCATAAAGCATTCTGGATTTCCTATGCATATCTGTAGGTTCATGTAAATTAATTTCGCCTCTGGAAATAGCAAGACCATTGGCCTCCTTGAGTCATTAAGGTAACAAGTTGTGCTCCAACTTTATTTATTTCATATATTGCCTCTTAGATACTCTTGCAAAGAGAATATTGCTACACAATCATCTTAGTGTTTCTACTTTTAAATTTCACCTTAAAATTTTGTTTAAAAAATTCCCGCAGCAACGCGCGTGGTATCATCTAGTGGGTAACCTATACCCGTGCCCACATATTACCCACCTCCGATTATCCAAGCACAAACAGATAAAGGTAATACCGAACGGACATGGATAATCCAACAGATATGAAGTGAAGAAACCGAGGATAAGGATAACCTCGTCGGCGACGATGGCATCACTAGCAGCAGGGTGGAGATCGATCTGCAACGCGAGCGCCCAGCTTCCAATCTCACCGCAGTCCGTGGAGATTAATCGACCGATTCAGTCATCGATAACGGGAGAAAGAAGTGGAAGGAGATAGAGAAGATTGACGTGAGACAAATCATAAGAGAAACAGAAAACAGATTGGACAGCCGGTGGAGAATCAGTTGAGTGATGTTTTCCCGTGGATGCAGGTAAAGCGGGTGTCATCCTCATAATCCCCTACCCATGCCCACACTCTCGAATGGGTAATCCACACTCTCCCCGAGGCATGGATTTGGATATGGGTGGTGGTTACCCGACGGCAACGCTAGGAACCTGTAGCGCCCAGGGCTACAGCTTTCCTGCCCAACTTAACTGCAGTACATCACCAGCTTTAACACTCCCAGACCGAACTCATACAGAAAGGGGGTGTTCAATTTCCCAAAAAATTTTCACCAAAATTTTTTTCAAAAAAATCTTACATGCATAGAGTAGTAAACGTGTGTTAATGACAAAACCCATTCCATAACCCCAGGTAACTTTTCGAGACGAATCTAATGAGCCTAATTAGGCCATGATTTGCAACAGTGATGCTACAGTAACCATCTCCTAAACATCCACTAATCATAGATTAATTACCATCATTAGATTCGTCTCGCGATTTCCAGGCGAGATCTATAATTAGTTTTATTATTAGTCTACATTTAGTACTCCTAAATGGTAAGATTCTCTTGTAAAATTTTTCACCAAAATTTTTTCACCCAATTGAACACCCCCAAAACGGAGCACAACAGCTTAAGCCAAACACATAGAACTATGCAGCGATCAAAGCTACTGCAAATTTGCGACAAAACACAGGTTGTCTTTCATGGCAGAGACAAGTCTTCCAGCCTGTTCGCTTGGCTTATCAGCCACCAGCCAGCAGGACTTCAGTCTCACAACAAATCAGCACCAGCCACCAGCCACCAGCCAGCCAGCAGTACTTCAGTCTCACAACAAATCAGCACCAGCCACCAGCCAACCAAACAGGCTGGAAATTTCTTGAGGTCTTTATCTTCCCAAGCATCAACATCTCTACTTCTGCAGCTTCTATTGCTTCCCCTTGAGCGTGGAACACCATTGCAGTCCAATATGTTATCAAGGAACAAGCTAAGCAAACTATTTCAGTAGGAGACCTTATTCTTTTGTTCTCAAACCAGATATTGTTTCTAGTTTTTCAAAGAGATAAGTCCATTGTGCCCCCCTGACATTATCGCTGAATCTAACACACACCCCCTCCCCCAAAAAAAATCAAAAACCGAAAATGAAACACACCTCAACTCTCAAAACCGGACAAAATCCCCCCCCTGACTGAGTCAAAGCGGTTTTTTAGGTGGTTTTGGTGATGTGGCAAGGGTACACGTGTCCTACGTGACGCCACGTCAGCAGGAGGGGGGTGAATTGGACCCATTGATAGTTTTGAGGGTATCAAATAGACTTTACAATAAAATTAAAAATATTTTTCAAAAATTCATGCAATTAAAATTCTAAAATCTTGCTTTCTCTTAAAAAATTCATAGAAACTTCGTTTTAACTCGGAAAAATATAAAACAAATTTCATATTTTTTTTAAAAATCATGCTCTATCTTTAATGAAATTCGCTGAAGTTGAATTTCATTAAAGATAGAGCATGATTTTTTTAAAAAAAATGAAGCTGGTTTCATATTCTTCTAAGTTAAAACGAATTTTCTATGAATTTTTTAAGAGTGAGCAAGATTTTAGAATTTTAATTGCACGTATTTTCTAAAGAAAATATTTTTAATTTTTTGTAAAGTCTATTTGATACCCTCAAACTATCAATGCGGTCCAATTCACCCTCCTCCTGTTGACGTGGCGCCACGTAGGACACATGGACCCTTGCCGCATCACCAAAACCACCTAAGAAACCACTTTGACTCAGTCAAGGGGGGTATTTTGTCCGGTTTTGAGAGTTGTGGTGTGTTTCATTTCCGGTTTTTGATTTGAGGGGTGTGTTTTAGATTCGACGATAAAGTCAAGAGGGTAAAATGGAATTCTCTTTTTCAAATGGCCCACAGATAGCTGCCATCCCAACAATGTGATTTTCTCCCTCTGGGAATGAAAGTATTAGTCCAAACCCAAAACTGATCAAAGTTTGTAGGTCTGCAATCTGCCCAAGAAACATGGGCTATCAAACTCCAAATATATTTGGCAATTGGACATTCAAAGAATAGACCATGAGAGAACTATTTTCAATCTTCACAAAAAAAACTTCTGTATCCATCACCGCCAAGGCTGCTCTGTTCCGGTGCCGACAGCAGCCCTTTAAACTGCAATGACCGTCGGAGAACATTCGTGCGGCTCTGCATTCATCTTTTGCTTGAGGTGAACCGTGGCTCAGATGTCAGAATCAACGATTGTTTCTAACCTTTTTATAAACAGTGAAGAATTTAAATTCAACAAATGGACCTGGCTCTCATCGAATTTGGAACAGACAGGACAGTCAACTGAAGCGAAACGATCTTTTTTCATGGAAATTAAGCGAAGAGAATTGCAGAACGAACCGGAAATTTCAGAAAGCACTCCATTAATTCACACATTATAGAATCCTTACAAAATAGTAAAACTCAAAACAAAAAAATGAAACCGACAAGAGCTGTAAAACTTGCTAAGCTCTTTCAGTAACAATTGATTATTTCAGTCTTGTAGACGAGGGTGCCAGGGCAGAGGCGTCCGCCAGGCTCAGTAGACGTACTCGACGCGGCAGAGCTTGGACGAGGAACCCGACCACGGCACGTCGACGGTGACCATGCCGTCCTTGTACGCGAACTCGGCCTCCTCGCCGTTCACCCTGCAGAGCCTGGGCCTAGCCGACGAGTACGCCACCATCTCCCCCGCGCCCTTGACGGCCACCTCGGCGGTCACGCCGTTCGAGTCTTTCTTGGTCTCGAACTCCTGCACAGCGCCGGCGGTGTTGAGCATGTTGGCGAGCCCGATGGGCGCGAACTTGACTGCGCGCTCCGGCGAGATGACGCGCACTGGGGCGACGACGAGGAGCTCGTAGGTGAAGGGCGCGAGGGTGAGGTCCACGCCATCGTCGGGGCGCAGGAGCTGCAGCTTCCTGGCCTCCACCATGTACACAGCGAACTGGGACACGCCCTTGACGCTGACGCCGGGGCCCTTGCCGCTCTTCCACTCGACGTCGGCCGGGGAGGCGCGCACCGCGAGGGGCACCGAGTACTCCGAGAAGCACTTGTTCCGGCGCGCCTCGGGGCTCCATCCGCCGCCCTGGCAGTTGAAGGCGCCGACGACGCCGGCGAAGCGGTTCACGTTCCAGATCTTGAGCACGGTGCGGCCGTCGTGGAGCGGGTCGGCGAAGAGGCAGTCGCGCGCGGGCAGCGCGTAGCCCTCGCACCGGAGGATGGTGCCGTCGGGGAGCGCGAGGCGGCGGAGCAGCGCGAAGTCGTGCTGGCCCACCGAGTCGCTGACGTAGATGGGCCCGCCGGAGACGGCGCGGGAGGCGGCGTGGAAGGCGGCGCAGGGGTGCGTGGACTGGAACATGTCCCAGTCCGGGTGGATGAAGTTGCCCATCCACAGCGAGTTGTAGGCGCAGTGCACCATGTGGCAGCCCTGCAGCCAGAAGGTGCCGTTGGGGTCGCCGGAGGGGTCCGTGCACCAGAAGTCGTCGCCGACGCGGCCCAGCGCCACCGCCTCCGTGCCCAGCAGCATGAAGTCGTTGCAGTGCTCCATGCTCGCGATCACGCCGTTGCCGCCGAAGTGGCGCCGAACCGACGCCGTCAGGCCGGCGAAGTAGGCCTTGGCCAGCTCCACGCGCCCGCCGTACTCCTCGCACAGCATCTCCAGCAGCTGCAGGATGCAATCACATGACCCGTTAGTCAAAAAGTCATATCTTGTTACTTCAGATCAAACACTATCAAAAATCGTGTTTTACTGTCGTTAAACTAGATTAACATGCATAATCTTCATTTATGTGGTTCACAGTATCAACACAATGTCGTGTAAGGCAGAGGTAACAAGGAACCGACATGTCAAATGTCAAAATTCTACATCCTAAAGCTCAGGAAATTGGCTGCCCATGCCCTGATGAAAAGGATTACTGCTACTTGATTGCACCGTCAATTGGATTAACATGGGCAATCTTTTCAATTTCGTGTACATGTGTAATAAAAAAGACCGGAAAACGAAAAAAGCACCCGTTGCCTGCAAGAAGAGGCCACGATGCGGCAGCCCAGCCAGCAAAAAAAAAATAATGTTAAAGATGGGGCAAACATTTTCTCAAATATTTAGCGGTTGAGAGGCATCTTTATTTTTCAGAAATTCAGCACATGTTCCAGAAAGAGCGAACCTAGCAATAGTTTATGTAAAGTAATTTATATATAATAACGGATTGGACTCTAGTTCATCAACCACCCGAATACATCAGCATAGATAGATATATTTTAATACCACTACTGAGTATATGAATATCCTAGGCCACAACCATATTGTATTATTGTTCTATCACATGTTTCCCAGGACATCTAAAACTCCTACTCCGTACTCCTACGCACCATATCCACAAAGTTGGTCCTAGAATTATATCCCAAAAAGGTTTTAAAAAATATTGGAGCACTGTCCGGCCCATCCGTTCGTCCCCGACTTCCCGGGCGCACCCGGAATGCTCGAGAACTCATAACCCCGTCACGTGCACTGACGCCATCCGGTCACACTAGGGTGATCAATTGGAGCAAAAAATTTTGCTGAAAAATTTTGCAAGAGAATTTTATCATTTAGAAGTACTAAATATAGACTAATAATAAAACTAATTATAGATTTTGTCTGAAAATCGCGAGACGAATCTAATGATGGTAATTAATTTATGATTAGTGGATATTTAAGTTGATGGTTACTGCAGCATCACTGTTGCAAATCATGGCCTAATTAGGCTCATTAGATTCGTCTCGAAAAGTTACCTAAGGGTTATGGAATGAGTTTTGTCATTAACACATGTTTACTACTTCATGCATGTAAGATTTCCTTGAGAAAAATTTTGGTGAAAATTTTTTGAGGAAATTGAACACCCCCAAAATATGGCAAGAAATCTCTTACATGAATGACGTCGACCTTGACGCCGTCGATGCCGGACGCCGCGAGGTGGGAGTGCAGGCCCTCGTAGAGGTCCTGCGCGCGCTTGGGGTCCACGAGTCCGACGCCGTTGTTGACGATCTTGTCGACGGCGAGGTCCTCCATGGTGCGCTGCAGCCCCGGGGAGAGCTTGGGCGCCAACACCTTGGCCGGCGGCAGCCCGTCGGCGCCGGGGCGGAGGCCGCCCCAGTACCCGCACAGCGCGTGCCACACGTACACCTGCTCCACGGTCGGGAAGGCCTCCTTCAACTCCCGCACGAACGCGCCCATCCCGCCCTGCTTGTACTCCCGGAACTTGCGGTTCTCCTGGAACTTGATGAGCCGGCACGGCATCTGCTCGCCGGCGGAGGTGCGGTTCATGCCCTCCTCGCCGCTGGCCGGGTCGTCCTCGTCGTGGCAGATGGACTGCCAGCCGTCGTCGATGAGCACCAGCCCCGGTGGGCAGCCGCCCTCGGCGAGGCGCCGGACGCCCTCCCACACGCCCTCCGGGTGCACCTTGAGGTAGAAGGCGTCCCACGTGCACCACCCGAACTTGTCCACGATCGGCGGCGGGGTCTTCTCGTCCATCGTCCGGAACGTGCCCAGGTGGGCGCGGACCACCCGCACGGCCTCCTTCACGAGCTCGAACGGGTCGTCGCCGGCGTGCAGGTACAGGGAGCTCCGGAACACGGAGCCGCGCACCGCCGAGGACCCGCTCTCCACCACCATGTCCACGTAGTCGTCCACCTTGCCGGACTCGAGGCAGGCCCGGAAGGAGCCCTCGACGATGGGGAGCAGCAGCACGTAGGGCCGGCCGCCGCCGGCGGCGGAGCGGTCGAGCACCATCATCTGCGTCTCGTTCTCCACGTCCCGGCCGCTGTCCCCGACCCAGTGGGTGGTCCACCACACCTTGAAGCGGAAGATGCTCATGAACCGGGTGTCGCGGAGCCTGCCGACGGGCACCACGTGGCGGCTCTTGGCCGCCGGCGCGTCGAAGCCGAGGAAGCTGCCCCCTGATGCCGCGGGGGCGGTGGCGTCGCCGCCGGCGGGCACCAGCGTCGACGCCGGGGTGAGGCGGATGTTGGCCGGCACGTCGAGCAGGAACGGGTGGCCGTCGACGGCGAGGTCCTTGCCCTTGAGCGTGAAGCGCGACGGCGCCTTGAGGCCCTCGACGGGGGCGGCCGCGTCGCCGAGGAGGTCCGTCGTGGCCTTGCTGAGGTTGGGAGCCATGGCGATCGACTGGTCTGGCTGTGGCTCGACGGCTTCCCTGCTTGGCGCTGCCCTGCTTGGGCTGGAGTTTTCGAGAGAGGTGTTGAGGATTGTTGTTGGTGTGATGCTTTGGTTGCTAAAGCTTGGTGCTTTGTGGAAGCATTGGTGGCCAATTGGCACTGGATTTATAGAGGCCTCGTGTGGGCTCCACAAGGAATGCATCGTGCAGGAGGATTGAATTTTTTTTACATGGAAACAGCAGTAACTTTCACCGACCTATTTCGCCGCGCATGGCGAAGCTTCGCACGCTGATTTATCGGCCCTTTTCCATGGGTTATTTTTGGCGACCCCATTTTTGGATCACGTCACCCCTATCCTCTTGAGATCTCGTGCAATCAAGTGGCGATGGTGTTGCCTTGTGATTGCCGAGATTTTTGCGTGTCGGTGATATGGTTTCTCCACATGAATACATGATGATGCGCAAAATGGCAGGTATTATCCGCCCAAGATTTTGAGCTAAAAAAATCCGCCTAAGATTCTGCGAGTGGGGATAGTACGCCAAAATTGGCACAGAATCCCCTATATTTGGCTAATGTCCATATTTTTAGCTTTGTACTCCCTCCGTATTGAAATAGAAGTCGTTTTGGACAACGACACGGTCTCCAAAATGTAACTTTGACTTATTATTTTTCCAAAAATATTTATTAAAATATAATATATTTATACTTTTATAAAAATACTTTTCAAGACAAACCTATTCATATGGTTTTCACATTTTCAAACTCAACGAATTAAAAGTTATTCGAGATTTATATTTTCAATGTTTGACTAAAATCTTGTCCAAAATGATTTCTATTTCAATACGGAGGGAGTAGGTGTCTGATCGATTCAATGTCTCATCGATCTCCTGGAGAAACTAAAAGTGACAGATTTCCGTTGCATTGCGTCTTTTATGCGGAGGGGCGACGCAGGACGTGCGTGGTGTCGTGTCGGGTCCATGATCATGGATCTTTGTGCTACTGTACCGTAGCACCGGGGGGCGGGTCCAGCAACAGAGGGACCGGGCCCCGCGCCACGTGTGGCCCCGCGGCCGCGTGTCGCCGGTGTAGCGCGCTAATCACGTCGACGTGGCTTCCTTCCTTCTCCCTCGGGTCGCGGTAACCGGCGCGTTAATTACGCCTCGGCCGTTTGGGTTCAGTTGACTTTTTCTCGGGCCCCTGGACCGCCTCTAGCCCTCCAGGCCTTTCGAGAAGAGTCAAGAGCCTCCAGGTCTTCCTTAGGCCTTGGGCCGCGTCTCCGCCACAACTCCTTAGGCCAGGCATGGCCCACTCGTGTGTGTGGCCGATTTCCTTCTCGTTTATTCTGCGGTTGACGACGTTTGCTGCGCTAAAAAAAGGTTGACGACGTTTGTTGTGCTAAAAAAAGTTGACGACGTTTCCGTTTCGTCGCTGCTGCAGGGGTGCCACGGCTGGAGCTTTTTTTCAACGTACGGCATCGTGGCAAGGAACCAAGCGTCCATCTCGACCGGCCCGGCCGGCCCAGATGCAGCGCAGGTCCGTAGGTCAGCCGTCGTTGGTAGGCACGCGAGACGCAACCGACCGACTATCGCGTAACGACGCTGAGGGTGTTCGATGGGGTCGTCACCCCTCGGAGTGGTTCAAATCCAATCCAGGAGATCTGTTTATTTGGCTTATCAACCATCAGCCAGCGCAGTACTTCAGTTTCACAACAAATCAGCACTAATCATCAGCCACCAGCCAACCAACAGTACTTTTCTCTCACAACAAATCAGCACCAGCTACCAGCCAATCAGGCTCGTCGGTGCGAGTCTCGCGAGGCATTGGAGAAGAGACGACGAAATTCACAGTACCGCACGGAACCCAGAGAGGCCGAGACGCCCGGCCAATCAGCATCGTACGTGCAACGGTGCATGGGTCAGGGCGACCGATCAAAACCGTGTCTCACCGACCCTTTGGGATCGAGATCGATGGACAGCGACGTCACGTGCGTGTCGTGTGTTGATCGCGTGCATACCCGTAGGGCTGTTAGGGCCTGTTTAGATGGATAGAAATAAAAGTTACTGTTTACTGTAGCAATTCTAAATCGAAGATTAGAAGGACTAAACATGATCTAATTATAAGGCGCTATACACGGTTGGACGGGAAATCGCGAGACGAATCTATTAAGCCTAATTAATCCGTCATTAGAGATTGTTTACTGTAGCACGACGTTGTCTAATCATGGCCAAATTAGGCTCATTAGATTCGTATCGAAAAGTTACCTAGGGGTTATGGAATGGGTTTTGGCATTAACACACATTTAATACTCCATGCATGTAAGATTCCCTTTAATGAATAGTAAAAAATAGCAAAATTTTTTGGCAACTTGGCCATCTATACATGCCCTTAGTAGAGTAAATACTGACTGCACAAACACAGACGCTCTATCCAGAAACGTGCCGCGGATGCAGAGAGGAGCCGGATTAGCGGGCCCACGGGCGTACGCCGTGGCTCGTTGCCGGTCGGTGCTCCGGTTCCGTGGGCGGTGTCGCGGGCCGGTGGCGCGCGTCCGCGGCGGCCAAGAAGCATCGGTGTCCTCTGCTGTCTCGTGGCCGGCGTGCGACCTCGACGCACGTACTGTATTGCATGCCTTGTGAACGAAGGCAGCGCATGGCTGATTGGAACAGGGGATGTCTGTTTCCCACTGTGCATGGCAGTATGGCACCACAAGTCCGCATCCCTGGGCCCTGTGGCCCTGGGCCGAGCTCCACGTACCGCCGTGACCTGGGGAGCTGGTAGTTGGCGGTTGGGAACTGTTTCGTGGCTGCAGGACATGCCGCCACGCCCGCGCGCACGCTCTGAAGCTTTGCAACCAACACCAACGCGGACGGCGGATATGTGCCGCCTTCCCAGAGGCAGCGATCGAGCAGGACGGTAGGTGGGTGACCCGTCGCGAACGATGCAGATGCGACCGTGTCTAGGCTCGGCTCGGCCGCGCGCGCCCTGTTACTTGGCGACACACTTCAGTGTCTCGATTCGATCGAGGTCCGAGGAGTGGTTCAAATCGGGGAAAAAAAAGCTTGGTCGGTGCACGTCTCCTGGCGCGACGAAGGATCCGCGACGAGTCCACCGGCCAATCAGCAGACCGTGCGTAACGTGCGACGGAGCTGGGTTCACCAGAGCCCGGATCGCTTTGACCACCAATTGTTTTTATCTGGGGTCGCGTCGCGTGGTCAATACCCTTATCCAGACACATGACACGGATGCAAGAGGAGAGGATAAGTGGGGCCGCCCGGGCCCGCGGGGGCGTACGCCGTGGCGCGTCGCCGGCGCGACGACGCGGCCGGGTGGGCGGCCGGCCGGTGGCGCGCGTCCAAGTTTCGGTGTGTGACGGTGCCTTCCTGTACAGAGGCCACATCGCATGCCTGCCCAGAGCTGACCTGGTCACGACGCAAACGTGCGCCTGCATGTCGTGTGGACGAAGGCATGCTGCGTGCGGCGCCTGCGGCGGGCGCTCCCCGTGGCGCCACTTGCCACGTCGCGCTGTCTAGGTGGACAACGTGGCATGGAGGCGACGGTCGGGCGGGGTGGTGGTTGGCGGAGCACGTACTGGCCGCTGCGGACCCGTTTGCTTCTTCGTTCTGGCGCCGTTCATGAACTGACCGTGGCGGATTGCGCCGTCGTTCTGGCGCCGTTCATGAACTGACCGTGGCGGATTGCGGGCGGCCGGCCGGGCGGAGACGCCACGGCGCACGCACGACCCGGTTGCGTGGGCGGCGGCGCCGAGTACATCTACAGCTGCTGGTCGGCGGGGTTCACCGGCGAGGAGTCGCCCAGGTGTTCATGTCCAGAGCATGGCACCGGTGCACCGGTCGCTTTCGTGAAAAGGATGGAGATGCACCGTGCGTACAACGGAGTATCCTACCAGCTCAATTAATTTTGTGCTGTAAACGACGGCCGGGGCTGGGCTAGCAACAGCGTAGGAGTACGTGCTGACATGCATTTGCCTGGATCTCGAGCTGGGCTGGGCCGATAAAACTTTTCAATTGAGTGCCTAGTTTCTGTTTCCAATTTTATCTGCCAAATTACGAACGAGTTATTAGCAAGCTAATAAACGAAGTGTGTGTAGGAACCAGCACTTTTTTTGGCCAGAGAAGAGTAAGGCTAATCCAGTGTATAATATATGTTTGTTTGGTAGAGTTTCATCTGATTCCAATTCTTTGTATGAAGATTCTGTAGTTGAAAGTGATTTTATTTGATCCTGTAGCATAAACTCTTATAATTAGGATGGGGAATCACTTCATAATCAGGAGAAGATTAGTTTATTTCAGAGAATTACTTCATAAATAGAAAAAACCACTTATGTAAAAACTGTTTGGCTGAGCTATTTGCTCGATTCACAAAGAATCAGTTCCTAAGAGCTTTGCTAAACAAAGCATATATAACACTATTTGCTAAAATTTAGTAGTACTGTTTATGACTTTGACCACTACTTAGGGGTATTAAATAAAGGCAGTTTACAAAACCAGCTCCACAACCCCTGCGCTAATTCGCGAGACGAATCTAATGAGGCGTTTGACCGCATGAACAGAGGATGGTTACTGTAGCATCACTGTAGCTAATCATGGATTAATTAGGGTCATTAGATTCGTCTCGAAAAGTTACACCCATCTGTGAAGAGGTTTTGCAAATAGACTTTATTTAGAGCAAGGCTAATGGTTTAGCCCACTGCCGACTGGGAGAAGCTGCCATGTCACTTACAGCTAATCATACAGTCAACCTGTATAGTAAGCCGGCTGAGAGGTATACTATAATAAAAACACAAGCATTAATTTTTTTCTCGGGGAGGGGAAGGACGGGGGACGGAATCGCCGGCCTAGCGCTCGTAGCGGGCTGGGAGATGACTGAGAGAATTAATTTTTTTCTCGTAACCTGAGCCGGAGGCGGGCGAGAAGGGAAACGCCGGCTGTGCAATCTCTCTCCAACGTGGCCTGCTTTTTTGTTTACGTGGACTCTCCCAGCCCGCTAAAAATAGCTTATTATACTTGCTCTTAGTACTCCATGCATACAAGATTCCCTTTAGCGCTTTTTAGCGCTTTTGGAACCAAACAAGGCCAAGATTAATTTTTTTTGGTGTTACCGTCCCTATCGTTTCCGAGAACCTGCTTGCCGTGAAACAAAATTCGTTGGCGCGCGCAATGCCTTCGTTCCATACATCGCGATCGGCGACACCTCCCACTCCTCTCAAATTTCTGTCTCCGTCCACTCCGGCATGCGGAACCTCTCGCTTTAATTTGCTGAGACTTGAGAGGGGTATAAAGCAGCGTACAAAGACGGATTATATTCATCTTCATCCATACACGTACTGTATATTCTGATTCTGGAGCGCTACTATACCTTTGCTAAAGGCGTCAGTATGCCGGTACCAAGTGGAGTATGAATGTGTGGCAGCAGATCCTATCAGTCTTTGCAACGGGCCAAGTGCTAGTAGTGTTGGTAGTTCGATCTGGTGGTGGTTGGTTCCTCCGCCAAGCCTAGAACACTCGCGACTCAGACAGTCAGACTAGGCATGCATGCATCGGCGCATCGCGAATCGCGATTAATGTGTGGACGACGGGTAGGGCATACTCCTAATCTATACTATAAAGAGAATAACTTTTGAGGACAATTCTCACCCAAAAGCTACCCACCTTACCTCTCACAAATTCTTTTGATGGGCCCACGATACAGTCCAAAAAGTTTGACAGGAGGGGGGGGAGATGGAAAACTTGATTGTTAGAAAATAGCTGCGGCAAAACATTTTAATTTTTTCTCACCGCGCTTTTTAGTTACCCACCCGTGTACCCACCATTCAAAATTCCAATCCCGCCCCATTTTCGGGTATTTGTTTCCTTATTCACTTCGTCGTTGTTCCCTATTACCCTCCCTTTCTCTATCTTCCGTTTCCTATTTTGCGTCTAATTACCTTGCTCTGGCACCAATCCCGCCCCTGAATTTATGTTCCTTTTTTCACGCGGATGAGAGATGACTGTTGATTTCCTTCCTTGTGGCCTTGCCGGTCTCGAGCAGTAGACCTTCCTTGTTTTCTCTCTCTTCTTCCTCATATCCCCTTGCCGCATTCTGCCTCCCAACCAGCAAGGACCCCAGACCCCCTCTCCGGCGGCGGCGCGGGGGGTTTGTCGCGTGCGTGAGGGAGCGAGCGAGCGAGATGTACCGTCTGGCGGCCGGCGCATCGTACCAACATCCCATCCTCAGCGTCTCTCTCAGAGTGCCTCGGGGACGGCGGCAGCGGCCGGCCATAGCGCGTATCCCCACCGCCATCTGCATCGCTTTGGGACTACGGTGGCGGATGCGGTTGGCTTCCCCAACCCGATTGACCTCGGCGGCAGTCGCCCAAGCGATGACAGGGAGGTAGAGAAATTGCTTCGCACACGTGCCAATCTAATGCCGCACAGGTTAGGGATTTCAATTTAAAAACATTTACATATTCAAATTGTGATAGATTTCTCAGGTTGTATGACGATAGTCTCTGTTGACTGTTCTATAGTATTGGTAGCCGGTAAGATTTTGCATGAAGCATGCCCAAGATCTTAGTTTCAGATCACACGGATATTGTTGCAAAGTCTTCTTTAGTGATGATGGAATGGATTAAAGAAAGCAGTGGTTAGCGTGCAATGCTCTCAAGTTTATCTGTCGCAGGAATGAGAAGCTTTACTCTTGAGGTGTGTTTCTTTTAGTTGACGCCAAACTTTCTTGTTTATAATCTGAAATAATTTTCTTATGTATGGAATTCCTAGGTTGTTGCATAATAGATTACTAATAAGTACTATGAAAATTGTCTTGGCCATTTAACAGGAAGCTACAATTAATTTGTTTACATTGTACGTGTAACTTGGAGGTGATGAATTATTTTACCTGAAATGCTTATGACTTGCCTATATGTTTTTGGTTATAGCCCTTTGGACATCAGGAGCTGCTACGAGCATCACGGTTGGGAGGTGAGTTCATTTTAGCATTTGGGCATATAATTTTTTTTATGGAATAGATTCTCCGCTTCCAGGAGCATGTAATCCCGCATATATATGAACTATACATAACACTTTTTGGCATGATGTGTCCGTGCTAGATTAAACCCTGGGCCATGAATTTTATTTTTTTGAAACATGGTTAAACCCTGATCTAATTGGGCATACAATATTGAGTATCGCTGTTGCTATTTTTAATATTATTATTATTGTTTTTTCTGCATGAATATTTTTTCTTGTTTGTTTCCCATTCAATCTCTGCCATTCATTGTAGAACGATTTTTTAGGTGCACGAGGTTGATGGCCGATATATATACTTTTGAGTGGCACCTGACGCCAGGCCTAGGTACTTCATCAGACCATGGTTGTCGTGGACTTTTGGCATAAATTAGTGGCGGCTTCAAACAGGTTAGCTTTTATCCATCATTGCTTCAATGGTTCAATCAACCTCTGATAGTGTGTACTAGCAAATAAAATCTAGCCTGATCCTTACTCGTGGCAAATAAAACCTGCAAGAGAAAAGAGCGTGTTCTGATTCAATTAATGGATAAATTTTGACATCAGTCCAACTGCTGCTGCAAGGTAAGTTGTATCCCATACATTTTGCCACCATTTCTTTTTTTTCTTTTAATTTTAAGTTTATCATTGCCCATCTCATGCTCTCTAATACCTTGCTTCAGGTTCAGCTTTGATATTTCCTCAAAAACTATCATGTGAGGGAATGCATATTTGATTGGCCTCTGGATATGATAGGTGAGGAAACTGTGGTATCATTGGTCTTTCTATTCTGGCATGCTTTATTAAATCTGATCATTATTATTTCTTTTTTCCTGTAAATTCAGCATGCCTGTATGTTTGCACTAATTGTTTCTGAATTGTTTTCCATGTGATTCAAAATATATGCCCACAATATTTTTAATTATCATTTCGCAGCTCGGTATTTTACTTTTTTTATGCAGTAACACGATTGTATTGGAAAGAGGAACTATACACATATTTTGTTTGATGATTAGTGCACTTGCTGTGTGAAGAAGCAACAACATGCAGTTCCTCTGAATCCTTTTGTCCTGTTGCATGACATTATTTGACCTGATATTTCTTGACTTGCAGTCTACATGCAAGAGCTTGCAATCCTTTCCACTAGGAATGAGCACATGGATGTTGTGAATGCACTGATTATTGAAAGGTTCCCTAATAGTAAAAAATGGTGTACTACAGTTTTGGTAGCTGCATCAAAAGCTTCACTATTTAAGAAACTGTGATGACCTTGGACTCTTTATGATCAATGTTCCTGGAATTTTGCTAGCAGAAATGTTATGAGAAGGAAATGGGTGCTTGTGAAGTTGCTTGGTGTTTGTGAAGTTGCTTGAGGTGAAGATCGAGGTGCAGGAGCTTGTCATTGTAGAAAGGTATCTTTTTTCCCCTTCTCCCCTCTTGCAATCCAGTAACTTCACCCTGGGCTCTTGAAATGTCAAGTGAAAATAGTGTCTAGAAGGGAAGGGTAGATGTACTGATGATTTGGTTTTTGAGGTTTTGGGTATTTTGAACAGTGAATGATAAATAGGCTTATTGAGGATGCATCTGCAAGGCTAAGACCTGAGCCATATATACTGAAAGGAATCTTTTGGAAATAGGCAAGAGATGGAGGGACTGCATAACTACATATATGAATCTAATTCTAATTTCTTCTATCTCAAAAAAAAATGCATGTTACGATTTTCATGCTTTGCAATAGGTCAACATGATTAGTCATTGCAATTAGCTAGCTAGATTATTTTAGACCCCAATTTCTGAACAAATTCCTTAAGTTTTGCATTTGCAGTGCTGATGCTATGACCATCTGACTATATCTTGGTGGAATGGAAGGAAATCATTGCATGGTACATGCCAATTACAAGTCGCTCTTGCATTGCCTCATTTTTGTTTTCTTCACTTTTCTTGTGCCATTTTTTTATTCTGGCTCCTTGATATCTTAGTGTAGCAGTTGAATTAAATATGAGGTTCAATGACTTGCCCTGTGATCTGGTAGTGTTTTTTTAGTGTTCTATATATATATATATCTATACTATAAAGAGAATAACTTTTGGAGACAATTCTCACTCAAAAGCTACCCACCTTACCTCTCACAAATTTCTTTGATGGGCCCACAATGCAGTCCAAAAAGTTTGACAGGAGGGGGGGAGGGAAAACTTGATTGTTAGAAAATAGCTGCGGCAAAACATTTTAATTTTTTCTCACCACGCTTTTTAGTTACCCACCCGTGTACCCACCATTCAAAATTCCAATCCCGCCCGATTTTCGGGTATTTGTTTCCTTATTGCCTGGCTGCTAATTGCCTTATTTGATTCAAAATTTAAAGAGGTCGCACGCCAGGACCCCATCACGTCAAATAATTTCAAAATTTCAATTGCCTACCTTTTTTGATGCCGCATGCCAGGACTCCATCAGCAAATGCCGCCATCAGCAAATTGCCTGCCTTTTTTTGGTGCCAGGTTTCGAAATTTTAAAATGCCCAGGACTCCATATTATTTCTTTCCTTTTTGTTTGACACCATCGCCGTGGACACCATCAATTTATTTCCTTTTTATTTGACGCTAGATTTTGTTTCACGCCAAGACACTATCTGCCTTTTTTGATGCCAGGTTTCTTTCCTTTTTGTTTGAC
>CM014274.1:86077716-86096387 GCA_004135705.1 Alloteropsis semialata
AAACATATTTGTGTGTTAGCAATTTCATGGTCTCTCAATATCTAGATTATATTCTCATTGTTTGATGCTTTTGTTTTTGCTTCTATCTATTCGATCTAAACCCAAGGATTCATTTTTTTTTACAGCTCACCTAGGGATTCATGTGAGTGACATTGAAACTAACTATTTGCATACCTTCTGTGACTTTCAGGTAGGACAATTAGTGATGCATGGTGGTATTTGTCGAAGTTTAGCTTTGTCTTTCATGGAGCTCTGGAAATACGAAATAGTGAAGCTCTAGACACACGTTGTTCACTTCTTGATTAATAAAATTCTCTCTAAGGTTATTTAGACTGATTTCAAATTACAAATCTTACAGCTCTACTGCTTTGTTTAGTTGGTGTAGGAGATTATATTCAAGGTAAATATCAATATCAGTAACCTCTTTCCAACGGTGAACGTCCGTTTGAGTTTTTAAAAACAAATAATGTTTGTGTACCATTTGCTTGTTCATGCTTTTGCTGGATTGTGTGCACATATTCTTGTTTTTAGTGTAGGATGTAAGTATGTAACTATAATTTTTCTTTTGGATGTAACTGTATAATTTCACTTTCACTTTTGAGTATCCTAATTCTTTTCTTTGATCTTGCAAGTGATTAGTTGGTTCCAGTCTGCTAATAGCATCATATCCTAATTTCTCTCTTTCGTAGCAAATACCATATTCTCTCTACAACATATCCTGAAGTTTTGCATTACTACGTCGATAAGTGATGGTGACTCGAGGACCTTCATGAGGTGAAACAATCGCTGGATAAACTCCGTATGCTTAATGATCACACGTCTTGCTGACTTGTAGAGACAAAAAGGTTACAATCTACATGCCGATAAGATAACTATTTTTTCTTATAAATTGCCACAAATTACTGCCATTAGGCATACATTTCTCATTTTGAAATAATTTTAAAGTAAATCACTGTGAGGAAGGAAGGACCTTCTGGTAATGAAGGACAGCCAATTTGTTTTTTTTGTTCCCAAACAAATAAGCTCTGTACCTCAAATGCCCAAATTAATTGTATATGTTATTTATGCAGGAAATATGTGTGGAGCATATATCATATTGATGGTTATCTTGATGTTGCAAAGGCCGGATACAATATTTATGTTTGATGAATGATGGTGACTTTGTTTTACTTTATTAGATATACTCCAACAATGTCGATTTAGGTAATTGAAGACTTAAGTTGTTAAAGATTGTGAAAGTTATGAATTTGACTATTTATGAAATTCTTGATCATGTGTCCTACTGCTTTTCCATTATTACTTTAATCCAAAAAATTTACTCCTATTTCAGGTCCACTAAAATTTAAAAGTATTTGAATCAAAGCAATACCCACAAGTAAGCACACTAGGTTTCACTGAAATCACTTCTACTCTCTTCTGGTATTCTTGAATTGTGTTGACCTAGGATAACTTGCAGAAAAGGTTTATTTTGTCTTTATCTAGAAATTTGGTGCATTCAGATTAATTTTTTATGAAAGTGCATTCAAATTATTGTCTTTTGAAAAATCTAAGAATTCTGAAATTTCTTATTTCTTTCAGCGCTCCTGCTGCTTTGGTCATCTTCATTGAGCCGGCTTGGTCCCAGACTGATGGACCATTGGCTTTGTGCATGCCGGTACAGACTATGCTCATGCCAAAGAACATTTTCCTCTTAGTGGAAATTTCATAATTGTGCTGGATACTTTAGAGAAATGTCCATGTTTGATTTTTTTCAGGTATGAACACTGAATATTTCTCCATTCACTTATATAATGTTGTTGATTAGTGTGTTCCATGATTTAGAGGAAAATCATCAACTCTGCGCACGCACCAGCACCCGCACGCTTGCCGCCACATACAGCCATGAGGTGAGGGCCTTCGCGGACACCATGCTATTTCTCGCCTCCTAGCCAGTGAGGTCATCTACATAAATGTTCATTAGTTTGTGATTTGTAGGAACATGTGACCTGACCCTTTTGCAGTTTTGCTCTATGGTGTGGACTGTGGAGGCTATTCTTTATGAGTAAGTGAGCGAGTAATGTCTCTCCACTGGAAATAACATGACTCCTACACCAAATGTAATGGCGGCAGCATGCTTGTTTTTTTATCCTTTTCTAGATCACAGTTCATATGGATTTTCAGTATTCAGACTTACTGGAAGGACGAGGCATATTCAGTAATCATTGAAATTCAAGCTCATGCAGCATCTGTGGTGCCCATTCTTCGAAGGATCATCATATCACACAGTCCAATTTTAACACCTACGGGTTCTATTATTCTGGTGGTTGTAGCAGCATGCCAGCTACCAGAAGAGATTGAGAAATTGATTGCATGCCAGCTACATGAAGAGATTGGGAAATTGTTTGGTAGTAGAACCTGTGATATGGGAGAACCATAACGTAGAGACGAGAGAAACTTTTTATGTTATGATTATTTGTTTGAGCAAGGTGCTTTTCCCTGGCGGTGGCCTGCTTGTTATTTTTTTGGCAGATGTGTAGAGATAAACTATATAAGAGCTTCACGTGATTGATTACTTCAATGAGCGTGTTCTGTGTATATGCTTGTTATACAAGAGCTTTACGTGATTTGTTTTAAAAATATTTATGCGCACTCTACTCTTTTAACAAAGATGCACTAATATGTAGGCCTCCTTCCTAAATTTTTTGGTATATAATCTGATGGTCCATGATTTTTCTTCATAAAAAATCTTGATTTATTTAAACACGTGTGGGCAAGATAATTTCAATCTCTGGTGCTATAATACTAAATTTCTTTTTTTTAAAAAGACGCATATCATTTTTTCTATAAATATTAAACTATTTATACTAGATTTTTTAAATATAAAATTCTTATTACTAAGTTTTTGAAAAACGTGCCTGTGGCACGTGCCTCTCCACTAGTACTCCTAATAGTAGATCGAAATCGAGGCCTCCGTCGTCAACTATCCAGAACCTCCTAGGCAGCTCTGTCCCATTATATATTTGACTTTTCAAAAATGGTACGGAACAGTAGCCTGCAAGTTGCATGCACGCAGCCATGCCAAGCCAGATAGCATTGTCCATTGTGTGTGCTGTCGGCCTGTCGCCGCCGTGCCCTGTCTAGGGGACAACTGAAGAGCAATAACCGCCGACGGCCCAAGCTAGCATGCGCTAGCAGCTTCCGTTCACAAGTCCACGTCACGTTTTCCTTTCCCGTACGTTTTCCACGGCAGAGAAAAAGAAGAAGCATCTAGGCTAAGATTACTATTCTGGCTCTTTCCCTTGGTACGGTTAATGTGTATCCGCGCTTCCTACCAATGTACTACGGCCTTCAATTTCAATGTACGGGGAAGAGGAGTTTATGTAATCTGTAAAAATAAAAAAAAGTACGGTCAAAGCTGCTTAACGAAAAAATTCTCTCTCGACTCAGCATCTCTAACCGCATACCTACCTAAACAGACCTATATCTAAAAACTGACAGAATACCTAAAAACCAACAAAAATTTGCTCTAACAGCATACCTATATGGATACCTATACCTAAAATTTTTAGATCTCAACCTAAATTTCTCTCTCCTGAACCAAAATATAGCAATCCAAATGGTGGATACCTATTTCTCTCAGAGAATGGACAAGGAAGGAGAGGGGCACTGACAGGCGGGTCTCATTTGTCAGTGTCTTGTATCTAGAAAATAGGTCTCCAGTTTTAGGTATGCTGTTGGAGAGAGCAAGTTTTATGTACCTAAATTTTTCTCTCTCCTGTACCTAGAGCAAATTTTAGATCTCCAATTTTAGATATGCTGTTGGAGATGCTCTATAGCATCTCTAGCAGCATATGTAAAATTGGATAGCTAAACTTATTTTAGGTTCAAGAGAGAGAAGACTTTTAGAAAATTTGAGTACTCTTCTCTAGCAGTGTACCTAAAAATTGGATACCTAAAACATGCTGCAGATATCTGATCTTTTTGAGGGTTTATCGGTAAAGGACGCAAGACAAATAAAACATAACAAAAATTACACGTTTACTTAGGGTGCTTTTTACAAATTCTCTTCCTTATCCTTTTTCCTCCACCCGTGCAGCTCCATTCTTCTTCCATCTCGGTGGGATGGACCACGCAGGTCTCCCTCCGGTGCTCGGCGGCCCTCTGGGCCAGCCCCCACGGGGGGGCCTCCACGCCGGCGAAGAGCACGCGACGCTATGGGCCAACCCCAACGACGTTTTGAGGTAGCGCAGGCGGGGCTCCACGCCGGCGAGGAGCACGCGGCACGGCTCTAGCCTGGCTGGGCTCGCTTTGCTCAGTGCATGGCGGGGAGTGTGATTCCATCCCCGCGTAGGGGGTGTTTAGTTCACCCCCTCCATTTTGCAAAATAGAGCCATTTTACAAAATGCACGCTTTTCAATACACTTTTTTCTCTCTGTGCACGCGGCCCAATGCAACCCATTTTGCAAAATGGAAGCAACTAAACACCCCCGCAGTGTGGGCGAGCTCCACACCCCCTTGAGAAGGAGCACACGCCGACGATGGAGGGAGAAGACGGGTCACGCGTCTCGGCCATGGCGTGGAGGCGTTGCCGGGGACGTCTTCGATGTGTGACTGCAGGCGGCAAGGATTTCGAGCAGGTTGGACTTGCTAGCGTCGCTGAGGTTGACGATGGTGAGCAGATGACCGGGGACGACGACGAATCAGTAGCTCCGCGGCACGGAAAAATCCCCGCGCGGGTAACAGTTGGCTGACGTGGCTATATGGATTGCTATTCCTAAATTTTTTAGGTTACAACCTAAATTTCTCTCTCCTAAACTCAAATATACCTATCCAACAAGCCAAAATAGGTCCTAGCCTAAAATGGCCACGTCAGCCAACTGCGCTCGCGGGGTCGAGCGTCCGCGCCGGAGGAAGTGGGGCCACGCGCCCACCCCTGCGCGGCTGCTGTCACCGGATCTCATGGATCCGGCGGCGCAATGGCTGACCGGGCGAGTGTAGGAGCAGATCCAGACCTTGGCTACCCCGTGCACCAATCGATTAAACAACAAACCTAGGGTGATGGTCAGGGAGCAAGAAACCTAGAACGAGAGGAAGAGAAAAGGGGAAGGCGACGGCCTACAGGCGAGAAGGCGGCGGTCGCCCTTAGGCCTCCTCCAAAGGTTAAGTCAGCTTGCTCGCTTATGGGATGATGTGGCGTTTCCACGTCAGCTCAGCGGCCCATCCACCCATCAGCCTGGCTTTTGCACACGTCTCAATGTTCCTGTAGGCCCCACGTGTTAAAGATTTTTTACTCCAAAATCCATCGCCATCCCACGCGAAAGAGAGACGAAGCGCAGGTGGTGGACCCGTGCTTCTTGGGACACGCGATTACGCCTATCTCTTGATCCCACGCTAGCGCGAAGGAATTCTCCGGTTCTCTTTCTTCCACGACAGCCGGAATCCAAGGTGGCAACCTATGAGCTAGCTGAGCTGTCCCTGTTGGAGGAGGCCTTATAGTGGTGGCCGTCAAAGATGTACCACGCCGCCACGCTGCCACCTCTCCAACGGAGGCCTTATAGTGGTGGCCGTCGAAGATGTAGGGCATGTTTGGTTTGTGACTAAAATTGCCTCGACTAACTTTAGGCAGCCACAGTTTTCTTAGTTGGTGTTTGGTTCCTGCCACAATTTAGTCTGCCTAACTTCTTAGTCACTTGGCCCACATGTCATAGACTCAAATTTCTTGCCTAACTTTGCCTAAGGTTAGATGGTCAATTTTATAGCCACAAAAGTGTGGAAAGACTAACCTTAGTAACCTTAGGCAAAAATGTGTGGCAAAGTTAGTGCTCAACCAAACATGCCCGTACCGCGCCGCCACGCTGCCACCTCTCGTTGTCGCCTCATCACCTCCTGCGCCGCCAATGGAGTCGTCGTCTCTTCGCTTGTCTCCGTCTTGTCTTGTCGTGTCACTCACGGAAGCGTTCCGGAGGTGATGAGGTGCGGAACCGTTCCGACCCGTGGAACAGACGGCCGGAACGGCCAGGACAGGCCTGGATTTGCATCCTGGGCCGGCTTACTCGTTCGGCAACACAGGGTTGACGCCAGGCCTGTTTTATTTCATGGCCAGGATCAAGTTAATCCAGGTGTTTCACTCAAACCCGGTGATCACTCATTCCTCCCCTGGAATCATACCACTATTTCACACAGCACTGTTCGGTTGCACAGGAAAGAAAACACCCGGTTTGTTAGCATTTGACACAACACACTGCAGGAGCAACAAACTGAATGGCAAGTGTCTCAACTCTCAACCATTTTCTACAAGCAAAATTCTCTTTCAGCAGAGTTACTCCCAAATGGAATTACACAATTCATAAGCTATCCGACTATAATTCAACTCTGTTCCAGCAGAGTTCAACTAAGGTAACCATGGTTCATAAGTTCAATTCTCTTGCACCAGAGTTCAATTAGGTGACCGTAGTCCACCCAGTTAGGCTCATGTACATAAATCCTCCAGATAAGAACAATAAACTATTAGAATAAATACATGGCTTTCACTCTTGCAGAAGATAAACCGATGGAAAGAAAGATGCTAACTGAAACTACAGTAATGACAGAGGCGCAATATGTTTTATTCGAAGAAGATGAAGTATGATGTTGTCACAAGCCCTCTCTTCCTCTGCACATCAACATCCAGTCCGGCAACGCAATTTTAACATCCAGTCCGGCAACGCAATACAACACCTGTTTTTGGAACAAGACAATTAATAACTATGTATGGGGTGAGAAGCAGTTAAAAATTAGGAATAAGAGACAAAAATCTATATGATGCAGACTGCTGACAGATAGGCATATCAATGGAAAAGACAGCAGCAATCACTAGGAACTTGCAAACAAATGTTTGAAAAACTAATTAGCTACAGTGGAAGCAAACCATGTTTCTATGCGCTCATGAATCTAGTCAAAGGATAACTACTAGACAGTAAGTCATTCTTTTGCTAGATCATTCTTTTGTCAATCCTAAGTACACTAAAGGAGAATGACCAAGCTAATGAACCAGTAAAGTTAATGCACCAAAAAGCTCTGAATGTTCAGACAATAGTCCACTGGCATTAACAAGATCAAATCATTAAGGTCTGAAATTTTAACTTCCAAGCCTTCATGTACTTCACATAGGTAGAAAGGCACATAAGTCATGGTATTTAGATTAAAGAAACAGATGTGCAAACATGCCTATCTATTAAGTAAGTAGCACACATAAATGAGCATTTCAGTACACTGCTGCTACTGTACAAGAAAATAGGAAGACAATTGTCAGATTAGAAAATTAAAGAATATGATGACAGCATAATTATCTAGGTTTCAGTACCATGGCACATCGAAACCTGAGCTTGGGCCTTGTTTAGTTCGCTCGATTCGATCGAATTCGCGCTCTGTTTTACGCATTGAACAACGTGCCCTCTCTCTGCTTTTTCGATTCCCAATACATTTTTCTACAGTGCATTCGATCGAATTCGCGCGAACTAAACAAGGCCCAAGGTTCGAGCATGATCTGAGTACCCTCCCTTGGCAATCTGATTCTGTGCTGCCTTCAGGTGCGCTAGGAACGGTTTCAGCAAACCAGATGCAAACTTGTCCTTCCGGCCATTCGCTATCAGAACCAAATCGAACCTAAAAACAGTGTACCAGGAAAATTTCCGTCAGACAGCTTGGACAAAACAGTAATTGAGCAGTCACCAGGAGATCACCAATCCCAACAAAACAATAATGAAGACGAATTCATTTGCTCGGCCAAATTGCATCAAGATTATATGGCTCTCTTCAGTCCTGACAAGGACAAAACCGTCTCAAGACAGTGCAAATACACAAAACTGTTCTTCAAATGACAAATTTTCAAGTACCAAACTGGAAAAATGCACGGTCCTAAACCGTCACAAAGACCAAATTTTGCAACAGCAAAAAAATGTAAAAAATCACTTCTTGCTACCCTTCCAGAAACCAAAACAGACGAAGGAACGAACGAGCCGCCGAATCAAAGCTAGCACCAGTCCAGTCCTCTTTTCCTCCATCAAATCCAAGCTGTACCCCTCCTTTTCTTTCTGATGTTCACGCAAGAAGCAAACTCGAGTAACCCTCCTCCTCTGATTTTCCAACGCAAGAACAAGAACCAGCAGCGGCATGTCCCTTGTGCTCATTTCCAAATTGGCAAGCACAAAATCCTCCGAAGCAACCAGCGACAGCAGCCTTACCCCCTTCTCTGCCGAGCAAATTAAAACAAAGTCCCCGCAGCTCCAACCCTAGGACAGGCCACGGAAGCCACCACCAACCCCTTCCCCTTCCCTTTCCTCTTCCTCCTCCTCGCTAGCCTATCCAACAAGAAGCCCCCACCCGACGGAGATCCAAAGAGAGCCTAGGGGGCGGGCGGCGATGGGGAAAAGGGGCGCCATGCTCGCGGCGGCGGCGGCGTCGAGGGAGGCAGCGGACAAGGGGGCAGCACCTCGCTGGTGAGAAGGTGGGAGAGACGGTCGCCGTCGGGGCTGTGCCGCGCCGCCACACCGTCACCTCGTGCCGCCGCCTCTTCGCCGGTTCGCCTCGTGCGCTCCGCTTCTTGCTGCGTCGTCTCCAGGAACCGATCCGGAGGGGAGGAGACGGGGCTTCGTTAAAAAAGCGACCATTCCAAAGCGGACCTGTTTCCAAAACGGGCTGATTCAATCCGTCCGGAACGAGGCCCGGAACGTCCCATTACGAGAAAAACGAATGAGGCCTTAATCGAACGTCCTAAAATTCGTTGGGCTGACTTCGTTCCAGGCCGGTACTATCTGCGCGGAACGGGCCTTATTCCGGGCCATTTCTGCAGAAACGAACGAGGCCCGGGTGATAATTGTACCTGGGTCATAATTGTACCTACGCCGTTCCGGGTGAAAACGAACGGGACCGCGGCGGTGTCAGCTGAGAAAAGCGGCGGTGGCGGATGATTTGGAGGCGGGGACGGTTTGCAATATGCAACCCTCCTGCGCGGATTAGGAAGGCTATTTTTTTTTTCCTTGCAGCGCGTGGCCCGTAGCTCGGAGCCTCGGATTAGGAAGGCGACTTGTTTTTTTCCTTGCAGCGCGTGGCTTCTGGCTCGTACCTCTCCCACTCGAACACAATTTCTATTGGGTTTGCATCTTCTATTTATTCCGACCGATCCATATGGGTTGCACCACCTTGTACCGTTCGTGGATCCGCAGCCACAGCACCAATCCAGAAAACGCGAAAATCCTAACTCTTCGTGCGATCAAGCACCACCGGCCATCGAGCTAACCAAAGCAGGCATAGAGCCATCAGCCATGGATCCCAGCGCCGACGACGACACGATGGTGGTGCCGCCACTATCACCCCCTTCTGCCGCCGCCGCCGACACGATGGTGGCGCCGGCACTATCACCCCCTTCCGCCGCGGAAGGGATCGGCCAGCGCTGCAGGCGCCGTGCCGGCAAGGTCAAGGAAGCTATAAAAGATGCCGCCGCCGCCGCGTCGTCGCTCTTCTTCGCCCGACGCACCGAAAGGAAGAAGAGCAGGGGCATCAGCGGGGGCGGGAGAGTTGGGCGATCGGGGTGTTGCACACAGACGCCGGTGCGCACGAGAAAAGGGCGATCATCGGAGCTGGACTCGTGCTGCATTAGCTGCTGCTCCGTGCTGAAGTTAGTTGCCCGCGACATGTTATCGGGCATGGCTGCTGGATATCAAATCGGCATGGCTAATAGATATGAAATTGTAAATGGTGCCGACTACTTGAGCTGGAAAATTCGCAGCGGTGGATGAAGCTTAAAAGACTCTTTGCTTTTCATAATACAGAAATTGATTTTTCATATACGGTAGTCAATACGATGTATGATCAGCATTAGCAATTGCCATGTCTCCATTTTGAACTTAATAAAAGTCGTGGGTCATATTACAACAATTGCACTAGTCCCTTTTCAGTTCGGTTTCATTAATTGCAATTAAGCAATAGTCTCAAAAAAATTGCAATTAAGCAAAGTGGAGCGACCCGCCGGTGGTAGTTCTGGCAAGCGCCATTCTCTCTCAGAGAATGGGTGTAATCTGGTCACTCTTTATCTATCCATCCAGTTCACTTATTACACTACTATACACAGGTGTTGGCGATCAAAATTGGCACAAGACAGCAAGACAGGAAGAACCGGTGGAACCGGATTCTCAAATCGGTGGAACCGGTTTAGCTCACTGTTGCCCATCTGACAGGGCAAACCGGTGGAACCGTTTGGGAACCGGTGGAACCGGTTTTCCCCGAGTCCTAGCAGGTTTGGACTCTTTTTGTAGATCCGAGTTGTAATAAGACTTTCCTTGCGGGGCATGACCTCTCCACCCTATAAATATGAAGGGCCACGGCCGATTGAGTATCAATCCAATCGATCAAATATTTATTACCTTTACTTTTTGTCATCTCTAAATCCTAACTTTTTCAACCCTAATTGTTGTTCGATCTTCGTCTCTACGGCGTTTGACGGCGTTCTGAGTAGCTTACCGATCTCAGAGCAACCCTAGGCGCGCCTGCCCTGATGGGGTCCCTCCTGGGCCGACGATCTTAGGTCTACGCAGCAACCCCTGAAGAACCGGTTTCACCGGATCCCAAAACCGGTTTCGTCTGAGTGTGCTGCAGTTGATCGATCCGTTGCGGATCGGCGCGTTCTAGCGCAATTCAGTGTGTTGACCGTAAAAGGCGTCAACACATTTTTGGCGACTCCGCTGGGGAATTTGGAAATCCTGGTTTTAATAACCGATTTATCAAACCCTAGCTAGATGGGATCTACTGCAGAACTCGACAAGGACAATATCATCATGCCCTCCATTGAGGAGATCGGTGATGAGGAGCGTCAAGTGTTTGAAGCAGCCAAAGCATACTTCGAGAATCAATTCTTGATGGGGCTGAAGAAGGATCGCCAAGGCAAGGTGTCAAGAACTCATAAATTCATGACGCCGGCGTTTACTATGAAAGACACAAAGGTGGAAGAATTACCTCTGGTAACTATACAACCACCTGAAACTTCTACTTCCAATCCTAATAGTAAATTTAATACTGCAATTACAACAACCAATCAAGTAGTCAGCACTCTTATAGACAGGATGGATAGAATGAAAAAAGATAGGCTGTTAGAATCTTCTTATTATGCACAAAATTTACAACCTATGCAACATGAGAATATGCATACGAGCATGTCGGCTACACCAGGAAAAGCATCTGAAAATCCATTATATGGTATGCCGGCTAATTTTTATCCAGGATAGGTACCGCCGCCAACACATGTTTCGCCAGCCTCAGCAAAATCGGTTTCACCGGTTCTGGAAACCGGTAGAACCGGTTCTGTCGCTCCAGCTGCACAGCAGTTAGTACCACACACTACACCTCCTCTTTCGGTAGTCCCTAACCGAAATACAGAGGTAGCTAATGGATCTGCTTATATTGGAACACGTGCTTATACATCACCCCCTATACCTAATCAAAACATTAATTCTAGAGGGGTTCCTAATGACGTGTATGACCAATATTTGCGGCAAAGTCCTAATTGCATGTCTCATGTTGCTCAAGTTCAAAGTACAGCCACAGGGCAATCTGATTTAGCTCGTTCAACTTTATATGCTGAATTTTATAAAATGAAGGACGAGTTAGCTAGTATGATGCAGGATAAGCTCGGCATTAATGTGGATAATTCTAGGTTATATAAAAACCATACTCTGCTGATTTTGATGATGTTCCTTATCCTAATAATTGGCGTGTTCCTGATTTTGTGAAATTTAATGGTGATGATAACAAGAGCACTTGGGAGCACGTTACCCAATATGTTGCTCAACTAGGAGAAGCTGGTTCTAGTGATGCTTTAAGAATTCACTTATTTTCATTGTCTTTGACTGGAACTACTTTCTCTTGGTTTTCTTCATTAACCCCTGGCTCAATTAATTCATGAAATCAATTAGAGCAAAAATTTCATGAACATTTTTATAGTGGGAGTACTCAATTAAAGTTGACAGATTTAACATCGGTTAAGCAACAAAGGGATGAATCAGTTACAGATTATTTTAAATGATTCAAAGAAACTAGAAACCGATGCTTTAATTTGTCACTTTCTGAAAGGGATCTTGCAGATGTTGCTTTTAATGGTTTAAGATCCTTTAATAAAGAGAAGATAGAAGGCTTTGAATATTTTTCGGTTAATCAAGTGCAAGTAAGAGCTTTAGCTACTGAAAACCGAATTAAAAATGCTAAAGATACATATAAGACTCATCGTTCCAATGTGCTTGTTGTTACTTATGATTCTAGTAGTTCGGACGATGATGAAGATATGTATGTTGCTGAATTTGTGTGGCCTTCTAAGAATAAATCGTATACATGTCCATCTCTTAAGCCAATTCAAAAGAATCGGAAAGAAGAAGTGCGCTTTACTTTTGATGTTTCCAAGTGCGATCGTATCTTTGATGAATTATTAAAGAATGAAAATATTAAAATGTCTCATGCACAATTCTTTTTCGCATGCTACTAATGATTGCAATGTTTTCCGTCGACAGGTGCAATCGGCCTTGAATGAAGGACAGTTGACACTATATGAGATGCAGGTGGACAAAGCACCCTTCTCTGTCAACACCCTTGAGATGCAACCTCCTAATGTTCTGGTTCAGCCGTATCAAGTCGAATCAACCAAAGGAAAAAATATTGTTGTGGGTGAAGAAAAGCCGAAGCCTAAAAATTTGAAGGGAAAATCAATTATCAGGGAAGTGGTGTGTGAGAAGACCCCAATGGCAAAAAAAACTTTCAAAATCAGAGAATTGTATATGTACCCAACATAAAAAAAACTATGCATGACTGTACAAGTTATAGACTTTCTCTTTCCACTCTAAAGTAGTAAATACTGATCTATCCGTCATTGTTTTGATGGTTATGTTTTTCTACCAGTACTGGCTGCCAGTATTTTCCAAAAAAATAATGATAATTCAAATTTCACACCGCACGTTTCATTGCAGAAGTTAGGCCCATAATATGAGCCCATATCTACAGCCCAAGAGCCCACGAAAACAACAGCCACCACGGCGGCTGCGCGTTCCCATTCTAAACTACTTCCGGCCCATCACAACCGCTCCGAGCCTCCGACGACGGAGCAGAAACGCCCGGCAAGAGGCGCGCAGCCCGGCGAACGGCGGCGATGGAGGGGAGCGGCGGTGGCGGCGAGGTGGCGGAGGGCGCTGGACCAGGTTTCGAGTGGGACGCGGACTCGCAGCTCTACTACCACGCCAGGTTTCCGCCGTGTTCCTAGCCTTTTAGTTTCTCGCCACATGCTCCTATCCTGTGTTCAGTAGATTGGGCGTCGCGAGCGGTCGCGGGCTTGGGGTCCGTGGTGTCTAGGATTTGAAGCGACAGGGGGCTGTAGGCGTTGCTGGTTGTGCTCACGGTGCGAGCTGGCACGGCTGATGCAGCGATGCGTAGTCATGATCAAAGCGTGTAGAAACTCGCGATGAGCACTTTGTACATGAAAGGGCGCTGAAGATTTACCTTCTGTGTATTTTTTTTGGGTGCAATTGACGGTTGATTCTCTCGCGTGGTTGCGATTCCACTTGAATATATGTCTCTCTGCTATGCAATTTGGGGAGTCTCTTCTGCAAATGGATAGGGCTCCTATGTCAGATGTTGTGGTATATGAAGAACATAGGAAGAGCATGCATGCTTTATGGAGAGATCACTGAGATTTAGAAGCTGTTGGTTTTGTGTATAGAGCATTTTGGTTACCATATGGATTAGCTTTAAGATACCATCATAACATCATGAATGTCCTCATTGACTGCGAAAATGCCATCATCCTTCTATCTGTCAATTGTGGTGTACAGAGGTTTGGTGATAATTGATGTAATGTAATACTCACTTCGTTCTGACTTGTATGGCAGTTGAGTTCATGCATGATGCTGTTTATGACCAGCTTGTGATTAAGCTCATCTTAACCAAACTGCCTTTGTTCTCTTATGCTTGTGTAAGCCAAACAATACAGAATTAAGGATATAGTATGCATTCTCTTTCTAAGCCTCTGATACGCCCTCTGTGGTCGGTGCAGCATTGTTTTCTTCTAAGTAGTCCTTTTCTTTCAGTTTCAATTTTGGCCAGAAGCTTTGCTATGCTTTATGTATGGTTTTGATGTTTTCCTGAATGTATCATTTTCAGTACTGGTTTTTACCATGACCCTGTCGCTGGATGGTACTACAGCAGTAGAGATGGGCAATACTACATCTATGAGAATGGAAATTACATGCCATTGACGACAGATCTGGTAACTAGCTCCTCCAAATTCCTCAGCTTGCTGTTGTCTCATGCGACGTTTGCAATCTTACATCCATACTGAAACAGGGCAATGAACCTACAGCAAATTATCAATATGAGGAGGCCAACCAAAATTTGGAAAGCTCTTGTACGTTTCTTAAACTCAAATTAACTGCAAATTTTGAGGCCATGTTTAAGCAGTATACTTGTTCCACATTTTTTTTTCTCAGTGTATTTCTTGGAATAGAAACAATTCATCTTTAAATTCAGAGCACAACAACTAACAATAACAATATAGGTTTGGAACCAGCTATACCTGACGAGGAGAATGAAACACTGGGACCGCCATCAGAATGGTTCTTGCATAATCAATTACCTCGCTTTTTATTGATCAATAATTTTTAGTGTTCGCTCTCATCTTTTTTGTGTTTAACCCTTTTCTTTTCCCACAGGATGGAGGAAACACTGATAAACTTGTATCTGTCAGGCTACTCAAATAGAGAAGTCAATGCTAAAGGTTCACTAGGAAACACACATACAAATGGTTAGTATGGATTTTCGCTTTGCTTTCTTATGTTGAGAGATGCTAAAGTACAGTCAATCCTAATGATTTTATATCACTAGAGGAAGACAGAAATGCGACAACTAGAAACAAACTGGGTAGCTTGACCTCAGACAGTGCATCAGCTTCTCTGAATGATGCTACAGCACAGCAAGCTGAAGATGAGACGGAAACTAAGAATTCCACTTTTGTGGATGAATCGTTGGGGGAAGGTGAGGAAACATTCTCTGACAGCCTTAATTTTCTCAGTTCACAACAGTAACAAGAAAGCCTTTTAGTCCCATCCCAAGTAAGTTGGGGTATGTTAATTTTTTCTTGGTCTATCATCTAAAAATTGAATACCATGAAGCCCATAGCAAATGCAAAGCACTAATACTGTGTCAGCATCTTAATTTTCTGGTTATTTATTCTTATTTGGTAATATTTAATGTTTTTCCAGAGGAAGAGAAATGGCTTGCTCAGTATGGTCAGGTAGAGAGAGTAAATGATGATCTACCGTTACTGCCAGCCATTGATATATGGGATTGGTATCTGGTCCAAGATCATGCTAGCAATGGTCAGCCTGTGGCTAGGCTTGTGGGATGCTTATCTAGGGGTTCTAGTAAGCTTCATCCTTCTCTGCCTGCTCGTGGTGGCCGTTTAAGGACTGCTTCTGTGAGTGAAGTTCATCTTGATCTTGTGCGTGTTTCAACAGGTAAGGCTGCATAGGTCCACATGTAGTAAGAAATAGTAGGTTTTACTTCCTAATATACAAGCTTTTTTTAATGTAATATCAGCTGAACTTTTGCTATCATATATCATCACTTAGAATAAACCAGTGGAAAATCCCATGTTCCCCCTGAATATCGAAAAGACTATTTTTAAGAGTTCTAATTGCGTTGTTCACAGTTTTGGAGCCTGATGATGTGCTAGATTGCTTACAAGTACTCACTTGTTTTATTATCAGGGAAGCTGTACAGGCTAAGGAACCCTAGCAGAAAATACTTGGCCTCTTTGTCTGCATATGACTCCTCTAACCCGACAAAAGATTGGGGTTTTCCTGATATATATGCAAATCCTGGCATTAATTTGGATAAGCAGTCAACTGCACAGTGCCAGTTTGAAGTTGCTGATGAGTCTTCTATCAAAGGAAGTGTCTCAGCTGCTAATGGCGAGGCAAGTTAACTTTTAATAATTTTGTATTGTCATTTGCTAAAGTATTTCTGAAACTGTTAGCAGATGTTTACTTTCCTGACAATAAACCCATCTTTAGATTTATGTGGCATCTGTTTGGAAATTAAAAATCCAATTATTCAATCTATTTTCTATGGTATCCCATGATGAACTGTAATGATCTAAATATCAGTAGTGGAAGGCCTCAAGGTGGGTTGGGTAGACAGTGAATTATTTCTTCACAAGAATTTTTCCTATGGATTTAACTGTTGATATATTGTGTGATAACATACAGCATGCAGCCTGATTCAGTTTCACAATCAATGTGTAGGCAGTATTAGTTTGAAATGATACACAATGCTAACATCTTAAGGCACTCCCTTGGGGGGCTGTGTTTGTGCCTTGTGGATGCTCATGGCTATAATTCTATAAAACCCAAGCTGCCTTTTTTTGTTGGACATATGAACACAGTGGGGTTATAAGGTACCAGAAAAATGCTCTGAATTGCTGCACTATTACTATTTGGTATCAGAAGTTCAGCAAGTCATTAGACTTCTTAACATTATATCGAACAGATGAACAAAAAAAATGGTATCTAGATTTAAGTTTTTGGAACACTAAATGATGTCAAATGAAAAATTTATGAATACCAAAGATTCATAACTCATCAAGATCTACAAACCTTATATAGGTCATTTTTCTATTTGAGAAAGTGGTTACAACATGTGGTACAAATTTGACAAACCCCTAACATAGTTCCAGAACTAACATAGGGGTTTGTCAAATTTGTACCACATGTTGTAACCACTTTCTCAAATGGAAAAATAACCTATATAAGGTTTGTAGATCTTGATGAGTTATGAATCTTTGGTATTCATAAATTTTTCATTTGACATCATTTAGTGTTCCAAAAACTTAAATCTAGATACCATTTTTTGAAATTCAAAAATTGGATTGTTCAAACTTTGTCAAATCGAGTAATGACCTAAATGAAGTTTGTAGATCTTGATGAGTTATGAATCTTTGGTATTCATCACTTTTTCATTTGACTTCATTTAGTACCCCAAAAAATATTTGAATCTCTCAAACTTAAATCACCAAAACAACACTTGTAAATATCCCTAGCCCAAATTCCTTCACCCCGCCCACCGCTCGCCTCTTCCCTCCTGGCTAGTACTAAGATATTATTAGAATTATTATATCATAACTTTAAGATAAAAGTTTGAATTATCCCTAGTAATTTTTTTAATATTGCATCTATATCCAAGACATGGTCTATAATAGAACATCTAAGACTAAGTGTAATTTCTCTGCAATATTTTGAATCTTTTTGGAGGTACTTATAAGTCAACTTGGAATTACTTTCCTTAAGCACGCTGAAAATCACTTAATTGATAGAAAATACCAAACCTATTCAAAAATTCTTGAAAATCCTACATGAAAACTTATATGTTGTCCCGTACATGAAAAAATATATTTAGCTATATTATTATTATTATTTATTATTATTATTATTATTATTATTATTATTATTATTATTATTATTATTATGTGTTACTTCACAATGGTGTAATAAAAATAAAAAGAAAAAGAAAAATGTTAAACAGACCAGGAATGAAAAAGGCCGTTTCGGCCCAAACGGCCCAACTATTTCTGACCGTCCATCGCCGATCTAATGGTTCTGATTGCGTTCATGTAGTATAAAAAAGAATCGAAACCCTAGCTTCTCCTCCCCTTTCACCCCTCTCCCTCATGACTCCTGGCCGCCGCACACACACACACTCAGATCCCATTGGGAGAGGCTGCTCCTCCTACTCCTGGCCGCCGCATCCATGAGAGCACGCGAGCCAAGATCTGTGCCTCTCCCCTCTCTCCCAGCTCCTTCCCCATCAACCTTCGGCCTTCGCCACCTCGGAGCCACAGCATCCGCTCAGATCAGCCGAACCCCATTGGCACCTGGCTAGGGTGGGTTCCGCTAGGCCAGGGCAGGCGCCGCTGGACCTCGTCCGCGCCAGGCCAGATGCGGGCGCTGCCGGACCCCATGAGATGCGTGGAGCTTGGCGAGCGAGCGCCCAGCAGGAGCACGACGGCGCGTGGGCGTGTGGCGGGCCCTCGGAGTCCAAGGCGCGGCGACGCCTGGAGGCACGCACAGCTATCTACAGGTTTGACGAACTTAGTTGCTTTGCGAGATAAGGAACCTCTGTTCTTTCATCTGTCAAGTGCTTAATAGTTGTGCGCGATTCAGTTTTGATTCGAGTCAGCTTTGGTTGAATCATCGTTGCTGTTCAGAAGCAACAGGTGTTCAGGGGATTGGTTCAATTTAAGGTCGAGCCTGACTTGCTTCTTGTGTAGCAGCAGCACCAATGGCTAGTACTTTGTTGTTATATATACCGAGTCATAATACGGAGTACTTTGTAAATCTCAGCTTCACCTGAATGAACTGAAAAGTAGAGAGCACTCAACTATTTTTTCAAGATTCTTTCTGTACATGAGCTTGATGTCTAATTGTTACATATATCTTTTGCTGCAGTGCCTAACTGAACCAAAAAGAAAGAAATAATATTGTCCAGCTATATGTATGTTAAATCCTGCACTAGTACTGCTGGCTCCAACTACCATTGGCTAATCAGGCATGGACACCTGTTAGTTATCACTGTGTTGTGCTGCAGGTTCTTTGTTCCAGAGTAATCTGTCCTTATTAGATTCATGA
>CM014274.1:86097387-86120876 GCA_004135705.1 Alloteropsis semialata
GATGAGAATAAATTTTGGTACATAAGAGATTAAAGATTAGAGTTGATAAAAAGGGATTTGGAACTCACCTAGGTACTAAGACCAGGGACAAAGATAAAACCCAACTATCTAATCATTTAGTTGATTTATTAAGATGTAATTGTGGTCATCACTCCACAAAACATCACACTCATTACAAAGAACCAAATCAAACATTTGCACACAACAAGCACAAGGCAAACAATCCTATACAAGAACTAACGACCTCAACGACGACTCTTTTAACGGTGACATGAATTTCGAGGGGATGATTTCCTAAATCCTTGTGTTGAGATAAAGCACGACTGATGGTGTTTCCAAAATATCCATGATTCTCTTGTTTCCAATAATTCATGCTTAGGGAGAAAAAACTCGTTAACTGTGGCATCCAATATAACTCTTGCTGGTTCTTTTAACTTTTAGAGAGACGTTAACTAGGAGCTGGAGAAAGAACAGAACAAGTGTACAATTGGATGATGATTAAGAATCAAGGAGAAGGTAAGTCAAGGTTGACGGAAAACAATGAGTTTAGACCAAGATTGCAGCAGACAAGATAGAGCAAGTATAAGAAGACATTTAGGACCCTAAAAACGACCATTGCTACTCTAGGCTTACGTCCAACAGTCAACACAGCTCTGATACCACTTCTGTCACACCCGATTTTTAAACAAAACCGAGTGACTATCATATGTGCGCCAGGATCAAGTTTACACACACATGAGACTTCATCAGTGATATAAAAGACAGTGCAAAACGTAAATAATATTAAATACCATTATTACACTCACGAAAGCGAATTACTAGCAGCGGAACTTCAAAACTTCTCCACAGGCAGCTGACTGGGGAAACACGTACGCCTAAAAACTCCAAAATACTCCACTGAAACTTCTGTCTAAGCCTGAGCCGCAGATAAAGCAAGGTTGAGTACACTTATGGTTGGTACTCAGCAAATGTAGAGCAAAGCATAATGACATGCAAAGGCTTAACAAGGAAATAGTTTGGCTTCTAATTAAATTGCTTTAAGCACTTAAGTTGGTCAAATTTTATTTAGCATCATAATTACTAAAGTATAAGTATATACCAACCCAATTAAGCATATGGTAACCCATAAGCATCATCACCATAAATAAACCAATTTAATTCTTCTTTCGATATATTAATCATGTGAGGGTCCAGGCCGCTCATGACCGCGAGCACGGCTATTGCAATAGATTTTAGACACTCTGCAGAGGTTGTACAGCTTTCCCCACAATTCGTGTTCCTTTGGTGAGGGGCCAGAGAATCACTACGAAGCCTTTCCAAAGAATTTTCCAATGTGTGTGTGCTCCCTTGCCAAACGGGTCTATAAAAGGCGCTCCTTCCTGCCCCCGCACCTCTGCTCACAAACCTTGCCGGTAGCAACCAGCCCATACCAAACATGCAGTGCATCCACACAACAAAGGGATCTTCTAATTACTTAGCTAAGACCAGAGCCATGTGGTATTGTGGTTGTACGGGAAATCCCGGGTGGTTCTCCATTCTCATAAGATCATTAACACGTATATAAAAGATATCACAAAATTATTATCTTCACATTTAATGTAAACCATTCCCAGGTATAGCAACTAAGCAAATGCTACCCAACATGAATGTGAAAACCCAGGTTGACAAGGCATGATTAAAGAAAACTAGACATCCTTAATATAGGAGCCATCATGATTATAAGCATGCAAGCATAGCGTAACTATAGTGTGAAAGCATGTCATATGGTTATTAGGACGAAAATATGATCAAGAATACACTTGCCTTAAATCCAGCTAATAACTGCTATTGCTCAGGGTCTTCTCAACTGGATACTCGAATCACATGAACAATCCCCGAAAACCACGTATGTTGCTCCTATACGCATCACGGGGTCACACATACAAGGAAACAATACAACAAATAAGAAACAATACACCAAACATGGGCAACAGTACAAAGGAATGGTACAAAGGTATAGATCAAGTCCTTACGGTCACGTGAGCTGAAGAATCACTTGAAACGGAGCTAGAACGGCCGAGATATGGTCAAAACGGGGTTCCAAGGGTTTATCTGTGAATACACACAAATTCCAGGGGTTAGATTGAAGGAAACTGAGGGCATATACATAATTATGTATAATAACTCAGGGTTAAACATGCAAAAGAGTGAGTCTGGACGGCGGGTTAGATAACTTGAAAGTCTAGGGGGTTAAACCGAAGAAATCCGGACCTTTCAGTAAATACTTTCAACTAACCTTGGATCGCGGGTTTATTCCAAAATACGTCAGGGTCTCTTTAGCAAATCTACCACTGCTGACCGGTATCTTAAGGGATTGACTTGATCTGGAACGTCGATTGGCGATCGGACGGCTAACACGGCTCGTTGACCTCCGGCGGTGGCGGGATGGTCGGAGACGGCGGCGACGGGTGGCAGCCTCGCCGGAGCGGGCCAATCTCGAGCTATAGAGCTTGGTTTTCCACGCGGCTTGGACTGGGACGACGTGGAGACCACGGCGAACTCAGTGCAGGTGCTTTTGACGATGAATCGGCGATGGTGGCTCGGACCAGCAGAGGCGGCGGCTCGGCCTGCGAGGAAAGCTCCGATGAGCGATTATGGAGAAACCGAGACAAGGGCACGAGTTCAAGTGGAATGTGTAGCTTCAGTACCCCGACACAAACCTCCTGAAGGTGTTCTCGTCGTCTCTGGCGCTGCAAGGAGGAAGATCAGTGGCGGCGGCGATCGGAGGTCTTCGCGGCGGCGCTAGTTCGAACGGGAGGCGCGTGTGGCTCTGCTAGGGTTTAGGGAGGGGCGCGAGGAGAGGCGGCGGCGCTGGTTTTATAGGCCGGGGTGGTTACATTGGCGTGCGGGCCAAGGAAGCCAGGGGCGGCGCGAAGGACCGGCTCGGTCTCGAGCTCATGCTCGGGTGCATGTCCGACTCGGGGAAGGAGATGACGAGGTGGGGCCCGCAGGTCAGCGACTGGAGAGAGGAGAAAGGGTGTCGGGCTCAAATGGGCCGAGGGGGCAAAGCTGGGCCGGAAGGGGAGACAATGACCGAGAAAGGAAAACTGAGGGAGGAGAAACGGACTTTACGAGAACTCAGGGAGAAAAGCTGGACTTAAATTAAGAACAACTAAACTCACTCAAACAAATGCTTATTCAAATTTGAATTTAAAATAAATTTAAACTCAAACTTGAAAAGCATCCAAACAAAAAAAAACAATTGCAAATACATTAAAAGCAACAATACACTTATTGATTCTTTTAATTAATTATTAAACTGAAATAAGTCTCGATAATTCCAATTAAATCCTAGAAATTTATTAAAACCTTACATGAATCCTAGAAAATTCCATAAATGTTTCTACAATTTCTTGTAATGAAAATTAGAGTGTTACAAACCTACCCCCCTTAAAAGAATCTCGTCCTCGAGATTAGGATGAACTAGCGAAGAGATCGGGAAATTCTGCCATTAACTCATCTTCTCTTTCCCAAGTTGCTTCATCTTCTCCATGACGACTCCATTGCACCTTGCACATCCTGACCACTTTACTTCTGGTAACTCTTTTAGCTGTCTCCAATATCTTCACTGGATACTCCATATAAGTCAGATCATCCTGCACATTTAATTCTTCCATAGGTAGCTGGTCTTCAGGCATTCTGAGGCACTTCTTAAGCTGAGATATATGGAAGACATCATGTACATCTGACAAACTAGCCGGTAACTCCAACTGATAAGCAACTTCACCTTTTCTTTCCAGAATCTTGAATGGACCAATGAATCTAGGTGACAACTTTCCCTTTACTTTGAATCTGCGCAAACCTCTGATAGGAGAAACTTTTAGGTACACATAATCACCAACTACAAAAGTTAACTCCCTTCTTCTAACATCAGCATAACTCTTCTGTCTAGACTGGGCTGTCCTTAGGTTCTCTCTAATAATCTGAACCTGTCTTTCTGCCTCCTGTAGTATCTTTGGACCAAATACTTGACTTTCACCTATTTCACTCCAATATAATGGAGTTCTGCACTTCCTTCCGTACAATGCCTCAAAAGGTGACATCTTCAGGCTTGCCTGATAGCTATTGTTATAAGAGAACTCTGCATAAGGTAAACTATTATCCCAACTTCTTCCATGCTTCAAAGCACAAGCTCTCAACATATCCTCCAAAGTCCGATTGGTCCTTTCTGTCTACCCATCTGTCTGAGGGTGATAGACAGAACTGAAATTCAGCTTAGTATCCATAGAGTCATGCAACTTCTGCCAGAATCGAGATGTAAACTGAGTACCTCTATCTGACACTATCTTCTTGGGCACACCATGCTGACAAACAATCCGAGACATATATAACTCTGCTAGCTTAGCACTGGTATAAGTGGTCTTGACTGGAATGAAATGAGCAACCTTAGTCAAACGATCCACAATAACCCAAATAGAATCATACCCATCTCGAGTACGGGGCAATCCAACAATAAAATCCATGCTGATTTCTTCCCACTTCCATTCAGGTACCTTTAATGGTTGAAGCAATCCTGCTGGCCTCTGATGTTCAGCCTTAACTCGCTGGCACACATCACACAAAGCCACATGAGTACCAACATCTCTCTTCAAACCATACCACCAATACCTTTCTTTCAAATCCTGATACATCTTGGTACTTCCAGGATGAATAGAGTAAGCAAAATCATGAGCTTCTCTTAATATCTTATCTCTGAGCTGTTATCTGGCACACAAATCCTCTTTTTGAACCAAATAGTACCATGCTCATCTTCAGTAAAATCAGGGGCTTTTCCAATTGCCATAAGCTCCTTAATTTCCTTTATCTTCTCATCATTAAGCTGACCTTGGCGAATCTCTTGCTCAAGAGTAGACTCAACTTCCATAGTTACTCCTTCTGTATGAGCAACAAATCCAAGGTTCAATCGCGCAAACTCTTCACACAGCTTCTCTGGCATCTGATGAGACAAGAGGGTATTAGCATGACCCTTCCTGCTCAAAGCATCTGCAACCACATTGGCTTTACCTGGATGGTAGTGTATCTCCAGATCATAATCCTTGATCAATTCTAGCCAACGACGTTGCCTCAAATTCAGATCCTTCTGTGTGAATATGTACTTCAGGCTCTTATGGTCAGTATAAATCTGGCACTTGTTCCCAAGCATATAGTGCCTCCAAATCTTCAATGCATGAACCACTGCTGCTAACTCCAAATCATGAGTAGGATAATTCAACTCATGTTTCCTCAACTGCCTGGATGCATAAGCTATAACATGTCCTTCCTGCATAAGAACACATCCAAGACCCTGACGAGAAGCATCGCAGTAGATATCAAAACTCTTATGAATATCAGGCATCACTAACACTGGAGCTGTAGTTAGCCTTTTCTTCAATTCTTGGAAACTAGCTTGACATGCATCTGACCACCTAAATTCTTTTCCTTTCTCTAATAATGAAGTGAGGGGCTTCACTATTTTAGAGAATCCTTCTATAAATCTTCTGTAGTAACCTGCCAATCCCAGAAAACTCCTGATCTCAGGCACATTCTTTGGTGGCTCCCACTTCAGAACATCTCTAACTTTTCCTGGATCAACTTTTATTCCACCATCTGTAATGACATGACCCAGAAAAGATACTTCTTTGAGCCAAAACTCGCACTTACTGAACTTGGCATAAAGCTGATTTTCTCGGAGCTTCTGCAATACTAGCCTCAAATGTTCCTCATGTTCCTCTTCATTCTTGGAGCAGATCAAGATATCATCAATGAATACCACCACGAATTTATCCAAGTACTCCATGAACACCTTGTTCATCAAATACATAAAGTAGGCAGGAGCATTAGTCAAACCAAAAGACATAACCGTATACTCATACAAACCATATCTGGTAGTGAAAGTTGTCTTCTGGATATCTGATGGTCTGATCTTCAACTAATGATAACCTGAACACAAATCAATCTTAGAGAATGCCTTGGCTCCTTTCACCTGATCAAACAGATCCTCGATCCTGGGCAGAGGGTACTTATTCTTGATAGTAACTTCATTCAATGACCTGTAGTCAACACACATCCTCTGTGTACCATCCTTCTTCTCAACAAAGATAACTGGTGCTCCCCAGGGAGATGAACTAGGGCGTATGAAACCCTTATCCAACAACTCTCTCAGTTGTTTCTTAAGTTCTTCTAGTTCATCAACTGACATTCTATAAGGCCTCTTAGAAATAGGAGCTGTACCAGGTAGAAGCTCAATGAGGAACTCGATATCTCTATCTGGTGGCAAACCTGGCAAATCATCTGGGAACACATCTGGAAACTCACATACTACTCTGATCTCAGCAACTGTAATACTCTTAACTTGATTTGCATTTGCCTGTATTGAATTCAGTTGCTTCTGGCTGATCTGAGTATGACTTTTATCTTCATTAATCACCTCATGTTGCACTACGGCTTTCCTTTGGTTGTTTCCACCAAACAAATGCGGGTATTTCTGTGGACACATGCCCTTGTCATGTCCTTTTTGCATGCAATGGAAACAAGTCTTCATACTTGGAGCTTTTGATTTTCCAGACTTGACCTGCAAACTCTTTGGCTCTGGCTGAATGGATGCTTGATAATGATCAAGTTGTGGCCCATAGCTGATTTCTGGGACTTGAGCTTGGTTGGAGCGGCCATATTGGTGGACTGGATAACTCTGCACCTCAGTCTGCTGAGTAAGATAGAAACGAGTTCTGCGATCAGACTGTAACTGTCTCTGAGAGTCCGTCTTCCTCTTCTTCTTCTCATTTATATCATCTCTCAAATTCTCTATCAAGAGTGCCTTATCCACTAGCTGATCGAAGGTAGAAAAGGTATGCACCATCAACATATATCGAATAGGCAAGATCAATCCTTCTTGGAAGAGTTCTTGCTTCTTCTCATCTTTAGCTATCTCTTTTGGTGCATATCGAGACAACTGAATGAACTTGTCACGGTACTCAATCACTGACATCCTACCTTGTTTTAGATTGAGGAACTCTTTCTTCTTCTGCTTAATCACACTCACAGGGATATGATATGAGCGAAATTTATGCTTGAATTCCTTCCAGGTGATGTTACTTGAGTCTTGATGAGCATCACAATATGCATCCCACCAATCTGAAGCTGCACCTTCTAATCTTCCAGCAGCATATAAGACCATCTCTCGGTCGGTGCACTGAGTGATCAACAACTTCCTCTCCACGGTTTTAATCCAATCATCGGCATCGAGAGGATCTTCAGAGTGAGAATATGTAGGTGGGTCGTGACTCATGAATTCTCTGTGTTTGTCTCTTGGGGGCGGTGGAGGAGCTATATTCTGATTCAGCTGAACAATAGAGTTGGCCATATTAGTCATCAACTGAGTCTGGGCAGCCATAAATTGTTCCAATGCTGAAGTGGGCATCGGGTTCTGGCTTGGATTAGGCTCTGGATTATTTTCACTGCTTCCAGCACTAGAACAAGTGTTCTCCATCTGATTGGATTAGAAGACAAGAGTTCATATATAAATATAGAAAGATACGGTACTAAGAACTAAATAAATTAGTGAAAAAACAAAGATTGGAATTCCAACACTAGCACTTGCATGGCCAAAGCTTTTTATCCAAATTAACATGACCAACAAATGGATAGCATCCATTAAGAACTACTCCATGTTAAGGATAGATTCTGGCTATCTTGGAAAAACAGATATATCTCCTAAATAGAATATCCAACAATCACGAAACTTATCCAGAACGTAGATAATGAAATTGTGAATCCAATGCAACTGGAATTAACTCATTTGGAGTTCGAAAACTAAAGATATAAAGAAAACACTCTAGCTGTGTCAGGTGCTCTGAACAGATTCTGTATACTCCATTAAAACGCAGGTATCTTTTTCTCAGAAAATCCAAAAATGGTAAGATTTTACTAGAAAATATCTCATAAAATTCTGGAATTAACCCAACTAGTTTCATGTCAATCGGAGTTCTGAAACTTGAGTTATCAAATAAACAAGTCGACTGTGTCAGGTTACCAAAACAGATTCTCTTTATCCAACAAAAGTCATTTATCTCTCTGTCCAATAATCCAAAAATCATAAAAATTTGCCAGAAAATAACATAAAGTTATGGAACTAATCCAACTGGATTTGCCTCAATCGGAGTCTTGTAGCTCGAGATATGATTTAAACAGTACTGCTGTGTCAGGGGGTGACGAGATTTGATTTTGGTACATAAGAGATTAAAGATTAGAGTTGATAAAGAGGGATTTGGAACTCACCTAAGTACTAAGACCAGGGACAAAGATAAAACCCAACTATCTAATCATTTAGTTGATTTATTAAGATGTAATTGTGGTCATCACTCCACAAAACATCACACTCATTACAAAGAGCCAAATCAAACATTTGCACACAACAAGCACAAAGCAAACAATCCTACACAAGAACTAAACATCGACCTCAACGACGACTCTTCTAACGGTGACATGAATTTGGAGGGGATGATTTCCTAAATCCTTGTGTTGAGATAAAGCACGATTGATGGTGTTTCCAAAATATCCATGATTCTCTTGTTTCCAATAATTCATGCTTAGGGAGAAAAACTCGTTAACTGTGGCATCCAATATAACTCTTGCTGGTTCTTTTAACTTTTAGAGAGACGTTAACTGGGAGCTGGAGAAAGAATAGAACAAGTGTACAATTGGATGATGATTAAGAATCAAGGAGAAGGTAAGTCAAGGTTGACGGAAAACAACGAGTTTAGACCAAGATTGCAGCAGACAAGATAGAGCAAGTACAGGAAAGCATTTAGGACCCTAAAAACGACCATTGCTACTCTAGGCTTACGTCCAACAGTCAACACAGCTCTGATACCACTTCTGTCACACCCGATTTTTAAACAAAACCGAGTGACTATCATATGTGCGCCAGGATCAAGTTTACACACACATGAGACTTCATCAGTGATATAAAAGACAGTGGAAAACGTAAATAGAATTAAATACCATTATTACACTCATGGAAGCGATTAACTAGCAGCGGAACTTCAAAACTTCTCCACAGGCAGCTGACTGGTGGAACACGTACACCTAGAAAACTCCAAAATACTCCACTGAAACTTCTGTCTAAGCCTGAGCCGCAGATAAAGCAAGGTTGAGTACACTTATGGTTGGTACTCAGCAAATGTAGAGCAAAAGCATAATGACATGCAAAGGCTTAACAAGGAAATAGTTTGGCTTCTAATTAAATTGCTTTAAGCACTTAAGTTGGTCAAATTTTATTTAGCATCATAATTACTAAAGTATAAGTATATACCAACCCAATTAAGCATATGGTAACCCATAAGCATCATCACCATAAATAAACCAATTTAATTCTTCTTTCGATATATTAATCATGTGAGGGTCCAGGCCGCTCATGACCGCGAGCACGGCTATTGCAATAGATTTTAGACACTCTGCAGAGGTTGTACAGCTTTCCCCACAATTCGTGTTCCTTTGGTGAGGGGCCAGAGAATCACTACGAAGCCTTTCCAAAGAATTTTCCAATGTGTGTGTGCTCCCTTGCCAAACGGGTCTATAAAAGGCGCTCCTTCCTGCCCCCGCACCTCTGCTCACAAACCTTGCCGGTAGCAACCAGCCCATACCAAACATGCAGTGCCTCCACACAACAAAGGGATCTTCTAATTACTTAGCCAAGACCAGAGCCATGTGGTATTGTGGTTGTACGGGAAATCCCGAGTGGTTCTCCATGTTCCGATTAATCAATGTGGTCTTGGTTTAACATTCTCATAAGATCATTAACACGTATATAAAAGATATCACAAAATTATTATCTTCACATTTAATGTAAACCATTCCCAGGTATAGCAACTAAGCAAATGCTACCCAACATGAATGTGAAAACCCAGGTTGACAAGGCATGATTAAAGAAAACTAGACATCCTTAATATAGGAGCCATCATGATTATAAGCATGCAAGCATAGCGTAACTATAGTGTGAAAGCATGTCATATGGTTATTAGGACGAAAATATGATCAAGAATACACTTGCCTTAAATCCAGCTAATAACTGCTATTGCTCAGGGTCTTCTCAACTGGATACTCGAATCACATGAACAATCCCCGAAAACCACGAACGTTGCTCCTATACGCATCACGGGGTCACACATACAAGGAAACAATACAACAAATAAGAAACAATACACCAAACATGGGCAACAGTACAAAGGAATGGTACAAAGGTATAGATCAAGTCCTTACGGTCACGTGAGCTGAAGAATCACTTGAAACGGAGCTAGAACGGTCGAGATATGGTCAAAACGGGGTTCCAAGGGTTTATCTGTGAATACACACAAATTCCAGGGGTTAGATTGAAGGAAACTGAGGGCATATACATAATTATGTATAATAACTCAGGGTTAAACATGCAAAAGAGTGAGTCTGGACGGCGGGTTAGATAACTTGAAAGTCTAGGGGGTTAAACCGAAGAAATCCGGACCTTTCAGTAAATACTTTCAACTAACCTTGGATCGCGGGTTTATTCCAAAATACGTCAGGGTCTCTTTAGCAAATCTACCACTGCTGACCGGTATCTTAAGGGATTGACTTGATCTGGAACGTCGATTGGCGATCGGACGGCTGACACGGCTCGGTGACCTCCGGCGGCGGCGGGATGGTCGGAGACGGCGGCGACGGGTGGCAGCCTCGCCGGAGCGGGCCAATCTCGAGCTAGAGAGCTCGGTTTTCCACGCGGCTTGGACTGGGACGACGCGGAGACCACGGCGAACTCAGTGCAGGTGCTTTTGACGATGAATCGACGACGGTGGCTCGGACCAGCAGAGGCGGCGGCTCGGCCTGCGAGGAAAGCTCCGATGAGCGATTATGGAGAAACCGAGACAAGGGCACGAGTTCAAGTGGAATGTGTAGCTTCAGTACCCCGACACAAACCTCCTGAAGGTGTTCTCGTCGTCTCTGGCGCTGCAAGGAGGAAGATCAGTGGCGGCGGCGATCGGAGGTCTTCGCGGCGGCGCTAGTTCGAACGGGAGGCGCGTGTGGCTCTGCTAGGGTTTAGGGAGGGGCGCGAGGAGAGGCGGCGGCGCTGGTTTTATAGGCCGGGGCGGTTATATTGGCGTGCGGGCCAAGGAAGCCAGGGGCGGCGCGAAGGACCGGCTCGGTCTCGAGCTCATGCTCGGGTGCATGTCCGACTCGGGGAAGGAGATGACGAGGTGGGGCCCGCAGGTCAGCGACTGGAGAGAGGAGAAAGGGTGTCGGGCTCAAATGGGCCGAGGGGGCAAAGCTGGGCCGGAAGGGGAGACAATGACCGAGAAAGGAAAACTGAGGGAGGAGAAACGGACTTTACGAGAACTCAGGGAGAAAAGCTGGACTTAAATTAAGAACAACTAAACTCACTCAAACAAATGCTTATTCAAATTCGAATTTAAAATAAATTTAAACTCAAACTTGAAAAGCATCCAAACAAAAAAAAACAATTGCAAATACATTAAAAGCAACAGTACACTTATTGAGTCTATTAATTAATTATTAAACTGAAATAAATCTCGATAATTCCAGTTAAATCCTAGAAATTTATTAAAACCTTACATGAATCCTAGAAAATTCCATAAATGTTTCTACAATTTCTTGTGATGAAAATTAGAGTGTTACAATCGCTTCGTTTTGATGGTTATGATTTTACAAGGGGTCCCTGCCTCACCTTATATACTCGGGAGACAGGGTCTACCAGGCAAGAAATACAGACTCCTAGTCGGATACTAAACATAGAGTCCTAATATGATTAGGCCGGGTTGTTTCCTAGTAGCCAACTAGTTCCCTTAACCTGTATGTCTCCTCCTTAGATCTGTCAGAGTTGGCGGCCCAATCTCCTCACGGGCCTGCAGCCTATAAGGACTCCATGGATCTTGGTCCGTTAGTGTCCACCATTCAGGGTCTCAGAAATAGCAAATCAGGTCAGCTGACCAAGGCTTTCTGTTCTCAGATTAAGCAGTAGCATCCTTAATGACAATGCTAATTAGTACAATTGGGTGGGACAAGTCCACCTGGCTGTGGTTTCACGCCCAAATGTCGACGGGCTTGAAAGGTAGCATGGCTTCTTTGACACCAGCTGTAATGTTGCTTGTGCAATTCTTTCATCCATACGGGCCGAATCTAAGGAGCTTCGGGAATCTGTGTTTTCTTCCTTGATACAAAGACAACGAGCCCATCCTGCAGCGCATCTGTGCCTTAACCACCTGAATTACCGGCCGCGGACTCTATCTGGACAAAGTCATCTATGCCTAGAGTGGTTCCGCCCTTGCTGATGCTTCCCATACATAGGTAAGAATAATCGCTAACATCATACAACTTTTGCAAGAAGTGTAACTTATGGTCGCTTGAGGCACACCTTGTAGCATATTGGATTGAAGTTGTAGTGCAGTACTGAATATATAGAAGCTAGTCGAAAGAGATGGGCAACACAGGGTAGGTGATGGAGGAAATAAGATCCTCTTTGGCAGCAACTGACCATCGTGCAGTTTTGGTGATAGAGTTAATGCAGTATATAGTCTAGTGTCCTGGTAAATCTGCTAGCCCTAAAGTTAGCCTAGAAAACAACCTGATCCTTTTTCATCTATTTTCTTCCTTCGTTCCCCTAACTCAATATGCATTTTATCCTCTGCATGTCAGTAGAGTATGCAGCAGACAGTGGTGGTTTTATCCGGGGCAAAGGATGATATTGTACTGTGACGCGTGAGGCTGTGAGTTAGTTCAGTTTAAGTGCATGACAAGCCACAGTAGAGGAGAAGATGTCCGTGACAGGATTTGGAAATTGTTGTTGGACTAGCAGAATTAGTGTATACTTATATGCCTTGGCAGGCGTGCAGTGAAAGGAACTACTTGTACCAACCCACATACTTGGTCTTAATTGGAGTTTCTTTATATAATAGGCCAAGTGTTCACAATTCAGGATCACAAGTCTGCACAGAACCTTTGAATCCAGTTCTTGATGCCGACATTGTATCCTAGCACTCGATCGAGGGCGTGTTTGTTTCCGCTTATAATCAGCTCATCGGTAAAAATAAGTGAGAATCCCACCAAACACCTTGATTATTTTCGCTTATTCTCGATTCTCTGATAATCCATTTCAGAGATTTAAACTACAATAATCAAGAATCGAGAAATTTTTTACTTATCTTAGAATCTAAGCGTGGTTGAGAGAAGCGGAAACAAACACTGCAGGAGACTAGTCATTCTTCATCAAAATCCTCTAGGCCAGGGAGGTGCGGCGAATCATGCAATCAACCTGTCAATGGTGTTTGGAAACTTCGCTGATACTTCCAGTTCCTATCTTCAATCATGCATTCAGTGCATTACTGTTCAAGCATCAACCATCGTTGTTCAACCGTTTTGAAATAAAGATCAAGCTGACACAGGTGCACATGAATGGAAACAGGTGCATTCTGTCTATGGGAAGAGGAACTTATATAGTGACAAGGCAGGGTGGGTGGGGTATGAAATCAGGTAGGACAATAAGCCGCCATGCCCATTTTTCATGCTTGCTCCAGACCAACGCCGCCACACAGTGCCGTCTCTCCTTTTGCTCTCTTTCGAAGAACATGCTGTGGCCTCGTATGATGATGGCCGAAAACATGGGCCGGTGTGAAAAAACACAATGACTGCATACCTGCACAGTAGGGATTGATCCTACTGTCGGGGTTCTCTACCGCCGGCAAGTAAATTTCTACGATCGCGTGTCAGGGTCTGGATGGTGACTCAAGAGACAGGGGATTTAGACTGGTTCGGGCCTCCGGAGAGTAATACCCTACGTCCAGTGAGTGCCAATGTTCTCAAGTCCAAGTCTGTAGTAGGGGGTACAAACTAGTCGGGAGAGGGAGAGGGTCCCAAGTCCCTGTGCTGTGTGAGTGAGTGTGCTGTTCGTCCTGTGTTCGAATGTTCGTCCGTTGTGTCCTCCTTCTCACTGGTGTCCCTTCGGCCCCTTTTATAGTCTCAAGGGGGAGAAGGAAGCGGGGAGGTAAAAAAGAGAAAATTACAATGGGGGTTTCGGCCTCGAGGCCTTTAACTTGCACCGCATGCCGAGCCGTACAGGGAGCAGGTGTTGACGGAGTGGGCGTCCCGCCTGACCCGGGATCGTACATCCCGGGTGGTTGATATAGATGACTTCTCGGGTAAGCTCCCGGGTAGTTTCCGGGTCGTGGTTGACTTGTTCTGGGCCTTCGGGAATTCCAGGTGTACTCCTCGGGCTCCAGGTGTCGTCCGTGGGCGCCTGGGGTCGTCCTTGGGCGCCCGGTGTTGCGCATGCGTTCCTCCCTGGACTGTAGCGTTCCTGTTCGGATGAGACGGGTGCCACTGTGGCTGCCGTAGCAAAGGACGGACGCCCATCATGCTCTGGCACGGCGGGTACCGAGTTGGTACGGCACCGGATGGGCCGAAGCGGGACGGAGCCGAGTAGTCTAGTCGAGCGAGGCAGAGACCGCTCGGAAGCGGTGACTCCCCGGGCGAACCGGAGAACTACTCGGAGGCGGAGAACTCCTCGGGCGAATCGGAGAACCATTCGGAGGCGGAGAACTCCTCGGGCGAATCGGAGAACTACTCGGAGGCGGAGAACTCCTCGGGCGAATCGGAGACTCGTCGGGCGACCTCCGAGCTGTCCGGACACGGAGGATCTGCTTGATTTGGGTCTCCGGCTTTTGTTTTTGTAGGGTGGATTATCGCTATGACGAGGATTAAGGGCTCGATCGGGTACCCCTGATCTAGACCCTCGTCAGTAGCCCCCGAGCCTGGGGGGGTTGGGAACTCGCGCCCAGGTTCAGCCGTGCGAAGGAGTGACGAGTTGTGATTCTTCCGGTGGGGGCGCGCGAGCGCACCCGCCGGGTGTAGCCCCCGAGCCTTGAGAAGAGCTGGAGCTCTTGTTAAGGTTTTGAGCCCGGGTAGTTTGCCTTGGAGGTTGTCGGGGTTGGGGAAGCTTGTCGGGGACGCTTCGTCGGTGGGCCGGGCCGCTGCCCAACCGTTGATGGGCCGAGCACGGGAGCGCCGGCCTGGTTTTTCGCCGCGTGGAGGGAGGGCGCGCCTTTTGAGGGAGTCAGGTGAGGCGACGTGCGCACGTCGCGAGGCGCCGAAGGTGGGCCCGCGCATTTAACGCCGCGGTCGCTCCGCCGCGCCGCCTCCCCTTTTATAGCCCTGAGCCGCGGCCGCCTAGGGTTTAGTTTACTCCAATCTTTTCGCCTTCTGCCGCGCGCTTCGTCTTCCTCGCCGCTGCGCTTGTTGCCTTCTGCCGCGCGCTTCGTCTTCCTCGCCGCTGCGCTTGTTCTCTCGCGTCCCCCGCCGCCGCCGCGCTTGCGCTCTTCCGAGGGAGGAGAGACCACATCCCCACACAACCCACGCCACCTTCGTCCGGCGACCTCACGATGTCGGTCTGGGAGCGCTCCAGGGTGACGCAGAGGCAGCTAGAGGGGCTCGTGAGGGACGGCTCGCTGCCGCCGCTGACGGAGGCCGAAGAGTGGAAGAGGCCCGGCGTGGAGGACTCCCCCCGGCCGCCGGCCGGGTACGTCGTCTCGTTCGTCGCCTTCCACGAGCGCGGGTTCTCCGTCCCCGCTGGGAGGTTCATCCGCGCCGTGCTCAATGAGTACGGGCTGGAGCTCCAGCACATCAACCCCAATGGGGTGCAGCAGATGGCGGTGTTCGTGGCGCTCTGCGAAGGGTACCTGGGGATGGAGGCCCACTGGGACCTCTTCCGGTACTTCTTCAAATTTGCGTTGCATCCCTGTGAAGGCGGCGCCCCTGCGACAATCGGGTGCGCCGTGTTGAAGCTGAAGCAGGGGCGGTCGAAGGACTACATCACGGGGACCCTGATCAGCTCGAACAAGGGGTGGCACCCCGGGTGGTTCTACCTCAAGAACGACCCCAAGAATCCCCTCCCGGCGTATACCGGGAGGTCGTTTGAGAAGGCTCCCGACAACTGGGGGTATGGGCCCGAGAAGAGGCTGCAGGAGAAACTCCTCGGGAATATATGGAATGCCCTCGCTCGACTCCGAGACGCGAACGTGTCCGCGGTGGAGGTCATCGGCGGGTACCTCTCGAGAGGTATCGTACCGCTGAGGCGGCGCACCCTCCAGATCTGGCAGATGACTCCGGCGAAGGCCCCCTACGTGGGGACCGTGACGATGGACCCCCTGCCCTCGAAGGCCGAGGTGGAGCGCCGGGTGACGGCAGCGATGGGGAGGGCTCATGACGCATATCCACTGCCGGACCTCCTCCCCATGCTCCCGAACGCCCACGCCAAAGCTCTGGTAAGGATTCCTTCCTCCGCCTTGAACTCAATCCCGAGTGCTTTTCGGTTTCCTCATCCCGAGCTCTTTAGGTGAAGAGCCATGACTGCTCCTACTCCCTGCCGCCGCTTCCCGAGGACAGGGCGAAGAATCGGGCTGAGGCCGAGCGGGCCAAGGCGAAGAAGGACCGCCGGGAGAAGTGGAGGATGAGTGAGGTGGCCAAGCGGGAGAGGAACGCCGAGCGGGCCAAGAGGAGGAAAAGGGGAGAGCGGGTCTCTGAGGATGAGGACCCCGAGTCGGAACCCGCGGAGGGGGACTCGAGGAGCGAGGACGACGAGGAGGATGAGGATGAGGACGTGCCCCCTGCTAAGCTCAAGGCAGTCGCCGTGGTGACGGCTTCGCCCTCGGCGCAGCAACCGGGGTCTAGCGGGAGAGGGAGGTCGCCCCCGCCGGACGCGGGGAGGAGCGAAAGTTCCCGGTCGAGCCGGCATCGACGGTCCTCCGGGGACAGCACGCCTCCGTCCACCCGTCACGCGCCCGAGGAGGGGAAGAGTTCCCGACGGGACACAGCCTCCCCCCGTCGGGAGAGAAGCCGGAGCCGGGACCTGTCGGAGCGCGCCCACAAGGGGGGTTCGTCGTCGGGGGCGTCGCGCTCCCCCAAAAGGTCCGCGCCACGAGACGACAGGCGGCCGCCGCCAGCCCCTCAAACAACGCGGGCGCAGAGCGGAGGGCGGGACGCGCCCCGGACGCCCGTACCTGCCGCAGGGTCAGATCCTGTTGGGGGCAGGGCCTCGGCCGCGTCGCCCGTGGTGGAGGCGCAGGCCCCTTCCGCCCCGGTGCGGGCCACGACGGGGCGGCCGGATCCGTCCCCGGTCGAAGGAGGAGGCCCGACTGGCCAGGCGGCGCCCCACTCGGGCAGGGGCGCCGAAACCGCGCAGGTGGCCCCCGCCCCAACGGCGCTTGCGGGGTCCAAGAGGCCCTCGTCCCCGGGAGGCCCGGCGCCGACGAGTTCCAAGCGGACCCGGACCATCTCGTCGAGGTGAGTAATGCTCTGTCCTTCTCGAGTGGTTTCCGTCTTCATAGTCGCCATTTTTCTTAGCCGAGATCCTTGACCTGTGCCGCACCAGCCGGGCCGACACTCCGCTCGTGGTGGCGCCGAAGAAGATGCTGCGCTCGGCAGCGCAGACGCCGAGGCCCGCGGCGGAGCAGGCCGAGGAGGCGACATCGGGGCCCGTGGTGGAGCAGACAGAGAAGGCGACGCCTGGAGCCAGCGGCGGAGCAGGCCGAGGAGGCGACACCGACGCCCGCGGCGGAGCAGGCCGAGGAGGCGACACGGAGGGTGGCGCCCTCTGTGGAGGAGAAGGTGCCGGAGGGAGACGGCGACAGCCCGGGTGAGGCACTCCCGACTGGCCTGGTTGTCGCGCAGGCCGCTCCCTCAGAGGCGGCTGTCGCGGCGCTCCAAGCCGAGCTGGAGCAACAGCTGGCGGGGGCGGCCCTTCCTGCCCCTCAGGAGGCGGCGTGCCACGCTGGGGCAGGGGAGGTCGCCCGGCTTGGTGACGCGACCCTAACCGGGGCCGAGGAGATTGCTGCCGGGGGAGATGGCCGCGTGGTCGCTACCTTTCCGGGGACCGCGGCCGGCCCCAAGGAAGCGGAGGCGGGTACGACCGGCGCCCCAAGGAGGCGGCGGCAGCTGCTACAGCCCCCGAGTCCTCCTCCGGGGTGGTTCCCCCAGAGGTTGTCGTGCTTGAGGACTCGCCGGAGGGTGGCTCGCGGAGGATCGACGGCGAGCCCAGCGGGGGGCCGATCGTGGAGTCCCCGAGCCCTTCGAGCCCCTCGAGCGAGGGCCTGGACTCTCTCCGGGAGACTCCGGGGATGATGACGATGGATCGTCGTTTCCACACCATCGTACCCATCGAGAACAACCCGAACCTGCCGTGCGAGGGTCGGTTGTTGTGGTACGATCGTCAGAACCCGGGGGATCCCGTCTTCGAGCTTGACGACAAGTCGGAGAGGGAGCAGTGCCATCTTCTCGCGGAGGGCCTCAATAACATGAAGGAGATCTTCAATGAGATGATCATCAGGCCTTCCCGGGTAAGTTCTCGGGTTTCCTTCTTCTGGTCTTGGCGCCGTTTTGGGGTGTGTCTTACCGCTCCTCTTTCTGCTTTCATTCAGAAAATCATGGAGCGCAGCTCCGAGAAGTCCCTGTTCCTCCGCCGGGAGGCCGGGCTATGGCCCGCCGTTGAGCAACTGAAGGCGGAGAAGGAGCAGCTTGAGGCCCAGCTGACCGAGGCCCGGGAGGCCAGGGCGGAGGTGCTCGCCGATGCCGAGGAGGAGAAGGCCGCCCTTGAGGCGAAGGTGGAGGAGGCCGAGAAGACGGTGATGGAGGCGCTGACGGCCGCCGACGCCTCTAATCAGGAAAAGGCTGCCGCCGTGCAGGAGGTCGAGGGGCTGAAGGAAAAGGTGGCAGACCTTGACCTCGACCTCAAGACGGCCAACAATCAAGTGGTCGGGCTGGCCGAGAAGCTGAAGGCCGCAGAGGTCGAGGGGGCCCGCCTCGGAGAAGTCGCCCAGAAGCGGGAGGAGGAGATCCTCGGTAAGTTATCCTTCCTCGTTTCTTGTCGGGCGGCTGCTTTCCGTTCTTCTCGAGTGGCCGCGAGTTTGCTTAAGGCTGTTCGCCAATGTAGCCCTGCGGAAGGAGAAGGCCGACTTGGAGGCCAAGCTCGAGTCGGGGAAGCGTGAGGTGAGCAAGGCCTTTGCTGCCAATCAGGAGCTGGTGCAGCTTGGCAACAACCTGAAGGCGGAGTTGGCCAGTAAGTATCGTGTTTCTGCTCGTCCTTCCTCTTGCTTTCCTCCCTGCGAGATGACACTGACGAAGAATTGTCTGCAGGAGCTGTCGAGGACCTTCGGAGGTCCAGGGAGGCGGGCGAGCAGAGCCAAAGGGCCCTCGAGAAGAAGTCCGAGGTCCATCAGGCTTTGGTCCAGGCCGTCGAGCACCTGTTCGAGGAGCTCAACGTCGGCGGCGGCCCGTCCCTGGTGGATCGCCTTGCCCTTGTTGCAGGGAGGACTCGGGCGCAGGCCTCGGATCTTGCTCGGAGTGTGGCGCGGAAGATCATTGCCATGTTCTTGTCGCACTACCCGACCATGGATCGGGAGTCCCTGCAAGGTGGGTGGGCCCCCGGCTACGAGGAGGACGAGTACGATGAGATTGAAGCCGAATCTTCCTCGTTTGCCGAAAAGGTGTCGACCACAGCCCTAAAGGATCTCGGGCTGGAATAGAAATAGGGGACTTAGTCATTTTTGTAATGTAATGAACTCAATTCCCCTTTAAAGGGCAATCGTTGTTGCTAAAAACTCGTGTTTTTATCTGTTGTTTGCCATTTCCGTTTTCTTCCGAAAGCTTGGGGTCATAGGTCGAGATGGGAAGGCGCGGAGGCTTGCCCCTCGGACTCTGTTCCATAGCCGCCGGGGCGTAGGAACTCGAGAGTTTGGGCACTCAGACTCACAGCCCCCGAGTAGTTTCGGAAGGTTCGAATAATGACAAATAGCAGCCTGTTACGTTGAAAGCAACAACTAATCGAGGCGATTCCTTTATTGCTCTCGGGAAAAAGACGTCGGTCCGAGGACTTTGGATTTTGCTCGCAAGTCAGCGCCGTAGCCGCAGGGGCGTAAGCACTTGGAACTTGGACAAGCGCGATCACAAAGCCACTCGAGCTGACGTTCCTTTCCCGCAAGCACAAAAGTATACCGCTTGACCGCGCGCGGGAGCGATCACTTGTCGAAGTTTTGCGAAAAAAGGAGGGGCACCGGGCCCCGGGTGGAGCCCCCGAGCGGTGGGCGATCCTGCACAGGGAAGGGGTCGCCCGCCGCTTAGCTTTGGGAACTCGCAAGGTACATTTCGGAAAACGACCGTGCGCGAATAAAGTACTCGGAACAGCGCAGCACTTTATTTATTATCGTGAATTGAAAAGTACAGGTACTTTTAAGGGTAAAAGCGACGTAGCTGCTCTATGTTCCAAGCGTTCGTGAGGACTTGGCCGTTGCGTCCTTGAGCTTGAAAGTCCCCGGGCGGAGGACTTGGTCGACGATGTAGGGGCCTTCCCATGGTGGCGACAGCTTGTGGCGGCCGCGGTTGCTCTGAACTCGTCGGAGGACGAGGTCGCCGACTTGAAAGGCCCGGCTTCGAATGTTGCGGTCGTGGTACCGCCGTAGGGCCTGCTGGTACTTGGCCGAGTGGAGTAGTGCGACGCTGCGTGCTTCATCCAGCTGGTCGATGGCGTCCTCCAGGGAGGCTTGATTCCCTTCGTCGTCATAGGCACGAACTCTTGGGCTGCCGTAGTCGAGATCAGTCGGGAGGACCGCCTCGGATCTGTGGACCATGAAGAAGGGCGTGCAGCCAGTGGCTCGACTTGGAGTAGTTCGCAAGCTCCAGAGGACCGACGGGAGCTCTGCGACCCACCTTGCTCGGAACTTCTCGAGGCGTTTGAAGATTCGCGGCTTCAGTCCTTGCAGGATCATGCCATTGGCTCTTTCCACCTGTCCGTTGGTTTTGGGGTGGCTGACGGCAGCCCAATCCACTCGGATGTTGTTGGCGTCGCAGAAGTTGAGGAACGTTTTGCCCGTGAACTGAGTGCCGTTGTCGGTGATGATCACGTTTGGGACCCCGAAGCGGTAGATGATGTCGGTGAAGAACTGGACAGCTTCTTGCGAGCGAACCCGCCTGATGGGCCTTGCCTCGATCCATTTGGAGAACTTGTCGACGGCGACGAGGAGATGCGTGAAGCCCCCGGGTGCTCTCTTCAGTGGCCCGACTAAATCCAAACCCCATACGGCAAAGGGCCAAGTGATGGGGATGGTCTGCAGGGCTTGCGCCGGGAGGTGAGTCTGCCTTGCGTAGAACTGACAGCCTTCGCAGCTGCGCACGATGTCCTTGGCATTGGCAAGCGCGGTTGGCCAGTAGAACCCTTGCCGGAAAGCTTTCCCGACAAGTGTCTTTGGCGCGGCATGGTGTCCACATGCTCCTGCATGGATGTCCCTTAGCAATTCCTTGCCCTGGTCGATCGGGATGCAGCGCATTAGGACGCCAAAGGTGCCTCGCCGGTAAAGCTCTCCCTCGATGAGCGTGAAGGTCTTGGCCCAGCGAGCGATCCGCCGAGCCTCGGTCTTGTCGGGAGGGAGCTTGCCCTGTATGATCCACTCGAGGAGCGGAATCCTCCAGTCGGGATCCTCGAGGTTGGGCTCGTATGTTGCGTCGATCTCCATCACCTCCGTTTCCTGCGTTGGAGGTTCGGGTGGCTCGTCGTCTAGCCGGATGGAGGGGGCGTGCTGGTCTTTGGCAAATACTCCATGGGGGACAGGCTTCCGATTGGAGGCCGCTTTGGCAAGGGTGTCGGCCGCCTCGTTGTATCGTCGTTGGACGTGCTTGAGCTCGAGGCCGAGGAACTTGTCTTCCAGCTCGCGGACCGCCCGGCAGTAGGCGGCCATCTTGGGGCTGACGCAGCTCGACTCCTTCATCACTTGATCTACGACCAGCTCCGAGTCACCTCGGATCTCGAGACGCCGTATGCCAAGCTCGAGGGCAATACGGAGTCCGTTGATGAGGGCCTCGTACTCAGCGGCGTTGTTGGAGGCCGGGAAGTGCAGTCGAACCATGTACTCCATGCGCACGCCCAGAGGCGAGACAAAGACAAGGCCGACACTGGCTCCCTCCTTCATAAGCGATCCGTCGAAGTACATGACCCACGTCTCGTGCTTGATGGATGTCGGGGGAGTTTGGGTCTCGGTCCACTCGGCGACGAAGTCGACCAGCGCTTGTGACTTGATGGCGTCCCGAGGGGCGTAGGTGACGTTCTTGCCCATCAGCTCGAGCGCCCACTTGGCTATCCTTCCCTCGGCCTCGGGGCTCTGGATCACCTCGCCGAGTGGATACTTTGACACCACCGTGATGGGGTGGGCGTCAAAGTAATGCCGGAGCTTCCGCTTGGTGATGAGGACAGCGTAGACAAGTTTTTGGATCTGGGGGTACCGTACCTTGGTGTCGGACAGGACCTCGCTGATGAAGTAGATGGGGCGTTGCACCTTTTGGATCTTCTCGGGCTCGCTGCGCTCGACGACGAGGGCGGTGCTTACCACATGGGTGGTCGCCGCGATGTAGAGCAACATGGGCTCTCCTTCCGCCGGGGCGGTCAGGATCGGCGGATTTTTGAGCGACGCTTTAAGCGAGTCGAGGGCCTGCTGCGCCTCGGCGTTCCAGACGAAGTGGTCCGACTTCTTGAGCAGTCGGTACAAGGGCAGGCTCCGTTCCCCGAGTCGGGCGATGAAACGGCTAAGCGCGGCCAAGCATCCCGTGACGCGTTGGACCCCCTTCACGTTCTGGATTGGCCCCATGTCGGTGATGGCGGTTATCTTCTCGGAATTGGCCTCGATGCCTCGTTCCGATACGATAAAGCCGAGGAGCATGCCTCTCGGGACCCCGAAAACGCATTTCTCGGGGTTGAGCTTTACTTTGTTCAGCCGGAGCTTTTCAAAGACAGCCGCGAGGTCGGGGACCAAGTCGCCAGTGCGCTTGGATTTTACTACTATATCGTCAACGTACGCCTCGACCAGTCGGCCGATGAGGTCGCCGAAGACGCGACGCATGCATCTTTGGAACGTGGCGCCCACGTTTTTCAGTCCGAATGGTATCGACGAATAGCAGAAAGTGCCGTAAGGCGTGATGAACGACGTTGTGAGCTGGTCGGCTAGGCTCATTGCGATCTGATGGTACCCGGAGTACGCATCAAGAAAGCAGAGGGTTTCGCACCCCGCGGTGGAGTCGACCACCTGATCTATGCGCGGAAGAGGGAAGGAGTCTTTTGGACATGCCTTGTTAAGGCCAGTATAGTCAACGCACATCCTCCATTTCCCATTCTTCTTTTTTACAAGGACAGGGTTTGCTAACCACTCGGGGTGGTACACTTCCCTAATGAAGCCGGCGCTAAGGAGCTTTTTGAGCTCTTCGCCGATGGCTTTGTACTTGTCCTCGTCGTATCGTCGAAGCCTCTGTTTGACCGGTCGAGCGCCAGGCTTAATATCAAGTTTGTGCTCGGCGACTTCCCTTGGAATCCCCGGCATGTCCGAGGGCTTCCATGCAAACACATCGAGGTTTGCGCGGAGAAAGTCGACGAGCGCGCTTTCCTATAGAGGATCGAGCGCCGT
>CM014274.1:86121876-86136198 GCA_004135705.1 Alloteropsis semialata
TGGTCGATCGGGATGCAGCGCATTAGGACGCCAAAGGTGCCTCGCCGGTAAAGCTCTCCCTCGATGAGCGTGAAGGTCTTGGCCCAGCGAGCGATCCGCCGAGCCTCGGTCTTGTCGGGAGGGAGCTTGCCCTGTACGATCCACTCGAGGAGCGGAATCCTCCAGTCGGGATCCTCGAGGTTGGGCTCGTATGTTGCGTCGATCTCCATCACCTCTGTTTCCTGCGTTGGAGGTTCGGGTGGCTCGTCGTCTAGCCGGATGGAGGGGGCGTGCTGGTCTTTGGCAAATACTCCATGGGGGACAGGCTTCCGATTGGAGGCCGCTTTGGCAAGGGTGTCGGCCGCCTCGTTGTATCGTCGTTGGACGTGCTTGAGCTCGAGGCCGAGGAACTTGTCTTCCAGCTCACGGACCGCCCGGCAGTAGGCGGCCATCTTGGGGCTGACGCAGCTTGACTCCTTCATCACTTGATCTACGACCAGCTCCGAGTCACCTCGGATCTCGAGACGCCGTATGCCAAGCTCGAGGGCAATACGGAGTCCGTTGATGAGGGCCTCGTACTCAGCGGCGTTGTTGGAGGCCGGGAAGTGCAGTCGAACCATGTACTCCATGCGCACGCCCAGAGGCGAGACAAAGACAAGGCCGACACTGGCTCCCTCCTTCATAAGCGATCCGTCGAAGTACATGACCCACGTCTCGTGCTTGATGGATGTCGGGGGAGTTTGGGCCTCGGTCCACTCGGCGACGAAGTCGACCAGCGCTTGTGACTTGATGGCGTCCCGAGGGGCGTAGGTGACGTTCTTGCCCATCAGCTCGAGCGCCCACTTGGCTATCCTCCCCTCGGCCTCGGGGCTCTGGATCACCTCGCCGAGTGGATACTTTGACACCACCGTGATGGGGTGGGCGTCAAAGTAATGCCGGAGCTTCCGCTTGGTGATGAGGACAGCGTAGACAAGTTTTTGGATCTGGGGGTACCGTACCTTGGTGTCGGACAGGACCTCGCTGATGAAGTAGATGGGGCGTTGCACCTTTTGGATCTTCTCGGGCTCGCTGCGCTCGACGACGAGGGCGGTGCTTACCACATGGGTGGTCGCCGCGATGTAGAGCAACATGGGCTCTCCTTCCGCCGGGGCGGTCAGGATCGGCGGATTTTTGAGCGACGCTTTAAGCGAGTCGAGGGCCTGCTGCGCCTCGGCGTTCCAGACGAAGTGGTCCGACTTCTTGAGCAGTCGGTACAAGGGCAGGCTCCGTTCCCCGAGTCGGGCGATGAAACGGCTAAGCGCGGCCAAGCATCCCGTGACGCGTTGGACCCCCTTCACGTTCTGGATTGGCCCCATGTCGGTGATGGCGGTTATCTTCTCGGAATTGGCCTCGATGCCTCGTTCCGATACGATAAAGCCGAGGAGCATGCCTCTCGGGACCCCGAAAACGCATTTCTCGGGGTTGAGCTTTACTTTGTTCAGCCGGAGCTTCTCAAAGACAGCCGCGAGGTCGGGGACCAAGTCGCCAGTGCGCTTGGATTTTACTACTATATCGTCAACGTACGCCTCGACCAGTCGGCCGATGAGGTCGCCGAAGACGCGACGCATGCATCTTTGGAACGTGGCGCCCACGTTTTTCAGTCCGAATGGTATCGACGAATAGCAGAAAGTGCCGTAAGGCGTGATGAACGACGTTGTGAGCTGGTCGGCTAGGCTCATTGCGATCTGATGGTACCCGAAGTACGCATCAAGAAAGCAGAGGGTTTCGCACCCCGCGGTGGAGTCGACCACCTGATCTATGCGCGGAAGAGGGAAGGAGTCTTTTGGACATGCCTTGTTAAGGCCGGTATAGTCAACGCACATCCTCCATTTCCCGTTCTTCTTTTTTACAAGGACAGGGTTTGCTAACCACTCGGGGTGGTACACTTCCCTAATGAAGCCGGCGCTAAGGAGCTTTTTGAGCTCTTCGCCGATGGCTTTGTACTTGTCCTCGTCGTATCGTCGAAGCCTCTGTTTGACCGGTCGAGCGCCAGGCTTAATATCAAGTTTGTGCTCGGCGACTTCCCTTGGAATCCCCGGCATGTCCGAGGGCTTCCATGCAAACACATCGAGGTTTGCGCGGAGAAAGTCGATGAGCGCGCTTTCCTATTTAGGATCGAGCGCCGTCCCGACACGGAGGGTGCGACCATCGTTGGCCACGGCAACCTCCTTGACGTCCTTGGCTGGCTCGAAGGAGCACGCAGCACGCTTGGAGGTCTCGGGGATATCCAGGTCCCTGGGCGAAGGCTCAGCGGCGAGCTTCTCGGACCGGACGAGTGCCTCCGCGAATTGGAAGCACTCGGTTTCACAGGCGTACGCATGCTCAAACGAAGTCCCCACCGTGATGATACCTTTGGGTCCGGGGATCTTCAGTTTAAGGTACGTATAGTTTGGGACAGCCATGAACTTTGCATATGCCGGCCTCCCGAGGATGGCGTGATACGTCCCAGGGAAACCGACCACTTCGAAAGTGAGGGTCTCCCTGCGAAAGTTCCGTGGAGTCCCAAACGTGACGGGCAGGTCGATCTGCCCGAGCGGCATTGCGTCCGCCCCGGGGATAACTCCGTGGAACGGCGCCGCGGATGGCCGAAGCCGGGACCGTGAGATCCCCATCTCATCGAGAGTCTCGGCGTAGAGGATGTTGAGGCCGCTCCCGCCATCCATCAGCACCTTGTGGACGCGTTTCGTCCCGAAGAGAGGAGCAACCACGAGCGGGTACCTTCCCGGTTGTGGGACATGGTCGGGATGGTCGGAGCGATCAAAAGTGATCGAGGCCTCGGACCACTTTAGGTAGGAGGGCACCACGGGCTCCGTGTGACAAACCTCTCGCCGGATCAGTTTCTCGTCGCGCCTCGAGGGGCAGGCCGCCGATCCCCCAATGATCATCAGGACTGCGCCGTCCTCCCTGGGGTATCCGTCGTCATCGTTCGGGCCTCTGGCCCCATCTTGATTCTCATGGGGTCTCTTCTTCAGAGTGCCGGCGAGGAAGCTCTTCATGAGCTTGCAGTCCTTCAGGGCGTGCTTGACGGGGCCCTCGTGGTTGGTGCAAGGCGCCTCGAGGAGCTTCTCGAAGTGATCCTTCGGCGCGTTGCCCTTGGGCTTGGTAGGCTTTCGTTCGGTCGCCGCCACCATGCCGCCGTTGCGTCGCCGCTTATCCTTCTTCTTTTCCTTGTCGGGCTGTGCAGAGGGGCCTTCGCCGGCCGCCCCCGACTGCTTGCCCTTGCCCTGAGGCCGATCAAGGGTCGCGGCGACTGCGTTTTCTCCGTCAGCGTAGTCGGTGGCGATGTCGAGGAGCTCCCGGATGGTTCGCGGCTTCTTGCGTCCTAACTCGTGGATGAGGGTCGCGCAGGTGGTTCCGAACCGGAATGCTGAGACAACGTCGGTGTCGGCGGTGTTCGGCAGCTCGGTGCAGCGCTTGGAGAAGCGCTTGATGTAGTCGCGTAGACTCTCATCCGCCCCTTGGAGGCAGTTGCGTAGATCCCAGGGGTTCCCGGGACGAGTGTAGGTGCCCTGGAAGTTGCCGATGAATGCATCACGCAACTGCGCCCAGCTGTCGATCCTGCCTGCAGGGAGGTGCTCCAGCCACGTCCGAGCCGAGTCGGCGAGGTAGAGGGGGAGGCTTTTGATGATGAAATGGTCGTCTTGCGCTCCACCCGCGTGGCACGTGAGCCGGTAGTCCTCCAGCCAGACGCTGGGGTTGGTGTCCCCATCGTACTTGGGCACCGTCGTGGGAGCCCGGAAGCGCGGAGGGACCTGAGCGCCGAGGACACGGGGTCCAAAAGCGCGCGGCCCCCTGGGGTCGGGGGACGCACTCCTGCTCCGGTCCTCGCCACTGTCGTAGCGGCCTCCGCGCCGCCTGTTGTAAACTCGGTGCGGGCGGTGCCCCCGGTGCTCCCGATGCTCGCGGTGCTCGTCTCGTCGCCCGGCGTCTCTGTTCACCGTGACCTCGTGATGGCGTGCAGGCTGCTCCTGTTCGTGCTCCCTGGGGCCCCGTTGGCGTGACGCGGAGCTTTCTGCTTGTTGAACTGCTGCGGTTTCCAGAAGCGCGCGGAGCTGTTGATGGAACCTTCGATCTTCAGGCGCCGCTGGTTCAGGGTGTTCACGGAGCAGGACAGCAGCCGCTGCGAGGTTCTGGGACGCTCGGTTGAAGACCGGCGCGTCGTTGGCGTTGTTGTCGATGACGATGTTATGGTGCACCTCCCGTGCGCGCGCGGGCGGCCCCTCCATCCGCGTTCTTGCCAAGCTCACGGTGAAGTCGCCCGCGCTCGTCCTCGAGTTGACGTTGTGCCTCGTCGAGCTCCCGCAGCCGGGTCCGCCGAGCATCGCCGGCAGGGTCGTTCTTGGGTGGCGCCTTGGCATCCTTGGGCGCCGCTTTGTCGCCCGTCGAGCTGCTCGCAGTCTGTACGTCCCCGTCCGGGGTGTGGCACATGAAGCACTCACGGGAAGGGTCGAAGTTTGGCGGAGCCCACCTCAACCGCGGGCACGAGTTCCGCCTGTCCGTCGCGCCCTTGGCGGCTGGGGAGGTGGAAGAGCTGAGTTCCGTCGATGCCGGGGCGACCGCCGGATCGCGTGGCAGACCCGGCTGTCCCCCCGGGTACATGGCGCCGTAGTAGTCGAGGAACTCGTCCCAGAGGAGCTGCTCCTCTCCTCCAACTTGGAGGGCGAGGTTGGTGACCATGTAGGAGAGGTTGCGGAAGTGTTCCTGGGTCGGGCTCCGTCCCAGGGCGGCCGCCAGGTCCTCACCGAGCAGGTCGAGGACGAAGGCGGTGGCCCCCGTGGTGGCGTGGGGGGGCTTAGGCCCCTTGTTGTGGATCGTCTTGTCGTCGTCGTCGCAGGCGAGCTCGGGGCGCACGAAAGTAGCCCCGATGATGGGCTCCACCGACCTGCTGAAGACGAAGTCGAGGGAGCCGAACCGCAGGTGATCGCCCGGCGCCAGCGAGACGCCGCTGTGGGCCATCCGGGCCCTGGTGGAATGTCGTGACACGCGAAAAGTCCCCTACCTGGCGCGCCAACTGTCGGGGTTCTCTACCGCCGGCAAGTAAATTTCTACGATCGCGTGTCAGGGTCCGGATGGTGACTCAAGAGACAGGGGATTTAGACTGGTTCGGGCCTCCGGAGAGTAATACCCTACGTCCAGTGAGTGCCAATGTTCTCAAGTCCAAGTCTGTAGTAGGGGGTACAAACTAGTCGGGAGAGGGAGAGGGTCCCAAGTCCCTGTGCTGTGTGAGTGAGTGTGCTGTTCGTCCTGTGTTCGAATGTTCGTCCGTTGTGTCCTCCTTCTCACTGGTGTCCCTTCGGCCCCTTTTATAGTCTCAAGGGGGAGAAGGAAGCGGGGAGGTAAAAAAGAGAAAATTACAATGGGGGTTTCGGCCTCGAGGCCTTTAACTTGCACCGCATGCCGAGCCGTACAGGGAGCAGGTGTTGACGGAGTGGGCGTCCCGCCTGACCCGGGATCGTACATCCCGGGTGGTTGATATAGATGACTTCTCAGGTAAGCTCCCGGGTAGTTTCCGGGTCGTGGTTGACTTGTTCTGGGCCTTCGGGAATTCCAGGTGTACTCCTCGGGCTCCAGGTGTCGTCCATGGGCGCCTGGGGTCGTCCTTGGGCGCCCGGTGTTGCGCATGCGTTCCTCCCTGGACTGTAGCGTTCCTGTTCGGATGAGACGGGTGCCACTGTGGCTTTGGACGCCCATCATGCTCTGGCACGGCGGGTACCGAGTTGGTATGGCACAGCATGGGCCGAAGCGGGACGGAGCCGAGTAGTCTAGTCGAGCGAGGCAGAGACCACTTGGAAGCGGTGACTCCCCGGGCGAACCGGAGAACTACTCGGAGGCGGAGAACTCCTCGGGCGAATCGGAGAACCATTCGGAGGCGGAGAACTCCTCGGGCGAATCGGAGAACTACTCGGAGGCGGAGAACTCCTCGGGCGAATCGGAGACTCGTCGGGCGACCTCCGAGCTGTCCGGACACGGAGGATCTGCTTGATTTGGGTCTCCGGCTTTTGTTTTTGTAGGGTGGATTATCGATATGATGAGGATTAAGGGCTCGATTGGGTACCCCTGATTTAGACCCTCGTCACCTACCTCTGAGCAATGCCTCCTCCTGGAAGCTGATCAAATCATCGTTTCAAAATTAAAAAAGCTGATCAGATCTCTGGGAAGTGAATCATTAATGAATTCACTTTTGTAACATAGCTCAATCTCAAAAAAGGATAATTCACACTTATGCGGATTTCCTCTTCCCGGACAGAAGAAGAGAAAAAAAAAACAGCACTATGGAACTTAATTGTTGCAGTACATTTTAGTGGTAACAGTCTGCAACCATGTGCGGCTCTGTGCTGTTGTCAGTTCTTATATTTGAGGAGACTTCCAACTAAAGGATTGCTGCAGTATAACACAGTGCCATTTTTCTTATACGACACACATCTAGTTCTTTATGTCATTTTACTTTGGCATAATTTATTCCTTGACACAAGCAAGAAAAGCTGGGTCACCAAATTAGCTTCAAAACAAGCTGAAACCCATTTGGCGCCCCACTTTGTTCCATTAAGGAGTAGGAGCACTCATTCCTCTCTCCATTGGTCTTATGATTCATTGCCACTAACTGGATGTGAGTACACAAGTACGAAAAGCATTTCCACTAGTACGAAAATCAGCGATTCCCACTGGAAGTCTTATGAATTTGGTTGTACATGAGGTTCTGAAAAAAACAAAAAAATAATATGCTTCCACCGCAATTAACATTGCATTTATGCTTGCCTAATTAATGTTTTCCATGTGCATTTCTTCACTACCACAAACTGGAATTGCCTTGGCAGCCAGAATTAAAAGTTCCTGTTGACGCGGAAAATCGGCGGTCGTATCCTCCACGTGCAGCACAAGAAGACCAGGGAGATCTGCTTCACTCCAGTGTCAGCCTGCACTTTGTTCAGGTTCGCGGCATGCCAGTCAATTTGACCTGTAATTGACAAGGGAATAAACAGTTAAATTACTCTTTGATTGTGCCGGCTCTATTCCAGACGATGGACATACGTCGGATTCTAGCCAAGACCCAATCAGGCACGTATCGGCCGATGTCAATCGGACCTCAAAATCGGACTTCATCAATGGAAATCATCGAATCGGACCTCAGAATCGGACCAATCAAGATCGGACCTTGATTAATGTAACAGATCAGCCATTGAATAACAGAATAAAGCATAAAACATGGCCAATATGTAAATAACGGATCAGCTAAACCTTTGAGCAAGATATTAAACAATCAAAGTGTAAGCCGATACGTCGTCCACCTTGCCTAGTTACCAGCTTGACTCATCTTATCGGACCATCTAACTAGCCAATCGGACCAAAGCCTTCACGGAGCAATCTACCGACGCAGGGAATCTAGATCAACTCCAGCAGTGATCAGATCAGATAACTAAACAATCAGACTCGACTTACCAATCTGACAACTAAACAAGATGCTCGCATTGATGTTAACCAGATTGAGCAAATAAGCAGATAAAACAGTAACAGAATCATTCTGATTCTAGGGTATGCTACCAAATAATCAAGCAAGACATAGCTCCGACGCAGGGAATCTACATCCAACATAACATTCAAATAGCAATCAGGTATAACCAAAGCTTCCTTTGACTAATCAAGATGAATCTAGCTCCGACGCAGGGAATCTAAACCAAACATGACAATCAAAGATCAATCTAATCGTATTGCAAAGATCCAGCTCCGACGTAGGGAATCTACACCAGCGCAATACTCAAAGAACAACCAGATTAAACCACAAGGCATGGATCGGACCTAGAACGATGCTGTAAGATAAATATTGCTCAAAACAGACTAAGATCAAAGCTCAAAGCCGTTGAAGAAGTAGATTGATTCACATGGCGCAGATCTAAACCAATCTAGCGACTTCAAACAACCGCAAAGACTGCCTTTAAATAACCAAGATTACTCTAGCTCCGACGTAGGGAATCTAGACTAATCTTGATGATCTAGCTCCGACGTAGGGAATCTAGACATAAAGTGCAGTCCGATAAACGATAATCTGTTGAATAATCAATATTAATCTAGCTCCGACGTAGGGAATCTATATCAATCTTGATTATCCAGAGATAAATCGGTTGAACAGTATAAACGAGAAAGGGCGATGCGCCTCAATTCAAAGCCTATACTAGTTCGGTAAATTGACTAACTTACTGGTAAGCCGGAGATCAGAACTGATGCAGCCCGTCCACCAATGAGCTTCGTCGGTAACTACTACTAGGGTTTTCTGCGTGAAGCCGGGTTGTATTGATTATGAGAATAGTTCTTTACAATGGACGAGGGTTTATATTTATACCCTGGTCATGATGAGTCCTGATCGGACCAGACTAACTTGCAGATAAAGTAAATTTATTCTAAGATAGAATGGGACTTTTAATACGCCTTCTGAAAAGGAAATAGTCCCTGTTCATGCCACGCTTCCTTTTTAGCCGATGTATATTTTCTCATTCACCATCAGATCGGACTCTCTCTCTTCATCGGACTCTTCCCCTGCATCGATTTCCTTCTCCGGCACCATTTGTTTGACCATTCAACGGGTCCACTGCGCAGTTTCAACCTCACCACGTCACCATCTGACTCAGCATATCAGGTGCGAAAATCTGGTGTCAACACATGCCCCCCAATTTCCTTTGAAATTACAGTCTTCTATGGTTGCTAATTACAGTCTTCTATGGTTGTTAATAAAAAACCAAGACATTGCATATTTCCTTTGAGCGGGAAGATGCATGCTATAATTATTCTTTCTGAATTGTGTGCATAGTGGTGGTACAATAGCATTTGGGTTTGTTGATCCAATACAGACGCCTAGAGTGCACTGTGTTGCAGCTGTGGGCTCAGTGTCATCTCCCCTAGCACTATTCCACACGTTCAATGCAGACTGTGGCTAGACAGCTACTCGATTCTTGTTTCGCTCATTCTGACAATGTTCCAGCCTTGCATCGCCTTAATGCTAGCTACTTCCAGAAATCATCTTGACAAAGAAATTCTGCTTTGTAACTGATTGGAGTGTGTTGAGATTATATTCCTCAAACCCATCTATATATGACACTGCAATCCAATTTGAATCTTGATCATCTTGTCTAAGTGGTGACAAGAAACATGCTGATACTTCACATTCTTATGTAGCAGCTCTAATTTCAGGTTGTTTGAATGAACACATACACACTCAAAAGTCAGAACGACAATATAACCCGTGGCTGATCAATCGAACTGTGGCCTGGCTGGAGGAAGGAGTCAGGAGGCAGACTGAAATATAAAGCAGAAAACTAGGACAAGAGACTTATCTATAGAAATGGGCAGGAATGAAAGTATTTCTGAGGGAGCAGCACCAACATCAGATGCATGGTCACCAGCTTGCGGATGTGATTTATGAGCTCCACGTCATTTGTTTTTCTTAATCATTCTAGACACAGGCAACTACTGTGCTGCACACCGTCTGCCTTATAATGCAGCAAGCGGTCCTGGAATCATAATTCCCAATGTTCAATTTTGTTTTGTGTGACTGATGGTTTATTGGTTGGTATCGGCCGACGGCTGTACGTGTCTTCTGGTGAGCATGAAATAAAAGAACAAGAGCTTCTGTACTATATTTGCATAACCACTTATGCTATATTGGAGTACTCAGCTCAGATGTCTGCCCAGCTTCTATATATACTTGCCAACGAGTCTGGCAGGGGCGGAGCTAGGACCCGTGCTCGGCTGGATGAAAGGACTCGGTGCTTTCACCAACCCCTTAGCCATAGAGATTTTGGTCCTGGTGGTAGTCCTTTTTCTCTTTGTAGCACGTCTGTACTTTTTCTAGGGACTGGGGTGTGTTCTGTGCTGAGTTAAGCAGTTTCTCCGATCCCCTTCTCTTTTGTATTTTATTATTCTTTCTTAAAGAAATGACATGCAGTTCTAAAAACTGACCAACCAAGATCTCAAACCAAAAACTCAGCAAGCTCATCCATCGTTGGCCCTGGACTCAATCTGGACCATACCTTGACTCCAGTGGTTGCACATGTGCTGATACTTCCCGTGCCTATAAAAGCCAGCGCAATGTTTTATTCGAGGCGCACCCTATTGAAAATGGGAAGGAAGTAGAAGTCCAATACTGCAGCATATAGAGGGCTAGAGGAAGCCAAATTATATATAAGCAGTGAAAATGGATGGGGCAACATTATATATAAGGTCCTCTCTGGCTGTACACAAAGTCATGATGGTCTAACGCCAACTGTCCATTTGCATGGGCTAGCTAGTTAAAAAAAATAGTTTCAGATATTACATAATTTATAGGTTTAAGGGTTAAGCGCCAATGGAACATTGCAACTGTAAAATGTCACTGAAAACACAAATAAAGATATCGAATTTGAAGATTTGTACACTAGAGGACTTCGATAAAATATCAATGTTAGAAAATATGAATATATACATCAGCCATTGATATTGCATATTACAAGACAAGAATGATATTTGACTGTATAAAGTTAAACACCTGCCGAGCTGTCACATGCGGTGTTACTGTCACATAAAACCAGAGAAGCAGAATTTCCTGCCTCAGCCTACTAGCATACACAAAGATCAGCACGTACTTTGAATTTGCTTGCTCATTTTAGCTGCTAGTGATCCAAACATGACAGCTAATTGAGCAGCTAAAGACCTTTTAGCTAATGACAAACCAAGCGCCCCATTAACTGGTTGTGGTTGGACCCCACCAATCTCAGCAAATATATAAAAACAGTGCAATAAATGAAGGGTAGTATGCTCATTTAGTTTCAACGACCAGCAATTAGCTAGAGGATCCAAACAGCCCTAGCTTAACCTAACTAAACTTTTATTGGGGTGGACCCAAATATTATTGCCCAAGACTTTAATTCAACAAAAGCATCTGTATGAACACATAGAATTTAAATCGTAATGAGTGGATTTCCACACCCCAAGACACCAATAATGTTTGTTTTAAAACCTGTGTATGGCATGGTTACAAGGTAAATCCTTTGCACACCTTCATCACCGATGTGCGCCAGTTTATGTGTTCCAAGTGATTTTCTTTGCAGACGTTGCTGCTTTAAAATTTTGCGTGTTAATTCAGTAAATTGTATATTTGTGTCGCAATTTGTCATGTAACTCTGGACGGTAACTGTGAGGCCGGCATATGCAGGAGAAGACACAGGTGTGGCATGCTGTTGGAACTAGCAATAGCTTGCCAGGAAACTAACCACACTTCGGGCATTGAACCCGGTGTATATCGCCTGAGTCTTAAACATGACTGATGACCTGTGGTCAGGGTCTTGCTGATACTTTCCATTCCTATCTCAGGGCTAGGAATGTGATACTGAAAGAGAAATTAGCTTCCTGCAGGTTGTTCATATTTTGCTTAACTTAGAATGAAAGATCATGGATGCGTAGGGGAACAAAAATCGAGCTAATATAACAAGTCAGAAAGTGAGTACGCGAAGCCACTAGCTGGGAAGTTATATAGAAGCAGATGATAAATAAGTAATGGACAAAGAGTTTCTGTTTCAAACTTGGACACTTCCTGATGTATACAGATAATTCACAATTTTGGAACTTGGTGGCAAAGGTTCGGTAAATTATTTCTTTACAACATTTTTTGCTTGAACAATTGATGTACATTTATCCTTTTTATTGGTAGTATAAAAAGGTGCTAGTCAGCCTGGCATAAATCAGCGCACGATCATGGCTCAGACCATAACAATAAGCTCCCCCGTCCCCTTCACTTTCTTTTTGGATATACCATGCCTCACAACATAAAAATAGTGAAAATTCTTCAATCAGTTATGACCGGTGTGAACTTAATCTTGATAACATAACTGCAATTGTACCCTTGCTGACACTTCACATTATGCTAGTTGTCCCTAGGCTTAAGGACTTTGCTTTCATTAGAAGCTGGGAACATGCTGTTGTGTAATAATAGTTCACCATCTTTGCAAATCAATGCAACTAGAGGCGCACCTATAGAAAAAATGAGTTAAAGCTAGTAGCAAGCTAAAATTAGTAGCAAGCTAAAATTTATGTTGGATCTTATTTGGAATATAATAATGTTGGAAAAATGTATGTTTAATTACACTACCATATTACCTTTTCAAACTATGTGTAATACAATTCCAAGAAATTGCAAACTACAAGACAATAATACTACTAGATAGTATTTTAATTATAAAAACTGCCAAGTGTCGGATGTGGGGTGTATTGTTCTGGCTGGAATATGTCCTTTTTCTGCCTGATTCTTCTTGCCCGCATAGTGCCAATGTTATGGAAGGCCAAGTATATGCAGTCCTCATATATACTCAGTATGTGTAGAACAGTAATTCTCTTGCTGTCCTTAGCTTTTAATGAGGTTAGGACTTCCTCATGTTAACAATAACAAAGCATTTTGAAACGCATCTATTGTACTATTCCACCAATTGCTTGTTGAAGTATGTTTTTATGTACATACGCATGAAGAGCCTCCCAGAGCACAAATGTCATTCTGTACTGTGGCTAGCAAAGACCCAATGGTCACACACATGCATATTGTGGCACCCGATGGACCTTGTTCCAATTCACCACACATACAGCACTATGCTAGAAATAGATAAAGGAGATACACATATTAGTGACACGGTTAAGAAGCGTGTCACTAATGTAAGATTAGTGACGGACAGATTTAAAACGTGTCACCAAAGTCTCTCGTCAAGGATCTGTGCACATATAATAGTGACGCGTGTAGATAAAGCGTGCACTACGGGAAACCCCGTATTTGCCGAGTGCCCAACCCTTCGCCGAGTGCAAAATTTCGGGCACTCGGCAAATACGGGATATGCCGGGTGTAGGAAACAAAACACTCGGCGAAAGTTTTACACTCGGCAAACCCAAGCTTTGCCGAGTGTCAAACTCGGAACACACGGCAAAGACGGATTTGCCGAGTGTCCGCAAACCGGCACTCGGCAAAGCGCAACATGGCCCACCTGCCAGGCCGCCGCCGTCGCGCGGTCCGGGTGGCGGCTAACGGTGGACCTGTTTGCCGAGTGCCAGACCAAGAGCACTCGGCAAAGGTCTGCCCGGCCCCACTTGTCAGGCAGCCGCCGTCACGCTGTCTGGACGGCGGCTAACGGTCGGGGGCTTTGCCGAGTGCCCTAGGTTTAGCACTCGGCAAAGATCCCTTTTGCCGAGTGTATTTTATGGCACTCGGCAAATCGTGGCTCCATATTTCATGTAAATGCTTCCAATCCTTTTTTGTTGATTCAAGTATGATACAGTGTACCCTATGTTGCAATTTAGGATTTTTTTTCGGCTCGTTTACTATATTCAATGATTTTGTTTCATTAAATTGAATTTTTTGTTTAATTCAAAATTTGAACTACAGGTGTTTGAAATCTTGGAACAGAGTGATTGCAAAAATGATATTCATGTTAGTATGTCCTTATTTAGACAATATCAATGAGAAATAAGTCAATTTGGCAAAAGATATTTTTGAAACACGACGATGTACGTGTGGTAGGATTGTTTTTTAATTATAAAAAATTCTAATGAACTCCGAAAATCCTGAGATTTGTCGAGAGTTCATGATATCTTATGTGGAGGCTGCGGTAAAAAATATAGAAGCTTCTGCAAAAGTTTTCACATACGATGCTTGCAACCGGAACATCTCCGAAGAAGTTTCGTTGAGTTCTAATAGATCGTTCATGATTTGGACACAGAGTGACATGACAATTCGAGTTTCACTTCCAAACTTTTTATAGTGGCAATATACTACCTAAAATGTATCGTGTCAAGTTTTGGTAAATTTTCGGATCAATTTCAGATTTTATAATTTTTTTATTACGTATATTGAAACTAAAATGATATACATGGATTTTGTTGAATAATGACATAAAATAATGGTTCTTTTGTTCTACAATGATGAGACATGCATTGTACAGTGGAGTTTACATGTTTTTTCAATATTCGTTGCACCAAAAATCGAAATTTCCAATATTTTCAAATTTTGAAGGGGTGTTTGCCGAGTGCCCGCTGAGAGGCACTCGGCAAAGAGCCTATTTGCCGAGTGTCTGGGAGTTGGCACTCGGCAAAGGGCCAGGGCCCACCAGGCGAGCTCCCACGCAATACGTTTTAAAAAATTTAAAACAATCTTTGCCGAGTGCCTGGATCTGACACTCGGCAACCAGGGGCTTTGCCGAGTGCCAGATCACGGGCACTCGGCAAAGTCTAGGAACCCGACCACTTCACTTAACCGTTTTTTCCCGAACCCGGACGCCACACAGTCACCCGGAGCCCCCCCCC
>CM014274.1:86141833-86157960 GCA_004135705.1 Alloteropsis semialata
TAATTTGATCCATGCGCGTTAGCGCCCTTCGTAGCGCGCAGCAATGATAGTCGGTCATCCGTTTCGTCTAAGGCACGCTGGGGGCGGACCTAGCCCAAAAAATGAGTGGTGGCCTGCTATACAAACTACAGTAATTGCTACAGTAAAATAGTGCATTGTTACATAGAAATCTGAGAATTTGAGTGGCGGCCCGTGCCCTCGCTCATTGTACTCTAGATCCGCCCCTGGGCACGCACACACGTATAGGCTAGTACATTTAATTTATTTGTTTTTACATTTTATAATAACAAGTATTATATTTTTTCTCAGCGTTACTTAAGCTTATATATATTGTTTCTTGTGAATTTTTTTGATAAATATGTCATGAAAAATTATACTAAAGTTCACCCTAAGAACTTAAAGTTGTACGGTGAACTATGGAGAAAAATTCTATGAGAAATCTACTCGATAAGTTGTATAGTGAACTTATGGACAAAGTTGTGCTTAGAAGTTGTTCTCTTATAAGCTGTCTGAAAAACTTCATATGTAAAGGTTGTATGTATCGTGAAAGTTATGCTAAAAATTGTCTTTCAAGAAGTTGAGCGCAAGTGATGTAAAAGTTATGTCTATAACAAATTTTTGTTGAAATGTTATCCTTCCAAACTGTTTTGGGGGAAATTGTAAGTCTAAGTTATAACTTTCCAAAACTAAAAAGTTATGGAAAAACAAACTTCCTTTAGAAGGAAAGTCGTGGCCTGTCGAAGATCGTGCACAAGAAGCTATTCTAAAGCGTGTGTCTTCGAATTAGAATGGGCCAAGATTCCTCATATAATTCCATCCATTTCTTACTTTTTCTAATCATTGAATTCGTCATTCGACATAGTCTAGCAGTTCATCTCTATTTGAGAAACCCCGCTCACTTATTGCAATTTAGAATTTAATTGATTCTATCGTTATATAATTGCAATTCAATCGGAATGAATATTCCAAAAGTTTCTCTCTCTCACCTCCCCTGGCCTTTTTAGAGTATTCAAAATTATACTATATTGCTTGATATTCATACTCGATGCAAGATAGCTGCCAAGAAACACAAATCAGATAGTTGCCAAGAAAACACAATATTTAGGCACACTTGACTGCTGTCATTTCATTTTTATCACGTAATGCAATAGCACACCTTCATAGCTCCAAATACTCGGACTCGTTACAGTTCCTCCTGAAATACTCCAACCACCCCACGAATTAGTTATTCCTAAACGAGTCATGGAGGAGATGACGAACATACTTTGTCTCCATATTTGATCTAGAACAGGATGAGAGAGATCAAAAACCGCTAAGTCATATAAAGCCATTAAGCCAGCCTAACCATAAACTAGAGTTGTATATGCACCGAAAGCAATCGACCTCAATCATTCAATACGAGAGTACGAACACGATACCAATGCAAACCCATGGAAACCTATATGGGCCGGGATGAACTATGGGCCACATCTATTATAGACGACGACCCGCACAAGAGGCCCGAGAAGCCATGGATTCTTTGACTTCTTGTTAACAATGGCAACAAGACGAAGTTTCCAATGGACCCAACCAATGACGACAAGACGAATCTGCAGTTCTGCACTAATTATGCATGATTACTTCACTTACGCGACATATGCTCGGGATCCATCGAGCATCGCGTGCATACGCTGCCTATAGCTCACCGCCACATGGCGAAGCTGGTCTCGGCCACGGCGCACGCATGCGTCGGGGATTTCGGGGTACGTACCGATTGTCTGATTCTCTGTGTAGCACGTATGCATCAGAGTGTATGATAAGCTAGCAGCGTCGTCGAGATTAGCATACTGGCATTGGTCGTCAAGGCTGATTATATGTCTCCAATAATCATGACAATCACTTGATTCAGTCAGAAAGTGAAAGCCTAATCCCAATAGCAATAGGATATTAAAGGAAAACCCTAGCCAGTGCTGCTGGATTGGTGATCTTTGGCCAGGTAATTTCGTTGATACTATATATTTATCCCTAGCTAGTTCTTCCTCTAATTCTTCAGTCGTTAGTTCAGTCGTTAGGCTCTTCTCCACGCTCTATAAATACATGGCACTGTAGGGAGCATTGCATGCCTCAGGCTCTCTCATCATCAGCTCACCGGCAGCCATTGACCTGAAACTTCTCGTTAGTTCAGTCGTTAGGCTCTTCTCCACGCTCTATAAATACATGGCACTGTAGGGAGCATTGCATGCCTCAGGCTCTCTCATCATTAGCTCACTGGCAGCCATTGACCTGAAACTTCTAGTCCTTCAACAACCAAGACGCCAAGTCGCCGGGAGGGAAACACGGGGGAGACACAACGGGGAATGGCGTCTTCTTTCGAGCGACCGTGCGGACTCCCCGTCGACACCTCGACGAGGGCCTTTCGCCATGAGTGCTCGTCGAGCTGGTTTCCATTTGAGCGGATTGAGTCGGATAGGGTGAAGCTCAAGGCGGCTCCAATCGAACTTCGATGGGCTTCCAGATCGAAGGCACAGGACGCATCGCCGAGGAGGAGTTCCACGGTGGAGCAGCCTTCGGCACGAAGTCCGGCGCCGGCGAATACAATCAGCGGGCGGGAAAGCAATGATCCTCACCGCCTTGGATTTGGACCGGTGTCCCGACCGCGGAACCGTGTCTGGATCCGCCTACCCCCGATATGTACTAACACCTCTGGGGTGTTGGGATCTTATCCGTCGAACCCTACGCGTGTCACAAATCGGGAGGTGGAAGACGATGGAGAGACTGCACAGAGGGACCCGGGGGACTCGAGAGCGGATTATCCTGGACTGACTCAGTCCACGGGAGATTCAGCTCCTTCCTCCTCGTCAATCCCCTCTGGTAGCCTCGCGTCGCCAAACCCTAAATTCCCCAATCTGTCAAAATTTCTGGGTTATTTTCGAGATCCTGATAGTTCGAGAGCATCTGGTTCTAAGAAATCGTACGCGCAAGCAGTTCGTGCAGATTACGCTCCAGTGATAATGGTTTATTCTGGGGGTAATTGCGTAGGGTTTCGTCGCGATGGTTTCGGTGCACGCAGGCAGGGGAGAGGGGCTGGAAGAACTGGATCTAGAAACAATGTTTGGCAGTGGGAAGACTCGGAGGACCTTTGGGGTCGGGGATCTGGACAAGGTGATGGAGGGGGCGGATCCAGGGGTCACACCGGTGGGGGCTCTTCTCAGGAGGGTGGGGAGGAACACGATTTAGGTGAGAGGGAAGAAGATTTGCACACTGGGGAGGCTTCTAAGGATTCTGACGCCGATCCTTGGGTGCGGGCTGTAAATCTTGAAGGGAAAAAGGGGGAGGACAGACCAAAAGGAGATCAGAGGGTTGATTCCAGGGAGGGAAGAGCAAGACCTGAATCTAGTAAAGCTGCTGAAGCTAGAGGATTTCACAAGGACAATGATCAACAAGCGGCTGGAGGAAAGGCTGGGCAGTCAAACAATGAGGTAAATAGGAATAATCCCAACTCTCATGGTTGCAACTTTTGTGGCCTCAAGAATCACTCCTCTGATGAGTGCCTTAGGCGTCACCCTTGTGAGATTTGTGGGTATAACAACCATATCACATATGACTGCAAGAGAGAACCACTCTGGAACTCTGGGCCTGAGTTATGTGCTGCTCAAGTTGAGAACCAAAGCTTCTTTTACATTGAGGAACATATTGACTCTAAGATTTCCAAGGAAAAGTCGAGCACTGCTATCATTACTGTGACCTCTGGGAATGCTACTGCCAAACAAATTGAGATGGAATTCAAAAAAGCTGCTACTAACTCAGTGTGGAGGTGGTCTGCTAGGAAGATTGATGAGAAAAGGTTTATGATGAGATTTCCTGATGTTAACATGGTTCGGGTATATAGCAGCTTCAAAAGTCTTGGGATGAAGGAAGCTGATGCACAGATTGTGGTTGCTCCTTGGTCCTCAGCTGTTGGGGCTTAAGGGGAACTACAAACGGCATGGTTCAGAGTTAAGGGGATTCCTTCTGACCAGAGATATATCAAAACAATTGCCAAAGTCGGGGGTTTGGTGGGAAAAGTGATGGTGATTGATGAGAGAACAAGGTTTAAACCAGAGTATGTCAGAATCAAGTTGGCTTGTAGGGATTTGACTCAAGTCCCTGCAGTAGCTGAAGGTACACTGGGGTTGAGAATCTTTGATTTCTTCTTTGAAAGGGAAGTGCTGGATTCAACAAATGACAAGCCTTTGAAAATCAATGTCCAAGTGGAGGATCCAAAAGCTCAACCCAGTCCTAAGAGGTTGAGAACAGAAGAGAGAGGCAGACATGCTGAATCTAGTTATAATGTAAATGATTCTCAGGCTGGCAAAACCACCCCTGCTAAAGGAGGTCCAAATGTTTCAAAGGCTAACTCCTCCTATTCTGCTCCAGGCAAGATTAGTCTGGATAAGGACCTGACCGAGGATGATGTAGCTAATCTCAAGGGTAAATCTACTGCACCTAGTCATACTGACATGGGTCAAAAGATTGATGCTCTTGCTGAAGAATGGGAGGAAAGTGAGGACGGCGAGGATTTTGAACTCCAGGCTGCAATGTTACTAGAACACTCAATGAGGAAGGTTCAATCTCAAGATGGTAATCAAGCTTGGCTGATGTCTTGTGAAGATGATAGTCATGCAGAAGTTCAGAAGCAGCTCCTGTTACGTAAAAAGCAAGAGTCGGTTTCCAAATCACTTGAGAAGATGATGGAATCTGGTGATATGGGGAAGATCCCTGGGGATATTCTACGGATGGGTTTTGAGATCAGTGCTGTAGAAAATGATGTTGAGTTGGGAAACAAAGAACAAGGTGCTATGGTGACAGACATTGATCATGATGAATGTGGAAACAAAGATCATGAGGGTGGTGGCACTGCTTCACCAGAGAAGCTGCCTCCAAGGGAAGAAAGAAGGAGGTGCCCAAGGCTGTAGAGGGACCTGCTGATGACAACTAAGGACAAGATTGCTGTGATGGGCAAGAAACAAAACCTGGAAGGTACTAACTTGACTTCTTCTAATTCTTTTTCTGCTCTTGATAATAATGAAATATCTAAGTTAGCTGAGGCAATGGGTATTTCTGGGCTCCAGAATAACTTTGGTCCCATTGATTTAATCAAAGACTTGGAATTGGCTAGACATTCCTTAGCAAATAAACTTGAGAAATTATCCACACAAAATAGTTATGTTAACAATGATCCTGAACTTAATGTTCTAGATGACATATCTGAGATTGATAGTGACAAAGAGTTTTCTGATCTTGAGGAGTTGGTTGTTAAGAGAAAAGGTAAAAGTGTGCCTCGCTTATCGTTATCGGGCCCTAAAAAAAGAAAGGAAGAGGCAAGAAACTTCCTGCCTCAAAGAAAGGTGGCAAGAAGGATTTGCAGGGACTCCTTGAACCTTCAAAGTCACCTAAAAAAATTGTCAAAAAGAAAGAAAAAAAATAAAAGGTCTAATGTGGAATTGTAGAGGCATCAAAAAGAAAGGTGTCTCTTCCTTCCTTAAAGATCTCATTTCTGAACATAAGTTTCACTTTATTGGGCTTCAAGAAACAATGCAGGAACACATTGAAGACAAAATAATTAAGAAACTTGATCCCCAACAGGACTTCCATTGGAAATGGACTCCATCCAGAGGAAGTTCTGGTGGAATTTTGGTGGGTGTTAAAATTGATATGCTTGATGTTGGCTCTTTTGTTGAAGGAGAATTTATGCTTCAACTGAATTTGTGGGATAAGCACAAAAAACCAAATGGAATCTTATTACTGTCTATGGGGCAGCCCAGGAGGAAAATAAGGATGCATTTTTAGCAGAATTATCTTCCTTCTGTCATAAATCCAAAGAACCTTTGTTAATAGGTGGTGACTTTAATGTGATCATATTTCTTTCTGAGAAAAACAAGCACACTGGAAGCCTAACAAGGCATTCCAGAATTTTTAATGCTATCATTAATGCTTATGCTTTAGTGGACATAAACATGTCTGGTGGAGAGTTCACTTGGTCCAATAACCAATCTGATCCAATTTTGGCTAGATTGGATAGATTTTTGATGAATAAGAATTGGGAGAGCATATACCCTCTTGTTTCTGTTCATAAAATCCCTAGAGAAGTCTCTGATCACAATCCCCTGATTCTTAAGACCGATTCTAATCCACCCCTTAAGTTTCTAAACTTCAAATTTGAGTTATCTTGGCTTCACCATGAAGATTTCAGACCTAAGGTCCTTGAAATTTGGTCCCAACCTTGTCATGCTGACTCAGCATTTGACAGGATACAGAAAAAACTCAAAAAGTTCAAGCAATTTTTTAAAGGATGGGGTTTTAATGTACAAGGTGAAAGAAAAAAGAGGAAAAAGCAGATTCAGGATATCCTCCAAAATCTAGAAGGGTTGGAGGAGGAGATATCCCTTAATACTGACCAAATTGCTTTAAGAATACAGATAAGGGCTGAGCTAATGACAATTTTAGAAGAAGATGAACTTTATTGGTTCAAAAGATCTCATCAAACGTGGTTGCTCAAAGGTGATAATAATACTGATTTCTTTCATAGAGTAGCAAATGGAAGAAAGAGAAAAAAAACACCATATTCTCTTTACAGTCTGATTCTGGCCCGATTGAGGGGGATAAAAATCTATTACATCATGCAACTGAGTACTATAAATCCCTGTTTGGTCCTGCCATTGGCAATGTGAAACATGTGGGATGGTGAGCCCTGTTTAAGTCAAGAGGATAACAACACACTGTGTCAACCCTTTACAGAGGAAGAAGTTAAAAATGCCCTTTTTCAGATGGAAAAGAATAAGGCTTCTGGACCTGATAGTATCCCCATTGAGTTTTATCAGGTGTGTTGGGAAATTATAAAAAGTGATATCCTGGAGATGTTTAATGATTTTCACCAAGGAACACTAAATGTGGCCAGATTGAATTATGGAATTATTACCCTACTTCCTAAAGTCAGAGAAGCAAATAAAATTCAGCAATTCAGACCCATTTGCCTGCTGAACTGCTTGTACAAATGGATTACTAAAGTTTTGACTATGAGGATATCTCCCTTTGCTGAAAAACTGATTTGTAGAGAACAGACCGCCTTCATGAAAGGTAGAAATATCATGAATGGGATTATGGCCCTTCATGAAATTCTCCATGAGACTAAAAAAATGAAAGTTGTGGGAATTGTGCTAAAATTAAACTTCGAAAAAGCTTATAAAGTTAATTGGTCTCTTCTTTTGGATTGCCTCCGTTACAGAGGATTTGGGGAAAGATGGTGTATGTGGATTTCTCAGGTTCTTACTGGAGGCACTGTTTGTGTTAAGTTGAATGATCAGACTGGTCCATACTTTACCAGTCACAAAGGTGTGAGACAGGGTGATCCACTCTAGCGGGCTATACCATTTAGCGGAGGGATCTTCCAGAATCTATAAAACGCTATAGCAGGATATAGCGGAAGCTATTTATTTAGCGGTTTGTAAAATGTATGAAAATTTTAATTAATTATGCATAAAAAAATATATCTAAATATTTTTTTTATCAATACAAATATTTAAATATATGCTCATGATTCTATATGTATATGTCTCCACGCCCATGATTTCTATGGATGGCTGAACAGAATGCAATTCTAACAAAAGATAATATGAGAAAAAGAAACTGGGGTGGAAACCCTTCCTGTCAATTTTGTGATTGTGTGGAGACAGTTGATCATTTGCTCTTTCAATGTGTGGTCGCCAAGGCTATTTGGGCCATGGTTGCCACATGCATTGGTGCTAATAACATTCCAAACTCTCTGGGACAATACTGGTCTTGGATTAAAACTTGGCTACCCAATGGTGGCATGGTTCATACATTTGGCTTAGCTGCTGTTTGCTGGGCAATCTGGAAAACAAGAAACAAGTCCTGTTTTGAGGAGATCTCCCCCAAACACCCTGCTGAGATTCTAAGCTATGCGTGTTCTCTTATGATTTTCTGGATAGGTCTATACAAGGACGATCTTCAGGAGACGGTGAGGGAAGGCATCCACATTCTGTTGGCGATGGCTTGCAGGATGCTCTCGACACAACAACAGTCGATCCTGAGGATCCTCCCGGCGCCAGAAGAGGACGAGGAAAGCAATGCTGCTGAAGACAAGTGAAGGGTTTCTGCCGAGCTGCTGACAATTACCAGAATCAGGCTTCCGTTAATGATGGGATGATGGGACTTCTTCGGTCTTTCATTTCTTTTGCTTAGATCTGTCGTCTGTAATGCTTGAACCTGGTTCCAGAACTGTTGCCCTGCTTTGAGGCTGATTGCATTATGGTCTGACTCAGATCATGGGTAATGTGATCCCCTTCCCCCTAGTGTCTTTCTGTCTTTTTTCTTTTCAGCCTGTAATCTGAACAACATGTATTTCCGTTCTCAGTAATGGAAATGGGGGTTGCCTCGATTCAAAAAAAATTGACGTGAAACTTCTTAGTAAGCAGCAATGGCTGCAATGTGGGGAGCCTCAGCTGCTCCAAAACCATCTCTTTCCATGGCCATCCTACTGCTTCTCCTCGTCTCTTCATCTCCACACTCCTCGGAAGCTACCGCATCTTCTACGGCAGGTACAGACAGCTCTCGCAAGCACATCGACCAAGCTAGCTTTTGTGCTTACAATCAAGTTGCTTCAAAGTTCAGAGTTCAGATCACTGTTAAATTAGTCCGGTGGGGTTGTATTAATTTGAGTACTATATATACTGTGTGTACATGCAGGCCTTACCGGCGGGCCACACGGTGCGTGGAAGCTTCTCAGCACCGCGCCGCCTCCGCCGGCGCCGGTATCGGGCACTCCCATCATGCCTGTCCCCACCACCACCACGGTGCCTCCGCCGCCGCCACCGACGACGATCTGATGGCAGACAAGCCCGTGCATGTATGATATATCCATGCAGCAGTGCTGTCTGTACGAGCCTGGGGTTTCTAGCTTGGTCACCACTACTAGACTATACTTAGGCCATGTTTAGTTCGTGAAACTTTGAAAACTAGTTTGCAAATTTGCAACATTGGAAATAACACCCCCTTCAACTAGTTTGCAAAGTTGCAAAAGTAACGCATTGGAAAACGTGTCCTCTCTCTCGCGACACGTTTTTCAATACAACTTTTACAACTTTAGAACTAAACACCCCCCTTCAACTAGTTTGCAAACTTTGACACTTTTGCAAACTAGTTTTTAAAGTTTCCAAAGTTTCACGAACTAAACAAGGCCTTACTGTTTACTTTGTTGGAATAAAATTATCAGTGTGTTCAGCCGTTCAGGCCAACTTGCTGGAAGTTATATACGAAGTTTGTTACTGTAACCGCACGGTGCTAATGTCAGTGGTTCGTGCACAGTGTTTGTCCACTGTCGTTTGAGAAGCAATGATGCCTAATTAATATGTTTTCGATTTTTAAGATTGAGATGATACAATGGCTTAAAAAAAACTCCCGACCTCTTTGCACACAGCCTGAAAAGAAAAGAAAGAGAACCAACAGGTTAATGACAATCGATCCCAAAACTAGACCGTCATACCCATGTGCCTAGATAAAAAAACTCCTTGGCCACCCATATCAATTGTTGTTGTGATGCCACAAGGACAGTATCTTACGAAGCTGGCCGCTGTAAAATATCCTACATAGCTAGACATGACATAACCGAGAAGGTAACCTGCATTGGAGAAGAATTGTCTTTTTTTTTTCAAAAACTAAATCATTTCTGCATAGCCATAATGACCAAGTAGTAGCACTCGCTCATACCAGAAGCACCATTTTCAATTCCTTCCTAATTCCTCCCTAGCCAAGTCTCAAACATATATCTCAAGCCAAACCATCTAGAGTTGACGAAATTTATATAAATAAAACCAATAATATTATGATATGAAATAGGCATCATTACATTACCATTAAATGTCTATAGTATATCTATCTGAGTTATAAATGTTAATTATCTATAAATTAATCAAATGTACTTAAGCTAATTGGACTTAGAACAAATCTATAGTGACATTTTTCTGGGACTTAGGGAGTATTCCGCACAACCACTCTTACAACAACCATTGACTTGAGCGCAACTCAAGATCAACAGTTTGAAAATTCACTTAAACAAAAGCTCATAAATGGATTGCATAACTGAAATACATATTTTTTGTTCAAAATATGGCTGTTCACGAAGTGTTTCTCTTGTTTAAAATAGTGTCCCACATAGTACCTATAAACCTAACATTTTTTAGGTTAAACATACATTTTGAAACATAAAATTTTACTTTTCAAACTAAATGTTTTAGAAATTGTTTCAAAGCTTCAAAACTTTAACAATATTTATGAAAAACATCATGTGTTTAATAGGAGAATGTGTATATAGACCAACATCATGTACAAAAACTATGTACATTTACATGACAATAAAAGTGTCAAATATAATGCACCATTGATCTTCAAATTTATCATGTGAAATCATCTAACTCTAGAAGTGTGAATCTTGATTCTCAAGGTCCAAACCCTTCTACTAACCAATACGTACCCATGCCCTCGTGTACAATAGAGATATAGTGTTAACCTCCCCGGTATCATTTGCAACCATAGCCGCCGCATGGCCCAATTTGTTTCTCAATGCTAGATTTGCTTTGGCTAGGACAATTAAAGGGATCGATGATGGTATGAAGAAGACAAATTGAGTCCTTATATTCATCTAAAACTTTGTTTCGTTAATTCATGTGCATTTTCATACACCCATTTCTGAAGAAAACTAATACTACAAATGTTGAGTTATGAAATAATCATATCCTTTAATTTACATCTATTCCTACCTTATTTTGTAATCCCATCATTCCAACATAGGGACTAAGTGTTGTCAGATTTATATGCACAAATCAGCAGCTTCCAGTAGAATTTGCTTGATATTTGTATATACGTATTCCTATAGAAACGCATCGACCTAAATGTGTGTAAGGAGTACCACACACAAAAAATGTTTCCTATACTTAGGCTAATCTCAGTGGAAGTTTCATAGGCATTAAATAAACTGACATGTCAACATTTTTTATGATGTGGCCGTGTATTAATGAAGAGAGAGGTGAAATGTGTTTCATGGGGATGAAACCCTGCGTACACTGTTTTCTAAACAAACTGTGTTTTTATGTAACCTAGAAAACAACAACAGATAAAACTATGAATTGATGGGAGGTATTTCATTATAGTTTCAAATATTTTTAGATGATGTGTCACTCTAGGTAATTGTGCCTATGAAACTTCCATTGAGAATAGCCTTATCTATTGTGACAAGTGGAATCTACGCCATTTACTTAACACTATAATTTAGTTTTCCTTGGATCAAAAAGAACCTTTAACGTGGTGGTCGAGTTGTGCGTGCATAACTGTGAGAAACCAACTTTGGTTGGAATCCTGGTGGACACACTTAATAAAAATAGATAAAACGACTATGTACATATTCTTTTGTTTGGTGCAGGAGAACCAAGATTATCTGTATATTGCTTAAAAGTAAAAAATATGCGTGGTATTTATCTTTTCCATTCTATGTATATGGCGTTTTCCTTCATAAATATTTTTTTAGAAAATAGATGTTTACTAGTTCCTGATGTAGTAGCAATTAAGACTGATGACAATATATTCATGATTAACAACCTAGGTGAATGTGAAACCTTGTTTATCGTAATGGACGATATAATACGGAGTATCAGAGTTGTGCAAAGCACTCTAGGTACGAGGTAGCTAATTCCATAATCAAGGTCTACTGCCAGATCCAACCCCATTCCTCTCCATTATGCCCTAATGTCATATAAAGACATCCTCTCATTCTTCACACACTACTTCAATCAGATATCTCACGCTAGTGTGCCTTCTCCACATACACTAGTTAGCTGATACAATTCAGCTGCCGTGCTCAGATCAGCTAGATAGTGAAAATAGTTGATAATGTGGGGCACCTCCATTGTTGCTGATTTTGCAAGATCACCATCTCATCTCTCAATGGTTCTCCTTCTCCTTGTCGTCTCGTTGCCTCACTCCTCTGAGGCTCGAGCAACATCAGGTCTGTAGTGTTTTGCTCACTGTTCACCTACTCGGCCGTTTAGCCTATTTGCACGCCGTTTAAACGCTACACACAGGCTAGCTGTGTCCGTTTAATCAATCGTTTAACCCGTTTAATGACAGTTTAACCCATTTAAATGACCATTTAGCCCGAATAAAGAGCTAAACGGTAGGTGACCAACTGTTTAGCGTTTACCGTTTAGTCTAACATTGTTTTCCTTGGATATATATAGCGTCATTCTCCGAGGGGTTCCTAATACATATGCAACAAGGTCGTCTATATATATATATATATATATATATATATATATATATAGCAGGCAATGCCGCTGCAGCACGCCGCGCACGGGAGCTTAACCAAATCGCGCTGCCTCCGCCGCCACCTCGTCAGGAAGCACCATCGGCACACTCGCCGCCGTACAGCCTCCGTCTCCACCACCACCGCCGGCGAAGTGAACAACGACAGCCATACGCGGCGACGTGCTTGCATGAATTATTGTTGCCGATATGCGTCTGTAAATATATACAGATAGAGAGTATTTAGTACTGTTGTTTCAACCGTATTCTTCGGCGGAAAAAATCTTAGCTTTCAGTTGATGATTAGAGACGATTGAATTGAATGTGTTGGTGATGATTGATTGATCACTTAAATATTTTGGTTGTTGGTGGTCTGTTTTACTTCACAACCGTCAAACAGTTCTATCGTTAAATGGAAGGCTTGGTTTGCTGTGTGTGGGCTGAATTTACTCAGTATCAGTATCTTCGTTAATGCTACAGAACAGTTGTCCGGATCTTTAAGAAAAATTGGACGGTCTGACATATATTGCAACAAGTAAGCGTCGATGTTTCAACTATTGTTTCTGCATGTTCAATATTTAAATGTTGCATGAAACGTAGTGCTCATATTGCGGCGTGAATTTTCTACCTCAAAGTTGGGAGACATTTATTTGAGTTTAGGACTTTTTAATGTTGCAAATGATTATGTCTAATGTTGCAGTTAGTAATTGTGATGGAGCGTTCGATGGAAAATTTCTCATGGCTACAAACCCTGCTAGTTTTAAAATATCTATCAATATAGCTAACCTAGACAAACGAATCAGAAAAATATATATATTAAAATTGGACGATAGATTTCCTATCTGGCATGTATTGATAGGTAAGAGAGTTTATCAAAATTTATGAATTTATTATAAGGCTTAAAAAAAGAGAAGAGAGCGCTAAAGCCTTTTCTCCCAGAATGATCACTCTCAGATGCTTGGCGCCAGTTGTACAACACATTTCTTGCTTCATCCATTATCTTGTCAGTTAGCGGAGTAGTGCTAGAGTATTGCCGCCTAAAAATTCTCATATTACTCTTGTTTCAAAGCTTCCAGGACACACAAGCAATAGCAACGATTTACTAGCGTGCATTGGAACAATTAGATTGTGTCTAGTAGTGGGATGGGATGAAAGTCCCGGGCTAAAATCATCGCTTCCAGTAAGTTGGTTTCCATCCATCGGCATGGAAATACAAATTCTATTGTGAGGGACAAGTTCCTGCTTCAAAACCCCGGCCCACCCTAAACAAGTCAAATTGTTTCACTCTCTTCACCTACTATTCACCAAAACTACCAGTCATACACACTGATTGTGAAATTCAAATTTAAAAGCTTAATGAACTTCTCGGACTAATTTGTTTTATTCATTGGTAAAAACACAAAGTTTGACAAAACCTAGAAAAATGATTACAGCCCATCAAAATCACATATTCTAACAAGTGTGAACAAAAGTCCAATAACATAATTATCAACATATCATACATCTTATTTTATTTATTTATTTAGAATATTTAACTCTACAATTAATTATAGATAAAATTTTATTTTTATTATAAGCTAGTAAGCTACTTAATTTCATCATCATTTGCTTAGCCATACCTAGCTTTGTTGTTGTATTCAACCTTTTCCAATTTTGTCTTTTGTAACTAAAATACTAAAATTTTAGTGGCTAGTACATTCACAGCAAACCTGCTTGTTAATATGATTGGTGGGAACCGATGGGTACGACGTATAGGAACAAAGAAGTTTATATCGACATTATTTTTTAAAAAAGAAGAAAAATCTGAATGAAATAAAAAAATCATCAACAAAAGAACAAAGAAACATTTTGATCAAAATACTAGGGAAATATACGAAATTGTTGTTGAAAAAATAGTGATTTTAATTAAAAAAATAGATTGAGAAGATTTCATAAAACTTTTTAATCCTTTTTGGACCCTTTATGAAACAAGAGGGGCTAAAACCCATACTAGTGTTATATATTAAAAAGGTAAAAAAGAAAAATACATAGTTATAAAAGAGGTGGAAAGACTATGCTTGGGAAATACTTCTCTCGTGGGTCTCAAATTAAATGTGGCATCGCGTGTCTATAATTCTAGCATGACGTGCCCGTCGTATATACACAGTCTTGGATGGTTCTGTCGATCACTACCGGAAATCGACGCGCTGCCGTGTGCCGGCACCTTTGCCGTGAGCCAAAACGCGGGCACACGGCAACGGACCTCTTTGCCGTGTGCCGCCCCTAAGCCTCACGGCAAAGACTCAACTCACGGCAACAGGGCCCTTCGCCGTGTGCATCCGGGTGCCAGCTCTCGGCAAACGTGGGACACACGGCAAAACTAAGCTTTGCCGTGAGCCTGACGCCCGGTGCACGGCAAAGGTGACGTCGTCCTCCATGGCCACCCTGACGGCCCTCTTTGCCGTGTGCTAGTCTATGGACACACGGCAAAGTGTTAATTTTGCCGTGTGTATATTCCCTTTGCCGTGTGCCTTTTGTAGGCACTCGGCAAAGTATATTTTTTTTCAATTTTTGCCCCCCAAACTTTTTCTGCTGTCCACATACCTTACGTGGTACCCCATGTTAAGATTTGATATATTTTGGAATCATTTTGCTATATTTAGTTACTTTATTTTGGTTAAGAGATTTATTGGGAAAAATTAAAATCTGAACAGCAAATGTGTCAAATAATGGAATATAATGAATCGAAAAATAATATTCACGTTAATTAGTCCAAACTGAGGCCGTATCCAGGGAAAGGAATGAAATTTCGAACATATTCTTGACGATACATGAGCATAAGATTATGGCCAAATCGTTTTAAAATTATATAAAAATGAAACGAAGTCTGAAAATCATAAGATTTGTACTGATATCATGATTTCATGTCTAAAGGCTACGGTAAAAAGATGAGCATGTTTCGGACAAGTTGTCACATACCCTGTTTACAAATCCAAACATCTCCGTAGAAGTTTCATAGAGTTGAGAAGGAGTTGTTCATATTGCGAGGCATAAGTGCAGTTGAATTGGGTTTTGACTTCGAAACTTTTTGTATATGCAATAGGCAACATAAATTGTTTCATACCAAATTTTGGTTATTTTTTGGACACGTTTGAGAACTTTTTTTTTGCAACTTTTCTCTAACTGAATGAAATACATCGAAATGAAGCTATAATTGCATGAAATAATACAATATTTTTGTTTAAAAGCATCAAATATGATCTTATGATTGAATTTGCGTAGATATTTTCAAATATTTCACGGAAACATTTAGTATAACGTACACGCTATGGATTTTGAGTTTTAGTTATAATCGCATGAAATAACGGAAATTTAGCATCAAATCACGTTGGTGGTTGACTTTTGCAAGCTATTTTTCATTAAAAGCATCAAATATGCACCGACGAGTGAATTTGCGTACATAATTTTCATTAACGGAAATAATAATACAGCACAATAAAATAGTAAAGGAAAAGACGGAAAAAGGCGCTTTGCCGTGTGCCGTATAAATTGGCACACAGCAAAGACCCCTTTGCCGTGGGCTAGATCGTGGGGTCCACGGCAAAGTGCCCGCGTGGCAACCGGGAAAACAAGGAAAAATAAAAAAAATAAAAAAATTCTTTGCCGTGGGCGAGATCTGGCGGCCCACGGCAAAGCTGTCTTTGCCGTGTGCCGCATCACGGGCACACGGCAAAGAGCCGGCTCATGACACCAGGCCGCGGCCGCCCGCGCCACGCACACACGCACACACACATGCTGCCACGCCACGCCGCCGCCGC
>CM014274.1:86158041-86170346 GCA_004135705.1 Alloteropsis semialata
CGCCCAGCCGCCGCGCCGGCCCGCCCCGCCGCGCGCTGCCTCCTCCTGAGCCCCTGCATAGGTAAGGCCACCTTCTCTTAGTCAATAGATTATTAGTATGACTTAGTTAGTTAGATTTTTAAGATAATTTTCTATATAGTTTAGTTAGAATAATTCTTACTTAGAATTGCTAGGTAATTTCCTATATAGTTTAGTTAGAATATTTCTTAATTTTTTTTGATAATGTGATAGCTAATGACTAAGAATATTTCTTGGATAATTTGATAGCTATAATGCCTTAAAATAATTCTTTATGTATGTGATTGTGGTTGTCGGCGAGGAGGATGAGGAGGAGGCGGCAGGAGGAGCAGCGCGTGTCTACCTACGAGGCCCCTCGAAGCTTCCGGAGCGGCCGATACCTTTAGAGAGTCGGCCGATTATTCAACCCTGTGGGAAAAGGCAAGTAACTTTACATGTTTTCGCTACTTTTTTCTTTGATATGTTTAATTTATCTTCATCACTTATGCAGGTACTGGAGGGTGATCGCTCCAGGTGCTCACAGTCGCCTGCCCAATGGCATCCTGGGGCTTTTGTGCAGGTTACACTTCCCTGGCTTGGTGCAGCACGCCGGCAGACTTGAGCCGGCGTATACGTGGGACCACTACATCGTCGTCTTTGATCAACCAGACCGGGAAGGCAGGTTTTTCAACACCAAGGCGGGGCGGGTGGTGGGCGAGCTGTGGGTAAGTCTTCCTCGCACTACATTGCTCAATACATCGCATTCGTTTGACATTCTTGAAGTAATGACATCGCATCTATATGCAGGATTTTTTCAGGTGTGAGGAGGGCTCTTTGCAGAGGGCAAATGCGGTGGCTCACAAAGCCTGTTACAAACTGGTCACCGATATGCACTACGAGTCTCGCGTCCAGGCCATCGTGTATTACTATGGGACATACGAGCAATTGAAAGTTAGCAAAGAAGAAACCAGAAGCATGCGGTTGACTAAGCAACAATTCATGATGGTAAGTATCTCATATACTTGATGATGTCCTACTGATTGATGACTAAGGATTAAGTACGCTCAGTTTTATATGTCATGTACTTGATGATGTGCAGGCGGTTCCTTGGTGGTGCGCCCAGCACATTCAGTGCTGGGAAATGATCGTGGACAAGTGGCTCGCGGAGGAATGGGAGGAGATCCACAACGCTGCCCGGGAGCGGCGTTTGATGATGCTAGGTGCACCACACCATCAAGGCAACCTTAACACCGAGGAGTACGCGGCTAGATGGGTACGTGAATTCATTTCTTTATTCTAATGCTCAATTCTGATTAATTTGTAACCATCTTGCTGTCTTTTTTGCAGTCGCAAGCACATGGTGGCCAGCCTTGCCCCCGCTCATGGCATATGCTTTGTCCCACAAGGGTAAGGCGAAGTCCGACATCACCTTCAACCCGCAGGACCCGCCTGAGGCGTACAGCAATCCAACCGTCCACAGCCGCATCAGTGAGTACTCATCGATGGCAAGGGAGGTCCATGGGCCGGATTTCGATCCGATCACCGCTGAGCTTGATGGAGAAGTGATCATGAGGGTGGGAGGAGGCAAGAAGCATGGGCGGTACTGGATGGCCGACAGTACACTCGACACGGCCAGTACTCCCACTCTCTCTCAGATTAAAGCCAGGAGCACGAGCTCAGCCCCGCCCATACGCCCACGGCCGACCGCTGCACAGGCCCAGATGGACGCACTCCAGGTAATTTTTGTTGTAACTGTTGTTAATTGATTCGCTTAAATATGTTTTGTATGGTAACATTGGCATGAAATATTGCAGGCCCGAATGGAGCAAGAGATGAAAGCACGGGAGGAGGAGATGGAGCGGAGGTGGCAGGCCCGGATGGACCAAGAGCTGAGAGCACGGGAGGAGAAGTTGAAGGCAGACTTTCTGCAGCAGCAGGAGGCCGACCGGATGAGGCTGGATCAAATGGCTCAGTACTTGCAGAGTATTGGGACGTCGTTAGGTCAAGCGCCGCCATCAACGCTATTCACTCCACCACCTCCTGCAGATGTTACTCCTATGAGTCACTTGTCAACTTTTGAAGTTTCATTTCCTCATAATGACTTAGAACTTAGAATGACTTAGAAAGAAGCTTAGTGACTTAGAATGACTTAGAAACAAGTTAGATGACTTAGAATGACCTAGAAACAAACTTAGTGAGTTGAAACTATTCACTCAGAATGCTTTTTGTTCGAATGCTTTATCTTTTATGCAGAATCAGTCGGCGGCGTCGAATGATGGGCCCATCGCACCAGACATGTCGCCGCCTCAGCTGCCTCAGTGGATACGGTTCGGGCACTTGCCGCAGCTGCCTCCCACCACGTCGTACCAGCAGTGGCCGCAGCCCCCTCAGAGCTCGCCCTACCCGCAGCACCCTCACGGCTCGCCCACCTGGCCGCCGCCGCCGCGCCCACCGCCGTCTCTGTGAGTTCTTTGGACTTGCGCCCTTGTATCGACCTATATGGATTTGTATGGACCTTTTATCGGCTTGTATGGACTTCTATGGATTTGTATGGACTTGTATGGACTACTAGTGGTTGTGGATGAACGATACTTGAGTTTATTTGCATATGTGGATTATTTGACTATATAAACTGTCTGTGATGGTTATTGTGAATTATGAACTGCCTGTGATGCTTATTGTGAATTATATATGCCTGTGATTTGTATTTGGGGTCTCATTTACCAAACAATTAAAAAAATAGGGAGGAAGGCCCCTTTGCCGTGTGCAATGGCCGTGGCACACGGCAAACAGAGGAGCTTTGCCGTGTGCCATGGGTATGGCACAAGGCAAAGCTCCACTCTTTGCCGTGTGCCAAGCCGTCAGGCACACGGCAAAGGACCGTGTGCCCGTGTGGAGGCCCACGGCAAAGAGCCCTTTGCCGGCTAATCTTTGCCGTGTGCTCTTTGCCGTGGGTGGCACACGACAAAGCCTTTGCTGTGGACAAAAGGCTCTTTGCCGTGTGGCCCTAGCACACGGTAAAGAACACGATTCCGGTAGTGGATCTAACTAAAGACATTACTACCTATGTGTCTGCAGTTTTAAGATGCATGTGTATATATGTTAGATGTGTGTAGGGTTAGTTGGTAGACGCGTGTACATGTACAACAGCTGTACGAGATGAGACGCTCAAAAGAATCTGTCTTGAATTATATTCCCCCGATTATGCATACGGAAAACCGTGCACGCACAGTGTTTCCCATGAACTTAACCAATGGCGACAAACAGAATCTGCCTAACTATATAAACATAATCGTTCGAGGCCTGATCTGGATCACTGCTCCATCCGCCCATGTCTGGAGCATCGGTGCATTTACATGCCTCGCTACGGCCACAAGTTGACTTTCTCGGTTAGTTTGAGATTAGAGCTTCAGCTTCCCCATTTTGTACTATTTGACCCAGGCTTTATTACCGTACAGACAAAAGTTTCGGACACGATTTTTTGTTAGTAGCAAGTGGATGGTGTAGTAGGAGCTACCGAGCGAGTACGTAGTTTCCTTGAAGTTCATGCTCCACATCTCATCGTCGGTATATTTTTTTTTTTTGAAGAAACATCGTCGGTATTTTAGAATCTCTACCTTCTCCGATCCATCACGCCCCATAAATACATGCATAGATCGAGAGAGCTTCAAAGTTTAAACTGCACTCAACACAAGCTCGCATTACTGTGCTTATTCGCCCGTGCTTCATCTAGCCGCAAGATTTGCTAATTCTCTCCATTTTTTTTTGAACGAACGGGCACAAGATAGTGCCTATTTCATTGATAGAGCAGAGAAGTTACAGGCCGGCGAACCGGAAAAGTGAAAAGAACAAATGTACAGGTATTCACAAATGCGACAGTAAGTTCGCTAAATCCTTTGCCCCTGCCGTAATCCATAGTGACGCTTGAGTCTTGATGCGGTCAACAATTGCCGGAACCGAAGACTCGTGCCTTCTGAAAACTCTGGCAATCCGCTCTATCCAAATCTCCCAACTGAGCAGAAGAGCTAATGACCGGATGGCCTTATGGGGTGTGCCGGGTATAGTTGTGATGTTTGTCCACCAGCTTAGAGTCGTCCTGCTCTGTGGCCATTCCGTTGGTTGAATGTTAGGCTGTCCTGTCACTACTACAGAAACCACCTTTGGTTCACCCCCTTTAGTCCCGGTACAAATTGAACCCGGGACTAAAGGGCCTTTAGTCCCGGGTCCAATGGCTAAGAGGCAACGGAGCTCTTTTAGTCCCGGGTTCAATGGCATCCGACCTTTTAGTCCCGGGTGGTGGCTCCACCCGGGACCAAAAGGAGACCTTTAGTCCCGGGTGGAGCCACCACCCGGGACTAAATGGTCTGCACGATTTTTTTCTAAGTCAAGAGCTGCGCGCTCTCTCTCTCTTTAAATCCTCTCGCCACTGGTATCTTATCCTCTCTTCCCTGAGCTGTTCCTCTTCTTCCTCAACTTCTCTCTCTCATCTCTTCCTCTTCATCTCGCAGGGCAGGCAGGCAGCGTGGGGAGGGCAGACAACAGGCGGCGCGAGGGCGCGGCGCGGCCCGGCGCGAGCGGCGGCCCCGCNACGGCCACACCGCCGCGCTGGAGGCGGGCGCGCGGGCCAGGCCGGCGGGGGTAGGACCGAACCGGGCCGGCCACTGCACGTCGAGGCCGGCCGGAGCGGGAGCGGATCCAGGCGCGGCCAGGCTGGCGCGACCGGGCCTGGGGCGGCAGGCGGCGACGGGCGGAGCCACGGCAGCTCCGGCCACTGGAATGGAGAAGATTTTCTCTCTCTTTTTCGTTCTTTTCATGTCATTGATATGTGGGATTGATCCGTAATTGTCTATGAATGATTTTGTTAGTGATTTATTTGTGATTGTGATTGTGATTGGAAACTTGAATTTGTAAATTCTGTGATTGATTCATCCAAACATGGATACATGTGATTTGAATTGATTCTGTGATCGATTGAGTTTGGATTGTGTTTGTGAAATGGATACAGAAAAGGTGACGGAGAGGAAGAGGAAGAAGCCACCAGACCCTGCGGTGGGGTGTTTTTTTTTATTTTTTTGGAAAGCATTCGGTCCCGGTTGGGGATACCCACCGGGACTAAAGGTTGTTTTAGTCCCGGGTAACCAGGACCTTTAGTCCCGCCGGCGTAGTCCCGGTTCAACAACCGGGACTAAAGCCAGTTGGGAACCGGGACTAAATGCGACTTCTGTAGTAGTGTGTCCAGGTTGCAATTTGGGCCCACACTCTCCTTGTGTAGCGGCAGCCAGCCAAAAGGTGGTGGGCCGTCTCTCCTGTCTGCCGGCACAAAGGGCATGATGGGCTGTGATCCCATCCTCTGCGCGCTAGTCTGTCTGAAGTCCAAACACGATTTTGCAGAATTAGCCATGCGAAAAATTTGCATTTAGGCGGCGCCCAAGTTTTCCAAACTGTGGCAAGCATAGGCGCCCTCGTGCATCCAACGAATTGGGCTCTGTAGGCTGAAGCCGTTGTGTATTCTCTCCATTAACCTGCCGATCAATTGATCCATCAGCGAGGTGTGGCGATGTGGAGCGCCAGGCCATCTCAGCTCCTACTCGTTACCATCCTGCTCCTCGCCGTCGTCTCGTCGCCTCACCCTACGGAGGCTCGCACATATACTCACGTATGTTAGTTAATTCTATTTCGGTGGCTTCTTTGGTTTTCTATCTCTATGCAGCATTAACATTTTTATTTATTAATTCGAGTCTTATTAATCATCTCTTTTCAGTAAAGTTTAATTAGCTAGGTTTATTCTTGCGAAAACCTAAACCTAGCTAGGTTTATTCAGCTCACTTCTCAATCAAACTGCAGCTTTTGCACTCAGTTAGCTGTGTACTGTGTCTCTAATGTATGTGCAGGCAGCCTTGCCGGCGTGCCTCGAGATGCACGGAAGCTTAACCAAGTGCTGCCTTCTCCGCCGGCGCCGACATCGGACACTTCAATCGGCACCCGCACCGCCGTGTCTCAGCCGCCGCCGCCGCCGCCAATGTCACGACCGACGACCACGCGGCGATGCGCAGATGGCCTCTGAGTATATAACTATATATCATGTCCTACACACAGCACTGGCATAACGGGTGCAGTTTGTTGTCGCGAGTAAAGACTCATGACTACTGATATGATATGATGATCAGTTGACTCCTTAATTTGGATATTGGCCCCCCACGGCAGAGCCTGCGCAGCTCGGCGCTCGCGAAGTCGTGATAGAGGCCGCTCTGCACGACGAGCATGCTGTTGCCCATTTCCTGGTTCGCTCGCGTCCTCCACGTAGCTCTGCACCATCCTCGCCGCCTCGCCTCGCTCTAGCGGCCTGGTGGCTGCACCCAACCTCGCCTACGCGTGCACCGGCAGGCCGGCGGCGGTGCGCCGTGGCCTGGCTACGCATGCGCCGGTGGCCGCGACCCGCTTTGCGCTGCGCTGGCAACCCATGGCATTCCCCACCTCGCCTCCATCCACACCGGTGATGCCTCCATCCACACCGGTGATGAGTCCCGCCCGCCTCCGTTCGTCGGCTACGGTGGCTGTCGGTAGGAGGAAGAAGCAGCGAGGAGAGGAGGGAGAAGGTTGATTTGTTTGGATTTTGGAACGTTGGATTTCCTTTGGCTGGCTGAGATCTTTCCACTGCTTAAGTTGCAGTGGCTATTACCACTGCACTGGATCCAGGTCCCATACATATACATGGTGGGTCTTCGGGGAAAATATTTTACCACGTCTTATTGTACCACATATGTCTGTTATTGGGGAAAAAAATATAACAGGTTACCACTCTTGACTGGTTACCGTGTTCTCCTCTTGGGAAAAAATTATAACAGGAGATACATATACATGGGTCATTGTGTCTTCGGGGGAAAATATTTTTTCGACGAGTATGGAAAACTAAATTTGTGTTTTTTTTTGAGAAACAGAAAAAAAAAATTGTGTGACATGGTACACACAGACACAGCAGACGCACACGGGCAGCCCACAGCACCATTTCCTCGTCATCCGGGGAAGAAAACCTCGCAGATATGGGCCTCGACACAAGAGTGGCCCAAGACATTAGCTAGCTATCTGTCTGTTCTTCCAGGCCGTAGTCCTACGGCCTATATATTTTGTCAGACCGAGATTATAGTACTGATAAAAGATAAAAGTTTTTTTTTCTTCCGTTGACCCTAAAAAACAAAGATAAAAGAAAGCATTAGGTCAAGTGGTACGATGTCAAACGCTGAATCCAGCATGTCACACTGCCCGCCATGTTGTTTACGGCGATCGATAGGCTATGCTGTATGGCGACAGACCGAATCCACTTCACAAATCACAAGCCGTCTGCAACTGCAAGTCCAAAGCCGCCAGGTGTAGCGTGAATCTCGGTGGCGCTCAGCTCGCCAGCTAGCTCAAGATCCTAGGCACGCCGCACGTATGCGTGCACGGCGGCGAAACCTCGGCCAGAACGAATTAGCTTTGCTAACGATCGATCCAAGCTTCGATCCTTGTTAATCAGTTGCAGGCTTGCAGCTATCCATTACTGAACAGTGAACACTACATAAACATGTAACCTTGGCCTAGCCAATAAGTACGGCAGTACTGTAGTGTACGTACCATCCGACCTGCCTCCGTATAGCATCCTGATTCTTGCTTGGTATCTCTCCTCTGTAGTGTGTTGCAGTACACGCTGGTGTACTACTGAAATCGCCATTAAAAACTGCTCATGGAGTATGGAGACGTCATATCTGGTCGGCTCCTCCTCGTCGTCTACGTTAGCGCTGTACATACGTATACGTACTGCTGTATTTTTCGACCTGCGCGCGGGTGCTGTTGTCATTATTAATGCTCCTCTCGATCCATCATCCATCGTTGCTTTCAGAGGCAGCAGCGAAAGCTCGCGGCCGTAAGCTGCTGTGCGGCGGCCGGAGATTACTGGCCAGCCTGAGGGACACGCCGGCGCCACCGGCTCCGGCAGGATCACCCAGCCGTCATGGTCGCGCCGCCGCCGCCAACGACGATCTGACGAGCCGGCCTCTGCGGCTTGCTGCTGGAAGTGGATCGGGGGCCAGCCAAACGTGCGCGCGCGCGCTGAGGCGCTGGGTGGGCTGGTCTCGTTGTTCCGACTTAACTGGGCCAACATCGGCCCGCTTAGTTGCAAATCGGCGTAAACGGCCCAGTAGCTAGAATCTCTCTCCGTGACTTTTTTTGGAGCCCATTTCACATGGCCCAGTCAGTAGTCCTTTTCATCGTCAAGAAGTTGACGGGCCAACATCTAGTACCTACGGGATGTACCGGCCCGCCGCCACATTCGTCTTTCTTTCAAGAAAGGAATTAAGGCTTTACAGTACGTATTACTACACTGTATGGTGTATGCAATAGACGAGATGATATGCATTAGAGCAATGCATGCAGATCAAAGCGATTTGCTGCTCCAGTATTCTAGTAGGTATTCTACTGTTTCTAATCGGCCCAAGGCCACGACCGATAGCTAAACCCTACACTACCCTAGAGAGACTGAGAGAGTGAGGCCGGCTCTAAGTAAAATGGTTCAGGGTACGGTCCATCGTTCCGTGAACCGGGAACTTTCGTACCAAACGAGGTACAGGTTCAAAGTGGCACGTAGCCATGGTTCGTAGATGGTACATCGTTCCCCTTTCGTTTCGTTAGTTGTGGTTGTGGTTATGAGTGAACATATAGTATTAGACTAGATGATTATGAAAATGATATATCAATAGCAAATTCATTTATATTTTTTTCTCTCTATTTTTTTTATTTATATAAGAGTCCATTATAGTATTTTTATACACTATCGTCCCAAAAAATAGTTGGTTCACGTTCCGAAGTATCGAACCATCGTTCCAAAGAAGTATAACCTCTTACCGGGAACATAAAATTTATCGATCCAGTCCCGTGTACCCGTTCCTCGACCCCGTGAGGAACTTTGTGACACTGGACCGGCCAGGGCCAGTAGCCCAGTACATGAAGGCAGCAGCAGTAGCACTAGGCTACTGAGCTAGAGGAGAGGTGAGGTTGAGGGCATGATCTGAGGCGGCATGCATTGCCGGGCGTCAAGCAGCCGTGTCTGCTGAAACGCATGCAGTGAAAACCATGGCCGTCAATCCCAAAGGTCTCTTGACCCATTCTTCAGATGCATGTATGACGAGAGACCCTAGCTAGATGACAAATTAAAGAAACGTAGTACAAATGCTAGTAATAAGCATGCAATCTGGTAGGTTCTTTAGTAATGTTTGTCTCAACTATGGCTAGCTAAGCTACACTTGAGACGAGCTGTAGGGTTAGCTTTAGTAGGAGTAGTGTGAGCTCCCACTTTGGGAAGTGACTAGAAAGATCTGACAAAGATCGCTAGCTAGCTGTGTGCGTGCTGGTAGCTGAATGTCACGGCGCGGCCGGCCCAGTCAAAGGAAGAAACTGTTAGCGCCGCGGCGTCGCCGGCTTTCTGCATGCTCTGCTTGCCGCCGTTGTTTGTTTACGGCCGGCACCACTAGACGACAAAATCAAGGCGAGTTTCCGTTCAGATTTGTTCATGTAGAATTGTAGATCTATGTCGATCATACCTGCTTGCTGTTATTAGTCTCACACCTTTCGATCCAAAACACCCAAAAAGGATTTGCTTTGCCCTGGGTGACTGGGTCTCCTTTAGTATGTCCATGCGTACTTGATATAATGCTACTGAGTACCAATCTAATAAGCAGTACAAATACTCAGTTAGTCAGGGGCGGACCTAGATCAAATATTGAGTGAGGGCACTCTTAAGATAAACTAAATTTTGAAAACTCCAACAAGATGAAAACTTGCTAATTGCATTGACTTAAAAATTTTGAGTGAGGGCACGTGAGTCCGTCCCTTAGTCACTCGGTCATGTAAACCTCTTTTGTGCTCAGATTCTAACTTGATCTGCGAAAGAAAAACTAATCCTGCATGTTTTGTCGAGCTAATCAAGCACTGAGAGCTGCTGACAATTACTCTCTCGGTTCTTTTTTTTTCGAAAATCTCTCGGTTCTGATTATTGGTCACTTTTGTCCTAAGTCAAACGTCTGTAACTTTGACCAAATTTATAAAAAAATATATTAATCCATAATATCAAATAAATACAATATCAAAACATAAACCATGCTAATTGGTTTTTTTGGTAGACGCTGATATTTTTTATACAAACTTGATCAGAATCAAACAAATTTGACCTAGAATAAACTTTAGCGACCAATTTTTGAACACATGGAGTATATACTATCACTACTACAGAAACCATTTTTCAAGTCACTATTTTCACAGCCGGTTTTTTGAAAGTAGCGCAGAAAATATTTTCACAGTCGGTTTTTCTAGTGCTGCGGCTGGGAAAGGAAAAACCGGCTGTGATAGGTGGTTTTCACAGCCGGTTTTTTAGCCGAACCGGCTGTGAAAAGGGCTAGGTTTTCACAGCCGGTTCGGCTAAAAAACCGGCTGTGAAAACCACCTATCACAGCCGGTTTTATACCTGACAAAATCTGACATTTGCAGGCTTTTTTCACAGCCGGTTTTTAAGAAAACCGGCTGTGATAATGCATTTTCACAATCTCGAACCTACTCGACACACTTCTATAGGACTTAGCGATGCGGTGGCGGCCGCGTTCGTGCTCTCTGGGGAGCTCGCTGCCGACGTGCTCCGCGGCTACTACACGACATCTGGCCTCGCCACCACAATGTTATCTTATGCCGCTTCGGTCAGACTGGACTCTGGACGTGGTTATCAAAAGGTTTTGAGTTGGAAAGAAATTATATTTGATCCACTCAACTATATCGACGAAGTCTGCTTTAATTTTCTCTTTTTATAACCTTCACTAAAAAGTAAAAAAAATACATTTTCAAATGGACCTGCGTAAAAGTTATCCAAATAAATTATACTAAATGGGAGCCGGTGCACTACTATTACTACTGGAAAAAATAGAAATATTGTACGTAGTACGAGCATGACTAATCGACTATCACTGCACGTTCGAGGATATAGATACTCTTTATTACACGTCATGCATGTCGCCTATTCTCCGCGTCCCTAAGGGTCTGATTGGTTGCCTGCGCGACCTAGCCTGGCTCGTATCTAGGAGCCAGGCTCTTGTGGGACAGGCTGAGCGTATGCAACAGTATCATGTTTGGTTGATGTATGGTTTGAACCTAGCTGAGAAGAGATGGTGTTTGGTTGCTCGTTCGAAGTTATAACGTATGAGACAAAATGGCTATATTTCTTCGTCCAAGAAAGTGATACTTTCTTTTTACACAAAAGAATGCAACTTTCAAGACTTGGGCTGCAAATTGTATGAAAAGCTAACCAATTTATTGTTATTAACTGCAAATACAGTATGTCACTACAATTTACAAAAGGTTGCTCATAACACCATGATTTATTGTTATTAACTGCAAATACAGTATGTCACTACAATTTACAAAAGGTTGCTCATAACACCATGATTTATTATATTATTACAGATATATTGTACCATAACGAAACAACTAAGTACATTTTGTGAGACTCGTCTATTGTGTCTTTAAGACAATCATCTTTTTTTTTTTACAAGTATGTAGTGAAAATTATGCTATGCTATTGTTGCATAGAGAAAAATGCAACATTTTGTTTCCAACACGTGAAAATTAAAAGAAAAAAAAGTGACTCAAGATTTAAAGAAAATTTTGTTGATTCTTCTTGAAATAAATTTTAACCTCAACTAGTACAGTCATATCCACCCATCATTTACCTTTTTACCCCCTTCAGAAGTACGCAACCTCAACCTCAAATTTCTCACATCGTGCAAACCACAACATCATTCGAGAAAGCGTCAAAGTAAAAAAGAAATGAATAAAAACAAATATACATTGTTACACAGAAAAGAAAAAAAAATCGAAACAAATCGCCTTTTTTTTTCCTTGGGAAAGGTTGGGGCCGACTCGGCAGCAGCTCACACACGATTCTCTGACCACCACCTTCCCCCTTCCCAGGCTCGCTCGCTCCCCTGACCCTGATGCCACCTTCTCCTCCCCTATCACACACGGGACACAGCTCAGCAGCATCATCGCATCGCCCCCCAGTCTCCATTTCTTTGTCTCTCGCTCGGTGTTAAAAATCCAACGCGGCCGCCGGACGCGCATTGCTCTTCCTCCCTGGTTCGCCTCCTCGCCCCCCTGCTCCTCCCCTTCTCCCCGGGGGTCGGGCGTTCTTGGAGCTACTAGAGCTGCTGCCGCCGACGCCGCCGGCGGTGGACGCGTAGGTGGCGGTCCGCAATGGGGAGGAGCAGCCGCGCCTGCTCCGTTCTTGGCTCCGC
>CM014274.1:86171346-86209148 GCA_004135705.1 Alloteropsis semialata
CCGGTGAATCGTGGCTGTCTTGTTCACTGGCTACATGCGCACAAAGGTGGCGAAATTCTTGATTCCCAGAGCTTTCCACTTTGGTAGCCATCAAGCACCACTACGGCCTTAGTATTCTCTACGGAAGAATGCAGTACAAAGTCAGTGGCGAGCTGCATGCATGTGCAGACACGGATCACTGGCCATCGAATCATCCATCGACCACCCACTACATACTGAATACTGAAGACACTGAATACTGAAGCAACCAGCATGGCAATGCGCTCACTGCTACTGCTGCTACAAGCCTTCGTCTTCATCTCGGCACTTGTGGCCGGAGCAGAAGCCGACGACGAGGCCGCGCTGCTGGCGTTCAAGGTGGCGGCGATCGGCAGCAGGTACGAGTACGACGACCCGCTTCCTTCGTGGAACCGCAGCAGTGTCGGCGGCGGCGGCGGCCTCTGCAGCTGGGAGGGGGTCAGCTGTGGACGAAGGCACCGCCGGCGAGTGGTGGCGCTCAGCTTGCCCTCCTATGGCCTCGCCGGCACCCTGTCTCCGGCCACTGGGAACCTCACCTTCCTGCGAACCCTGAACCTGAGCTCCAACTGGTTCCAGGGGAGCATCCCTGGGAGCCTCGGCCGCCTAGTGCGTCTGCAGAGGCTCGACCTGAGCTACAACACCTTCGATGGAGAGCTGCCTGCCGCCAACCTAACCTCCTGTGTCAGCTTGCTCATCTTGAGGATCCACAGCAGCAAGCTCCATGGCCGTATCCCTGTCGAGCTTGGCCACAAGCTCACGAGCCTCAAGAAGCTGTCGCTGGCAAACAACACCTTCTTGATGGGGACTATACCAGGGTCCATAGCCAATTTGTCATCCCTATACCACCTTGATCTCAGTACAAACCAGCTTGAGGGCCCGATTCCACCTGATCTTGGCGCCATGGCTGGCCTGCAGGTCCTTAGACTCTTCCAAAACCGCCTTTCCGGTCCGCTTCCTCACTCCCTGTACAATTTGTCCTTGATCAAGGAGTTCCTGGTAGCACGGAACATGCTGTCCGGAGTTATTCCTGCTGATCTTGGCGCCAGATTTCCAACTATTGAGGCTCTTGCCTTTTCTGTCAACCAATTCAGTGGAACCATCCCGCCTTCGCTCACCAACCTCTCCACTCTGAAACGGCTTCTCCTGGACTGGAACAATTTCAGAGGATATGTGCCCCCTGATCTGGGTAGGCTGCAAGGTCTCAATGGGCTCTACTTGGATAGCAACAACCTGGAAGCGAACGACACGCGCGGGTGGGAGTTCATGGCATCCCACAGTAACTGCAGCCAAATTCAGACTCTGGTTCTTAGTAACAACAATTTTAGTGGAAAAATGCCGGCCTCAATTGCAAACCTGTCCACAACTCTCCAAATTCTTTCTTTCGGTTACCATAGGATTTCAGGGGCTATTCCATCCGACATTAGCAATTTGGTTGGTCTGAATTTTCTGTTCATGGGGAGCAGTTTTTTGTCTGGACCAATTCCAGAGAGCATTGGTAGGCTACAGAACCTGGCTGTGTTAGGCCTTCCCAACACTAGCTTGTCAGGCCACATACCTTCATCACTAGGGAATCTTACACAGCTGGTTAAGGTTGTTATGAACCAAGGCAATTTGGAGGGGCCGGTTCCAACAAGCCTTGGAGACTTGAAGAATGTTTTTATCCTTGATCTCTCAGAAAACCGACTCAATGGTTCGATTCCCAGAGAGCTACTGAAACTTCCTGCACTTTCCTTCTACTTAGACTTGTCAAACAATTCGTTGTCCGGGACACTTCCTACAGAAGTTGGAAGTTTGGCAAACCTTAACGGACTGTCTCTGTCCGGAAATCAGTTGTCTGGCAACATACCTGATAGTATCGGAAACTGCATATCGTTAGAATATCTCTGGCTAGATGATAATGCATTTGAGGGAAGCATACCTCAACCTCTGAAAAATTTAAAAGGTCTTGTTGAACTGAACCTGCAAAGGAATAAGCTGTCTGGCTGTATTCCTGATGCCCTTTGTAGTTTTGATGGCTTGGAACAGTTAAATCTAGCGCACAACAACTTTTCCGGTATGATACCCTCATGTTTACAGAATTTGATGTCCTTGTACAAATTGGATCTGTCCTTCAATGATCTGCATGGTGAAGTCCCAAAAGGGGGTGCTTTTGCAAATGAAACTTCCACGTCAGTTTATGGAAATGATGAGCTTTGTGGCGGAACGCCTCAACTTCATTTAGCTCCGTGTTCCATTCCTGTTCTAGACACGAAGAGCAGGAAACCATCAAAATCCCTTGTGGTGATCCTGACATTAATTAGCGCATTTGTGTTTTTGGCTTTAGTAGTTGCTTTCTTTTGGTTGATCCACAAGAAGCTCAGAGAAAAGCATGAACCCCAACACACATCCACAACTGAGGAACAATATGAGAGAGTTTCTTATCAAGCAATATCAAATGGGACCAATGGGTTTTCAGAGGCTAATTTGCTTGGACAAGGAAGCTATGGTGCGGTTTATAAATGTATTTTACCTGATGAAGGCACTACTGTTGCTGTAAAGGTGTATAACATACAACAATCTGGGTTTGCTAGAAGTTTTGTGGCAGAATGTGAGGCACTGAGAAGGGTTCGTCACCGTAGTCTAATAAAGATCATCACCTGCTGCTCAAGCATCAATCACCAAGGGCAAGAGTTCAAAGCACTGGTCTTTGAGTTCATGCCAAATGGTAGCCTAAATAGTTGGCTTCACCCAGGCTCTGACACACCTGCTCGTGTTATAAACGATGGCGAAGAAATCGATGGAACAAGTAAATCAAACCGCAAAGGGGACACGAGATTTAACGTGGAAAACCCAACCAATGCGGAAGGGAAAAACCACGGGCGCCAGCCAGCAAGAACTTCACTATGTCGAGAGTCAGGTTACAACGCCAACGACGGCGGCTTACAAGAATATGGATCGAACTCTTGGTGGAAACCCTAACACAGGGTATATAAGATGTACCCGCACCCCCCCAGTCGCGACCTGGGCAGAACGGGGCGAACCACAATGGGCTAACTTCAGACTCCGCTACGCTCCGGCCCAAGCCTCCGGCGACGGGCCTCGCTACGCTCCGTCAGAAGTTAGCCTTTTATCTGTGAATTTGGAACATAACTCAACAAACTCCACCTTGAGACAAATTCCATCTTGTAGCATAAATCAACACCTTCATCCTGAACACATCAAAGAAACAAAATACTTCTGGCGCCAAACAGCCTCTTGGGCTAATCCATCAAGCCAACTAAGCTTGAGCAAAGCTCAAACTTAGCAACAGGAACAGGCTTTGTTAACATATCAGCAGGATTATCATGAGTACTAATCTTGCATACCTTCAGCTTACCCTTTTCGATCTCATCACGAACATAATGGTACTTGACCTCAATGTGCTTTGTCCTCTCATGAAACACCTGATCTTTGGTGAGACAAATAGCACTTTGACTGTCAGAAAATAGGTTAATGCAAGATTCAACTCCACAAAGCTCTGCAAACAATCCTTTCAACCAAATCAACTCTTTGGTAGCTTCAGCAATAGCCATATACTCCGCCTCAGTAGTAGATAAAGCAACAACAGGCTGCAACACAGCCTTCCAACTCACAGCACAACTGCCAACAGTGAACACATAACCTGTGAGAGACCTTCGCTTATCCAAATCACCAGCATAATCTGAGTCAACATAACCAATAAGTCCCTTTTCAGTTCTGCCAAACTTCAAACAATAATCTGCCGTCCCTCTGAGATACCTGAAAATCCACTGAACTGCCCTCCAGTGTTCTTTACCAGGATTAGACATATATCTGCTAACCAAACTCATAGCATAAGATAAATCCGGACGAGAGCAAACCATAGCATACATCAAAGAACCAACAGCACTGGAATAAGGAACCTTTGACATGTACTCAATATCCTCATCTGAACTAGCACACTGTTTAGCTGACAATTTAAAGTGAGGTGCAATAGGAGTATTAACAGACTTTGCATCATGCATGTTGAAACGGTGAAGAACCTTGTCAATGTAATTATGCTGACTAAGAAACAATAAACCAGCCTTTCGGTCTCTAGTAATTTCCATACCTAGAATTTTCTTAGCAGCACCAAGATCCTTCATGTCGAACTCACTACTCAACAATTTCTTCAATGTAGTGATATCTTTCCTGCTCTTGGCAGCAATCAACATGTCATCAACATATAACAGCAAGTATATAGGTGATCCATTAACATGCTTCATGTAAACACAGCTATCATATTTTGACCTCTTAAAACCATGTGACAACATAAATGAATCAAACCTTTTATACCACTGACGAGGGGACTGTTTCAAACCATACAAGGACCTTTTCAACTTGCAAACATAATTCTCCTTGCCAGGCACTATGAACCCTTCAGGCTGGTCCATGTAAATTTCCTCCTCAAGCTCTCCATGTAAGAATGCAGTTTTCACATCTAACTGCTCAAGCTCAAGATCATGTGAAGCAACAATACTAAGAAAAGTGCGAATTGAGCTATGCTTTACAACCGGAGAGAACACATCAGTATAATCAACACCAGGAATTTGACTGAAACCTTTTGCCACTAACCTTCCCTTAAACTTTGGAGGCTCGCTAGGAGATAAACCCTCCTTTCTCTTGTAGATCCACTTGCAGCGAACAGGCTTCTTCCCCTTTGGCAAGGGCACAACCTCCCATGTGCAGTTCTTCTCGAGAGACTGCATCTCATCCTGCATAGCTGCAATCCACTTCTCGCGATCAACACAGGCAATGGCTTCAGAGTATGTTGCAGGCTCATAGCTGCTATCCACCTGTTCAGCACAACTCAAAGCATAATGAATCATATTACATTCTTCAATAAGACGGGGTCTAGGTCCACAACCCCTCTTTGGTCTGCGATGAGCAATAGGAACATCCTCCTCTGGCTGCAAAATAGGAGGTAAGTGCTGAACATCATCATCATGAGCCTCATCATCTACAACATCAATTTCCTGATCATCAACTGGTGGCTCCACCTGCACGCCACCATCACCATGTACATGCTGCTCCTCCTGCACATCATCAACATGCTCCACCTGCACACTGATATGCTGTATCTCTTTATCAACATTATCTGGGACACAATCTGAGGACGAGCTGTCAGTAAACATCACAGATTCATTGAAAACAACACTCCTGCTCCGGCCCAAGCCTCCGGCGACGGGCCTCCGCTACGCTCCGTCAGAAGTTAGCCTTTTATCTGTGAATTTGGAACATAACTCAACAGTGACTGCATATGCGTGCATGGGAGATGGAGCTGCTTAGTACACACTACACAGCTATTCGTGGTTGCGTCGTGATTCGCGAGATCGATCTTGCTTTGGACTGGGAAATACACAGCCAGCGATTCATCGATAGATTCCATGCTTTGTCGCCACGCTAGCCAAGCCGCTTGGTACTGATCGCTGACCAGCGGCGTACCTAGGATTTCACGGAGGGTACGCCACGACATTTTTTCCACTTGTAATCCGGTATAATCCATATATAATTCGGTAATAAAATTTAAGTTTCACCGATAAATTCGATTACCAAAAATAAAAAATACATTCCAAGTTTCTTTGCTACATGATTTCTAAAAAGAGAAGCGATATCCCCATCTTTCTTCATAGTTCAATTGTTCTGTAGAGTACAAAGTATGAAAGTGCATCAATAATCAATCGATTCATGAATCCATAATTCCTAGACGCTACACTAATTTGCAATTGCCCAATTGTTCGATCACTGTAAAAAAATTAGCAAGCTACAGCTAAGGTTCCACAAATTTCATACCAGAATATGTGTGGGGCCGCCGAGCTAGGAGTGGAGGCCTGGAGGGCCGAGGCGCCGAGGTCACGGTCGTGGCTGCAGAAAGGAGAGCCGCCGCGGGGGCCATCGGCGGGCCAGCACTGCAGCAGACAGCACCGTCGGCGATGTCACTGGGGGCGGGGCTTGGGGCGGAGTGCTCAGCTGCGGTCCTGCAGAGGGAAGCCGGCGCGACGCAGGGGAGAACCGGCGTCCGACGGCCTGCGGAGGCGACGGCGTTGCCGGTCGCCCAGTCCCGCGAGACGCGGTTCGCGGTCGCGGCGCCGCCAGGGTGCGTGAGCCCGTGACGTGACCGTGAGTTCTGGAGGGTGAAAACGTGATGCTGTGAGGATCTGCTCATGGGCCTTGGGCTTGAGTCTTGAGATGGTTTTTTTTACTGGGTGAGCCGGAATATTTATTTAGGTATGCTATGGCATATCCGGCTCACCCATTGGGTCCGCCCCTGTCGCTGACTGCATATGTTGTGTCACCTTGGGCTGGGCCTAATTGAACCCTAGCTGACTCCCTCCCTGGCTTTGCACAACTTTAGTTGGTGTAGATGTGGTCGGCCCATCATTCACCTTCTTTTGGAAGCTAAAGATGTTCTCATACTCACACTCACACCCAAGCTGCTTACAAGTTTCATCTAGGATGTTGGTCAACCCATTCTTCATCTTCCCTTGGAAGATACTCCTAAAGATCTAATGCGCATATATATATGCGGCTTAAAAAATTAATCAGGAGCATCAACCCATATTGATCTTCTATTTTTTTTCTTTTGAAACAAACCGGAGACCCGACGGCAGTACATATGTAACGACAATTTACTCATGTAGCCACTGCTCACACAGCTAAAAAGCGACAACTTACTTCTGTTTTTGAAAGACAAATATCTTACTCGAGCCTGTTCGGTTGGCTGGTGGCTGGTGGCTGGTGCTGATTTGTTGTGAGACTGAAGTACTGCTGGTTGGCTGGTGGCTGGTGCTGATTTGTTGTGAGACTGAAGTACTGCTGGCTGGTGGCTGATAAGCCAAGCGAACAGGCGGTAAGTTTTATTTAGGGCGATCAACCCAGTTGTCTTTTAAAGCTAACTGACGATCTTATTGCATTGCTAAACGGCAAGGCACACGACCACATGCATACAGCAGTATGCTTCCACACCATCGATCTCATTCACTTAAGTTGCTCTTATTTTCGTACATTGACATTGCAAAAAAGGGATAGTATAGATGAAAAGAGCAAACATCTCCTCTCTTTTCTCGAAGCACCAGTATAGACACCTACACTCACCCACACACACATATAGACTAACCCCTATAAATACATGTACGCAAACCTTACTCATAGAAGCATTTCCAAGAGACCGAGCCACCTATATATCCCAATCTTAAAATCGTAGAGGGCTCGTGGCACATGCATAGAGAGCTCGTAGCTGTCGCCTCATATTGCTGGAGATGGAGGCGGCGGGGGCGGCAAGGTGGCAGAGGCACCGACCGGAGTGCCTGACGCCGGTGCTGGGGGAGGAGGCGCGGCGCGGTTCAGAAGCCTCCGGGCACCGCGGGCGAGGTCTACATGATGTAGATAGAGATCACATAGGTCAGAACCTGAACTCATCGAGCTCAAGAAAGCTAGCTAGGCACCTTAAAACACACAGATAACATGAAATTCATGCTGCACTTAGATCCGAGAAATCAACCAAAAAATGGAACCCCAGTCCCAGAGAGTTCGTAGTACAGACTACAGACCTGATGGCGTTCGAGCCTCTGAAGAATTTGGAGATGAGACAAGTAACAGGACGACGATCACTAGCAATAGCTGATCAGACGATGTTCTTCTTCTCGCAGAGGCGCCCAACATCATCATCATGAACACACAGCCGATGGATCACGCGATGGTGTATTTTCGCGGTGGGCCGGCGAGCTGCGCTGAGAGATGACGCATGTATTCGCCGCCGTTGCTAGCTCTGTGTTTATATAGTATAGTGCAGATCGAGGAAATTGGATGGCAAATTCGATCATCTAGAGGGCGACATTCGAGATGCGTGCGCAGGGTGCAGAGATCCAGTGGGCGCACAATGCAAGTGGAATCACGAGCGGAAGTAAAGAAAGGCGCGGAGATTCGACTTGTCCACTCAAACCGGATCAAAATTAAATCTCTGTGTGCAGTTTATGTCGATCGGTCTCGCTCGTTCTTCCCATCCCGATGCTAGAAATGGCGTGCGTGTAGATGCATTTTACATGCATGCATGATTCGGTACCGGCCTCTACACGCGTGCAAAGCATTGGAAGCCGGAGCACCCCTCGCATGCACCATGCTGCAGCCGCCGCTCGCTGTCGAGGGTCGAAGGAGGAAAAAAACCCTAGGTGCAGATTAATTAGTAAGTGAGAATTTGCAAAAAAAAATTACTTGTAGTTTAGAACTCAAAATGGAAGTACTTATATGGCGGGTTTATGCAAATTTTCCACTTTATTTGGATATCGGCTGTTTCATGATAATTATGCAAAATGTATTTTGTGCACTTAACATAACTTATTTTATATTAATACACCCTTCGATATGAAATATAAGCTCATCTAGATTTGTCCAAAGTCGATCGATATTTAACTATAATTTTGCATTTCGGAATATCGGTAGATATCTTTAGCAGAAAAAATAGAAAATACTTGCATTTAGCTTGGGATAGGCCCCTCTTTGTAGGTCTCTTTTCGTACTAGTTCTATCCATCTATGAGCAAAAGCAGTCAATTTCTTCAATCGTCAAAAGGTCACTGCTACTACATTTATCTTAAAATTATTTCCATAGTATAGAAATATGAGGACTTTTACAATGGTTGGCGGTTCCTCCCTGTTCCTACCCTAAATAATTAATTTCAGGTGCGGAAGGGTACTAAGGTAATTTCGTCATCCCCCTCCACCCCCAAACCCCACGCCCCCGCCACAGGCCCCCCCAAACCGCACGGCCTGGCCTATCCGCCCGCGGAAGCGCGCTGCCTCGCCCCCTCCGGATCGCCGCGAGGTCGTCCCCGCCGCCGCCGCCGCACCCCTACTCCGCCGCCGCCGCCGCCCTGCACTCGGCCCCGCCCTCGCTCTTTTGCGTCTAACCGCCCTGCCCTCGCCCCGCCGCCAAAGGCCGTCGCCCTACTCCCGCGCACTCGGTACGGTTTCAACGCCGCGTAGGTTTCTCCTGCGACCACGTCGCGACGTTGCCGCCTGCGCCTGCTTCGTTCCTCGCCAGCTGCACCGTGTTTGGTCATCTAGCCACAGGTACTTGGACGCCGCCTCCTCTTGTTGTGTGCCTTGTTTCATGATCAGATGATAACTTGCTCAAGATAGTATTCGATGATTGCAGCAAAATGTTTTGTTTGTAGTCTGGGTTCTCAAGTGACAAATGGTTTGAATTTGTTATGTGGATATTTAATTTGTTTAATGTTGTTGATGGATGCAGAAGAAAATGGCGGATCTAGAGTCTTTGCTGGAGTACAATGAAATTGTTAGCAAGATGTTCGCTAACGAAGATGAAGGATTTCAGTTTTATAACGCATACGATCTTGATAAAGGGTTTAGTGTGAGGAAAAGCTATGTTGAGTGGAACAGTGGCCACACTGAGATCACCCTTCGGAGGTATGTTTGCAGTCGTCAAGGCTACCGTGAAGAGAAGTACATGAAGAAGGAGAATAAGCAGCTGAGGCCACGGGATATAACTCGTGTTGGATGCCCTGCAAAATTGGTGATTACACTAGATCAGAACACCGAGCAGTGGTATGTGAAGGATTTCATTGATGAACACAACCATCCGCTGGCGCCAGCTGACCTTGGTTGTCTGCTGCGTTCACATCGAAAAATCAGCTATGAGCAGAAAGCTGAAATTCTCGAGTTGGGGATTTCTGGGATCCGCAAACACCAGATATTTGAAGTTATGGAAATACAGTACGGTGGGTATGACAAGGTTGGCTATACATCAAGGGACTTGTATAATTTCTGCCATCTCCATAACCTGGACATAATTGCTGGTGGTGATGCTCAAACAGTCATTAGTCACATGACGGAACGTCAAAACAGAGAGTTTGATTTCTTTTTCAAGTGCATGACTGATGACAAAGGACACCTGCAGGGGCTGTTCTGGTGTGATACTCAATGTCTGCTTGATTATGCAGCATTTGGTGACGTCATTGTATTTGATAGCACCTACAAAACAAATCGGTACAACCTGCCCCTTGTGCCTTTTGTTAGGGTGAATCACCATTACCGCACAATAATTTTTGGATGCGGAATTATTGCTCATGAGAATATTGAGTCATATGTGTGGCTGCTGAAAACATTTACTGAAGCTAATGTTCAGAAGCATCCTGTTTCCGTCATCACTGATGGAGACCTTGCTATGCAGAGAGCAGTCAGTGTGGTGTGGCCGAATTCACCGCATAGGCTTTGCAGATGGCATATTGAGCAGAACCTCGTGCGCAATGTTCACGACGATACAGCGAAGGAGGACTTCAGGATTTTTATGTATGACCGTTGCTCCATACAAGAGATTGAGAGGAAATGGCAGGTATTCCTGGCTAAGCATGAGGTCAGAGAGGGCTCGTGGCTTTATCAGATGTATGAGGCGAGGGGAACCTGGTGTGCTGCGTATCATGCCAGTAATTGCTATTTAGGATTGAGGAGCAACCAACGGAGTGAGAGCTTGAACTCTAGGCTTCAGATGAAACTGGATGGTAAAATGACCCTGTTAGAGATGGTACAACACTATGAGAGCTGCCTTACATGTCCTCTCACCAATTGGACCGGTGCTCATTGTTCCATATTACCGGTTAGTATTTTAGAATGAGCCCCACATCGTGGGATGCAGCACGGGTCGGACCGATGCTCCCGTCAAAGGTGTCCGGTGAATGTTGTCCAGCTTTTGTTGCACTAAAGTTTATTTGAAAAAGAATGAATCAACTTTTTTGCATTTGGATGAACCGGACTTTGTACCTTGAATTGACTACCTCAAAACACTTAAGAGTTCCTCCGTCTCTAATTGTGAGTCAACTTGGCGTTTCACACCTATTTTGCCATTACAAGTTCATGCCATTCAGTCATTAGAACTGCAAACACATATTTTTCCATTCGGTCATTGAAGATGTAATGTCAATGTCACACTGTAATAGCACAAAAAGACAGATGGTAATTCCATTTAGTCATTAGTACGGACTTACAATTGACTCTTGCCACATCATTGTCACTAACAATATGAACTCAACACTACAGTTACAACTACTAGAACCGCAGATCTTGTCTTTTCGTTCACCGGACGTTGGGGACCAGCTGGCAACTTAATCCTGTTCGTTTCACCGGTCCCTCCAGTGGTATCAGACTAAAGACATGACTTGAAAGGACGGCTTCACCTCCAGAGACGCATTCACTTAGTCCACACCTGGAACAGAAATTGCTGGCCATTTTTGTGAGCTCCAACAGAAATTGTGGGCAACGTGTCTTGATCTATTAGCATGTTACCATCAATTCTGTTAATGCAACTATAAGCACAGCAGCAGATGCAAAGTAAAAGAAGCATCAGTAGGAAGGGTCAGTCAAAGTTCTTCACTTATAGTTCCCTGTACCATTTCTTGATGAAAGTAGTTGCAAAGAAAATGACCATGTCGTCCCAACCATTGTAAAAGAACTCAGTTTTACACAAGCATAAGTGCACAAATCAGTCAACTTAGTCTTCAGAAGTAGCTTATGATTATCCAATTTAAAAGAGCTAATCAAAAGGGTCATCAGATGAAACCATCAACTACGGCCGATTGCAAACAAACATACCAGCTTGGGCAGACCTACATTCATCGTTGGCCCTGTCCACACATTAATGCTGCTACATTCGTTAACAACCACAAACAAACGTAGCAATGACCATAAGCTGACAACTACCACTTATTCTCAGAACAAATTTAGCAGACTCTCTGAATTAATTCCACCGGCGTCTATTTCGAACACATTTAGCAGTGACTCAACGAATTAATTTCATTGCAAGAACATACCGGCGTCTCATTCGTTGAATCCTGATGACTGGAGCTGCCGCTCCGTCCTTCCACTGCCAGGGACATCGTGCGCGTCGGCGCCACTGGAAGCGTCACCGCCGGCCACGGCGCTGGCCAACGAGGAACTGGACGTCGTCCATTTCTCCGTCGAAGCTGCCGTCGCGAGTCGCCTGGGCCGTCCTATCTCCGCCGTATCAACATCGCGGCCACCTAGATCACGGAGACACGGATCGCCGCTGGGCGCCTGAACCGCCACTTCTCCGCTAGAGATCAACATCGCCGCCACCTAGGGTTCCTGGATCACGGATCGCGGCGCCTAGGGTTCATCCAAATCGGCACCTAGGGTTCCACTGGATCACGAACCGCGGCCGCCTAGGTTCATCCAAATCGCCGCCGGTCTAACTCCTATAAGGCTCAAACTATACTTGATCAGCAATTCAATTCAAAACTATAGTACTCTAAACGTTATCCCCACAATTATCAATTTACTATTGTACCCTTGATCGAATAAAAAAATCGGAAAGACATTTTTCCCAACTCAACTTCCCCGGTGCGGGTCCCACCAATTGAGTATGCACCCGGTGCATATGGCCCACCATTTGGTATGCACCGGGTGCATACCTGGTTCCTCCCATTTTGGTTCCTCCTGGTTCCTACACCTTCTTAGCCGTCGGATCGTGCGACGTGAGCCCTTGAATTTTTCCACAACCATTCTAAAAAAGTTGTAGAAATATTTATATAAAACAGAACATATTTAATAAATATTTCTATTCAAATTGTTGTATTACGACAACGTCAATTACCTAGTGGACTAATAATTGTGATCAAAGGAAGTATTACTAACATATATGAGGCTCATTTTGGAATCTCCACAATAAACCTCACGTACATGCATGACGTGCTAGAAGAGAGATAATCCTAGCAATTCTGCTGAAATATATCCACCGATTTGGTGTACTAAATCACAATTGATATTGATAGTCATTGCATCTGAATTGATTCTAAATCACCCACACTTGCCATGCCATTATATGATCAAGTTACACTAGCAGAGAAGGCGCCATCGGTACCGGGTGATAAAAGCCATCGGTACCGGTTTTAGAACCGGTACCGGGCATCCGTGACTAAAGGCAAAGGCCTTTGGTACCGGATGAATACCCGGTACCAAAGGGGTCTTTGGTACCGGGTCAAGACACGACCCGGTACCAAAGCTATCGGCGTCAAAAAAAGAATTAAATCCCGGGGAGGCTCCCCGCCAAATCCAAATCTTCTCCACCGATTTATCCTCTTCCAAATTTTACAAACAATATTCACGATTCACAAACATTCACGATTCACGATTCAACAGAATCAATATTCACAGATTCACAAACACAATATTCACGATTCAACAAGAATAGAAGAGCATTCACAGAATCGTTATTCACAGATTCACAAACAATATTCACGATTCACGATTCAACAGAATCAATATTCACAGATTCACAAACACAATATTCACGATTCAACAAGAATAGAAGAGCATTCACAGAATCGTTATTCACAGATTCACAAACAATATTCACAAGCTCACCGCCGGCCCATCTCCGGCCTCCGCGCCTGCCCGTCGCGGCCTCCGCGCCTGCCCGCCGCTCCTCGNAAATCTTATAAATCTAAACTAATAACTACACGTGCTTATAAAAAATATTGCAAAGGACACCAATACATGATTTTAAATTACTAAATTGCATCAACATGTTTTTTTTTTACCGAAGTCAGTAGGGAAACCCCAACCTATTTTTTTGCATTATTTTCTTCTATTCCGAACCCAATTTCGCTCCCGCAAGGAGTCGAACTTGGGTCTGCTAGGTGCTACTCAGGTGCTCTAACCACTAGGCTAGAGGCCCTTTCACATGTGTCAACATGTTTACCTATGCATGTAGAGATGAAACAGTCGATTTCAATTCAAAATATAGCTTAAACTATTTGTATAACTAATAAATCATGTCAAATACATATCTAGACGTGATGCAACGTAAAAAAATGACATGGGTGACAAAGAGTTATTACTAACTAAATTAAAAGAGTAACTAAATTATCACAGTCAGAAAAGTATAAGCCCTAATCTATACGAGTATTGTGTTAGAATATCGACTAGTAAGTGAGGGATCTCAATGTAAACATTTTTTATTATTAACTATTGTACCACTCTAAATTATTATCCGAATGGGGCAACCGGTTGCTGAACTAGCGGTACTAATTTGGCCAACCCAATGAAGGGTTTCATGTTGATGTTTTCAAGATAGCCACCTAAGCAAAAAGCTATGAAACCTTGTTTGAAACTACCCATCCAATGCATAATTTCATATTGTGGTTTACTAGGATCCATGCTTGTCGGGGTTCTCTACCGCCGACAAGTAAATTTCCTACGATCGCGCGTCGGAGCCCGGATGGTGACTCGAGAGACAGGGGTTTTAGACTGGTTCGGGCCTCCGGAGAGTAATACCCTACGTCCAGTATGTGCCGATGTTCTCAAGTCCAAAGTCTGTAGTAGGGGGTACAAACTGGTCGGGAGAGGGAGAGGGTCCCAGGTCCCGGTGCAGAGTGAGTGTGCTGTTCGTGCTGTGTCCGAATGTTCGGTTGGTGTTCACCTTGTCCCCCCACTGATGTCCCCTTGTCCCCTTTTATAGTCTCAAGGAGAGAAGGGAGCGGGGGGTAAGAAAGATAGAAAATTACAAGGAGAGTTACTGCCCCGAGGCCTTTAGCTTGCGTCGTGCGCCGAGCCGTACAGGGAGCAGGTGTTGACGGAGTGGGCACCCCGCCGGACCCGGGATCGTACATCCCGGGTGGTTGGTGTAGACGTCTTCCCGGGTAAGCTCCCGGGTAGTTCCCGGGTCGTGGTTGACTTGCTCGAGGTCCTCGGGTGCTCCAGGTGTCCTGCTCGGGTTCCAGGTGTCATCCATGAGCGCCTGGGATCGTACTTGGGCGCCCGGTGTTGCGCATGCACTCCTCCCAAGACTGTAGCGTTCCTGTTCGGATGGGACGAGTGCCACTGTGGCTGCCGTGGCGAAGGACGGACGCCCATCATGCTCTGACACGGCGGGTACCAAGTGGGTACGGCGCTGGATGGGCCAAGACGTGGCCGGGTAGTTTCACCCGGAGAGCTGGAGACTCCTCGGAGGCGGAGAACTTCCCGGGCGAATGGGAGTGTCCTCCGAGGGCGGGGAACTCCTCGGGCGAGCAGCGGAGCCACTCGGAGGCGGAGAACTCCTCGGGCGAGCAGCGAAGCTACTCGGAGGCGGAGAACTCCTCGGGCGAGCAGCGAAGCTACTCGGAGGCGGAGAACTCCTCGGGCGAATCGGAGACTCGTCGGGCTGCCTCCGAGACGCCAGGACATGGAAAATCTGCTTTGGTTTGAGCCTTCAATTTTGCTTTTTGAGGGGTGGATTATCGCAAGCTCCCGGGTTTAAGGGTTTGATTGGGTACCCCTAATTCGGACCTTCGTCAGTAGCCCCCGAGCCTGGGGGGGAGATGGAGGCTCGCGCCCAGGCTGGATGGCGGCGTGGATATGCGAGCGCACCCGCCGGGTGTAGCCCCCGAGCCTTGAGAAGAGCTGGTGCTCTTGTTAAGGTTTTGTGCCCGGGTGGTTTGCCTTGGATGTTGTCGGGATCGAAGAACTTGTCGGGGAGGGGAAGCTTGTCGGGGACGCTTCATCGGTGGGCCGCGCAGCAGCCCAGCCGTTGACGGGCCGGGCACGGAAGCGTCGGCCCATTCTCCCGCCGCGTGGGGAGGTGGACGCGCCTTTTGAGGAGGTCAGGCGAAGCGACGTGCGCACGTCGCCGCGGCGCCAGTGGTGGGCCCGCGCAATTAAGGCAGCGGCCGTTTCGTCTCGCCCCTATTTATAGCCGCGTGCCGCGGCGGCCTCGGGTTTTACCCGAGCCCGAGCTTTCCAACTTGCGCCTCGTCTCTGCTTGTTGCTGCCGCTTGTTTCCTTGCGTCCGCCGCCGCCGCCGCTTCGCCGTTCCGGAGAGCAAGTGACCGAGCCCCACATCCCGCCGGCGTTTTTCCTTCGGATTGCTTCAAGATGTCGACCTGGGAGCGCTCCCGTGTCTCGCTCCGGCAGCTGGAGGGCCTCGTGGCGGAAGGGCTGCTTCCGCCATTGACGGAGGCAGTGGAGTGGAAGGTTCCGGGCGTGGAAGACTATCCCCGACCGCCGCAGGGATACGTCGTCTCGTTCGTCGCCTTCCACGAGCGCGGGTTCTCCGTCCCCGCCGGAAGATTCATCCGCGCCGTGCTCAACGAGTACGGGCTGGAGCTTCACCACCTCAACCCCAACGGGGTTCAGCAGATGGCGCTGTTCGTGGCCCTCTGCGAGGGGTACTTGGAGATGGAGGCCCACTGGGACCTCTTCAGGTATTTCTTTAAGTTCTCGCTGCATTCCGCAGAGGGCGGAGCCCCGGCGACGATTGGTTGCGCCGTACTGAAGGCGAAGCAGGGGCGTTCAAAGGACTACATCTCGTCGGCCCTGATCAGCTCGAACAAGGGCTGGCACCCGATGTGGTTCTATCTGAAGAACGACAGCAAGAATCCCTTGCCGGCGTACACCGGGAAGACCTTTGAGAAGGCGCCCGACGAGTGGGCGTACGGGCCCGAGAAGAACAAGCAGGAGAAGCTTCTCGGGGACCTCTGGAAGGCCCTCGCGCGACTGCGCGACGCGGGGGTGTCGACGGCGGAAGTCCTCGGGGGGTACCTCTCGAGAGGCATCGTGCCGCTGAGGCGGCGCGCTCTCCCCCTTTGGCGGATGACTCCGGAGAATGCCCCCTTCGTGGGGACCGTGACGATGAACCCCCTGCCATCGGGGGACGAGGTGGAGCGCCGAGTGACGGCGGCGATGGGGAAGGGCCACGGCGCGTATCCTCCCCCGGGGCTTCTCCCCATGCTCCCGAACACCCGCACCCGGGCTCTGGTAAGGTGTCCTTCATCCGCCTTGATTCCCCGAGTGGTTTTTAATTGGCTGATCCCGAGTTCTTTCAGAGGAAGGGCCTTAGCTGCTCCTACTCCCGGCCGCCGCTTCCCGAGGACAGGGCGAGGAACCGGGCCGAGGCCGAATGGGCCAAGGCGAGGAAGGATCGCCGGGAGGAGTGGAAGAAGAAGGAGGTCGCCAAGCGTGAACGGAACGCTGAGCGATCCAGGAGGAGGAGGAAGGGAGAGGATGACGTCTCCGAGGACGAGGACCCCGAGGAGTTCGTGGAGGACGACTCGGGGAGTGGTGATGACGAGGAGAGCGATGATGACGCGCCTCCTCAGAAGCTCAAGGCGGTCGCGGCGATGACCGCCGGCGCCTCGTCCTCGGCGCAGCATTCGGGGCGGAGCGGGAGAGGAGGGCCGCCGCCGCCGGACTCGGGGAGGAGCGAAGGCTCTCGGTCGGACCGGCATCGGCGGTCCTCCGAGGAAAGCCGGCGCGAGAGGCGCAGCCGCACGCCTCCGCCCTCCCATCACGAGCCCGAGAAGGGGAGGAGTTCCCGATGGGAGCCAGTCCCTCCTCGGGAGAGGAGCCGGAGCCGGGACCTGTCGGAGAGCACCCATAAGGGGGGTTCGTCTTCGGGGGCGTCGCGCTCCCCCAAGAGACCCGCGCCACGGGACGATAGGCGGCCGCCGTCGGCCCCCCAAACGGTGCCCCGGACGCCCGCGGTGGATACGCAGGCCCCTCCCGCCCCGGTGAAGGTTAAGACGAGGCGGCCGGAGCCGTCACCGGTCGAGGGAGGAGGCTCGTCTGATCGGGCGGTGTCCCGCTCGGGCAGGGACGCCGCAGCCGCGCCCGTGGCCCCCGTCCCGACGGCGCACGCGGGATCCAAGAGGCCCGCATCCCCGAAGGCCCTGGCGCCGACGGGATCCAAACGGACACGGCCCATCTCGTCGAGGTGAGTGATGTTCTGTGTCTCTCGAATGGTTTTGGTTTTTTCTCGTAGTTACCATTTTTCTCAGCCGGATTTCCTGACTTGTGGTGAACCAGTCGGGCCGATACCCCGCTCGAGGTGGCGCCGAAGAAGACGCTGCGCTCGGCGGCGCCGTTGCCGAGGCCTGCGACGGAGCAGGCTGAGCAGGCGATGCCGGAGCCCGCGGCGGGGCCGGCCGAGAAGGCGACGGTGGAGCCCGCGGTGGAGCGGGCCGAGGAGGTGACGCTGGAGCCCTCGGCGGAGCGGGCCGAGGAGGGGACACGGAGGGTGGCGCCCTCCGTGGAGGAACAAGTGCCGGAGGAGGACGGCAACAGCCCGGGAGACGCACTCCCCACGGGCCTAGCCTTCGCGCAGACCGTCCCCTCAGAGGCGGCCGTGGCGGCGCTCCAAGCGGAGCTGGCCGGGGAGCTGGTGGAGGCGGCCCTGCCTACTCCTCAGGAGGAGCCGGCCCGCCCCGAAGTGGAGGGAATCGCCATGTCCGGGGGCGCGGCCGGAGAAGATGGCCGCGGGATCGCTGCCTCTCCAGGGGCCGCTGTTGGCCCCCAAGAAGCAGAGGCGGGGATCTCCGGCGCTCGTCAGGACGCCGCCACCCCGGCAGCCGTTGCAGCCCCCGAGCCCTCCGGGGTGATCCCCCCGGAGGTCGTCGTGCTCGAGGACTCGCCGGAGGGTAGCTCGCGGAGGGTTGCCGGGGAGTGCAGCAGGAGGCTGACCGTACAATGCAGTGTGGAAGAACATGCGGACGAGCCCTGCCTTGATGCCGGCGTCAGCTTCCCTCACGTACTTCCTCACGATGTCTTCTGCTCTAGGGCACTTGTCGGCGTAGTACCCGACCCTGAGCCCACCGGCAGCAGGCGAAGCAGGAGCCGACGGGGTGGGTTCGCCGTTGCCATAGCCGCCGCCCTGGCCGTAGCCTCCGCCACCATGCCCATAGCCTTCGCCTTCGCCTCCGCCCTCGTGGTTGTCGTCGCCTCCATGGTTGCCGTAGCTGTCTCGGTCGCCTTGGCCGTAACCTCCTCTGTTACCGTCACCGCCGCCACCGTAGCCATGGCTATCTCCGCCGCGCTGGCTGTATTCGCCTTCTTAGCAGACGGCTGAGCCGAGCAGTGCGATGAAGATGACAACGGCAAGCTTATTGGCCATCCTTAACCGCTTCCTGCTCTGCCTAATGCAGTTCAGTCTCTCTGAAGAACGTAACGTGCTAATCGACTCGAGACAAGGGAAGCTAAGCAAGGATTGAGATGTTGGGATGATCACAAGACGCCGCCCTGCATGTCTATATATAGCCATCGGCACTACATCTACATGCAGATGCAGGTTATTGATGGACTTGACAGGAATGTTCTCCTTTCCCATCTGGGCATCACAAATTCTGAAATATTTTGGAGCGCACGTCGCGACGTGTGCAGGTCAACGTGAACGTGGCGAGCAGTTAATAAACGGTTGACTTGACAATGCTAAACTATTTAATTTCGTTAGTCAAGTAGTATTTGATTAAACTTGGACAGATAATTAGCACATCCATCAGTCTTGACGAAATGAAATTGTTGTGTCGGTTACATCGATATGCCTCGATCCCAGCCTCTGCATCAGACTTCGGAGCTCCATACTCAAGTTTAAGGTACATTTGGTCTTGGTAATTAAATAAAAAAGTCAATATATATAGGATCAATATGATTTGCTGGTACTCCCTCTCCGCCCTATGAAGAATATGGTCATAAGATTTTTAGATTATTGAGTAAACCAATTAGGTGTCCCTACTTATTGTGGTTATCAGTTGCCACCATGAGAGCGCGCCAGAATATGTCGGATACCACTCCAATTAATAGTGCAATTAGCGGCTAATTATATACTTCCTCCATATTGAAATATTTGTTGCCATTGATTTTTGACCACTCGTTTTATTCAAAATATTATGTGTATATTATTTATTTTGTTTGTGTTTGGTTTATCATTTTATGTACTTTGAGTGTGACTTATCTTTTTGCATATTTGTATAAATTTTGAAAAAAATAAAATGTCAAATATTTTAGAAAAAGGGACAAATATTTGAATACAGATGTAGTATTGGCTGGAGCAGCAACATATGGCTTAAAATGAGATGAACCCCGACAATGCGGTCTAAAGGTCAGAATTGTGTAGGACAAATTTTAAATAATACAGTTACACTTTTTTAGATGGAGAAAGTAAGGTTTTAGGGCGTGTATGGCACAGCTCCACTCCAAATATTTCGGCTCCACTCCACCAATTTCATGTTTCTTCAGCTCCACTCCACCAACTCCACAAAAATACTGGAGTTGTCTATATGTTTGGCAAAAATCACATATCCAGCTCTGAAAATAGAGGATATTATCGTGAAAGTCTAATATACCCTTGTGATTGGGACCTACGTGTTAGTCTCCTTCGCCCTCCCTTCTCTTGCTCTCTTCTTCTCTACAGCGGGCCGGGGACCTATTTTCTCTCCATCTCCCTCACTGCTGCCGCCTCTGTCTGTCTCTCTCTCTCTCTCTCCTTTTCCCCTTCTTCCTCACGCGGGAGGCAGCGGCTCTCTCTCACTTATCTAATTTCTCCATCCACCAGTGTCGTATCTCTCTGCTCCCATCTCCATACCCTCTCTCTCCCTTGCCGATTTCTTCCATCGGCGTAGTGTTTCTCTTCCTCAAATCTCTGTCTACCTACCACACCTCTCTACTCACTTCATCCGAGGTAGCAGCAGAGCACATGTAGGCATGGCCTTTGGCAAAAGAGCGGCACGAGGCGGCAGAAGCGGCAGAGCAGAGCAGTGCCTGGAGGCAGACGAGTGCAGCGGACCCCGAAGGCGGTGGCAGCAGCGAGCATGGGGGAAGGAGAGAGCGGCGAGGTCCAGCCGCCCGAGAGTGTCGCGATCGACCTGCAGGGACATCGACGGGCAGGTCGTGTTTTGCGACGGCAAGCGGCGCGTGCCCTTTGCGTCGACCTCCCTGCGCTGGATGCAGGAGCTCTGCGGCGGGCCCAAGGCGTCGCCACTGGAGTACCTCGATCAGCAGTAGGCCGGCCGAAGCCGCTCTCAGCTGGACGGCGCTAGGGCGCGGCAGGCTGGTCGGGGCGACGCTCGCATGGGCGCAGGGCGGGACCGTCGGGGAGCACACGCACGGGGAGAGGAGCGCGAACCGGTACGCAAAACTGTGTAATCAGTGGCACGGTGGGTAATTACCCCACAACTCTATGAGAATGTTTGAAACCAGTGTTTTTGGAGCACCCCTTGAAGAGCTCCAAGAAAAACATGGAGTTGGCCCCCAACTCCAGGTTTTTTTGGAGTTGGAGTTTCTAGAGCTGGACGTGTTTGGCACGAAAAAACCTGGATTTGATGGAGTAGAGCTATTTTTCTAGAGTGAGTTGGAGCTGTGCCAAAAACGCCCTTAGTCTCATGGAAACTAGTTATTGAACTTGGAGAACTGAACACCTCAAAAGGATATAATCAGAGCTTCACACGAAGATACAAGGATCAGCATGTTTAGATAAGTGGCCATAGTTGGAAGTGTTCCTTTCATTCTTTCGTTGGCTGCACTGCACTATCAGCTGGGATTTTGGCCAGATGGAAGATTCTCTCTCTCAGACACCAGCACAGACGCACATACTCACACACGCAAACTTTACCTTTATGAACTCCTTCGAGAGACTTGGCCGGTTGTTTCGATCTTGAGGACTCGCTATCAACAGGCACGTTGCCTACAACTGAAAAAATTACGTAGAAATGATTATTCTATATCTCCATATCATATTTTATATGCTATGTGCAGAAACGCAGAGACGGGAAGAAGCTTCCATTTTCTAAAAAAATATCATATTATATTTTGCATTCATCTTTGCTTAGTAGGATTAGAACTTGGAACGTAAAAAATTGTAATGATAGAGATAGAAATACATAGACTCATATTGTAGATGAACTTATATGGATTTTTATTGCTTTTAGCCAGGTTCTAGAAGCCTAATCCAACCCCTAGAAGAGTCTACGGTGTCAACCGTCGTCGGAATGCCAACTTGAACCTACCAACAGGTAGTTCGACCTTAGTATTTATTATGAATTTCCATGTCGGCTGTCCATCGATATATCGTTCACGTAAATAAACTTTTCAAATAATAAAGAAAACTATACTGTCCAAATTCAGACAATGGCGAGTAATAAAACGTTATCTGACAGTTATGTATACAATCGGACCGGATCGCCGGAATATATTTACTCAGCTACTTTGGGAGCCCGTATCCCCGTCGGGGTCCCGGAATTTTTCCTGGGCTGGAGCCCCACGCGAAAATCAGGCACGGGGCCCAGTTCACCCGCCGTTTGGAGGCCCACCGTGCGGGGAGGGCGACCCATGCCCGGCCTTTTCCTCGGGGCTTCAGCTCCCCACCGCGAGGGTCCGGGAGGTTCTCCCCCCATGCGCTCGCGAGACGTTGTCTGTTTTCTTCCCTCGTGCCTGTTTTCTTCTCTGCCGCCGCTGCCGTCTCCACTGCCGCGAGCGCGCGGCCACAGGGGCCAGTTCCCTCCGTCGCGCAGCTCCATCCAAAGCCGCCGCTCGGCGCTCTGTCCGCCTCCGCCACTCTGCTCCGTCGTCTCTCCGCTCGCGTATATCTTCTATAAATTTGTTACTAGGTCACTGATCGAGTATATAAATGCAATAGACCATGGGTAACATTTTACACCTCCTTAATTATGCTGCAACAAATAAAAAATTAATGTGCCTCTAGAATTTTATTTTTCTATATATAGTGTTTCTACTAATTAAGTCAACTTACTAGAAATTATGCTATTAATGTGAAACTTATTAAATTTCAGATTAGCAGATCTTGGATTCACTATGCCTGAAAGTTACTTAATATTGTACCTGATGCCTGCTCACCATGTTAATTAAGACCTAAGTTAGGCAGTTTATCTATCAATCCATCTGATCACAAATAGTAGTCATTTTGTTTCAACGAGTGCACGATTTCTAGAAAACAGACAGCCTCTGAGCACTGATTTGTACTAGTACAATATTTTAATGGAACCTAACTAATCCACTTACAATACTATGGAAAATATTTTTTGACAAATTTACACGACACCTCTCTTATCGTGTTTCCTATCTACAAATTTACACGGCGCCAGGTGTACGTCCGCGCCCGCCCGCTTTCGAGCCTTGGCTCACGTAGGTGTTCACCGGAAAAATTTCCCAGTTTTCTTCGAACAAGCCTCGAGCGCCGGTGGTCCACAAAGAAAAACGACGTGCCCGTCGTATGCATCGGTTGTAGTTCGTTGGATAGTCTGTGGGTATACATTGTGGTAACTTTTATGTAGGGAGAGACATTAAAAATTAAAGAGAATTTATTAGGCAAACGTAGCGAGACTACGAGAAGGACTCACATTTTACATAGGCTGGAGGCCAAAATTAAAGAGAATTTAATAGGCAAACGTAGCGAGACTATGAGAAGGACTCACATTTTACATAGGCTGGAGGGCTGGACCACCATGGCTGCCCGAAATGGTACATCGCTCGGCCCAACTAACCAACTACAGTCTAGGCCTTTGCACTCCTTCACGAACCCCAAAGGCTACGAATTATTCCGTGGTTTTGCTAAAAAAATGAATTATTCCGTGGTTACAGGGAGGCCCATACATTCCTTTTCAAGCAATTTCCTCATAAAATAAAAAGAAGAAAAATTATCACCCTTGAATACAGTGAAAATATTAAACAACGCACAAAAGGTAGTAGTATCTATAATCTTATAATTAGCTTTGAAAAAGAAAATGCCGGTCCATAATCAGAAAAACTCCGTAGCTTTGGAAACACGTTCGAATAACCGCGATTAGGCTATGTGCAGCGGTGCTCTCTAAATTTCACCCCCAAAAGCAATATTTGAAGGACCTCTTAAAAAATTCCATCCTCTAAAAGAGATTGCACTGCAATGATACCCTCTAAATTTCACTCTCCAAAAGAATATGGTAGGGGAGGATGGAGGACCCTGGATATATAGGGGAACATTCTGGTGACCTCTATTTTAGAGGGTACTTTAGAGACTACCGTTGCATGATTTTTTCTGACAATAACCTTTAAATTTAAAGGTCCAGGAGGTTTTAAGGGAAACCGTTGCACCTAGGCCGCGTAAACGCAGTAAGAAATTTATTTGAATATAAGAGACACCATAGCTATCTACGCCGGCGGCGGCGAGGCGACCAGTCCAGGGCCAATCGGAGGACCGGATACCGGCGCCGGCGGAGGAGGCGTGACTGGGTTGTCGGTGGCGAGGAGCTTCCGTGCGCCGTACTGCAGCGTGCCGCCGGCGAGGTCGCCTGCATCTGTATGTCGCGCATATATGGATATGAGCAACTGAGCATAGATATGCGTGCAGGTATAATGTCAAATATTATCAAGATTAATGGAATGGAACTGTAGAGACTAGAGACGACCTGGTGATATGCGAGCCTCCGAGGAATGAGGAGAAGAGACGAGCAGGACAAGCAGTAGGAAGCAGCAGGTCAAGAGAGGATGAGGAGATGGTCTTGGAGCAGAGGCGCCACACATTGTCACTACAGCTATAACTATGTAGCAAGGTGACAGGCCGGGAGAAGTACCCAAGCACGACTGTGTATTTATAGGCAAGGGCGCCGCCGAATCGCCAGATCGAGAAGGTATCGACGAAGATAGTTATTCTAATTATCGGCTATTTTAATTTCTCCTAAACCAAGTTATTCTAATTTTGACAATTTTGTTAAGAAAATATGTTCGTATATGATCTCTGTCCTAAAATACAAGACATTTTGGTTCATTCAACGTCAATATACTCTAAATTTGACCAGCCTTATAAACAAGAGTATTAACATCTAATATATTAAATTAATAAATTATAAAAATATAATTTATATTGTGAATATAAATTATGCTCACTTTATATTGTGAATATTATTGCTCATTTTAATTTAAAGTAGGCTAAACTCATATTAGTTTGACTTAAGGCCAACCAAAGTGCATTATATTTCACAACAGAGAGAGTATAGTACTAGCTACTCTCTCTATCCCAACAAGAATGTAACTATGAGTTGCGTACTAGTTAAAATGGTTTATGTTTGACCAAGACACCAAGTTTTCAGTGAATTGTATTCATACTTATGTCTCTAAATAAATTTATTGTGAGAATACATTTTATAATTAATCTAACGATATTTATTTGATATCATAATATTGATACTTTTTTTTATCTATAATTGATCAAACTTAATATACCAAAACACGACACTATGCTAGAATTGTATTTTTTTTGTCCTAAGGAGTAGATAAATACAAAATCCAAGACATATTTAATTGTAGGTTTAATGGAACTAATTTTGATGTTAATGTTGGTACTTTTCTATAAATTTGGCCAATGCAAACAGAAGTTTGAGTTAGGACAACCAGAAGCGTCCAATGTTTTGGAGTCGAAATCTCAAGATAAATACATCCACAGCTAAAGCTGCTAATGGTTTGATCTCAAACCGGTTTTTATGGTTTGGTTTTTGATTGGATTAGCTTGGTTTGGTGAATAATGGGTTGCAACACATAATGGTTTGATTTGGTTTGGTTTAATAGTTACAACGGTCTAGAATGGTTTACAATTATAATGGTTATGTGTGTAAGTAACATCTCGTGTTCACACATGAAAATTTTAACGAATTTGACTGAAATTTGTTAGAAATATTTCAGAATTACAATCCGCTACTTTGTGCAAATCGGTGTAGCCATATCTATATATGGGGCCCATGTCCAAAGCCGAACCCTAAAATTAAAAGCTCACGTTCACACCTTAAAATTTTAGCGGATTTTACCGAAATTTATTGGAGATGTCTTAGAATTACGGTCCGCTACCCCGTGCAAATCAATAGCCAAATTTGCATGTGGGCCCCATATGTAAAGTCGGACCCTAGAATAAAAGCTCGCATTCACACTTTAAAATTTTAGCAGATTTGACCGAAATTTGTTGGAGGTTTCTCAGAACCACGGTCTGCTACTTTGTGTAAATCGGTGTAGCCATATCAATACGTGGGCCCTATGTCCAAAGCCACACCTAATAAAACTATAGAATTGAACCGATTTAGTTTGTTTTGGGAAACTAGTTTAAGTGATTTGGATTGGTTTGGAGGAAGAGGCAAATGGATAGGGTTGAATTGGTTTATGAAGTATAGTATAGTCTAAATAGTTCGATGTGGATTTGGTTTGGTTTTTGAACCATTACCAGCTTTCACCACAGCCCTAGCTTGTACGTCCTAACCCAAGGCCACAACCCGACTTTTTTGCTTTTTGATCCTTTTTGGAAAAGAATATCACAAATAGACCCTTTGGGGAAAGAATTCCAAAAATGGACCCTGGGGTCGGCGCCGTGATTCACGGTGTTGAGATATAACGTCTCGACGCCATGAATAACGGCGCCGAGGTCCATACGACGTGGAATCACCGTAGCGTACGTGCGTGGTGACGTGGCGACCGAGCTCAGCGCCGTAGATCTTGGCGCCGACCTCAGCGCCAAGATCTGTGGCGCTGAGTTCGGCTGACAGACAGTGGCGGTGAACAGTGAACAGTGAACAGTGCAATAAACAGTATTCCACTATTCACTTTACTGTTTACCGTCACTATTCGCTTCACTGTTCAAACGGGTTGGTCAGACGTCCACCTCTGATTAGAGTTTAGACTAGCGCAATCGCAATATAGGTCATCACACATGTTAAATGTTAAAACTGTGCTCTGCTTAATTTAACTTTCTGGTAATTTTTGCGGTTTTTCTGGTATTTTTTTGTGTTTAAGGGTACCTGTTCTATAGATGAAAATTAGCCTTAGATTACCTTCAATAGTAGTTTATATTTGCATTTCAAGTAAAATAGGAGCAGCGTACCATTTCGTTTTTAACCTGAAGATTATCGCGCTGTTTTCTATGTTTAGAACTGTTGTGGGCACAGATGATGCAGTAGTTATCTTTAGTGTTTTTGCGGTTTTTCTGGTATTTTTTTGAGAAATGACCGACAAATTCACTGAGAACATACTCAAGGTGTGGAGGAAATGGATAGTCCACACCAAGCTTGGGAGCGATTGATTCAGCAGTCGATGTAGGATTCTTCTGATTTTGGGAAGTAATACTTGGTACCTGGGACCCCCCATCCGCTAATTGGTCCTGAGGCTTCACATGTGCATTATTTGCATTTGGATGATTTGCTCTCTCGACTACCAACACTTTCCCGAGGAATCTCAACCTGCAAAGCCATCCCTTAGTGAAAAAGATAATGCATGACATATCGGTTCAGATGAACAGAATGGGGGCATTAATTCACAATATTGACAGGAGAAGACTATGTCGGTGAATGCAGCCAATACGGAATAGTGGAATACTGAGGGTGAACAGTGAAGTGAATAGTGACGGTAAACAGTAAAGTGAATAGTGGAATACTGTTCATTGCACTGTTCACTGTTCACCGCCACTGGAACTCAGCGATCTTGGCGCTGAGGTCGGCGCCAAGATCTACGGCGCTGAGCTCGGTCGCCACGTCACCGCCACGTACGCTATGGTGATTCCACGTCGTATGGACCTCGGCGCCGTTATTCATGGCGTCGAGACGTTATATCTCAACGCCGTGTATCACGGCGCCGACCCCAGGGTCCATTTTTGGGATTCTTTTTTCAAAGGGTCTATTTGTGATATTCTTTTCCAAAAAGGATCAAAAACCAAAAAAGTCGGAGGCCACAACCCTAGCACGGTAGCACCGATTTGCGATATGTGAAATGTGATCCGGTTGTTTCGTTCGGCCGATTTTCACCGGCCTACAGTCAACTATAGTTAATCTCGAACTACCATCCATGCATGAGTTGAGTGCCATCATTAGTCTTAAGGCCTGTTTAGTTTCATAAGTTTTCTCTATTCATCACTATTCATCAAATGTTAGGATACTAATTAAAGGTGTTAAACGTGAATTAATAACAGATTAATTAGGCTTAATAGATTCGTCTCGTGATTTTCCATCCATCCATGTAATTAGTTTTATAATTAGATCATGTTTAGTCCTCCTAATCTTTGAATTAGAATTGCTACAGTAAATTTTCTAAACTTATCTTGCTGATTTAAACATTGCCTTAATTGCTACGCTAACATCAATGCTGTTCCCCCCCCCGGGGCGCAGATCCTGACGCCGAATCATGTTACAGGATTGTAAAACGGGTAGATTCGACTTGTCCTCGATGATGGATAGACATAGATTCATCAATCCTTGCACCCTTACCTTTCATGTGCCCAAGTCCAAATGTAGTATTGGAGTAGCTATTTTTTTTTCAAACAAACATGCAAATACATATACTACTTGATAGAATGAAATTACATTTTGTTATAAATAATACCATACCAAAGTTTCCCTCCTTTTTTTCTTTTACAGGAAGTGTTCTCATTCAGGCATGGAGCCCACACAAATTTCGAATGGGAGTGGATCTGGGATTCAATTCGATTTTCGGGCCCATCCAAACAATACATTACGCTATAAATGTAAATCCCATTCACAAGATATCGGCCCAACTAGTCGCAGACTGTACTCGTAAGAAAGAGAAGGACTCCCTTTTAAACAAAAAACAGAGACACCGTGAAATTTTTGCCTAACAATTCGAAATTAGGCGCAAACAGATGATATCCATGCGATAAACTTTACCAAACACAGACACTCTATGGCCAGAGGGCCACCAGTCCATCAGTATCTCTTACACAGTGAGTCTGTCTGAACTCTGAAGCGTTGATTCAGAATTTCACATTGCTCAAAACCTGAATGTGACCGAATCTCAGCTAGACCTGACGCTTGCGCGCGCGTTTTTATGTGCAGCTATGGTTGTCACGTCATATCGCTGAAGGAGGAGGTGGCGGCGGCGGCAAGATGGCAGTAGTGGCGCTGACCGGCGGGCGTGAAGCCGGCGCCGGGGGTGGAGGCGCGGCACGGCCCAGAAGCTTCCGCGCACCGTGCAGCACGCCGGCGAGGTCGACTACATAGAGATATAGTGCCATCAATCTCATTTAAAATCATGAAGCACAAGCAGCTTATATTACAACTAGCTAGTAGCTTAGAAACAGGTAAATAGAAACTCATGCTGCAGTTGGATAATTAATTAACCTGAAACTAGTACAAACCTGATGATGTGCGAGCCTCTGCTGAGGCATTTTTAGATGAGATGAGGACAAGTATTGAGACGATCACTAGCAGAGATGATGTTCCTGCAGAAGAGGCCATGTACATCACTACAGGTGGCTGGCTAATCGGCTCGTCAGGTTAATGGAGGATGAAGGATTCGCCGTTGCTCTGCGAGTTTTTATAGCCGCGGATGGAGAAGATCAGATTAGCATGGTGAAGTACACTGCACCTGCAGCAACTATTAACGTTTTCCTTTATATTTCTGAGACCGCCACTTGCCATTATCGATCCACAAAGCTATCAGGTTTCGTTCTCTTCACTACCTGGAGCTGGAGGCCATGAACCAGCAGCATGCACATGGTACACAGCAACCAGCGGCTCGGCGTTGATGCCGAGGTCAATTCTCCACGTGGCTGCAGGCTGCCCCGGGGAGGCAGCAACATTCGAGATGCGCGAGCAGGACGCAGATGTGGTGATGATCGATGTCACAGAAACGGGGGCGGAGATTCCACTTGCCGGCGTTGGGAAACTCGTCGGAGTGAGGGCCGCGTATAGATGCATCCACGATTCGGCACCTCGAACTTCCCTACGCGCGTGCGGAGCATCGGAGGCCGGAGTTGGTGGCGACGGCGGCGGCGCCGCTTCCGTCGTCGGGCGATCGATCGACGGAGCCGTGGATGGGAAACAGAGAGGCCTATTTCACCAGCATGGCCCGGTCCTTTTCTCGCTTGTAGCCCACGCAGGAGCGTCCCTCGGCTAGTTAGGGCCCATTACGTACAAATGGGCCCAAATAGGGTGGCCTAGTTTCTCAACTGTGAGGCCCACTTAGTTAGTTATTTTCTTTTAAGGGCCCACTTAGCTGCTTGCCTGTTTTACTCGCGCTCTCGGAAGAGAAGAAAAAGACCCGTTCGATTCTGCGGACCGCAGGTCAAGTACCAGCAATGGCAAGAACTTGGTCGTCGTCTGGTCTCGAGGACCAAGCAGATTCGGTGATCAACATGTTGTGATTTGAAATTAGGCGCCAACCACCCCAGATATAATATCATTAATTATCAGGGCAATGGATCTAGACAAGACTCGGTCGTCAGCAACTCAATCGTCCGGGAGGATCGCCAGCTTGTCTGAAACTCCAAGTATGGGTTCATTCACACTGCCCTGTTACTGTTCTTCAGACTGAAAAACCAATTCACACCGGTTGTATTGTTCAAATAGGATTAAACATTCACGGACTCGGATCCTCATTTTTTATTTTTCATTTCGTTTTTGCACATTTAATTTGACACATACACGCTACATAAATCAACTTTTGCGTTTGTGTTACCCAGAACAAATGGAGCTGAACACTGGAAAGGAAAAACCAAGAAGCAAAACAAAGAAATCAACTTAAGGCATGGCCTTCCCAGAAGCTGATCGCCGATACATCCTGGTTGCCGTCGAGGAAGAAATCCCCGAACAGGAAGCTCGCGTCATCGACCATCGCCCTCAGGAACCCGTCCTCGCAGCCTCGCGCCTCCGTGCACGCGCTCGCCGTGCTCGCCGGCGACGGCGTCACCGACTCCGCAGCCGCAGCGTTCCGGTCAGCGTCCGCAGCCGCAACAACACCTCCACCTGACGTCGCCGCGGCTGCGTCAACGACGAAGGAGCTACCGGCAGCGGGGGAGTCGTCGTCGTTGCCACAGCTGGTTCCTGCAGCAGTGCCGGCGACATAGCCGGCAGGGCGCGGCTGGTCCTCGCGAGCCTGGAACGGGTTGAACGCGACGGTCGGCTGCGTCCGTTCGTCCACGCCGCCACGGCGGCGCTGGCTCGCGGCGGCGGGGTCTTTGCTCCCGGCCGTGGACGACGCTTCCTTCTGCCGGAGCTTCTTGCGCAGCCGCGCGTTCCAGAAGTTCTTGATCTCGTTGTCCGATCTCCCGGGCAGCCTCGCCGCGATCTGGGACCAGCTGCAGATAACGATCAAATTAGCACACCTAATTAATCAGCACAAGTATCGATCTTCACATGAATTTGGGGCGATGACATGCGGCAATGGCGTAAAAGATGTTGAGAGCTCGATCAGTTACCTGTTGCCAAGTTCTTTGTGGAGAGAAATGATGAGGTCCTCTTCGCGCTGGGAGAAGCGGCCGCGCTTGAGGTCCGGCCGCAGGTAGTTCATCCACCGCAGCCGGCAGCTCTTGCCGCACCTCTGCAAGCCTGCAAACAACTCCACACACGCCACATGAGTGACCAAGAACTATGGCTATGGTGAATTGTATGTTCAGGGATGGAGCTGAGGCGATAACAATGCAGCAGCACGGTAGAGCACCTGCAAGTTCAGGGATGGAGCTCCAGCAGCTGACGCCGAAGCGGGCGATGTGGGAGGCGAGCCTCTCGTCCTCCTCCGGCGACCACAGCCCTTTCCTCACCTTCTTCTCCTCCGAGCAGCAAGGGTGAGCTCTCCCCATCTCGAGCCCGAGCTAGCAAGGCTTGTTAGCTCTCACAATCACAATGGCATGTGCACACACTAGATAAAAGTCTAGCTCACTGAATTAACTAATTAAGTACTCGCCCGATGCTCTGGTGACAATCTGTCGATTTGTTAGAAACGTGGATAGGAAATTGGGGCAGCCGCTGCATCTTGCATCCTTGTTTATGCCCCAAATGACCCATGCATGTCGTGTACTACTACTATAAGCAGAGGGTCTTATGTAATTGCGTGATAATGGCTGTAAAGCACCCATGTTCAATCAGGAATCAGGAGGCGGCAGCATGCAGCCGGGCTGCCGGGCAACTAGTTCAGTTTAACGTGCAGCTGCACTTGCTGCCATCGCAAAAGCGGCCACACTCATGTCTCTAGCTGCGTCCTTTCATAATGATGCTTGATGGGCTTCAGACATGCATAATCCTTTATGCAGGCGTTGCGACATGGTGTGTGCTCTTTTTGTTATTTTTTTTTCTTGAGATGCGGCAGCCGTGACTTGATTGGGTCACGTTCTGACATGATCAATTATTGATAAATATTCTAATAGCCATATTATTTGGGAATGTTATAATTTATACAACAAAATCTAAAGCCCCATCTATTTGCTTAGTAAGAAAACGTTTAATTCATTATGATGTTTCAGACACTGACACGGTCTATAAAAGCATAATTTTACTAGTACTTTTTATGTTACAAAACATATCACAAGTATAAGTTGATATTATTTAATTTTTATGGAAAACAATTATAATTTTATATTATAGAACTATGCCTCAAGACAAATCTACTCGGATTATGTTCAAATAACCGAACGTAATAAATAAAAGACAACTTATAACCAAATTAAAGGTTCAAAGGGTTGGACTAACATAGGAGTTAGGAAAACTTCAAAACATCGTTTATTTGTGAAACAACTAAGAGCACAGTTTTAGTTGATTATTTTAGAAAAAAAAGACAAGATCGTGGGTTCTGTGATCCGATCCATTTTAAGTAGAAGTAATTACACGCATTGCCCCCTAAGAGGATACACACATACTCCTTCCGTCCCAAAATAAGTGTTCATTTAGCATTCAAATTTTGTCCCACAAATAGTGTTCATTAGCTTGTACTAAGGACCATCTAATTAAATTAACCCCAAATAGTGAGAAACACATGGAGCCAATCAAATGCTTGATTGATGCTATTTTTCTTGTTACAATGCATGTGCATTTATTGATAGCACAATTTTCAATCACAACTGCCATGAGTAATTAGGGGCAACATGGTCATTTTTTATGATTGCTAATATGTCTGAAAATTTTTAAACGAACACTTATTTTGGGATGGAGGGAGTAGATGCACACGGCATTGGAGTAGTACTAGGTTGTTAACCGGTGCCCCGTACCAAAAGTTCATGATTTTTTTCTAATTTTAGGAGACATGAGTATTAAAATTCATAAAAATCTAGGTTGATATAGTTAATAATTATTTACCTTACGCTCTCCCTTATTTCTTAAATATATTCTTTTTCACTTTGCAACACACTTTTATATGTGTTTAATTTAACCCTCCACCCGAGCTACACATTAATATGAAAATTGGTATTCTCATTGCTTTCACCATAAATGTATACATGGTGACACACATCATGCATATATATCTTAATAAGTTAGTGCCTTTTTACGTATTAACAATGGTATAAATAGGTAGTATAGTATTATATATTGTTGTCTTTGGGATTTTTTTTATAATGACAATGTAGTAATATTGGCGTATGTTGTTAATTTAATTAGATGCAAGTTTAGAGTTTGTGCAACGTGCTTAACATGGAATTATGTGTTCTCATCGCTTAGGTCGGACATTTCTATATGGTCTACATTGTCAGACACATCATGCATACATATCTTAAGTTAATATTTTCTATATTATTAACAACTAATGAAAAAATAAATAATTTACAATCATATGTTGGTGGTACTTTGGGATATTTTTAGATATATATATATATATATTATTATTTTGATAATGGTAGATGTAGGTCATTTATATGCAACTTTAGGGTTATCTTAAGTTATTTTTTTATAGTGGAATATGTGGATAATTTAGATGAATATTAAGGATTGCTTTCTGTTATTTTTATAATGTGTGGAGGTGGGTAATTTAAGTATAGATTTAGAGGGTTATTTAAAGGTTTTTCATAATGGCAAAGTGGGTAATTTTTTTAGAAAACATAATGGATCTAATGGCTATAATAATGATTAGAATCTATGGATTAATGCCTAGATGTTTCTTATTTTTTTAGATTTTCTAAGATTTATCTTTTTTCTAGCACGTGTTCTAAGGATTAACACATGAAGGCTTTTTTAAAAAGCCTCCAAATAGTTCGTAATATTAAGATAAGATTATTGAACCTTAGAAACACCTGGGATAAGACGTCGGAGGACAAGATTCAACCACACCACGAAGATTAAGAACAGAAGGACGAAACCATCGTAGAAACAACAAGGTCCTGTATATAAGCTCAAGGAGTCATTCCCTTCTATTAGTTCTTGGCTCTTCACCGGGTTACTTAATATAATTAAGCGTGCTAGCTGCTGCATATATATGCATGCATGGCTGATTACATGGATGCGTGCTCATCTGAGGTAGGAATTACTGGAAAGTCTTTGCCACTTTGTGCTGGACGGTTCAAGCCTTTGGAAGCATATATAGGGTTATATAAATATAATAAGTGTAGGGTCGTTATTACCTAACCTCTCCATCACATCATGACATGTGCATGCATGCATGTAGCTGTAGGGAAACATCGCTGGCCTACAACTTTGGCCCGTGACGATATTATCCACTGAAATTCAGGGAAAGCTATATATGGGCCGTGGATTCTTAGATATATCTATGACCTCTCTCTCCACATATATTATTAGCTGTTCATGTTCTTAGATGATGGCTAGCTTGATATGCAAGGACAGAGATGCAGGAATATGGTCTCCTGTCTTTGACCATTTCCGTTTGAAATCATACATGCATGTACCAACAATATTTTGGATCAAAGGAAATACAGTAGAAAAAATGTAATCACATGTGTCTTTTGTCTTGACTCACTTAACAAATTAAAGCTGTAAGACCTCACAATGCAACAACATGGTGGCGGCAGTCGGGTGCATGCATGGATGACGATCGACGCAGCCGACCGGGAACGATATTTTCCATGCATGGGGGCCATCAACTATGAGAGCATGTGTTCAAAAAAATGTGCTTTGATAGGTACCCTCTACCACATTTTCACGTGCCAATGTGCCATGTGGGAGTTAAAAATAAAACGGCCAGATGCTTGGTTTGGTCCAATCACAACATGACACGCGTATGCGTGATATGGGAGTGGGACTCTAAATTTAATTTCTGCGTGGGATTTAGTTTACTTCATTAATTACGCGATTATTGAGCATGAAACAAAATATCCTTGAACATTTGTAGATGGCTACGTGGCTCAAAGTTATATAGTGATATTGTGAGATGGGTAACAAGCGACGGATGATCGGTGGATAGGTATATATAGCCCTAATTTCTAAATGCATGGCTAGCTGGTGACGTAGTAGTGGTTCATCGTACACGTTCTTTGGTTCGCATGGTCAATTTGGCATGTAAATTAATAATGAAGCAGGTGAGGAGGCTTGTGATGATGTCAATGGCCAGTAGATGGTTCTATTTCCCCAATGAAAATCAGCAAGAACAAGTGTAATTAATGATCCATATTTGTAACCTACTAGCGTGCATTATTATTAGATCCAGTTAATTAGTAATTTCATATTACAAAACCTGCAACTTGTTTTTTTTATTTTCAATCAGTAGTACTCGTCCCCTAGAAAAGTGATGAGACAACAAGATCGATGGAGGAAAAAGCTGTATGATCATTGCAAGGAATCTGACGCTTCTCTTGGTTTGTGTTGAAGCTTTCCATGGGACAGATATCCGTGGCACTCACATGTATTGTAGCACTGCACGTACACCCTAGCTGGAGCCGTGTATACATTCCAAGCCTGCACTGCGAGCATGTGTGCTGTTGAGGTGCATCATGCATGTGTATGCCCAACGAAAATAATTTCTTTTTCCCAATTTTTTTTCTCGACAAGATTTGCGCATCATATCATTTTACAGGGAGCGAGCTATAGGGGCGGCCCAAACAGTACTTTTCTCACTAGCAACTACTGTATACGGACCTAATATACCAACATAAAAACAACAGTTATTTTTCTCACTAGCTATATACTCCCTCCGGGTTGCTAAAGGACGTCGTTTAGGACATTGACACGGTCTCCAAAACATAACTTTGGCTAATACTTTTTGCTATAAAATATTTATAAAATATATTTAATGAGCATTTTCTGAAACTATATTTCAATACGAATCTACTCATATCATTTTTATATTTCTAAACTTAACACATAAAAAAATATTTGTAGTCAAAGTTTAAAAGATTTGACTTAGTACAATCTCAAAACGACTTCCTTTAGTGATACGGAAGGAGTACATTGAGTAGCTTGCAGCCTTGCACAAGCTGTGTTGCTAAAAAAGCGTTAGGCAAATCATGAAGATAACTCACGGATGTGTTTTTTTTTTGAAACAGGAGGGCTGCTCCCCTATGGATGTGTGTTAGTGTGTACTCATGTTCTTATATATATTTTAATTTCATGAACAAAGATGAACAACACGGGATTTTGTGACAGTATTCAACCATTACCTTTGATTACAAATTATCAACAACATAAAAGAAAAGGACTATTGTCATCTTCGTTCAGTCACTAGCAGTTTCCAATGTATCATGTGATCTACCGGGAGTTTAAGTGACTATATTATTGTGATCTGGACAGATCAGGGGCGGAGCCAGGGCCCGAGCGTGCTGCAGCACGGGTCCTTGTGTTTGCTTCTTAAGCAAATATATGATTTGGTTCGAATTTAGTTAGTCCAGCACCTGTTCGTGGACGGTGGATCCAACCCTAGGTGGAGGCCATTTCTGGCTCCGCCCCTGGGACAGGTTGGGATTTAACAACTAATGTCGTTCCAGTCTTTGGCTTGACCAGCCAACTAATAATGCAACAAGATATATTTTGATGGATCCGCCTATGAACTTGACACTCTGTTTTTCAGATTAAGACTTCTCATAATCCAACAAAATGTTGGCGGCTCTGTCCATACGCATGATGCTGAAGCCAACCGAGCGAGTTTTTTTTTTCCACGCGTAAGAATCCTTTGATAAATTTATCTATCTTTTTAAAATGACATCCTTTGGTTAGGTAGTTATACTTTACCGTTTCATTTTGATGTGCCAATGTTTCATATCAGATTTAAAATATACGCACGAGTGTTTTCTATAAAAGCGGAGTATATATCCTTTATAAAAAAAATGGCACATGTTTTTCCAAGCACACATATAGCAGTACATACATAGTGTTCATAATAATCATCCTTAGCTTTTTGCAGGATGTTTACTCCATTCAGCAATGAATTTAGCACATGATACGATACAATAGCACACGTGAACCTTTTGAGATTGCTTAGTTACACCAGGTTCAAAATTAGACATGCAAAAGTGATGACCAACTGGTGACTAGACAGCTAGTATAGATCAGTGTGTGAGTGACACCATGTGTTAATTGTGTTGCTAAAACGACAGTTTGATTCCCACTAATAATTCTATCTAAAGCTCTAGGTTGTTTAGAATTACCTATATGAACTGCTAGGTCTAGATTAATGTCGTTATCCCATGTGACCTTTCAGTATTTCTACTTTCTAGTGACCAAGATACGACTCAGTGCAAGGTTTCACCGTACGCTTTCCAAGAGTGTCATATCATCTAAGGATACTCAAAACGAAGAATGAAACAACTTCTCTCAATGCAAAGTTTCACTTCACAGTTTCATAGGCTAAAATATCACTTAAATGCTACATCCAATGGACCAATGGTAGGTGATGAAATGTGTGAAGATGAAACAAATTGCTCTCAGTGGAGGTTTCATTCCAGTTTCATGGCCTTGGTAAGCATATAGAGAGGGTTTCATCCATATGAAACCCAACTCCTCTCTCTCATCATAAATTTCATGTCACGTCACCGCTTTTGCCTATGTGGCATGCTATTTAATGAGACTGAAACTCTCATTAAACTTGCACTGAGAATGGCCTAAGCTGATCATGCAGAGACATGTGATCGATGTTGCCTAGCTACTTTAGATCTCGATCCTTGTTCATTATTAACTCGGAACCAGAACATGAGTCAAAGGACCAATTCCATCCACCATACCATTCTAAGGAAAACCTAGCTAATGCTTTGCTGGTTGCCTAGTTCAAGGCTGGAGTTAAACTTGTGTGCACATATCTGGCAATGACTCATAGTGCACGCTCCCTTCTGGTGCCATGTAACCAGCCAACTGCCAACCCAACCAC
>CM014274.1:86209485-86225723 GCA_004135705.1 Alloteropsis semialata
CACTAAGCTCCGCCACTGCTTACAACTATTACCTTACAAGGCAACCAACCTAAAAAAAAGTTATGGATAACACCCTAAACGATTGGCAACCCCTTGACAACAAGCAAACAAAATGGGAACAATAATTATCAGAATTAAAATCCAGCAATCAGCTCAGCTTTGCAGCCCCCAAAAGGTAGTAAGAGATATCGAATTATTGCCCACTTGCATTGAGTAGAGTCCCAATAAATTGAAAGCAGGCTAATTCACACATAATTACAAAAAACAACGGCATTTTTAGATGAATGTGTGTAGATATTTAATTCAACAATCAAACAAACCCACCCAAAGCTTGCTCAGCTTTTGTGATGTCTGTAATATGCGCAACAGTAGCATGCAGCGCAGCATGAGACAAAAGGAGGCAGATGTCAGCCATTCGCTGTCGAGGCTAGTGGCCATGTTGAGCATCTAATACCACTCACTAACCTCTGCCATCTAATGCTTTAGTATTACTCCCGTCAGTTAATCACAGGCTAATTATGTACATAACACCAGATCCAGCTGCAGCTAGACCAGGCTGCAGGACTGCAGATGCAGATGCATACGTCAGGTGATGCTGCTGCACATATATAATTTGTTCAGGCAAGTGGCATATATATATAATAACCATGAATTTTTAATTTCTTTTCATCATGGTTGGCTGGAGCTATGGTGTTGGGTCTTGTGCAATGGAGAATTTTATCTCATGCATGCACCTAAACAAAGGACCGGCACAGTATTGATTTCATATGTGTTAGATTAGTTGCAAGTGCAAACGGAGGCCGCCATAACTTTGTCGCATATGCAGCCCTATCACAAACACATGCATAATGCGGGCTTAAATTATTTAATTAAACATAGACATACACACACACCTTAATAATTGAGGTAGGAACATAGGTCAAGGGAATATAGCTAGCTAGCTAGCAACCGTGTGATTGGGTCCCAATATTGGTAATTCTGGGCAAATTTAATTTAAACTTCTGAAATGGGACGGCTCACCTAGAGTACTACAACTTGTTGCAACTGTGTCTTTGCTTGCTTCCACCTCTTACCCAAGAGACAGAGCATCAAGTTCTTCCTTGCTCAATTAATGTTATTACCTGCCTGATTGGTCATGCATTGGTTATATAATCTCCACACATGTGCTCGGTAAAATATCACATCCACGGTTCTATTTTGTAAATGCCAAGCAATCAGACTTAGTCCAGACATGTGGTTGAATGTGATGGTGGTTGTCGTTAACTTGTAGTGGTAATACCCGTCTAGTATACATCTACTGTCCTACTGATTCAGTTCAAAGATTCTGTAACTTTGTGGTGAAAAACATTGAAATGACGCGTAACTTGCTGTAATAGTAGATATATAATTAAAACTATATCGCCAGAGTATTAGTTATGTCGTGATATAACAAAAGCATGTGGTTTACTGATAATATAGATACGAGTATATATATTTTGCATAGTAAGTACCTAGTAGCAAAGCAACAATTTGCAGCTAAATATCTACAGCTGCAAATTAAAAGTGGCGAGATGCATGCATGTTTACCTGATGATGGCGTTGCATGCATATATAGCCGCCTCTTGTGTGAACTTTGCCAAGCAACTTGGCTCTCTCAGGGTGTATGCTTTTTGTCTCTTCCTGGAGCTGGCTAGCGGGAATAATAGGATGGAATGGTTGGCAACATCCTAAGGTAGCTGACATAAGGCCAATGGTCCAGCTTATTGTGACCTTGAACTTGGCAAAAGAGCATCACCACCAAAGGCAAAGGGTAGTTGAAAAAAGGTCATGGTCATAGGTTTGCGACTACGATCATCCATTAATTGGAGGAGGATAACTTTCTAGGCCATGGGTCATAATTTTGTCTAATTGAACGAAACAAACACATTTGTTGCATGCATGTTACTGTTGTACTTTTGACCACTAGCTACTAGCTTTTAATTTCCACAAGAAAAAAGATTGATCACCGGTGCTAGATATACCTCAGTTATCCCATGATTCATCATGGTTCCATTTTGCCTTTGCTGGATCAAACTACTAACTCCCTGTCGGAGTCTTGGATGTACTTTTGAAAGTTAACTCGATTTCTTCTTCCTCATCATCGTCTTCAGTCATCACATTCCTCTGAACTGTACACTTCCTGCACAGGTATGCAAATGCAAAGTAACAAAGGACATGACAATTAGCACGCTGATGCTCATATATATCATTAGTATCGTTTAAAAGGACACATGCAAAAAATCTGTAATATGCCAAAAGTTTCCAGATTTACCGGTCATGATTGAGTGTATTTAATTGCTCTATTGGCCAATATTGTTTATACTAACAAATTCCGTCATTATAAGAAATAGTATCGTTTAAAAGGACACATGCAAAAAATCTGTAATATGCCAAAAGTTTCCAGATTTACCGGTCATGATTGAGTGTATTTAATTGCTCTATTGGCCAGTGTTGTTTATACTAACAAATTCCGTCATTATAAGAAATAAAAATCATGTGTACTCTATGCATATAGATACACCGTACCGTTGCCTCGCCATGTGTAACAGCACCAGCAAGCTAGCTATGACGTTCCCGCATGGCCGCATGAATGGTAATGTGGCTCTGCCAAATCAACTAAACATCAATCCATTTGTGGAGGTTTCAATCTTCTCATATCACTAGTTATTATTGAGTTGTATATACCTACCAGTTTAACTTTAATTTTAACCCAAAACCAGAAGTTAGCTGTATACACCGACAAGTGTTCAACTTACCGGAAAGAAAAAAAAATTGGAGGGGACCGGTAAACCGTTTTTGCCCAAAATTTCGGTCAATATTTTTGAAATTTCAACAAAACTTCATTAAAATTTGAAAGTTGAACTGAATTCTGGCCGAAAAATCTTTAGTATTACCGGTCCTGGTTGGTAGAACCGAAATTCACCGAAAACCAGTGAATTTCGGTAGGACTATTTACCGGTCCCGGCTGGTAGAACCGAAATTCACCGAAAACCAGTAAATTTCGGCCAAAATTCTGAACATCGCGACTACTTCAACCAATAACCATACCACTGCTGGTTATGGCTACCACTGATTAAGGCTAGTCCTAGTCCATTATTGTTAAGTTTTGCATACGCCCACCAGTTCAATCCAAAACTTATATTAAGCTAATAGAAGAATATGATCAATTCACTTATACTTTAAGCGGTTATTATACTCTTCCATCCATCCATCACAGATTCACAGCACACCCAATAAGTTCGTGTAAATGTGCAGGTTATGAAGTAGATGAAGTGACATATACGCGCATACATAGGCACATGCTCACAGTCACTGTAACACAATGGATGGTGACCTCCACTGAAACTACATGCATTATATTAGAGTAGTATAAGACCGTCTCATGGAGAGCACAGCGAATAGAATCGATGATTTGGTATCTGCTGCACGCATGCTCTTGGTCGCGTGCACCCTACTTGCTCCTGCAGGCAGGGGAATTAATGTACAGAGGCATATACCCTCTGTCTGCAGATATGTTTATATATATACATCATCAGGCAATGCAGTCACACTACACATGAGTAGCTAACAGCATCAGCCAAATCAAACAAGCTGAACTTGCCAATACAGCAGGACTAGCTTGCCGGAGAGCCAGAGCCAGCAGACCCACCAGAGCTAGTCCACCAGCTAGCGATAATGGTGCGGAAGCCGAGCCATGGCGACACCGGCGCCGGCAAGTTCAAGGAAGAAGCGAATGATAAGGAGAGGAAGGGGCTGTGGTCGCCGGAGGAGGACGAGCGGCTCTTCTCCCAGATCACCTACCACGGCGTCTCCACCTGGAGCTCCGTCGCGCAGCTCGCAGGCAAGACTAATTATTTTGAATCTGATGACTGATCCTGTGCTAAATTCTGCATCAATTGACATGCATCATAGACAATCTGTTCTTACGGCGCGTCAATGGTGAATGTGCGCAGGGCTGAGGAGGAGCGGCAAGAGCTGCCGGCTGCGGTGGATGAACTACCTGCGCCCGGACCTGAAGAAGGAGCCCATCTCCAAGCGCGAGGAGGAGATCATCATCTCCTTGCAGAAGTCGCTAGGCAACCGGTGGTCGACGATCTCGGCGAGGATACCGGGCAGGACGGACAACGAGATCAAGAACTTCTGGAACTCCCGCATCAGGAAGCGCCTGAACGCCGCCGCCAAGGCCGGCCGCGACCGCGCCGACGGTGCCAGTACCGAGCCAGCGCCGGCCGCCGAAGAGAAGAAGGTGGAAGTGGAGCCAACCAATGCGGCCGCCGCTGCGGCGCCTATGCCCGTCCCCGCGCGGTTCCCGGTGTTCGCGTGCCAGCTGCACGACGGAGTCGGCGGCGACGACGGCGGCGGCATTACATCTGCCGGGAGCGGCAGCGGCAGTGGCGAGAGCACTCCGTCGACGACCAGCACGCAGCAGAGCTCCGGCGACGAGAGCGAGGCGAGCGTCGGCGACGACATGATCCACTTCCTCTCGTTCGATGATCTGGATTACCCAGCAGATCATTTCCTCATGGATGTGCCGGGGGCCATGGACGCGTGGGAGAGCGAACTGTACCCTGCAAATTCGATGAGCTCGCTCATTTGATTCGTTATTGCCAGCAATCATTGCATAGAACGACTGTAGGTTAATTTAATTCCCCACAATCATAGGTCGTATGAGTTATGTATTTGAAATTCAAGCTACAAAGTTTTTAAGATCATGACAAATGCCTCATGCTCGATGACGTTTGCGCTGAATTAAAATAACTAGACTAGCCAATTGTCGGTGTGGTAAAAAAATAAAATTTTAAAAAATGGATCAGCCCCCGGTGCAAGGGAAATGTATTACTATTGTCATTGCATTCTTTTTAGATGAGTTTTTTTGGGTAAAAGTTATTGTAAGGAACCTTGTTTCAAGTGTTAACCAACTGTTTGCCAGTTAATCGATAAGAGAATGTCCTGCTTGCCTTGAGAATCGGTGAAATTTGTTTCTATTTTTCTTTTCTATTGAACCACAACAATAGGCAAGCGCATGCTGGAAAAAGTATTGGGGAGAGATAATTTGAGGCAATTTTGTATATATAGTGCGTAAGGAAGGAGTTACATAACAGAGCTACCAATTCAAAGCTGATTCTGAATTTCTGATATGCAATTCGCACAGAGTTGATATGCTTGCTGCAAGAATCTGCATGTTTTACTCTGAATGCTCTGAGACTAGTTCTCCCTTAACCAAGGATCCTCACATAATTTTTCCAAGCTACTTTCTACAAACATCAGAACTTTCCGGTTGTACTCCAACTTACTTCCTCACCACGAATTCTCTCTCCTTGTCGACATTGCTTGCGATACAATTAACTGACGGCGCTGTCAGCATATACGCTGGCATTGCTGACATGGATCGATCGAGCTTCGCAGGGTCTTCCTCGTCGGCGCGACCATGGATGGAGGATGGTGCATGGCTGATGCCTGATGGCAACTGCTGCAGAAAAAGAATAGGTAAAAGGCAGCGCACATGCAGCACGAGACAGTATTAGCGCACGACAGCAAAGTTAATGTTTCCTGTTTATCCCTATACGCCCATGCCTTTCCACTCGCTTTACAGGAGATGTGAGATCAGTCCAGCCTAGCCTATAGCTAGCCGTCCTGCAGGTGTGGCTATATATCTGAATGGTTAGTTTAGTTGAGTAGTGGTAGCAGCCCAGGTGGCCATTAGCAATTGAAAATTTTCGCGTTGGAAGCAAAGCCAGGTCAGCATGTATGTGTGTGTCAGTGTGTGTGTGTGTGTGTGTATGCCCAGGTCTATGCCAAGCATGTGCTTACCGGCTCCGTTCCCCTGCTGGCCGGACTTGCTTGACTGTTAATTTGGAGCAGCACTTGTCCAATAATTACACTGCATGAACACGCGTTTGGCTAACAATGACTGATGACCAAGACTTGGTGCTAGGAGCCTAACTAGGACTAAAAATGACTAAAAAGTAGTACCCTGCTCCCGTCGGTTCACTAATTGCTATAGCATGTTTGTGATTTGTCCATAGCTTACCGTGCGAAGGAAGTAAATCCTAGCAACTAGTAGGAACCATTAGATCCAAATAAAAGTTAGGAGGAGGTGGACATCTACATATATCTGTCCATTAGCAGAGGACTAACAATGACTAATGAAAGTACACTGGTACTACTCCCTTCATTTCACTAATTGCTAGTATATAATATGTCCATAACCATAGTCGTGAAAGGTATACTACTAAAAAATTAAAGAATCACTAGACCCAAACAAAGTTAGTATGAAATTAATGGGCATCTACATATATCTCTACAAAATGGTATCGTAGTATGATAGTATGATACACATCTATTTTTCATCTTCCAAAGCATGTAGTTGTAGATATATATAGGTGAAAACATTGTAATAACCATACAACACATAATTCATTTGGAATGTCCTCCTCCTATCCTAAATTATTAGTCATTTTGTCTTACACCATATATCTATCTAGATGTGCATTTAGAAAAAAAAACCAAAACGCCAATACTTTCAGACAGATACTTTGAAACGGAGTATTAATTGTTTTCCTGATGCCACGGACAAACAAACGAGAGTACCAGTAAACAAAGGAAGCACTGGTTGACAGTAATTTAGTTAACTGTCAAATCGCATTCATCCTCGATTGACGTCGCGTAACTTTCTAGCCCTAGTCTAACCACTGATCGTCGTTTTCCCAGTTAAAATTGTACAGGAAATCAAGTCACATGGGTATATAGGTTGTAGGCATCAATGATGATGGGTGGCTAGGTGACGCCTAGAGCACTAACAATGACTAATCAAAGTACTATACTTGCTGTCTTGCTGATATGCAGTAACTGTCAGCTCAGTTCACACTCGTGCTCAACCACGTCGACAACTCCGATGCAGGTGGGGTGCGAGCGCGGCGGCCGTGGCCGCTCCTGTCCCGATCATCCAGCCGCGGGCGGGGGCCCCAGCGGCCCTTGCGACCCCGGCGCGGCCGGCGGTGCGGACGTTGGCACGACCGCGCCGCCTTCTGTCTCGTGGCTCTCGCGAATCCTCGCAGAAACAACGCATCATCGGCGTCGCCACAAGGAGCGCTAGGATACGAAGGCCGTCGGCCACGGGGTCGCCGCCATCCACGTTCTCCGCGTCCACGCACGCAAGGCAGTGCTCGGCGTGATGGCAGGGGAGCGGACGTGCGTGCTGCAGCGCGGCTTTGCGCCAGCAAGGGCGACCTGCAGGCCCTATGCGGACTTCAGGCCCTATGCGGACTTCAAGAGCAGCTTTAGAGCATCTCGAAGGAGGAAGGGAAAGAGCTCACTGGTCGGGCATCTCCAACAGGAGCATCCGCAGCAGGTGCCGCCACCGCCGTAGCATCAGCAGCAGACAATGCTTCCATCCTTCAGGTGAGTGCTTGACCTCAATTTTGTTTTCGTCGCTTCTCTCTAGAAGTGCTGTAACGTGAGAGTCACGCTTAATTTCCTTATAAGTGCTCAGATACTGTTTTCTGAATACGATGTATCTAATCACACTTATGACTCTCATAAGATATTGAACAAAGGATCACCGTTGGCCTCAATTTTTTTTTCTGAATACAATGTAAGATACTGTGCTCGGAACAACTGTCGGTCTTTAATATCTGAGCACAGTATCTAATCACAAGGGTGAAGTGGTTGAACCCTCAAGCTAAATGGCATCTGGTAATTTAAAAGCAATGAAATATCTGAACCAGTCCAGTTTAATCATGGATGACAGACATGGTATTTGGGTTTACAGATAAAACAAGAGTGATGGAAACTGCTTGAGCAAAACACACCAAAATTATTCCTCATAGACCCCAAAATAGATGGCTGGCATGGGTGTACTTCTCAATGCTTTTCATCAGATTTTCTACCTCCTCCGTGTCAGTGTCTTCACCTGCTAGGGATTAGGGTAAAACAATAGAACTATTCTATTGACTTTGTGCTTACCTGTTGAGCTCAGGTATGTCTGCACAAATTGCTTCTGCTCATTGTTATCTGTTACAATATGAGCATATAGGCAAGGATGAGTGGACAAACGGAGGTTCCATCAACATATCTAAGATGAAAATAACAATGTGCATATCAATCAGTTCCAACATATTTGGTACCTGCATATTTAGGGTAGTCCAGTACATGGGTTTCTGAATGGTAGTTTGCAGCCATCTCAAAAAAAGGGTTTGCGATGTCATAGGCAAATTTGCATACCCATAGTCCTGCAAAGGTGTTCGCTAGGCAAGAAAATAATATCAGAGTAATATATTTCCCTGCTTAATGAGGATAAGTCAGATATGATAGTCATTTAAAGATAAAGCAAAGCTTCCGGTTCAGAAACTATGTCAGACTAAAAGCATGGAGGCCATAACAGCAATGCAGCAATATGTACTACCTCTGTTTTTAAATATATGATGTTTAGGACAAGCTATTTAGTTATGGAAGAATGAATTAGTGAGCCATACATATGCTAACCATTTTTGGTAATGCATGTGCCACTGTGCCAGGAGGACTGGGAGATTGACCCCGCCAAGCTCGTCATCAAGGGCGTCATAATAGCCATGGCAGACCAAGTCTCGATGTCCATGGCATGTTCGATGAAATCCCCAAGTTAGTTCCGATTAACTTTTCCTGCCATGCGATGAACTTTTGGGAATCTGGTCGATTCCTCCCCAAGTTCTTAAGAAACTTTGATGCATGCATTACTTTCTGTTCCCTGCTCGAAATGGCTAGCACAATTGATCACTAGATGGCAATGTCGATTCCATGATGACATGGTGTATTCGGTGACTTTTGTTAGAATAGTCCCCTTAGCTTTTTGCTGTGCAAGTGTAACCCCCTCGGAACCAAGCAACAGTTAAAGTTTTTGCTAGGCGTGATCCATGTGTTCATGTCATGATGAGCCCCTGGAAGTCCAGAGGCTACAGATAAAGTAGCTGATTTTTATTTTATTTTTTTGCCAAGAGTTGCCACTTGCAATTGTCATTGCACATCTGTTTGGGGACCTGGGAAATTGGAAAACATTTAAACTGGTTAATGCTTAAAAAAGGAAAAGAAAATACATTGAATTTTGCTGCCAGGAATATAAAATGACAGTTTTGCATTATCTCGCACTCCCGCTAAAGCATATATAGTCACATGAATTGGTTGGTTCATAGGCTAATTTGACTCATTTATATATATTCTTAAAGTAAGATTAGAATGTCATAGCTAATGCCTCTTTAGGCATTCATCAGCTCACTGAAGTTGTGTATTGGCTTGTTTCGTATTTACTTCTACTTTAGTTGTGTGATTAAATCAATTTCCTCACTCCATAAAATTCCTTTAAGCTGTCACGCTCTACTTCCCTGGGTGCTTTCTAGGCACCTAAGGTGTCTTATTGTTTCATTTTGTTAGACACCAGGCTTACACCCTTTACAAAATATTGTTTGACACGCACAGCACAAAGTATCTTATATTCATAAAAAATGTGCTTTCTTTGGTCCCCAAAAAGTGCTAATTACAACTTTGAGATTTGGAATGTTCTTTGTCCATCTGTATTCCTTAAGCTGTCACTATTGTAATTCATATATTGTCACTGATATGGAGTAAAATGCACTGTTCTATGATAATTTAGTAATTTTGTATCAAACTTTTAGTGTAGGAAACTTCCTCTATACTATCGGAACTTCCATTTTTCAACACTGTTTAAATGTTACCATTTTCCGGTAAAATTACTTCACTGGGGTGATGATGGTCATAGGTCAGAACAAGAAATTGCTGCACTAAGAGCAGCATTTGCACAAGAGGTCGCTGTCTGGCACAAGCTTGATCATGTTAACGTTACTAAGATAACCATTGCCTGAAGAAGACCTTTTCGCTCCCCTTCAAATTTCATAAATAAGTCACTCTGCTGATATAAGATACCTTAATTCAGTTCCTGTTTATCTCTGGTTTGTAGGACAGAGTCGGTTGTACTACTGAATACTAGCTGTTAGATGTACATCACCACAGAGATTGTTAGCAACTTAAAAGGTATAGTAGCTTCCAATTCATTATATATACTCAGACTTAGAGCCTGAGGTATAATAGTACATTGATATAATTCTTTTGCACCCGAGCCTTTCAATGTAGCAGGTACAGTAGAGCTTCATTTGAAGAAGTCTATTGCTCAAACTTGAGTTTTTCTGAGATCCTAAACTTGACGGTGCAAGGTTCATCTCCTCAATCTCAAGTCACACGGTCACACCTCACATCCAGTACATGCAGATTAAACAGCCTGGTCATAGACATCTAAATATTTACTCCCATTAATTATAAAAATCACTGCCTTGCATTATATCTACTTGACCTGTGATTAAGAGTATGGGGTCATTGCAAAGGCAAGGATGATCAGCAAAAACAAAGTTGCTGTCTTTTCACCTGTTATTCATGAACTTTTGAAATCGCTTCCCTCTCAACTTTGCTTTCAGTTGCAGGACATTTTGATCCTCTTTGGTGCTGCTGCGTGTAGGTACATGGGAGCAGAGAGAGCCAGAGAGAGTAATTTTTTGCTGCTCCTGCGTGTAGGGAGATGGGATCAGGGAAAGGTATTTTGATGCTGCTTGGTGCTCTGAAACGTCATGCTACCGCCAGAGGCCCTCAAGGTAGATACTCCCGACTGGTAGGTGTTCGATGCGTTCCCGCTGATGGTGTTTGCCTTCTCGACACTGCTGGCCATTGCTTGGTCTCCCTTTTATATGTCTATACATGCAAGGTGCATGATGTAATGCGGCAACAGAAAAGGGGGAAATTCTGTGCTGTCAAAAAGAGGATTTTCATAGTTAAAAATGAAGGGGGTGAAATTTCTCTCAACTACGAAATTACAAACTGTGATCAGTTCTCATGAGATCGATGATAATAATGTGAAATACATTTTACTATGAACAACATGGAAACTTGGATCACCTACGGCTCGAATGGCCGATGACACTGGCCATAAGCGGCAACGCCGCGAGCCTTTCTAGTGAATACGATCCGCGTGATGCCGCGTACCAATGAATACAAAGTTTTGCCCAGGTCCATCAGTCCATGCCAAGCATGTGCTTACCGGCTCCATTCCCTGCTGGAGCCTGGACTTGACTGTTGATTTGGAGCAGCACTTGTCCAGTGACACCGCACACTGCATGAATACGTGTTTGGTTAACAATGACTGACGACCAAGACTAATGGTGATGAATAGCTCGGTACTAGGAGCCTAGCTAGGACTAACAATGATTAACATGTGTTTTGGCCATGGGACAGATAAGCATATTTTTTAACCTTAACCTGAAATTCGCTCTCACAGAGAGTCGAACCTAGGACTTGAAGAGTGCTACTAGAACCACCTAACCAACTCAGTTAGATGCCCGTACGCAGCTAAGACTAACAATGACTAATAAAAGTACACTGTTACTACTCCATTCACTGATTGCTAGTATATCTGTTCATAACTTATCGTGCGAGATATAGAAAAAAAAGAACCATTAAATCCAAAGAAAAAGTTAGTATGAAATGGACATCACATATATCTCTACAAAATTGCTTTTTTTTGTAGACTAATCAAAGTACTGGCCGACATACAGTAACTGTCAGCTCAACTCACACTCGTGCTCCACAACCAGGTCGACTACTGAGTACTGATTAACCTCTGGTTCATGTCTTATTCGCGGTTAATTAACTCTTCATTAGGATCGTATAGATATCGAATCACATGGATATATAGGTCGTTGTCTTCTTGTAAAAAAGGTTTCTTTCTTTGAGTTTGTTTTTATTATTTATTAGTGTGTCTGTTTTTTTTAACTGGGCTCCCTTTTCCATTGCTCTGCTCAACTTGCCCGGCGCGCGGAACCGTGGCATCAAGTTAGTAGGCTCAAATGGGCCTGGTCTAACTGAGCTCCATTAATTGATTGTAACAGAAAATGGGCATGAGATCTGCAGAGACCATGGGCCGCACTGCCTGAGTAGAAACAGATGGGCCGAAACCAGCCGTTACTTCCTTCTTCTTCGTCGTCCCCGAATGTTTGACTCCGCTGACCGAGTCAGTCCACTCCGCTGTTGCCATCTACAGCTTCCGCCAGACGGCAGCACAATCCGATTCCGATTACGCTGTTGCAAATCTTGCAATCCATAGCTTCCGCCAACCGCGAGGTAGGTGGCGATGGCGACCAGTAGGAGCAGAAGTGGGTGACACTCCACTCCACTCCACTTGAACTTTTTCCGGTCATGTATCGACGTCCCAACGAACCGACAAACAAGCCTTCTACATCTCCATCTAGAACACCCATGGCGCAACAGCATCCGTCGGGCGCACAAGGACACCTTCTAGAAGCTTTCACGGCACTTTCCAAGATTTTTGGTGTTGAAGGGCCTATTTAAATTCGGTGAAAAACTTTACAAAATTTACTGTAGCAATTTTAAACCGAAGATTAGAAGAACTAAACATGACCTAAATATAAAACTAATTGCACGGATGGACGAAAAATCACGAGACGAATCTATTAAGCCTAATTAATTTATCATTAGAGATTATTTACTGTAGCACGACATTGTCTAATCATGGCCTAATTAGACTTAATAGATTCGTCTCATAATTTCACCGGGGGTTATGAAATGGTTTTGTCAGTTATCCATATTTAATTAATACTCCTAATCAGTATCCAAACATTCGAATTTACTGTAGCGATGAAAAAAATTGGCGAACTAAACATGGCCGAAATTTGAAACCATTTCACAGATATTGGGCCCATGACAAGAGGGACACACACTGTGCTCAAAGCTGGAACAGATACTATTAGCATTACTGCTTGCGAGTTCCTTGGCTTTAAATCCTTTAATCATCACCAGATAAATTAATCCCACCAACAATATGCACATCAACATCTCCATCTTCGAAAGAAAATCTCAAGAGAACTGGTACGGTGCTCTGCTCCGGCCAGTAGGCCAAAACTAGTAAGCTGAGAGGCAGAGAGCGTGGTGGTAGCCTGCAGAGAGAAGAGAAGCAGCTGCCGGCCTGCCGTGAAGCCGAGCGATGGGGTTCGGCGTGGTGTCCCTGCTCAACGCGGTGTTCCGCCGCATGTTCACCTCGGCGGGCCTCCGCCCCGCCTCCGCCACCGTCGACGCCGACGACACCACCATCCACTTCTGGGCCCACACCTCCCTCCTCCAGCCCTCCTCGGAGCAGCAGCCGCCGCCGCGGCCGGTGGTGGTGCTGATCCACGGGTTCGGCCCGGACCCGACGTGGCAGTGGGCGGCGCAGGCGGGCCCGCTGTCGCGCCACTTCGACCTGGTGGTGCCGACACTGCTCTTCTTCGGGGCCTCCGCCACGCGCGCGCCGGCCCGCTCCGACGCGTTCCAGGCCGCCGCCCTCGCCGCGCTCCTCACCGGCGGTGGCGCCGGCGCCCACCACCTCCCCGGCCTCGGCGCCGGCCGCACCGTGCACGTGGTGGGCACCAGCTACGGCGGGCTCGTGGCGTACCACCTGGCCCGGGAGCTGCACCAGCGGCGCGGCGGCGTGGAGACGACGAAGGTGGCGCTGTGCGACTCGGACGCGTGCAAGGGCGCCGAGGACGACCGCGCGCTGGCGGCCAGGGGCGGCGTCGCGGAGGTGACGGAGCTGCTGGCGCCCGCCGACACCCGCGCGCTGCGCCGGCTCATGGCCGTCTGCGCCCACCGCCCCATCAAGTTCCTCCCCGAGTGCCTCCTCCGCGACATGCTCCGGGTACGTGTATACGTACGGGCACCCGTATACGTATTTGCATACGCCCTGCGTGCGCCTGACGCAATGGACATTACTTCTCACAATCGCATCGCGTTGAGCTGAGCTGAGCCCATCATAGATGGTGGCCAGCCCATGGTTTGGTGCTGGGCTGGCCCGCATAAAGTTGGGTAGTGACTGATCGTCCCAGCCTTTTGTAGTTAGTTATTGCAAAGCAAAGATTTGGCGGCGAATCACATCCGTGACCACCGACAACTTCAATCATCTCCTTCTTAAGCATAGTGTTTATGGAGTACAGTACTATATAGCTTGTGACCGTGACGCAAGCATTGCCTCATGCATGCACCGGCTCAATGGTACTCGTGATCAAGAAATCAAAGCAATGCGATCGAATCAAATGCTTAACTGCTTGCGTGGGTGCTGCTTTTGCAGAAATACTTCGCGGACAAGAGGGAGGATAAGATAGCGCTCATCAAAGGGATCACCACCGGTGAAGGCTTCCCGCTGCCTCCTCTGCCTCAGGTACGTACGGCACGAGTGCCTGACCAAACCAAACTACTGACATTACTGAAGATGCACAACGATCGAGTGACAGAAATTATGTATAAACACAAGCACTCATCGACTGTACAACGAATCGATCGATCTTAATCGCAGGAGGTCTTGATCATCTGGGGAGAGTTCGACCAGATCTTCCCTGTCGAGAAAGCGCACAAGATGAAAGAGTGAGTCTATGTTGTTCTTGCTTTACCCAATTTCAGTCCATTTCTTCAGCAAGCAGCCAACCAGTCAGACAGTTAGTCAGTACCGAAGATTTGGTTTTTCCAACAATTTAACGTTGGTTAATCTGGTATAACATGCTAGTTAACGCATTGCCGACGAGATTATGTGATAAATAACTGAACCCTGCACTTGTGTGCAGGAAGCTTGGGGAGAGAGCGACGCTGAAGGTGATCCCGAACACAGGGCACCTGCCGCAGCAGGAGGATTCCAAGCTCTTCAACCAAATCCTCCTCGACTTCCTGCTGCACCCTTCGTCCACCTCCAATGGCAGCGCCGCCGCTGCCGCCGCCAAATAGCTCGGGCTCCTGATCTTTTTTTCCTGCCGCGCCCGTGTTCTTGGCGCGTGATGACTGTGGCATGCATGAATGCATCCGGCTTTCTTTATCCCCAGCTGGTTTTGAGGTACAGAGGCAATGCAGATTGCTGTATTTAGCAAGGTACAAGGATAAAGGATGGAGCCTTGCTTTTTGTTTCAATCTTCTTCATTTTTGAAGCAGTTTGAATATTTTGGATTGATGTCACAAAGTTCATGCACTTGACATTGCCACGGTCAGTCCAGTGCCTTCAAGCACACAAACAAAAAATGAAGGAGTCAGCATTTTGAGCACTATTGACCGCTGACGCTGAGCTATCGGCGACCTACTCAGTTTCAAGTTTTGTTAAGTGAAAAGATCAAGAGATTTCTTAGAAAAATGTGAAGGACGAGGAGTCGGGACTTTTTACTTTTCCATTTGAAATTGTGGATTGTACCTTCTACAATCACAAGATCAAACAATTAAATAGTTTCTCATCCCACGTTTCAACAACCCATGGGCTCGATGGTTATAATCCAGCAATCTAATTTCCCCCTCTTATAGATTAGCTACTCTTTTGCAATCTACTAGATGGCTTTTCACCCACCGTGCGGTAGGTATTGATCTCAAAAGAATATCATGACTCATGAGGAAAAAAAACAAATGACGTAGCTGGAAATCCTGTTCAGACTCCTCGTAGAGCTGAAACTATGCCACGTTTCAATTTCAAAAAAAAATATATGCCACGTGGCATTGCGCTTGCTCGGTCGTTTCGTCGTGCTGAAACTCCTTGCGCAGGTGATGACAGCAGGCAAGGCATATATATCCACAATTGTCAAAGTTGTCGTGTTTACATATGCCAATTCCTTTTTTTCTCCTTTCTTCGACGGAGTTTGAATCGTGGGATCAGTGGATCACCAAAAGAGTCGGTCAAAAAAGCGCATAGCTATCTACCGTTGGATATGGTTTCACATATACACAGCTCGCTGTTTCTTCCATCGTGCCACACTCTTTGGTCTTTGAAAGGAGGAATATAATGGACTTTTTCTTGCGAAAGAAGTATAGACACTCCCACAATCCCATAATATATACTCCCTCCGTTCGAAGATGCTATTTATTCTGGCTTTTCTAGATCAATTGATTTTTGTTATGTATCTAGACATAACATATGGCTAGATACATACAAAAATCTATGAATCTATAAAAACTAGAATGAATAGTATTTTGGAACGGAGGGGTAACTTTTTAAGCCAAGCTAGCAACCTTTCACAAATTTGGTTGCTTTTAAAAAGGACGAACGGAAAGGTACGTCTATATTTGTCCGTTCATTGTTTCAAGCTGCACTGAAACTCTAATATTGATGTATCACATGATATATTTTAAATTCTTAATGATGCTATATTTTGTGATGGAGGGTATAT
>CM014274.1:86225739-86282933 GCA_004135705.1 Alloteropsis semialata
TAGCTACTTCTAGGTCAAAGATCAGATATAGGACATTTGGTAATTGTTTAAGTCTTTCTATGTTAATTTATGTTGTGTCTAGACTGCATGTGGACCCCTTTAGTTTATAGACCACATTCCAACACTGTATACATACGGGTACTAGACGCTAAAATAGGTAGAAACATATTGTATATGACATAAATTTCTTTCAAAAAAAATATGGATGGCATGAAAGAGCTTTTAAACGGGAAAAAGGTAAGGGTAGGAGTTCAAGACTCGTTGTGGGGATGGGTCTCTCTATTTTCTTGACCAAAACACAAAATGGAAACTATAAACACTTGTTTGGATTGTGGGTTCGGCCTAAGTGAGCATGTGTTTGATTGAAGAATGAAGTGTTTGATTGAAGAATGAAGTAGGTTGCATCGGACCTAATAGGGAATATTCCGTGTAGATGTGGGTTGGATGTATTCCACCGTAAGAACCGAACACGACTAGTTCGAACGCCTTTGTAACTCCGTTTCCCTTCAGCTCCTGCATGCGGTGTGCAGTGGCCTCATGGGGCACGACGGGGTGGCCATGGCCAGTGAGCTATATTTTAAACGTTTAATGGAGCTATATTTTAAACGTTTAATGGAGCTATATTTTGTGATGGAGGGATTCTGCCCCCCCCCCCTACGTCATAGCTACTTCTGGGTCTAAGATCATATATATGGCATTTGTCAATTGCTTAAGTCTTTCTGTACGTGGAACCCCTCTAATTTATTGATCACGCTCCAGCACTGCATACGGGTACTAGATGCTAAAAGGGTGTATATGGCATAAATACCTTTCAAAAAAATATAGGATGGCATGAAAGGGCTTTAAACAGAAAAAGGTACTAAAAGTCTAGGAGCCTCAAGAGTACTTGATATGTGATGGGTCTCTCTATCCTCTCGACCCAAACACAAAATTGAAACTATAACGCACCTGCCATAAATAAACGAAAATGAAGGGCCAAAAGACAAAACAAAGTGACATTTCTCGATCTTCTTCGGTAACGAATGTATTCTGTTTGAACGTAGCGACCGTTATGTCAACAAACGGAATTTATCTCGAAAGAAACGCTTGGTAGCTGAAATTTTGTTGGTCTTTAAAAGGAGGAATATAGCGGACTTCTTCTTCTTCTTCTTTTTTCTACCAATGGTAGCTAGATACTCCCACACCATCCTAGAATGTAACTTCGATTAGATATTTTTGTTAGCGATCAAAATTGGCAAGGAATAGTTTCTGCAGGGAAACCGGTGGAACCGGATTTTCTAACCGGTATAACCGGTTTGTTACACTGTGCTGCATCTGATAACGCAAATCGGTGGAACCGGATTTAGAAACCGGTAGAACCGGTTTTCCCCGAGTTGAGATAGGTTTGGACTCTTTTTGTAGATCCGACTTGTATTTGAACTTTCCTTGCGGGGCAAGACCTCCCCACCCTATAAATATAAAGGGTTGCGGCCGATTGAGGATCATCCAATCGATCAAACACAATTTATCCTTTATTTGTCTTTACTTTTTGCCTTTACTTTATGTTCTTCAAACCCTAGCTTCTCCAAACCCTAATTGCTGTTCTTCCTTCGTCTCCACGGCGATTGAGGGCGTTCTAGGTGGCCTGACCGATCCTAGAACAACCCAAGGTGCGCACACCCTGACGGGGTCCCTCCCGGACGTGCGTTCGTTGGTCTTCGCAGGAAACCCTAGCAAACCGGTTTCACCGGTTTCCCAAACCGGTTTCACCTGGTTTCTGCGCAGTCAGATCTGCATCTTGCGACTCCGCGTGTGTGAGTGTTTGGCGCGGCGTGTTTTAGCGTCAACACACTTTTTGGCGACTCCGCTGGGGAATCTACTATCATGTCAAGTCTACCGAAGCCAGGCGAGGTGGATCCTGATAATATTCAAAGGCCGACTGCCAATGAGCTTTCGGCTGAGGATCGTCATCTTTTCGAGCAACTCCTGTTGCAAGAAAAGGAGGAGATGGAACGGGCCAAGAAAACTTGAAGATAAGGCGCAATGGTTCCTCTCGCACTTCTCCAAGGATCGAAAAGGTGCTATCTCCAAAGACAAGGAGGTGGTCATTCTTTCAGAAGGAGAAGAAGAAAAAGATGAGGTAACACCCACTGTAAGTGCTGCATCCGCGCCTGTTACCCTTGAGCAAATTAATGGCTTATTACTTTCTGGTCAAAAGAATCTTCTTGCGATTGTTCAAGGCATGATTGATAAATCCGTAGGAAAACAACCCTCGACCGTAATTAGTAATGCTATTAATTCTGATATAGTGGGTACTTCACAGCACGCAATTGTACCTCAGAATTTATCGGCAGCAGTAATACCCAGAAATCCACAATATGGGATGCCGTTAAATCATTTGACAGGACAGAATTTTCAGGGATTTGGCCAGGCAAATCCGGTAAAACCGGTTTCTGTAACCGGTCCTACCGGTTTTATTCCTAATATTCAGTACGGCCAAAATCCGGTTCAACCGGTTCCAGGAACCGGTCCTACCGGTTCTTACCCTGTTGCTGCATATCAGACAACACCTGAGCTTATAACTAGTACGTCAATTGCTCAGGCTAATCCTGGCTCGAGTAAATGGTGTTTCTGGTAATGTACCTACGTGTACTCCAATGACATATACTACAAATCCTATGTCTTCCCAAAGTTCGGGTTATTTGCAACAACCATTATATGCATCACCGAACCAAAATATGCCAAATGTCAATGATCAGCAAAGCTCAAATGATCTTTATATTCAGAGTCTGATGGAAGAATATAAAAAAGATTTGGCTATTTTGATTAAGGATACTTTTGGCGTAGAGGTTAAGAATAAAACCTTAGTATATCAGAAACCTTATCCTCCAGCTTTTGATACTATGCCTTATCCTCAAGGTTTTAAAGTGCCAGAATTTGTCAAATTTACTGGGGAAGACAATAGGACTACATGGGAGCATATTAGTCAGTTTAATGCACAAATGGGTATTCATGGTAGTGTTGATCATTTGAAAGTTAGATTATTCCCTTTGTCATTATCTGGTGTTGCTTTCTCATGGTTTTCGGCATTATCTCCTAATTCTATTCATACATGGTCTCAATTAGAACATAAATTCCATGAGAACTTTTATAGTGGTGATAATGAATTGAGGCTATCTCATTTAACATCGGTTATTCAAAAGAATGATGAATCTGTTGCTGATTACATTAGAAGATTTAGAGATACAAAAAACCGATGTTATAGTTTGATTATTTCTAAAAAAGATCTTGCCGAATTAGCTTTTAAAGGTTTGAAATCTCATATCAAAGATAAATTAGAAGGCTATGAATTTCTTACCCTTAATCAAGTATTACAAAAGGCTTTGGTTCAAGAAAGCCGAAGTAAAGATGCTAGGCCAAAATCTGATCGTCCTAACATGCATATGTTAAATAATGATTTAGTGGACGATGAGAATGGAGAAGTATGTGCTGCTGAATTTACATGGCCAAGCAAGTCTCAATCATATAGTTGCCCTTCACTTAAGCCGATCCACAAAAATCGGCAAGAAGAAATAAAATTTACTTTTGATGTGTCCAAATGTGATAGGATATTTGATGAGTTACATAAGAATGGATACATCAAGTGTGCATATACTTTACCATCTCTTGATGAGTTGAAGCGACGTGCATATTGTAAATTTCATAATTCTTTTTCACATGCAACTAATGATTGTAATGTATTTCGTAGGCGAATTCAATCGGCTCTTAATGAAGGCCATTTGACTTTGCATGAAATGAAGGTTGATTCTGATCCTTTTCCTAAATATTTCTCTGTCAATACCATTGAATTACAGAATCCTAAAGTGTTGATCCGGCCAAATCAAACCGATACAACAAAAGGAAAAAATGTAATCATTGGTGAAGCACGACCAGAGCAGAAAAGGAGCAAGAAGGTATGGCAGAAAAAAGACCCTCAAGTTACAGAAAGGAATTCAACACTCGGGGGGCAAGCCAAGAGCAAACATACTGGTTCTGGTAGAACTGGTGGAACCGGTTATTCAAACCGGTATAACCGGTTTGCGCCTGGTAGTTCTGGTGGATCAAAGGAAAAGGCGAAGCCGACATTTGAAGATCTTCTGGAAAAATATAAGAAGAAGGGAGCTGTCCAGAAGCAGAAAAATCAATCACATAGCACTGGAAATGCAAATTCACCACCAAGACATCAAGGTAGTCGAAAATCTCACCAATACCAAGGTAATTATGCTGCTGCGCCATATTATTTTGGTGGATCATATATGCCGTTGTCTTGGCCATATCCTTGTTATTATGCTCCTAGTGACTATGGTAGTATGTACATGCCACCACATATTATTTTCTATCCAAATTATGGTGTCTTCCAACAACCGATTGCTTACAATGGTAATCCGGTTAGAAAAGATGCATGTACTGATCCTAAGCAGTGCGAGAACAATAGCAAATCAGATTCTAAATATATGAAGCCGAGATGGTGTCCCTCAGGCTTAACTCGCACTCAAAAGAGAAAATTACAAAGAATGCGCAGGCAATCAATGGAGCCAGAAGTTGAACAAAGATCAGCGGCACCTACAAGGATGGTGTGGAGACCAAAACAAGTTGCTTCAACTTCAACATAGGCGAGACGCATGACATGGCCGATGCTTTATATGTTTAGTATCGTCCAGAAGAACAATTTTGATCTTAGAAGTGTTTTCTAGTGCACAAGTTTACTAGAAAACAGGGGGGGCATATGTTAGCGATCAAAATTGGCAAGGAATAGTTTCTGCAGGGAAACCGGTGGAACCGGATTTGCTAACCGGTATAACCGGTTTGTTACACTGTGCTGCATCTGATAACGCAAATCGGTGGAACCGGATTTAGAAACCGGTAGAACCGGTTTTCCCCGAGTTGAGATAGGTTTGGACTCTTTTTGTAGATCCGACTTGTATTTGAATTTTCCTTGCGGGGCAAGACCTCCCCACCCTATAAATATAAAGGGTTGCGGCCGATTGAGGATCATCCAATCGATCAAACACAATTTATCCTTTATTTGTCTTTACTTTTTGCCTTTACTTTATGTTCTTCAAACCCTAGCTTCTCCAAACCCTAATTGCTGTTCTTTCTTCGTCTCCACGGCGATTGAGGGCGTTCTAGGTGGCCTGACCGATCCTAGAACAACCCAAGGTGCGCACACCCTGACGGGGTCCCTCCCGGGCGTGCGTTCGTTGGTCTTCGTAGGAAACCCTAGCAAACCGGTTTCACCGGTTTCCCAAACCGGTTTCACCGGTTTCTGCGCAGTCAGATCTGCATCTTGCGACTCCGCGTGTGTGAGTGTTTGGCGCGGCGTGTTTTAGCGTATTTTCAAACAGAATAAGGAAGCATATGCAATCCGTGCCAGGTGGTTACTTTGCCAAATGGCGGGGGAGCTGCTTTCATATCGTTGGGAGGAAAAAGAAGACTCTGCACGGCTGCGTAGGGGTATATTCGCTCGTTCACCGTTTAATATCTACTACGTAGCTGTATTTTAGGATTAATATGTCAAATATTTAATGTAGCTATATTTATATTTTAGGTGTACGAGTAAAGGTAACAGAAGATCAATAGACAGATCGTACATAGAATAGATTTTCTTACAAAAAAGGCATGAAAGAGCATTTGGTAAACAGAGCAGGTACTAGAACGCTAAAGAGCTCGAAAAGAGTCGTTGATGGGTGACTGACTGGTCTCTCTATCTTCTGGACCAAAGCACAAAATTGATACCACATTCCACAAAACGAAAATGAAGCGCCAAAAGACGAAACAAAGTGGCATCTTCAGCAAAGAATGCATTTTTTGTTTGCACGAACGTTAGGTCAACAAACGGAACGATGCTCTTTGGAAAATGCAGGCCTACATGCATGTAAAACGATCCAGGTTCAAAGTTAGATAGCACAAAAGGGAACTCATGGAAATCACGTTGCTTGCTCAAGTGATCAACGTTCACACCCGTATACATTTTGTTAACACGTACTGTATAGCATAGTACTGCTAGCTTTTTTGCGACCGTGCCTTGGCACGTATTTCATTAAGAGGAAAGCAAAGCAACTTACAACCCGTTACCCATACAGAGGATGGGACGGTTTAAAAACCCTTTGGACTAAACGTTAAACAAATTCGCGACCTGTGCCACGTCTAAATCGTCACCATCAACATGATCCGGTGCAAAGACTGAACCTAAGTGGTGCCAACCGGCCAGAATCCAATATCGGCCCTCAACCGTGATCGCCTGCACCACCTGATGAGCAAGCCGGGCAGTTCCGTTGAACACCCTGTTGTTACGCTCTTTCCATAGCATCCATGAGATGAGGATGACCATGGAGTCGAACGCTGGCCTGCCGACCTTAGAGATGCGCTTCCGGGCATGCATCCACCAATCAGCGAAGGAGTGAACTCCTGCTGATGGAGCGACCAAGTCCCAGCCTGCCCTCACTAGGCACAGATACCAAACTTCACGAGTGAAAACGCATGAAGTCAGCAAATGCGAGATAGTCTCACATTACTGGCAACACAGGGTGCAAGTGTCGTCTTCCTGGAGCCCATGTCGCTTCCGTCGGTCATTTGTCCAGCAGCGATCATGCAATGCTAGCCAAACGAAGAACTTACATTTGGCCGGTGCCTTAACTTTCCAGAGCTCCTTTGCACCCAAGATTGCGCTCTGTCCCAAGAAGAAGGCCTGGTAAGCAGATGCCGTTGTAAACTGACCATCTGGCGTCCATTTCCAACGCCACAAGTCAGGAGCTTCAGGGTTGAGCCGAAAGGAGCGCAGGCGCTCCGATAACTGGAGATATTGGACAACCACCTGTACGGTCAAGGCTCCTGTAATGTCTCGGACCCAACGGCGGTTCTGCAGTGCCTCTCTCACCGTCCTGCGGCTCCGCACCCGCGACCCTACTGTCTCAATCAAACAGGGAGCAAGTTGCCCAATAGAGCGACCATCAATCCACTTGTCTTTCCAAAAGAGGCAGTTGTTTCCATCCCCTACTATCACAGATACTGAACTCTCAAAGAGGGCTAGGACCTCTTCTTCAGTGCTGTCAGGAAGTAACGACCACGGACGGTTGTCGGCGTCCGTTCTCTGTAACCAAAGCCAACGTAGACGGAGAGCAAAGCCCTGAAGACGGAGATCCGGAATGCCGAGACCACCAAGGATACTCGGCCTGCATACCCTTGGCCAGGCCAGCAGACAGTGGCCGCCCAAAACCACCTCCGTGCCCTTCCAGAGGAAAGCCCGACGTCTTTGATCTATGCGTTGAATGGCCCATGTGGACAATGTGACCGCAATGGCAGTGTGTACTGGGATTGCCGACAACTTCACCTTGGTGAGCACAGATCTCCCAGCCCGATTAAGCAAACCTGCTTTCCAAGTTGGTAGTCCTTTGCACACTTTGTCTACCAGCGGTTGTAAGTCCTGCTTGCGCAGCCTGAAGATGGAAAGCGGAATGCCCAGATAGGTGCATGGGAAAGGCGCGAAACGACCCGGGAAGAAACGTAGCAACATGACCGAGGCCTCCAAATCGCACTGGATAGGTGAGAGCAGACACTTGTTCGGATTCAACCATAGGCCAGATGCTGCACCAAAGGCCTGAAGGGCGGTTCTGATGATGATGAGGTCCTGCTCAAGAGGAGCGGAGAACAGGACCACATCGTCGGCGTAGAGGAACACGCGTTCCTTGATGCGAGTAGAACCCAAAGGCGCAAGCAGTTGAAGTGTCTCAGCTTTTCGCAGAAGGGCGTTCAGGGCTTCCATCACTAGAACGAAGAGCATTGGAGAAAGAGGGTCCCCTTGCCGTAGCCCTCGCGCATGACAGATGCGTCCGCCCGGGCCGCCATTGACGATGACTTTAGTGCTCGCCGATGTAAGCACCATGGAAATCCAATTGATCCATCTCCGCGAAAAACCCATATGGGCAAGCACAGCAAGTAAGAAAGCCCAGTCCACCGTATCGAAAGCCTTGGCGATGTCCACCTTGATTAGTGCAGCTGGCCGCTTGCATCGATGAAGTAATCTGGCCGTGAGCTGCACCGAGCGGAATTTGTCATGTAGGAGACGGCCGCGGATGAAAGCACTCTGGTTTGGTCGGACGAGCTCGTGGAGATGCGGAGCCAGGCGCATCGCCAGCACCTTTGTGAAAAGTACTGCTAGCTAGTACCTAGTAGCTACTCCACATTCAAATTCTCAAACCACCATCATAATCATAAAAAAAAATTACAAGCAGCTTTTTCGTACCTGCTCCCCTAAAAAACTAGCACTAAAACAAGGAAGTCCTTCTATATACGGGGGCGGCGCAGAGGTTGAGAGATCGTCGACAGGCCAAGCTAGCATTGGCAATGGGGTTCGGCGTGGTGCCTCTGCTCAACGCGGTGTTCCGGCGCAAGTTCACCTCCGCCGGCCTCCGCCCCGGCTCCGCCGACGTCGACGCCGACACCACCGTCCACTTCTGGGCCCACCGCGCTCTCTTGGCTTCGACGTCGACCACGGAGCAGCAGCAGAAGCAGAAGCGGCCGGTGCTGGTGCTCGTCCACGGCTTCGGCCCGGGGCCCACGTGGCAGTGGGCGGCGCAGGTGGGCCCGCTGTCCCGCCACTTCGACCTGGTGGTCCCCACGCTCCTCTTCTTCGGCGCCTCCCGCACGCGCGCCCCGGGCCGCTCCGAGGCCTCCCAGGCCGCCGCCATCGCCGCGCTCCTCACCGGCGGGCACCACCTCCCCGGCATCGGCCCCGTCCGCCCGGTGCACGTGGTCGGCGCCAGCTACGGCGGGGTCGTCGCGTACCACCTGGCCCGCGCGCTGCTGCAGCAGCGTCAACGAGGCGGCGGCGGCGCCGTGGCGCTGGGGAAGGTGGTGCTCTGCGACTCCGACATGACCAAGGGGCCGGACGACGACCGCGCTCTGGCGGCGAGGGGCGGCATGGAGGAGGTGACGGAGCTGATGGTGCCCGCTGATACCAAGACGATGCGGCGGGTGACGGCGCTCTCCTTCCACCGCCCGCCCAAGTACATGCCTGAGTGCGTCGCCCGCGACCTCCTCCGGGTACGCACATGTTCACCATACATGCACGTATGACAGTCCCATATGTGTTATGCATACCGTACAAAATATATGGAGGTTCGATTATCCTTTTTCTTAAAGAAGAAGAGACCTAATTATCTTATTGCCAAGGTGTGGAACCGGTCGATTAAGCATATTATTTTCACTAACAACTTAATTAAGAAGATTGGTAAGAGTCTAATGTTAATGGCTATAAATCTCTGCTCATAGCCGTTAGATGCACATCCAACGACCAAGCTTGTTTCTTCACCGAACGATGGTTTTTTCTTCTTAGAAGACTCTTCATTCATGCTCTCCGTCTCTATGTATGCTACATGCTAGCTTCGCTAGCCTCGCTCATGTAGTTAGGTTATCTGCCATCTCCTGATACATTCCTTTTTGGTACCATTGATGTCTCTCAAACCGCCTACAGTATGGAATCTGGTCGATCCTATGACAGGCTCCAAATGTTCTGTAGTTTTCATATTAAAATTCTCAGTGGTTACAAGCCTTCTGAAGAGTTGGGCCCCGCATGTGCCATGGAGGAGTAGAAGAGAGGAATATATTAAGACGAATATCAAAGTCGTGATAAAATGTCAACAGCGACAAATATTTTGATACGGAGGGAGTACTTTCTAGTAGTTTTAGAGATAAGGAAAAATATGGAGTTTTCTTTTCCACAGAGCTTAAGTAGAGCAAATTATCATCACTGATTGCAAACAGACTGCATATTGACGCGTGCAGAATTACTTGGGGGGACGAAGAGAGGAGAAGATCGAGCTCATCAAAGGGATGACCACCGCGGAAGCGTCCCAGCTTACTCCCCTGCCTCAGGTATGAACTGCACCAACCATTAGCCCACACACCATCACAAGACTTTCACGGCATCACGATCCAATAGGGAAACATAGCTCTGTCTCGACACAACAACTAGAGGGGGAAAAAAAAGAAGGAAAGAAAAAACTCTATCCTAACTACGAGTGAAAATTAAACATTATGTTCATACAATCAATCGATATTATAACTACGCGCAGGAAGTGTTGATCATCTGGGGAGAGTTCGACCAGATCTTCCCGCTGGAAAAAGCATACAAAGTGAAAGAGTAAGTTCTGTTCTAACTGCAATCAGTTCCTTTTTTTGCATCTTTTGTAATGCATGGTTCAGTACTGAGTAGTCCTCCTTTATAGAATATATATTCATTCAATCTGAATACATCGTCGTTCACTGAGACGAAATGAATAGTACTAACAGTTAAATTCAAATGCATACATGCAGGAAGCTTGGGGAGAAGGCTACGGTGAAGGTGATCCCGAACTCGGGGCACCTGCCAGCGCAGGAGGAGCCCAGGCTCTTCAACCGCGTGCTCCTCGAGTTCCTGCTGCAGCCTTCCACCTCCAATGGCAGCGCTGGCCAGCTGCAGCTGCGAGATAGCTAGCCTTGGTTCGACGTTGTGTTACACAGGTCCGCTCGGCGCCATGGAATTCTCGGTTTCTCTTGTTCTTCACTCGAGATCAGAGCACTCCATTCGAACCATGGGTACTAGGAGAGAGAGAGTCCATGTGATGCTATTTAGTAACGTAAACATAGCTACTAAGCTCTTCGCGAGCAAAATTTATCGGGGGTCCATAGCTCAGTGGTAGAGCATTTGACTGCAGATCAAGAGGTCACCGGTTCGAACCCGGTTGGGCCCTTACAGTTTTATTATGTAACAAAAGTATCGTGCCATTTTGTTATTTTAATGGAAATGCGCCAGTTTCTCGCGTCCGCCATCACAAACTTGAATGTACAAAGTGCAGCGTGTCATTTTTTTTTCTCTTTTTTCCTAAATGTGAAATGCGCTAGTTTCACCTCGTATGCCATCACAAACTTGAATGGACAAAGTGCAGATTTGTGTCAAAAACTAGGTTATTCGCAAGAAAGAATCATTGTCATTGCTCAAATTTAGTGACAGCAGTAAAAGATTGCAAATCTGCAAAGCATATTCTGTCGTGCTGCTACATACCAAACTGCCAAATTGATCAATGCCATTTGGATGAGACGGGGCGTGCAAGCCAAGTCGCATTCAGCTGATCCGTCAAAGAGTCCATGTACAGAAGAAGGCATAAAGGCAACAACCACATCGAGAATTCGTTGCACCATCTTGTTCAATAAAAGTAAGCCTAAAATCTATGGATCAGATATTGCAAACAAAACAATTGCTCGATTGCCATTAATTAATCCTTCCAAAGTCATTTTTGTCAGAAAATGTCTGTATCAGTTGACAATCTTCAATGATATTGGTGACTGGCTAGTACAAGAAACTTTCAGGAAACTGAGCTTCTACAGAGGCATGATCAGGGATGCTGCCCCTGAAAAAAATGAAAATAGGGGCAGCAAAAGGGTAGTGGGAGACAACAGAATGAAAAAAAAAAACTGATTTGTTAACAAAAGGATTCCAACAACTATAACAGATAGTGGAGAAGGAGCAGACTGGATGCATGAGCGGCATCTCTTCTTTCTGAACCTGGAGGTTTTCAGCTTTTTTTTCTGCTTTATTCTGTGTGGAAATTGGTTTTCAGCTTCTTTTTCTGCTTTATTCTGGGCGGAAATATGGTCGTAAGCATTTGATTTGTGAACCTGCATGTACCTGAAGTAAATGCTTAGTAAGCAGAGAGGACCTTCGGTCAGCTGTACAAAAGCGATGGTGTCGACGACCAAGCATGGTGTGCTATCAGGTTGAGGCACAATTATTCGTTGGCAACGTGTTTCCAGAAAACATTGTCAGGAGACGTCTCTTAATCCCCCGTTGGAGCCAAGGCATTCATGAGGATTAGCATAGAAATAATCCTCTTCCTTGGGCAGGCCAGGGATGATCTTTCTGTCTGTAGGTTGGCCCATGCGGCTTTTGTGCGCCTCTTTTACTGCATCTGAGAATTCATCCCAAGATAACGCACCTCCTTGGAAAAGATCCAAGAGTTCAACAAGCTTCTTTCTGTCCAATACAATGGTCTTGCGAAAGCCCTTATACCTGATATAGAACAGCAAAGATGTTTACAACAGCAGTGGCAGTAGATTTGAAACTGTGAAGACAGAGACAGGTTTATTTCCACAAAGTATTCAAAGTTGACATAACTTATAGTTTTATTGATTAGTAGTAACACAATATACGATAAAAAAGAAGAGACCGGTAAAATTCCCATCAGACTCCAAAGATACAGACCTGCGGTGACCTTCAACAACCCTTGCCATATTTCCATCATAGCTGGGAATGAAAATATCACTTGCTAGAGAAACCATGTAATCCAGTGCTGCCATCTGGGTCGAATGGTTCTGGAATGGCCGCAGTTCATCAGGAGATAAAATTTTCTCCTTCCTCACCTAATATAAGATAAAACTGACCAAGTTAGCAGCCGAAGTAAAAGATCTTCAGAATTTTTAAATGATAGAATAGTACTAACTAATTTAGGGTATGCAGCCTTGAGCGCAGCCAATCGCCTTTCACCACCATAAATTTCACCAGAAGCAATGTATATCAACGTATCCTTTGTGAATCCTAGAGCTTTAAGAACTAGAGTAATTTCCTCTGGCGTGAGGGGGCAAAGTCCCTGAAGCCTCTTCACTTCAGAATCAATCTCCTTTTCTTTCCACCATGGATAAGCGTATCTGCAGTAAAAACGTGATTAGTTAATATCTAGTACACCATCAAAGTAGCACAGAGAATATGTACAGAGTAATAATGCAAAAACACGAACCTCATTCTAGTGAGTTCCTCGGTTTCTTTACTAGAGCAGCCATGTGTGCAGCCTGAAAAGGAGAGCATATCCATTTCATAGCGCAGGTGAAGCACAACGAATTGTCCACTTCTCTGGAGGGTGGAGATAAGTTTTCTGCCAAGGGCCTCAATCTGTGGGGTGAATCTCAAGGCTTCAAAGTTTACCCGGCAACGTAGCATCTGGAGCTGAATTGGAAGGCCATTGTTTGCAAGGCGAGCATCTGATTTTTCAAAATGGATCACTTTGTGCTTCCTTGCAAGAGGTAAGATCTGCAAAATAAGTGCTTTCAGATCACTTCTTATCACTCCTCCGATGCTGCTAATGCAGCCTAGTACACTCTACACTCTAGAGTATAAAAGATCAAAGATTACCCGCTTTAGGTAGTATGTTTCATTCGACCAACTAACAGGAGGCATCGAGTATAGTCTTTTCTTAGTTTTTAACTGGAGTTTCAAAGGCAGTTCCTTAACAATCATCAGTTCATCTCGCATGGAATTAATGAAGTGGTCCACGTCAAAAATATCTCCAAAATCACTGCAAAATAAAAACAACAAACTAATTTGCCAGAACCAGAAAACAAAAGAACTACCTCCAATTCAGTAACATTTCTACATACAAATCCTAGTTTGTTCTGAAATTTGTTGATGAATGCAGTTCATAACCCACAAGATGATATGCCATGTTTAAGTAGCTTCTAGAAGCAAAAGATAAACAGCTCATCAGACATGTATAAAGTTGATCTTGTCGAGACAATGTTATATGGAAAATCATACCTTGGATCAGCCCAAAAAGACCTTTTATCCAGTTCAGGAACCACTAGTGTTAGATTTAGATGGCGTGCTATAGTCACCATATCACATATCTGCAGCATACCATTTCATATAACTTTCAAATAGAATGACAAATGAACAGCAGTACTGGCTTGATTGATAAAACTGCATAAGCTACAAAAGTTGAGGTACGAACCCCTGCTCGCATTTGATTGAGACCACCGTTGCAAGTCACTCGTAGATAACCATTGCTTTTATAAATTCCTGTCGAAAGTAACACCACCCTAATCAGCTCTAGTGCCATCTGGTGGGCTGAGACCGAGAAAAATAAATCGACATCTTAGTGATGTGTGACTAGAAGGAAGTTGCCTGATAGCCACATGTCTTAAGGAACAGAACTATCCTCAGGGTCTAGTAAAAATCTTAGCTGTATTGAAGAAGTCCCCTGACTATTTCTACATTTCACGTTATGAAACTACAGAGCTCCTTCGGAGCGCCAGGCTAAGCACTAAATATAGCACATGCACGGGATCAAGACCTGAAGCCACATTTTGTCAAGTTCACTAAGACATCCATCCCCTAATGATAAACCGTACTGTCAACGACGCCTTTCCATATGAAACAAGCAACCGTGAATTTCATCTTTCAGGATGTTTGCACCGCAGGTCAGAGTGTCAGACCCGAGATCCCAAAAGGGCACCAAATTCGCATGAAAACCGCCAATTCGAGCTCGCGATCGAGCCGAACCGACCCGGAAATGCGGCTCCTCTGACCATGGAACTGCCGCATTTGACTCCTCGTTCCCCCAAATCGGAGCGCCCCATGCTCTCCCTAGATCACCGGTACGAAAACGAAAGGCGAGGAGACGCACGGGGACAAGGCAAGAGGAACAAGGCACTCACTCTTCGGCACGAGCGCCGGCGGCGAGAGCCTCGCCGCGAGGCTTTCCTCGCCGGCAAGCGCGGCGAGCCCCCCGGCGGCGCCCACTCCGCCTCCCGCGCCGCCGCCGCAGTCGGCGAGGACCCGCGGCCGGAACAGCCCGGCGATGGAGGCGAGCTGCACGACCGCGGTCCACAGCACGGCGCTGGCCGCCGCCCGCATGGCCCACCGCCACGCCCGCCGCCGCCGCCCCCCTCCGCCGACGGCCACCATCCCGCGGCCGCGGCCTCCACCAACCTCCCTCCCTTCCCTCCTCCCAACTATAGTACCACCACCACCTTCCACCCCTGCTCGTGCTGTACTACCAGCAGGAGGAGGCGATGGAAAGGGGAGGGGCGGCCGATTAGCGTGGGAGGCAACGGCGTTTATGCGAAGGACGGAAATTAGCGAAGCTTTTGGGCGATGATTAGTTTAATGCGGGATCGGTATCGGGCGTCGCGGTGGGAGGAAGAAGAAATCGAGGAGTGAGACGAGGGCGGGGCGCGTGCGGCGGTAGGCACGACGTGAGCATTTGGCGCACGCCTCGGTGGGTGGTAAGTCGTAACCTCGCCCTCAAACACGGCGACTAATTATCAACAAATTATCAGTTGGCTCGTATGGATCGACCATTAGTGAGGAGTGACAGGTCCTCCTGGTCTTCATACGCTGCTGAGCGTAGTTGACATATATACTAATCGATAAAATATATTATTTGTATAAAAAAGTATTTTATTTATATGGAAAGTGTCTTTTATCATAAATATAGGACATAGTGTTGGCGTCTTGGCGATCCATGTAACTTCTTGGATACTACTGACGGTCAAAGCTTAGACGTTTGGCTTGGAATAATCCTAATTTTTTGGAAGTAAGGCATTGCCCTATTTTCATTAGTGCAAATGGAAACACAGTATTTCAGACACAAGGGGAGCTTGGAATAATCCTAATTTTTTGGAAGTAAGGCATTGCCCTATTTTCATTAGTGCAAATGGAAACACAGTATTTCAGACACAAGGGGAGAGGGGAAAGCCAAGTCAAGGTGAAAGGATAATCCTAAATGAGCTTATACTTAGAATTGAGTGGAACACCTGCAGGAAAAGTGTCGGTTGAACTCGATTATACGTAGCATTTGTATATGAGTACATCCACAAATATAGTTAGTTTCATAATTCTTTGTTTTCTTTTTATTTTGCGAGTATAATTCTTTGTTTTCAGCTTTTTATAGGGTTATAAAAAAAATCTATGGTCATTGTTACATTTTGGTTAATATATGATATCCAAAACTATACCCTCTTCTTTGGGAACAAAACAAGGGATGAAGTCCTAAACAAGCATACAACAGAGTTGAATTCTGTTAAAATAGATTTAATGATGCCACTAAAGACAGGTTGTGTATGTCCAGCCGTGCAGGTCCTAGCTTCATGTGGCTATGCCCTGGAGGCTGCGGATCAAGCACCTAAACAAGTGTCAAGTGTGCCTCGTGATGGGGAGCTCGCATCCCCAGGTGCAGAAGCTTCGGAACTCTGCAGATGTGTACTGTGCTTGCTTGTTCCCTAATCCTCCAGTTGGTTTTGCCCCCATCTTCCAGGGATGTGAGGTTGCATCTACAAGTCACTGTCCCAGTCGATTTCCTAACCGTCTACTAGTAACTCATGAGTCGCCATCTTGAAAATTATGATAAAACGTTGGCCCTCGACCGTGCCGGCTAGTTTTTGGCCTCACATCTAGTCTACGTTTTTAATACGATTAGCACATTGGAAGAGCGAGTGGTAGCGACAGGATATAACACGCAACCGCTGGAAGTGGACGTGGCTGGAAATTGGAATGGGCAGCCCGTGAACAAAAAAGGATCAGAAGGCCGGCCAAAAGCAACTGGTCAAATGTTCTTTTCATGAAAATTTGTAGTGATCGAGTTTGATCGCGTTATGTTGTACTAACCCTTTTTTTCTTTTTTTTTCCCCTTTTTGATTTTTTAGCCACCTTTCATGCATTTGATAGCTTGCAAACTGAAAAGATTCCATTCCCAAATCGTTGAAAATGTAGCTAGCAATGTCAAGAGGGGAAGACAATCTTATCGAATCACTATTGCTGACAGCACCATAATTGAAGATAGACCCTCATGCAATCAGGAGCTTATCAGATCCAAATCACGGTCAGCTCTTGTGCAACGCCTGATAAACAATCCGTCAAATAGCACAAGACTAGCGACCGACCAGCAAAGCAATGTCACAGCATGCAGGTTGCAGAATCCAAAGTGGTTTATACACCAAGATAACAGTCTGATTAATAAGCCACAGGCAAGAACAAGTCTGAGATTTGTTATACCCTTGCAGATGCACAAGGTCACACAGTCAATTTTGTTCTTGAACATTTATGTCATATACCAATGGGTCTTCTTGTTTGCAGAAAGAAGAGACGGCCAATAATGCTTGCAATTTGGATGGGAGGCCAACTGCTTCAGAAATCAGAATGTTGAAAGAAGTAGGTTGCGATCCAACAGCCAGCTCTCCTTATTCCGGCTGCCTATAACTTAGCCGGCGAGAAGATGATATGTACAATGGACCGAGCATAACCTTCAATATTTACAGGGTGACATGATCATCCGGGTCAGGTGGCTGTGGTCCTGAAAGGTGGGCTATCAGACTTCAGAAACCGGAAATATTCCTTCTGCAACATCTGTCCTCCATTTACTTGGTCAAAGCTGCACCTGTAGAAGCTGAAGACAACAAATTGGCATGATTAGAAATAGGGCTGGACAAAATGCTCGTGACTCGTTAGCTCGCTCGGCTCGCAGCCGGCTCGGCTCGGCTCGATGCTATTTCCTAACGAGCCGAGCAGATGTTTTTGCTCGTTAGTATAACGAGCGAGTTCGAGCCGGCTCGCGAGCTGCTCGCGAGCTTAACGAGCTGTGCAGCTCAGCACATCCAACAGATCAATTGTCTAACTTAGGAGCCAAAAATTGGGCCCAATAGGCCCATGAACTCATCCCTCACTGAACCCTAACAATTTCAGCCCCTTCTCCTCCCACCTGCGGTTTCACTTTCCACCGACGCCGCCGCCTCCCCCTCGCGTGTCGCCGCCTCCCCTCGCCTCACGCTGCACGGCGCCGCCTCCCCTCACGCTCGCGCTTCTGCACCGCTGCCGCCCCCCGCGCTATGAGCGCCGTTGCCTAATTGCCTCCCTCGCGCTCACGCTCCTACGCCGCTGCCTCCCCTCGCGCTATGAGGGCGAGCTCCTTTTATTCTCGCTCGTCGCATCTTCCCTGCGTTCTCAGTTCTCACTGCAAGCACGAGAGTGAAATGCCTCCAGAACCTTCAAGTAAGCCTCCTTCTCGATCTGATTTGATTTTTTATTGGATTTTATTTGTTTTGCCTGCTCACTCCACTCATGAATTTCATTTGTCTGTTTGCTCCACTCATGGAGTTTGTGTTTTTTGTTTGATTATATGCTCAGGAGCCTCTAATCAAGGGATCCAGATCGAAGAGGAGTCTCTATGCTTAATCTTTTGATGAGTCATAGGATCTATTCATGGAGACTTGAGCGACATTTTTTACTTGCTGAATTTGTATTAAACTACTGAACTGCTGAACTTGCTTGTTTGGTCGTATCTCCGGTGTTTGTGACCTTGTGCAACCTCTGGTAGTCTTGCTCGCGAGTGCTCGCGAGCCAGCTCGAGCTTTTAACGAGCCGAGCCGAGCTCAAGTTTTTGCTCGTTACATTAACGAGCCGAGCCGAGCGAGCTCGTTATGGTAACGAGCTGGACCAAGCTGAGCCGAACCGAGCCGAGCCGGCTCGTTATCCAGCCCTAATTAGAAATGAGCAATTCTTCCTACAAATGGTGGTGGAAGATGCTGGGACTCGCTAGATAGGATAGGGACAAAATCTGCCAAATCAACCATACTACCAACTAAAACTTTTCTATGAATTAAATTGGGAATAAACTATATCGCCACCTGAAACTGTTATCCGTGTAGCTGTTGTTTCCATTGGCTGATGTATCTTTCATAGCTAAATAAAAGGCAACTGCTGACATTTTGAAGTAAAGGAAATAACACATGACAGCATGGCTGTTCAATGACTATTGGTGGCAAAGGCCAGTGAATAACATGGGCGTGCCATCTCTGGTCTGTTTATAACATGCACAACTCAGAAACAGGACATGCAACAATCTGGGTGACAAGGCCAATAACATCTTGATCCAAAACAGAGAAACTACCGCCTTCCTTTTGCAAGAACAAGCTCAGGTGGGGAAAGATTTGGCAACAAGAAGCATTGAAAATGTAGATATTTTCTGAAAGGACACTCTAGGAAAATATTCAATGAGGTGCGTACCTGCCATCCAGGCCAACCATCATTACGGTGTTCTGTGCACCAAAGGCTACGATGTAGCGTGTGACTTCTGGTAAATGGAACTGAGCAAATGACCACTCTGAACTGAAATACTTCGGCAGGATCCCTGGAGAAAATTCAGCAGAGATAAATCAATGACTTACTAGTTTGAGAGGCCAACCCCAATTCTCTCTCAAGATTATAAAATGAGGCAAAAATGTTTTGGGTTTTGGCCAGCATGCAAATAATTCACTAGATTCAAGAAGAAGTACGGTTCTACATGTGGGTGAGCAGCTAGAAAGTACTCCCACTGTTTTCAAGAAGTATTATATAATTAGCTTTTCCTAAACATCATATATTTGAAAATGGAGGAAGTAGCTTTTTTTTTTTTGAGATAATTGCAGGGCCTGCCCCTACTTTGAGTTTCCCTTGTATTCTTCATTTTTCACCATTGCCCCTGCAGGTTCTGAAATGTTTGTGCCATTTCCCCCATGGTTTGTAAGAAAAATAGAGGGCACTTTGGAAACAGCGGACGCAATGATGCAAAGTGAAAATAAGGAGCGCAAACTCAATAGTTAAGCAGCAAAGTGAGGGGCAATCCTCAGTACTTCAACACTTCGTACTTGTACACAACTAAGACATTAAAATTTACAGCCAGTGGAAGGCATCTGTTAGCTAACTTGGGAGTAGAAGTAGAATGGCTAAATGCTGGATGAATGGGGATCATCTCAAGCCATATGCTAGAGAACAAACTTTAATGCTTCATTAATTCTGAGAGTGGGCAAGAGGGCAATCGCTCCCATGAGTGCATGGATGCTAGATCCCTAATGACATGACCAAACAACATAAATGTTGAGGTTACTGTAATGACATCAAACAATCAGCATACAAATAATAACCCTAAAATGGCTCCCCAATTTCAGGAAGTGCAAAATTGCTTCCAATCAGGTCAGAAATTTACAAGATCATGAAAATGCATGCCTCCAATTGGCATTCAAACAAAAACAGTTCATCTATGATCCTTGTGATTGAAGGTGAAGAAAATATTCAGCGATTAAGTCAAACTAATTTACAGATTGACGATTTGTCGATTTCAGAGGTATGGCACTGATTTATATCTCATCTATGTTCACAACAATAGTAACTTTTTATAATGGGACAACTTCCACTAGTGAGATCGAAAACGGATCAAATAAGAATGGGTGTAAACAAGAGTAGAATGCGAACCTCTCATGAAAGACAGTGATGAACTCGCATTCGACCCAGTGTTCATCTGAATAAGAGGATCAATAGAACTTGAAGAGTTCTGGTGGTCCATCCGTGGACCTTCAAGAGTACGTTGCTCATTGCTTGCATCCTCACCAGCAACTCTGACTCTTAGAGAGAAAATATGAACAGTTCCTTTGTCGCTGGACACTGCCAACCACTGCACATTGGGAGATAGCGCAATGCTATATATTTCTGCTTTGTCAAGTCCTCTGCGTACCTGGATGGCATTTAGATTTTAAACAAATAGATCATTATGAGCTCATCCTAACCATTTATTGATTATGATATTGCAACAGAAGAGGCAAAAGAATAAAGAAGACAAGGCTTTTTATTCAAAAAGGAGGATGTCATGTAAAAAAAAGGGATCAGCAAAGATATAGTTCTAGAGAGTAAAAGAAAATATGCTCACCTCTTGTAGGCGAGTGCCATCCATTGTGTTGAATATTCTGATCAAAGTACCCTTTGTGCTTGCAGTTGCAAGTAGGAGACCATCCATTGTCAATGCCATGGAAGAGATGTGTGAATCATGAGCCGGGATTGTTTTCGTCATCTTCAGCCCAAAATGCTCCACCCGCACATGCCCCTGGTGTACCCCAGGGCATGCCAAAACTGAAGTATTGGAATGATGGGAGAGGCAGCAAAGTCCTTTGGGATTTGACAGGGTATCAATCTGGTAGAGCAGCTTCAAATCGGTAAAGTTGTAGACATATATCTTTCGCTCAAGGACAATCACAATGTAGTCCTTTGCCAATTTTACGGCCCGGACATCAGAGCGGAAGGCAAACTCTCCAATGCAACGGCTCTGGTGATCATCCCAGATCATGACCTTGTTCGGTGGATACTGCACATTGGAGCCTCCACCTACAAGAGCAAGGATGTTGCAACGAAACAGCATCTCGACGATCCCGAACCCGCCACTCTTAAGGTCCCTCCTGAAAGTTTCCTTGAAAGGCTCACAGTTGAAGATTCTGAATCCATTGCTGGTACCAGCAGCGAAGCATCCACAATCCTGATTCCAAGCAACTGATAACAGCCTGACATCCTGGTCGTCACCATGACCTGCTTCGGGCTGGCTCGTAGGTGGCGGCAGCGGCCAGACATGGGGGGACTCGAATGACCCAAGCTTGCCCGAGGGATGTAACCCCCGTGATGTGGAGACTTGTGAGCTCATGAGGAGGGCAGTGAAGCGTCTTCGAATGCAACGAGCTCAGCTAAATGAAATGTAAAAGGCTGATGCCTCGGGCGAAGTTTTGGAGATCCTGGAGAAAGCAGAAAACATCAGTAGCAAGCAAAGAAAAAAAAAACAACGGACATAAGCACAATCAGTTCAATAGCTAATAATCCAATCGGACACACAAAAGAACCATATACAACGCTATTCGTTGCCCTGTCAGAGCCTAGCGCGCATTGCTTGGGCACTCATTTTTCACTTGCGCAGGAAAACAAAGGGGATGGAGCTCGATGGCATTCTCCTCTTAGCTATTGGTTCTAATCAGGGATTCAAAGGTGGCATCAAGGTGACACATGGGGCTCAGATGATCCCACAACAATTCGGAAAAAAAGCTAACTGCAAATGGTACTCAGCTACACGCCTACACGGCATACACGAATCCACAACGAGCCGGGGGGGATTGGGGAGAACATGTGTCCGCCGAACCTAGGGCATCGAGAAATCAGTCCCGGTCCATGCGGATCTGCGATATCCACCACCCGCTCCGGTGGGGAGGGAGGAGGCGGCCTACGGGAGAGAGAAGAAAGGGCTCCGCCGCGGCGGATCTGGGCGGTGACACCGTCCGCCGCAACGGAGGGCGGCGGGAACGGAATCGGCGATCGGCCGCCGCGGAAGGTTCGAGAAGGCGCGAATCCCAAAGGAGCGGGAAATCGGAGGAGGTTCCGTTCCGGGGAAGCGGGGAGGGTGAGGTGGGGGGTCGCGGGAGGAAGCGAGCGTGTGTTCCTTACCTCTTGCGACACGGCGCCGGCCGACGAGGGGAGGCGGAGACCGACCGGGCGAGGCGAGCGAGCACGCGTGCGCGGCGGCAGAGAAGCGAGGGGGCAAGGGGAGACGAGGGAACGGGGGAGGGGGCTGGAAGGAGGAGGGAGGAGGAGGAGTCGAGGCTCGGGATTCGGGAAGCGTTCCTCCGCAGGATGCGTGCGCCGCAATTAACCTTCTCCCCGTGCTAATCCCTTCCCCTAGCTAAACTTCGTCCGTGCTAATTCCATCCCCCGGCTAAATCCTCATTGCGGAGACTTTCTTTCAGGTTTTTTTAAGGTTTCCTTTTTCTCTGAAACTATGAGGAAAGACCTGTTCCGCTGTTCTCGTCACGGGTGTTTTTCTTTGACAGAACCTTAGGCCAGGCTTAGCTGGTGTATATAGGTCGGTCCCGTGTGCCATGGCTGGACGCGTCGGCGCTCGGCACGGGACGGGACGGGACGCAAAAATCTGAATCGCAGATGGTTCCGGTCCAGGTTCATGGTTCCCCTGGATATTCAGGCGTAATGTCGTTGTAAGTTGTAACCATCGGTCGCCGTCGAGATTCTCCAGAACATTCGTCGCTAGTTTGGTGCACTATTTTATGTATTCGGAGTTCCTTTCACGCCGCTCTGCCAAGACTGACTTGGCGGCAGTGAAAATAGCTCGCCGGAGGAAAATCTTTTTTGACGAGTTAATAAAGTAAATACTTTTGAAAAAAAGAAAGAAATTAAATTGACTGACCTCGTCTCAGAACATTTATTTTGTGTAGTTCAGTTTATTTATTTACCGTGTTTAGTTGAAGGCCGAAAAAATTTGCAGGGTATTAAATGCATCTTTGACCACTAATTAAGGGTATTAAATAATGTCAGTTTACAAAACTACCTCCACAACCTCTAGTAAATTTTCGAGACGAATCTAATGAGGCCTTTGACCGCATGATTAAAGGATGATTAGAAGATAGTTACTGTAGCATCACTGTAGCAAATCATGGATTAATTAGGCTCATTAGATTCGTCTCGGAAAGTTACGCTCATCCGTGAAGAGGTTTTACAAATAGACTTCATTTAGTACTTCATGCAAGAAAGATTTCTTTTTGCAAATTTTTTCGGCCTCCAATTAAACACGACGCCTGAATTGCAACAATCACCATGCTCCCTGCTCTGAATAAACCATTCTAAACATTCAGAGTTTACTTCCTACTTCTTACGGTTCTTCATTCTTCACAGTACGATGGCAAAGACAAAGAGGCAGGTGATGAGACGGCGCACACGCGTACGAAGAAGCTGGAGAGCAGCAAGCCGAGCACCTAGCCGCCGCCGGACCTGCCGCACACGGCTCACATCTCATCACAGGGGGCAGCTCGAACCAGAGGGAGTCCCGCTGGCGGAGGCCGCGGCGGTGGAAGATGAGGTATGCGGCGGCGGATGGATGAGGGAAGCGGCGGTGCCGGATGATAAATGAAGAAGGCGGCGGCTTGCAGATTAGGAAGGCGAGGACGGGGGTTTGCAGCCCTCCCTGCACGGTATTTAGGAAGGCTACTTTTTTTCCTTGCAGCGCATGGCTCGTAGCTCTACAACTCCAACACGATTTCGGTTGCCTGCATCTTCCATTGAACCCAGATGATCCATACGCGTTGCAGCACCTTGTACACCGGTCCCAGAAAACGCGAAAATCCTAGCTCTCTGTAAGATCAAGCTTCGCCGGCCATCGAGCTACAAAGCAGCTAAAGCTAATTAAGCAAAGATCCCAGCGCCGACGAGCGACGAGGACACGATGGTGGTGCCGCCACTATCACCACCTTCCGCCGACGAGGACACGATGGTGGTGCCGCCAATACCACCCCCTTCCGCCGACGAGGACACGATGGTGGTGCCGCCACTATCACCCCCTTCCGCCGCCGAGGGGATCGGCCAGCGCTGCAGGCGGCGCGCCGGCAAGGTCAAGAAAGCTATAAAAGATGCCGCCGCCGCCGCCGCGTCGTCGCTTTTCGCCCGACGCGCCGACAGGAAGAGGAGCAGGCGTTTCAGCGGGGGCAGGAGATTTGGCATGTCGTGGGGTTGCATACTGACGCCGGTGTGCACGAGAGAAGGGCGAAGGTCATCGGGATGCTGGACGCCGGTGTACGGGTACGACGTGGCGTGGAGCCGAACTCTTGTTGCATCTGCTGCTACTCCGCGTTGAAGTCAGCCGTCGACGAGTTCTTGTTGGGCGTGGCTCAGGGATATGCTGCTAGTGCCGACAGGAGCAGGCAAAAATGCTGCTGTTGATGAAGCTTTAAAGACTTTCTTGCTTTTCATATACTTGAAATCCAGAAATTGTTACTGCAATGCTCAAGTTCGAATCGATCTTGTTAAATTCTAGGACTTCTCTGATCTCAGAAGAGGCAGTTTTACCAAAAAGATTAATGAATTACATGTTGCCAAAGGTGCTCGGCTGGCCAAAACTTTCCCTTTTATATATCCCTGTGCCCAAATATAAGACACTTTTGTCAGTTTGTGTGTCCTTAGTCACACTAGTCTAAATTTGACTAATGTTATAGAAAAGAGTAATATATTTAAGATATCAAATGAAGTATAATTGGGTCCATCACGAAATATATTTTTATAATTTACTTGATGCGTTAGATGCTAACATTTTTCTCTATAAAGTTGGTAGACTAATTTGAGTGAGGAAAAAACTAATGTGCCTTGTATTTTAGAGTAAAGGATGATCTACATGTTTCGACCATAGGACTTTTGTGAGGAACTCAATAGAAAAGTGCACCTGGGACTGCTTTGTTTTATATCATACCAAAACTTGAAATGATTATGTACTGCCATAACATTTGCAATTAGAATTTAAGTATAACAAATTTTTATTCACAGCTGACCATTATGATTGTTTTGGTACAAAACTTAGTGGGTAACCGTCTACTACTACTGGTTATTGATATTGATAACCATGTGATCAAACATAATATGCCTGATGGTTGATAGTTTGGTTTGTGAAAATTGATGTGTAACTAGAAGATCAAGCATAAATTATTCTGGAGGTAGGTACATTTACATTTATGTTTTTATGCATTGGATAAGCCTATATCCTTTGCAACTGCGAAATTGTAGCATCATGACAGCTGTTGACGGTGTAGAAGTTGCTGGTTATTACTTTTGTTTCATTTTCTTTTACCTAACTTATTGGTGATGACTGATGAGAACCTTTTGTAATGCTTCTAGAATTTGCCATATTTCTGGTGTCATCATTTCTTCACAATGAACCTTTCAGTCTTTATGGTTGTTCAAAATGTGCATGCTTCTGGTTTTCATTGCCATGTTTGAAATATAATATAATGCAGTTTGAGCAACCTCACATTGGTTACATTTGCAAGACTGTCAAATACAATATAATCCTAGTCTTTATGCTATTCAATACTCAGTTTTTTTTATGGACTGAGCCTTTTTTTTTTATGGACTGAGCTTGGTTCTACCAGTATTGAGGTTATATAGTTCATAACACATATGATGGTCTTATTTGTATGGTCGAAGCAGCAGCACATTCAAGCTTAAAAATATTGTTAACTGGAGCTTGAGGCTTGAAGCTGCAAGCACGTGCCGTGAATTGGATTCCATCAGCCAGTGACAGCATTCTGTAGGGAGTATGTACTGATTGATATTCACCTTGTTTAGTTCGTGCAAGTTTCGCAAAAGTAACGTATTGGAAAACGTGCTCCCTCTCTTGCCACACGTTTCTCAATGCATTTTTTCTACAGAAAATTCACGCAAATTCAACCAACGCAAATTCAACCAACTAAACAAGTCATGGCTTTGCTGTTCTGCCTTTCTGATGCTACTGCTGTGTGCAGTACTTCTAACTGCCGTGGATTGGCATGCCGACCTGCAAGGCCGTATGAGATACATATATTTGAGAGTGTATTGGCATGCCGTCCTGTAAGGCAGTGTGGGATAGATATAACACAAGGATTTATCACCACGTTCGAATAGAGCATTAGAAAAAATTATTTCTCAGATAAATCACAGCATAAAATTGTATATACTCACCATTTCTATTTACAGTAGTAATTTGTACGTATATGGTCAGTTAATCCTAAGGTGCTCAAGCATCCCGCAAGAGCCTATACAAGTGATGACAACATGCACAGTCAAAATACACTCATGTACGCCTTCAGCTTCAGCTGGAAGGGACTTGTACACTTTCAGCACCGCATCAGGGCCGCTCTGCTCGCAGGCGCTGCGAACAGCAACACACGCACACACCCCTCTATCATCTGCATGGAGTAATAGAGCACTGAAACTTGCCGCTCTTTCGGGCGTCTTAGAATAGCTGGAAGAAGAGGCTTGTTGAACCGTCACTGAACGACCTGAGGTCTGCTGGCTTCACCAGTGCCCTGCATAGCGGGCATGTCCGCTCCCTCTCAAACCTGTTATCATTGAAAGAATGTTAGCGATGAATGGATACCGGATAATCTAGGTTTTAAGACAATAGATTTACTGAAACATGTGTCAAAATAGCAAGGAAAGATTACATCACAGAGGGGGGCAAAAGATGCATGTGGCATTGTGGCTTACCATTCAGACACACAGTCTTCACAAAAGATGTGCTTGCAGCGCAAAAGAATGGGGACATGCATCTTCTCTTGGCATATCGCGCACATATCTCCAGCAGCAATTACCTGAACACACACAACATAGTTAGCTACAGTAAACATGTGTGTTAAAACATCCAGTGTGGAGTGCATATCCGAAGACAAAGTTAAGCGTTTCATGACAAACGAAGAGCATTAGCTACCTGCTCACTCGTTGCATATGAACCATAGTGGAAGTCTTTATGAGATAATGCTCTCAATGCAGTCAAAAACGATTGAACCTGACAGATACAATTAAGTGTTAGGAGGCATCCACTCAGTATGTGTAACCTATTAACTTCTGAAGTTAGATAAGGGAAGGTATATGCACCTTTTCCACAACAGATGTCAACTTGAAAGTGAGATACAGGCCAGTGGTTAGAGACGAAAATAGGCTCCCATACTCCTTGTTCAGGAAAAAACGGTACCACACAGGTGTAGGCAATAATGCACGGTACAAAAGTAGAAAATATTCCACAATTGTCAGCATTTGACCCTGAACAACAGGAAAATTTGGTTATAGCTTCTACCATCTATGATTATTATGCAGAAATAACCACAATACACCATGAGCTATCCAGGAAAATCACCAAGATACATCACAGAAAATGGAGGATAACAACTGAAGAATTGTTTACCTGCCTACGATAGCTTCGGCCTCTGCTGTTCTTATAGTACATCAGCAGTAAACATTTGACAATCATAGCAGTTTGGCGCACCATTGTATCTGCAGAAGATTAAGGAAACATGTGACAAAATTTTACGAATAGCGTCACCTTGAAGACAGAAGTAAAGCATTGATGGTTGCGTGAATATAAAATGACAGCGATGTTGAAATGTAGGGGATAGATTACCCACTTACAACCTAGGAATAACCTAACTATTTGTACAAGGAAAGTACATATGCATGTCAAGTAAAGTCAAAGCGAACATCTAAGACCAGTTGAAAAAATGATGAGACTCCAGCTCCAAATACTAAATTTGTCCAGGCAGTATGACTTCAATAATGCCAGCAGTATCACTTTGCAACCATGCCACAGACAATGTAAATATGTTCAAGCATCATACCATTCACCAAGATGATGAATATTGCATGCCAAAATGGTGGTATTTCTTTCGGAGGAAGCATCACAAGTGGTCTTATAAGGTCCCCATTCTTGTAGCACCAATAGAATCCAAATACGTGAACAACAAATAATACCGTAATCCCAACAAGGACTGGAATTTTTCTCTCCCTCTGCATTACATGGGACCAAAAGGAAAACAAAATTTGTCAATATTGTAGAAGGATCACCAGTAATGACCATGTTGTCAGTAACAGAGAAAAAATGTATAAAAGGACTGAAAGCAACTAATTTTGCAGTGTTTTATAATTCAAGGGTGTGCCGCAGCAACTTGAAGGTATCAGAAATCCCCTATGAAAATAGAACTCTCAATCAATATCAGAAGTTAACCAATTGCTGCAGTAAAGTTGAAACCAATGTTAGCCTGCTGTTGAATACACACACATCATCCTTGACACTTAGTGAGTGTGGGACTGAGGTTAAGCCATCCTAGAAATGCACCTAACTAATCCTTAGACAGCAGCAGAAGCGCAAAGCGTGAAAGGACAACATAGCCCTGGTGATTTCTTAAACGCGTGCATTGAATTATAATGCCTTCATGTGCACGAAATCCATACAGATTGTCAATACAATGGTGATGCAGCCAAATAGTAAAAACAATATCATCATGTTTGCTGCACTTTATTTCCATGTTGAGAAGACTTGAAAACATTCATTAGACGAACAAAAAAAAAACTCTAGGCAGAGCAGAGAGCACTGGCATTCAGTGAAACCGGGATTATTTAATGATGCTTTGGGGGAAATAACGGCATACAACAAAGCGATCTTCGGTTCTCAGTGCTCTTGAGACACAAGCCTTGTAAAATTACACCAAAAGTTCAACAAAACAATCACTAACCTTCAAAGCAGTCTGCTTACGCAGGATATCATTGGACTTGAACATCACAGCAGCAATCCAAATTGTTACAAAGAAACCTGTGCAAAACAACCAAATACAAATTTAGCCAACATTGCCCATACAACTACATTACTTCATTTCGCAAGTAGCATGGCGCTCTATGTTCTAAGCATCAAATTGGTCATGTGCATACTAATTTGCGCTCTGTTGATAAGGGAAATAGGTGAGCTCGACCTTGCAAATGTTGTCTGATGAAGACGACGAGAAGCAGCAGGGAGAAAGGCAGTATCTGTTCCACCCATCTCGCCACCTGCTGTATGTCGTATCTCTGGTACGAGGACGATGACTCCCTGCCGCCCTCTCCGCCGCCAGCCGCGGGTGCCGGCTCCGCGGCGCGCGCCCTCGTTGCGTGTCCCTCTTCTTCCTCTTCCTCGACGATCACCTCCTCAGCCCTCTCAGACGACGTCCCTGGCTCGCCGGGCGCCACAATCCGGATCGACACCTCGCCTGGCCCCGCCCCGGCCCCCGCCTGGTGCGTCCCGCCGCCGGGATCGGGGCGGAGGATGCCGGAGTACTCGAGCAGCGCGGTGAGCGGCGCCTGGATGAAGCTGGAGGCCGAGAAGTGCACGCCGTACCTCCTCGACGGCGCGGACGGCTGGGGCTGGGGCGGTGGGGACGGGGCGCGAGGCGGCTGTGCATGCTGCAGCGGCGGCGAGGAGTCCATCGGGCGGGACGGCGCGCGGGAGGAGTGGGGCTTCCAGAGGAGGATTCCGCCGCGGCGGCGGCGGCGGAGGGCGGGCGCCGCCGCGTCGGGGGCGGTGGGGGACGGCGGGGGGGACGACGTCGGGGCGGCGCGGAGGCCGCACGCGGCGAGGCGGAGGCGGAGGCGGTGGAGGGTCCCCGTGCTCGTCGCCGTCGTCGTCGCGGTAATGGTTGGAGGAATTTTTGGGAGGCTTATAGGATATTTTGTGGTATGCCCTTTTGATCTCTCTCTTCTTTTTCTTTTCTTTTTCTTGGGTATTGGGTTTTGTTTATCTCGTTTCCTTTGCTTTGCTTGCGTGGTTGGTTTGGCCGAGTGTTGCTTCGTTCGTTAATCCTCTCTGTTTGGTGCGGTTTCCTTTCTGATTATTTTGTCAGTTAATTCAAATTTGTCGACGTCAGCACCGGTTAGGAATGAGAAGGACAAAGGGACAAAATATTGGGCTGTCTTATTTTATTCACTGTATACTTTTTTTTGTTGAGTCTGTTCGGTTGGCTGGCGGCTGGTGCTGATTTGTTGTGAGAGAAAAGTACTGCTGGATGGCTGGTGGCTGGTGTTGATTTGTTGTGAGAGAAAAGTACTGCTGGCTGGTAGCTGATAAGCCAAGCGAACAGGCTATTGATTAATATATTGTACTCCCTCTACTTAGATTGCGTCTTCTAAAGCTAGTACTACCCCATTTTTTCATGTTTCTTACCCATGAACCATATCCCTATTTTATTAAAAAATCATATAGCACTACTGGAATACTGGATTGGCGTTTAAAGAAAAGCACTACTAGATTAAATTCATATAGGGAATTACATGAAAAAATTCTTAAATTATGACATGTAGTAAAATCAATATTTTGATTACGAAAAAGTTGTGTCGCAAAAATAAAATGTATGAAAAAGCATCAAGCGGTTTAAATATTACAATATTCTTTGCCACCCCGACACACCACATTGATCTCTCATGAGCCTAGAGATTATTCTTTCAAATGCGAACTAGTTGTGCAGAGTTTTATATAACCTAAGTTAAAGAAATAAAGTAGTGGGAGCAAATTTGGCCAAATTAGCAATCCGTGGACATTTGAACCAAATGAGCCTAGCAATGGTATGTCGAACCCTGTCCAGTGGAAACGACTGAACACGTCCAACTAATTGTAAACAAAAGAACCAGAGTTGACACGCCAAAAGCACAACCTTATTTGACAGCCGAATAGTAGACACGGCCTGTTTGTATTGTTTAATACGGTTACCTTAACATACTACCGGTAGGAAGTAGTCTAGAACCCCTAGCCTATTAACCTAATCCAGTTTAGCTATATCTTCTCCTTAACGGCCATATGCCGATGCCGTACCATCAAACAGGTATCTTATCACACCGACGGATCCTTATCCTCTTGCGCCATCTATGTTAAACTTTGCTTCGAGGGTATTATCTCCATTTTATTTTACTCGACGTTATAGCAGTTGATTGATACGGACATCTGGATATGTTTTGGCCCTTTTTCTAGTAATAGTTTGTTACTGAGAAAATACTAAAAAAATACAATCATTTAACAACATTTTTCATGTCAATTTCACTTGGATTACTTCTTGTTACCACTTGTAATACCTAACATATGTCAGTTGTCAAACTTTTAATTTTTTTTACTACATGTCTAAAGTCTAAACAACACCAGTTTGAGAACGAAGAGAGTATCTTCCTTTCTCATTTGAGATTTGAGAGGTATTTTGAAAACAGTAGCGCCAGCTTCAGTGCTTACTAACAATACAAATGCAGAGGTGTTCAAAGTTTTAAGTTCATATTTTTCTCACTTTTAGCTCCATGGAAAACCTCTCACCCATCCTTTCAAAAGAAGATCAGATAACAAAAACCACCACAACAGCATGGGGTCGGCGTCAGCGACAGCCTGACAGTATACTAGTATCATTTATGTGTTTGCTGATGCAAAGGTGTTCAAAGTTTTTAGGAAAAAGTCTATTTTCGACCATCCAACTCTTGCCTCAGTTTGGTTTTAGCCATCGAACTTCAAAACCGGGTATCTTTGGCCATCCAACTATCAAAACCGTTCAAATTTGGCCATCGGGCTGTTTTGATGAGTGGTTTTAATTTTTTTATTTACAATTTAGTCCTTAGATCTTAAAATGATTATTACTTTTTCCCCGTACCTCCGATTTAGATGATTTTTGCCCGTGACCGCAAGAATCACCTAAATCGAAGGTACGGGCAAAAAGTAATAATCATTTTAAGATCTAAGGACTAAATTATAAATAAAAAAATTTAAAACCACTCATCAAAATAGTCCGATGGCCAAATTTGAATGGTTTTGATAGTGGATGGTCAAAGATACCCGGTTTTGAAGTTCGATGGCCAAAACCAAACTGAGGCAAAAGTTGGATGGTCGAAAATGGACTTTTTCCAAGTTTTTAACCTCTCTTTTTTTTTGGGCTCTGTGGAAGATCTCTCGCCATGCTTGCAAGAAAACACACAAAAACACGAGGTCGACGTCAGTGAGAGAGGCCTCTGGGTTGGTATGGTAACATCCTGTCGTGCTACAAAGGGGACAGAACACCTTGCAAAGCTCTCACTCCCAGCTACCCTCACGCGGGTATTCAAGAAGCCAGGACAACGATGCCGTCTGTGTCGGCCCGCGCGTGCCCGCTCGCTTCCTTGCCCGCTGCCGCTGGTTGCCTGTCACGTCGGCGACGTCTGAGCCAACAAGAAAAGATCCTTGAACAACCAATCACTCAGGGGTGTTTACTTTACCCCATTTTGCAAAATGGGTATATGTTGGTCCGCGTGTATAGAGAGAAAAAATGTATTTGAAAACGTGCGTAATGCAAAATTTCTGCACAATACGGTGAACTAAACACCCCTGTTGACAATCAAAATTGGCACAGGCTACGGCTGACCGGTCTGACCGGTCAGACCAGTTAGCCTGACCGGTCTGACCGGTCCGGCTCAGGAAGTTGCGGTGCTGGTGCATGGGCCACCGCAATATTTGGTCCTAGTTTGATATAAGTGACATAGTCTCTGCAATGATCGACTATTGCGGTGCTGGAAGATCTGGAGGACCGCAAGATTTGGTGCAAGACACGGAAGATCTCTGGAATGACAGGATGTTGCGGTGCTCAAAGGCTTGGAGGATCGCAAGAGTCGGTGGTGGAGCAAGTTAAGCAAAAAGGGCGAAGTTCGGTACCCAGACCGGTCTGACCGGTGTGGGGAACCGGTCAGACCGGTTACCCTTATTGTAATCCGACTAGGACTCTTATTTTGGGATTCCGAGATTGTAACGAGTTGTAACTTGGTTTCCTTGCGGGACAAGACCTACCCTCCCTATAAATATAAGGGGATTCGGCCGATTGAACACACAACAATCGAATCTATCAAAATTTACTACTTTTATCCTTTACTTTTTGCATCTCCAAACCCTAGCTTCTCCAACCCTACTTGCTGTTCTTCCTACGTCTCCGCGACGTTTGAAGGCGTCCTAGGTGGCCTGCCGACCCTAGGGCACCCCTGACGACTTCTCCCTGACGGATCCTTCCGGGAGCCGTTTTTAGGGTTTACCCCGTTCTTACCCGACGGTCACCGGTCCGACCGGTGTCCCTGACCGGTCAGACCGGTCGGCGCAGGGAAGCCTCGGGTTTACCGTGTTACGTGCTGCGCGTTCTAGCGCTCTCGTGTGTTGACCTGATTTCTGCGTCAACATACTTTTGGCGACTCCGCTGGGGAATTGGAGATCTGGTTCGTGCAGCCGATCAATCTAATTCTATCTAGATGGGTGCCAACACTGAGTTCGATCCGGAGAACATCATCACCATCAAGGATGACGAACTCTCTGCTGAAGACCGCCATACCTGAAGAAGAAGGCGGAAGAAGAACGCATCTACTACTTGTCACACTTCAAGAAGGACCGCAAGGACGTGGTCTCCAAGGTCAAGGAAGTAGATCCATCTGCTACATCTTCAGCGGCATCTCCTAAGGTACAATCTGATGAAAATTCTCATGAAGTTTTCCTTAAGTACATGGAGGATAAATTGGCCGAAAACAATGTTAATTTGGTCAATTGGATGATGAAAAAGCGTTTGGAATCGGAAGGCAAACAGCCCTTGGCTGAACAACCTGCCGCCGATCCTGTTGGAACCAAGGATCGACGAACGCTCACAGGAACACGAGACATGGCGACGAACGCCCCGGCCGCCGAACGGCCTGTATGTTGGCTTCTCTTATTCCACTCGGCTCAACTCTACACAGCAGGATTACATGGCCTTTAATAGCCTCTCGGCAACTCAGCACCCCACGCAACGCACTCGGTCGATCTTCACGCGCACGTACGCGCTCCCCCGGCGAACCGTCCGTCTCCACGCTCTCGGAGCCACGCACTCCTCCGCGTGAACCGGTCTCCAGCGTTGATCTTCCAGAGCCTTGCGTTCCTCCGCTTCTGCCGGCAGCAGCTACCTCGCCCGGCCATGCACCTCCCTATAACAAACTAAGCCTGAACACATGCACACACACGCGCAACTAACAAGCTAACAGACCCATCTGAACACACGCACACACACGACGGACACAACCATGTCAAGATTATTCCAACAAACTCCCCCTAATCTTGACTTGCCGTTGCCGGAGTTGTCAGCCACCTCTGCATGCCCCAACTCCGCACGAACGCCGCCGCATGCTTGCCGGCGCCGGAGTTGATGCCGCTGCTCCCATCGTCGTCACCGCCACGGCCGCCACCACGACCAGCAGACTCACACAGGCTTACACGAGCTCGCCATACAGGGCGCACATTTGCCACGGACCCGAACGCGCGGCCACACGCACGCCGTCCGTCTCCAGCACACACTCGCGCACGACGCCACCATGAGCTCATGCTCCTGCCTTGACACGACGGACTCGAACGCGAGCACGAACTCACGCGCCGTCGATCCCACAGACGCACACACGTGCGCACACACATGCTCGAACGTCACAATCTTCTTCTTCCTCGGCGCCACACGCCGAGCTCCTTCTCCGCCGGCGCCAAAACGCCGAGCTTCTTGTATGCCGGCGCCACACGCCGAGCTCCATGCATGCCGGCGACACACGCCGTCGATGCTGTCACGCACGAACGCGAACTGGATGACGCCTCCTCCTCATCACCGCAATGATTGCTGCACAATTTCTTGCGGTGGAGCCACGCGCCATGACTTGCAGACCGCCACACGGTCAGGGCGACAAACGCCATACCCCGGCGACGAACGCCGAAGCTTTTCTCCACCGGCGACGGACGCCGATAGACACGCCCGACAGGATCGACACACGATCGACTGCCGTTGCGCCTCCATTGGTGATCACGCTCATGGGCCGACACACGGCCAAGCGACCTCGCCGCACCGCCTCCACGCCGTCACGCTGCCGGCCACCACCAGCGCGCCTCCGGCGACGGGAACGAATCCCATGATAGCCAAGCTCTTGATACCAATTGTTGGAACCGAGGATCGACGAACGCTCACAGGAACACGAGACATGGCGACGAACGCCCCGGCCGCCGAACGGCCTGTATGTTGGCTTCTCTTATTCCACTCGGCTCAACTCTACACAGCAGGATTACATGGCCTTTAATAGCCTCTCGGCAACTCAGCACCCCACGCAACGCACTCGGTCGATCTTCACGCGCACGTACGCGCTCCCCCGGCGAACCGTCCGTCTCCACGCTCTCGGAGCCACGCACTCCTCCGCGTGAACCGGTCTCCAGCGTTGATCTTCCAGAGCCTTGCGTTCCTCCGCTTCTGCCGGCAGCAGCTACCTCGCCCGGCCATGCACCTCCCTATAACAAACTAAGCCTGAACACATGCACACACACGCGCAACTAACAAGCTAACAGACCCATCTGAACACACGCACACACACGACGGACACAACCATGTCAAGATTATTCCAACAGATCCTAATCTTTTAATTTCTAAGATTCCTGTAGTGCCTGATTTTAAAACATCGGTAGCAAAGCCCGTAGAGCAACCTACATATGGCATGCCGTTGAATTATTTTGAAGGCCAATCTGTTACACCATCCAATTCAATGATTACTCGGCCTGCTGCGCCTCAACAGTTTGCAACTTTACCTAATTCGGTTAACCATGGCCGAATTAACAATAAAGTTGCAAATTTCATCCCGCAAAATCCGAACTATGGATATTCTGTACCCCCACTGGTTCAAAATTTATTTTCACAAGGCCCAGTACCTTACGAGCTTTTCGGAAGGTACGGCCAACAGATGCAGGGGATGATGTCGGCCAATCAATCTGGCCAGCATCAACCGGTCAGACCGGTCGCCGTGACCGGTCAGACCGGCCCTGGAGGGTCGGATGCGGTAAATCAGATTGTGCCGCACCAACCGGTCAGACCGGTCACTGATCCGGTCAGACCGGTCCCGGGGAATCAGAAACGGGGAATTTGCCTTCTACTCCCGTGCAAAATACTCAACAGCCAAATTCTCAGGATAGTTCATTAGAGTATTTAGATAAAATATTTTCTAAGTACAAGCTTGATTTGGCTTCAGCTCTTAAAGAGAATTTGGGAGTAGATGTTAGGGATAAGGCTAGATTGTACCAAAAGCCTTATGTTCCTCGATTTGATTTAGTTCCTTTCCCTACTGATTTTAGACTTCCTGATTTTGTCAAGTTTAATGGGGAGGATTCTAAAAGCACTTTTGAGCATATAAGTCAATACATGGCACAACTAGGTGATTTTCTTTGTCTCTAACTGGTACAGCTTTCTCATGGTTTGCATCATTAGCTCCTCATTCTATTACTTCATGGGAACAGTTAGAGCAAAAATTTTATGATCACTTCTTTTCTGGCAGTAATGAGCTTAAATTGTCACATCTCACATCGGTTAGGCAGTCGCGTGATGAAACAGTTAATGATTATATTAAACGTTTCTGTGATACTAAAAACCGTTGTTTTGGTGTTACTATTGCCGAAAAGGATCTTGCTGATTTGGCTTTTAATGGTTTACGATTTCATATCAAGGAAAAATTAGAAAGCTTTGAGTTCTTTAGTGTAAACCAAGTGCATCAAAGAGCTTTGGCTGCTGAAAGCCGGAGCAAAGATTTAAAGGAAAGCCATTGAACTCATCGGGCTAATGTGCATAATGTAGAGTGTGATTCTAGTAGTTCCGATGAAGAATCTCATGAGGTGTTGGCTGCTGAATTTGTATGGCCAGCATCTAATAAAGCCTTTACTTGCACATCTCTTAAGCCGACTCATAGGAATCGGCAAGAGGAGATGAAGTTTACCTTTGATGTATCCAAATGCGATAAGATTTTTGATGAATTACATAAGAATGGATATATCAAATGCTCTTTTAATATTCCATCACCTGAGGAGTTAAAACAGCATGCTTATTGCAAATTTCATAATTCATTTTCTCATGCGACTAATGATTGTAATTTCTTTCGTCGACGGATTCAATTGGCTGTAAATGATGGACGATTGATTTTGAATGAGATGCAAATTGATAAGCGCCCGTTTCCAGTCAACAACATGGTAGTTAATACCATGGATCTGCAGGAAGCCAAGATGTTGGTTCGGCCCGACAATGCCGACACAACAGGAGGCAAAAATGTTGTGATTGGTGAACCAAGGAGGGTGATGGAAAATGACAAAGTGCTCGGGAGAGAAGTTGTGCTTAAACAAGCTCCTGATGGAAAGAAGATCTTGACTATTACAGTGAAGAATTCTGAAATTAGGGAAGAATCAAGCTCTCAAGCGCGAGATCAAAGGCCGGTTGCTCCTGCTGCCCAGGGGGCACCGGTCAGACCGGTTGCTGTGACCGGTCAGACCGGTCCGGCCCAGAGGCCGGTCCGAACTTTTGTGCCTAAACGTAATGAAGTGGGAACTTGGAAGACGAACCAGGATAAAAATCAGGGGAAAACATTCAAGCCAAAAGCAACCTTTGATCAAGTCATGGCTAAGCACATGCACAACGCGGCCGTTCAACAAGATCGGCCACCAAAAAAGAGACCAAGTTCGCCACCAAGGAATTCCGGTGTGATGAAGGCACCAAGAGGACAGTGGAATCAGGGTCCAAGCTCATTCAATGGTGCTGGTCCTTCCAAGCCATGGAGGCCGTATCAACCTCCCTCTCCTCAACCTATTTGGAGAGATGGTATAATGTTCGTGCCTTACTGTCCTGCACCAAACCAACCACAGCCTGGAGCTCCTATGCATGCAAGGATGAATCCACCACAGCCTAGGCCTGCAAATAATCAACCAAGACAAGTGTTTGTGCCACAGCAGCACAAACCCGTCAGACCGGTTCCTTTGACCGGTCAGACCGATGCCCAGCAGAGGCCGTTCGTGCCCCAGCAGCACGGACCGGTCAGATCGGTTGCCGTGACCGGTCAGACCGGTGTCCAGAGGAGGCCGGGCAAAGAGCCAGCTAGGCAGGAGTACAGCCCTGTTCAGAAGAAGGAAGAGCCTGCCCATGTTATTCCAAAGCCAATTGTGAAGAGTGTGATTCAAATTGGTTCCATGGCAGTTGATTCATCAATGGCCGACGCACCTAATGTTATTGGTACTTCGGCTGTAAAAAATGTTCCTTTGCCTCAGTACACGCAGCCAAAGTGGTGTCCTCCTGGTTTGACTCATTCTCAGAAGAGGAGATTGCAGCGGTTGCGTACTCAAAAGCAAAGGGAGGAAGAATCGGCTAAGAAGAGGGAGGAGTGGTTCAATGAGGCTAAGCCGATGATTCCACCAGTTGGTCAGAGTTCCAAGGTTGGTTCTGGTGCTCAAGATTTTCAAGCTGAAGAACCAGAAAAGGCCGAGCTGTCTGTAGCAAAGTCGGCTGACCTGGCCGCAACCGGTCAGACCGGTGTCCCTGACCGGTCAGACCGGTCGCCCACTGTTTCAGTTCTGGAAACTGGAACCGGTCAGACCGGTCAGGAGGAACCGGTCAGACCGGTGTCGCCCAGAGAGTCAGTAGCCGATGCATTTTCGTCTTCGGCTAAAATTTCGATTCCGCCCACTGCTATTTCAGATACTCAGATGGGCAATGAGGATGAAGCTATTGACTTTGAGCCTTCACTCAGCAGAACCGACATGGATATTAATGTTATCTATTTGAACGCTGATTATTGTTTTATCGGAGATGATGAACGGGTGGCTCAAGTTGACTTCGCTCCCAAGAATGTTGTGTTCCAGAGGCCCTTGGAATCGGACAACCATCTGAAAGCCCTTTATGTGAAAGGTCACATTAAAGGGTGTCCGATTTCTAGGATGCTTATTGATGGTGGCGATATTGTGAACCTCATGCCATACACTTTGTAAAAGAAATTGGGAGGTTTGGACAGCGAGCTCATCAAGACAAGCATGACGATCAGCGGCGTTGGAGGAGGAAAGCCGATGAGTGCCAAGGGAGTTGCATCATTGGATCTCACCGTTGGGAGCAAGACGCTGGCAACTGCTTTCTTCGTCACGGAGGTGCAAGGTAACTTCAGTGTTATTTTGGGGCGCGATTGGATTCATGCAAATCAATGTGTGCCTTCTACCTTGCATCAATGCTTGATTCAATGGGTTGGTGACGAAGTTGAGGTTGTTCATGCGGATACTTCGGCATGTGTTGCTATGGCCGATGCATCTATATTGGGAACTCATGATAATGTCAAGTGCTTGACCAGAATTGATATTTCGGACTTTGAGTTCCTTACTTGCACTAAGGATGGCTTTGTATCTGCTGCTCTAAGGCCGGTTTCAAAATCGGTTGATTCAGTTGATGAAGAGTAGATGGATACAAGCGAAAAGCGGTTGAAGGAAAGGGTGGAGCATTATCGGTCCAGTATGAACGATGCATGTGAAGCTATTAATGATTTTGAGGAAGTAGAGAAGTTAGGACAAGGATTTACATCGGCTAATCCTTTAGAGAAAATAGATATAGGTGATGGTTCTATACCAAGGCCAACTTTTGTAAATCAAACTTTGAAGGCCGATTATAAGATTGAATTAATCGAGTTATTGAAAGAATATTCTGATTGCTTTGCTTGGGAGTATCATGAGATGCCTGGTTTAAGTCGTGAATTGGTTGAACATCGATTACCAATTAAACCTGGTTTTAGGCCATATAAACAAGGCAATAGACGATTTAATCCTTTATTTTATGATCGCATAAAAGAAGAGGTTAATCGTTTGCTTGAAGCTAAGTTTATTCGGCCATGTCGTTATGCTGAATGGATCTCTAATATTGTGCCTATTGAAAAGAAGGGTTCTAATAAGATTAGAGTGTGCATTGATTTTAGAGATCTTAATAGAGCAACTCCCAAAGATGAATATTCTATGACTATAGCCGATATGCTTATTAATGATGCTTCTGGACATAAGATTATTAGCTTTCTTGATGGCAATGCGGGATATAATCAAATCTTTATGGCCGAGGAAGACGTATACAAAACGGCCTTTAAATGTCCCGGCTTTGTTGGTTTATTTGAATGGGTTGTGATGACTTTTGGTTTGAAGAATGCCGGCACTACTTATCAAAGAGCAACGAATTTGATTTTCCATGACTTACTTGGTGTTATCCTAGAAGTCTATATTGATGATATTGTTGTTAAATCGGCTGGATTAAATTCTCATTTGACTGATTTGCGTCTTGCTTTTGAAAGAATGTGTCGGTATGGTTTAAAGATGAACCCATTGAAATGTGCTTTTGGTGTATCGGCTGGAACATTCTTAGGCTTCATGGTTCATGAAAGGGGCATAGAGATAGATCCTAAGAAAATAAAAGCTATTGATAAGCTTGAAACTTGCAAGCATGATCTACAGAAATTCTTGGGCAAAGTTAATTACTTAAGAAGGTTCATTTCTAACTTGTCCGGGAAAGTTAGTGCTTTTACTCCTATACTTCGGTTAAAGAATGAAGCTGATTTTACTTGGGGGTCAAAGCAGCAAGAGGCTTTCGAGGAAATCAAGAAATATTTATCTTCGCCACCTGTACTTAAAGCGCCTAAGAATGGGGTGCCATTTAGGCTTTATATTTCGGCCGAAGATAATGTTATTGGGGTTGTTTTGACTCAAGAAACAAATGACAAAGAGCACATCATTACCTACTTGAGTCGGCGACTTTTGGATGCGGAAACAAGGTACAAACTTGTCGAGAAATTATGCTTGTCTTTATATTATGCTTGTACACAATTGAGACATTATTTGTTATCTAGTACTTGCATTGTGGCATGTCAAGCCGATGTTATCAAGTATATTGTCGGGGTCCTTTACCGCCGGCAAGTAATAAAATCGTGGAGTGCGCGTCGGGCCTCGGATGGTTACGCAAAAGGGGGACACAAGGATTTATACTGGTTCGGGCCTCCGGGGAGTAACACCCTACGTCCAGTTCGTGCTGCTCGTGTTATTTGCGCTGGTTGGTAGTAGGGGGTACAAGCAGGGCGAGAGAGGGACTAGCTCCCAAGTCTCTGGTGAGTAAACGAGCTCAGTCCGGTGACTGGCTGGAGGAAGAAGAAGCACAGGAGAGGGAGCGCTCCTCCGGAGAGAAAAGAAACTCCCTGCCTCCCGTAGGAGGCCCAGGAGAGAAGAGGAAAAGAGTTCGTGTCCCTCGCAGGGGGCCTGGCCTTCCCTTTTATAGTTCAAGGGGAGCCAGTAAAGTCAAAGGTAAAAGAGAGAGAGTACTCGGTAAAAAGGGGAAAAAAGAGGAGTGCTTGCCCATGCTGTGGGGCCCGTTGTCCTTCCGAGTACTGTAGCCATGCCCTGCTGGTGCCAGTGGTGTCAGGGAGTGGTTGGCACAGTGTAGCAGCTTGACTTCGGGTGTCACGGTCTTCTCGGAGGTTGCTTCGTTACGAAGGAGCGAACCAGTCGGAGACGGAGATCTTGTCGGGCGAATCGGAGTCCTGTCGGGCGATGGTGCAGCTCGTCGGGCGTAGCGGCTGCTTGCCGGGCGAGATGTGGTTCTTGTCGGGCGAAGGAGCAACTCCTCGGGCGGGACGGAGCAGCTCGTCGGGCGAAACGTCCAGCTCCTCGGGTGAAGGAGTAACCTGTCGGGCGCTGCCTGCAACTCGCCGGGCGAGCATGCAACTCGTCGGATGCTGCCAGCTTTGTTGTGCTGCGCTGAGAGAAAATAGAGAGAGAGAGAGGCCTTCACTTGAAAAGGCATGCATGCAATAATTAAAAAAGGCACCATGCATGCACATGCATACTCGCATGCATGCACCTGCCCAGGCACGTACGCGAGAGGGGACTTTAGAGAGAAAAATAATCGTGTCGTTGCTATGTTCGGGTGGAGATAAATCAGGGAGAAAGGGATAGCTGCCCTGTGCAAGGGTCGGGGCTTTTTATTTTTAATCCGCTGCCATTGCATACCCCTAATATTGGTATCCGACAGTAGCCCCCGAGCCTGGGAGCGAGTCGTAGGCTCGGTCGCGGGCTTGATTATCGTTATACCGAGAATGCGGTGGAGTTTCGGGTGGGGGCGCGCGAGCGCACCCGCCGGGTGTAGCCCCCGAGCCTGTGGGCGAGTGGTACACTCGCTCGCAGGCTTATGGCGTTTGTGTAGTGATTTGTTGCAAATTATGCGACCACGCTGTTGGTCCCTGTTTGCAATTCCGACCCCGTGTGCATCCCGAGACCTGAGTCCGGACGGGGATTCGTTTCGACTTTTTGCGTTTTCCCCTCACGCTTCCCTTGCGATAGGAAGGAGGGTAAGAGATGCATCGCACTTTGCCACGCAGGCCGAAGCACGACTCTCGTTGAGCTACAAACGGGTAGGTTCGAGTGAGGCCCAACGCCCCTTCGGTGGGGAGTCGATGGATCAGCTTGTGATCGACCTCAAATTTCTAGTGGTGAGATCATCTAGTTACCAAGTCCGTTCGTCCGGACCCAGCGGCTCGTTGCCTTTCCGTCGGAGGAAAAACCATGATCTTTCTTTCCACTAGAACTCGAACGCGGTTCAGGATGCTCGTGGCCTTCGTGCGCCTGAGTATTGGCCGCTAGGGCCCATCCTTCACCGCCCCTCGCTTGACAAGGTGCCTGGGGGCGGCTGTTGAACCCTTCGACGGGCCAGCCTTCGAACCCCCGTCGCAATCACCTGTCAGGTCGACTGTCGAAGTCGTCCGTCCCGGTGCCCAGCCCCCGAGCGCAGGGCCGCGAGGGGTCGTTAGGGCCGGCGGGAGCCGCTTAATTTAGAGAGTTCGGAGAGTGCGTTTCGAAAAGCGATCACATACGTATGCTTGACCCCGCGCGCCGAGGTCGGGCGAGGCGGAGGGTGCCGTTCCCTGCATGTAAGAGTTGTAGCAAGCTTACCGAAACTTGCCATGCCACGCTGCAAAAAATAGTGTAATGCAAAAGCCTTGCGTAAAGCGAGTAGTCGGGATTTATTCGTTACTAACAAAAAGTTGTGCACGCCCTGCCTTTATTAGGCCACGTATTTCCTTGGGTAGTTAGCATATCACGTTTGAGCTCCTAGTCCCACTGACCACTGCTCGCGGAGAGGACGGCTTACCGCAGACTACACTGCTCATCGGGGGAGGCTTAGGTGTAGGCGGCACGCGGGACGAGGTTTCACGAATGAGGCCAATGCTACCCGAGTACTTTGGCGACACCCGAAAGAGGCATACGGGACTGTAAAAGGAAATGCATGGAAATACGAAGGATCGTAGTAAAATTTAGCTGTTCGAGCGTTTCATCGTTGAAGCTGAGTCGAGCGAGCCATCCGAGTCGGGGCAGCACACTCCACGGGTGGCGCGGCCGAGTCGGTTGGAGTCGAGGTCGGGGCGGCGCACTCCTTTGGAGGCGCGGCCGAGTCGTTCGGAGTCGAGGTCGGGGCGGCGCACTCCTTTGGAAGCGCGGCCGAGTCGTTCGAAGTCGAAGTCGGGGCCGCTGTAGCTTGGCCGTTGCGCCTACTCGGGGCTGACGTTGTCGGAGCTGGTCGGGGCCGCTGTAGCTTGGCCATTGCGCCTGCTCGGGGCCGACGTTGTCGGAGCTGGTCGGGGCCGTGGGAGAGACGGAAACCTCTCGGGTGAGAGGGAAACCTCCCGGGCCCGGGCGAGACAGGAACTTGCATATTCGTAGCTGCATTCAGTCATTTATCACGTCTAACTGTAGGCGTCCATGTCCTCCTCGTGCAGTTGCCGGTGCTGCTCTTGGAGTCGAGGAAGCCATCGGGAGGAGACACCTTACACATCCTCTGTCAGAAACAGCTGGTGCAAGCTGTCCGATCCTTGTCACGTCTCAGGTTGGGGCCGAGCTCTACACGTAGTCTCCTCACTCGGGGGATGTTCGACACACTCCCTAGGCCTTCACCAGTCCGCATCACTGCTCCCCGACGAGGCCACGAGCGAGCTCGTCACGCGCAGCTGGGGGGGTGCTCCGTCCCTGTGTGCGCCGCTCCATGGCCGCGGACGGCGTCTTCTCGCGTCCCAGCCCAAACAGGGCTGCTGTAGTCGTCCGAGTTGTGGCTCACCCGAGTAGTTTTCGCTTCGCGCGACCTCCTTCCGAGTCGTCCGAGTAGCTGGCCCGTGCACGCTCCCGTTCGCCCGAGTAGCTGGTCACCCGAGGAAGCTCAGTTCGCCCGAGTAGCTGCCGCCTTGGTTGTTGTTGGTAGGGCCTTCTCGTCGTACTCGTCGTTGTCGTCGCGGTTGACGGCGTCGTGGTCGTCGTCGTCGCGGCCATCGGTGCCGCCGTCGTCGTCGTCGTCGCGGTTGACGGCGTCGTGGTCGTCGTCATGGCCGTCGGTGCCGCCGTCGTCGTCGTCGTCGCGGTTGACGGCGTCGTGGTCGTCGTCATGGCCGTCGGTGCCGCCGTCGTCGTCGTCACGGTTGACGGCGTCGTTATCGGAGTTGTTGGGTCGACGACGGTGGAGCTGATGAGCTGGCAGGTGACGCCTTGGCCGACGAATTCGGAGATGCCGTCGAAGATGGAGCTGGTGATGCTGTTGACGTCGAGGACGTTCTTGCGCATGAGCACAACGTTCCCCTTCACTGGGCTCTCGTGCTGCTGCTGCCCAACAGGTCGTCAATGATAGGGATCTGAATCCCAAACATCTTCGGTCGCTTACGTTTCTACCGGCAAGCTAGCTAGTACGTTCCTTTAGGAGGGTGGCTGCTGGCTAGCTGTGGGTGTTGTTGCTGAGTGTCCGGCCGAGGGCGCGCACTAGTCAGGAACAAGTGGACGTAGAAACATGCATTTTTTCGTGCCATGCATGCATGGCCGGCCGGCTGCCCATGCGGTGTATGTTCGTATGCACGTAACAGCCAGGAGATGCTCAATGCAAAATAGAGAAAATAGAGGGGAAGACGAGGCTTCCTGCTAGCTTCTGTTCTGCTTAAGCCTCCGTTTGTCGCAGCAAGAGGAACGAGACATCAGCCAGGTTTCTTTGAGCGCGGGGCGGGCGGCGTGCTCAGCGCATGCGCGTGTGCCCGAGCCCGGCGGGCACGGCTTCCAGGCCGCTTCCTCAGGCAGCCCGCGCGGGCAGTGGCAACACACGAGGTGCCGACGCCGGTCGAGCCCGAGTGGCTTCCGTCCGAGTGGTTTCCGCCTCGCCCGTGCAGTCTCCGTCTTGCCCGGGCGCGTGGACGCCGGCCGTGCAACGGGGGCGGAACGCAGTGGTCGCTGGAAGGCCGTCTGGAGCTTCGTCGGGACGCTGCGACGGCTGCGAGGCTAACGCGGAGCGCGGTCAGGACGCCGCGACGGCTGCGAGGCCGACACGGAGCGTCGCTGAGACGTCGTGGTTGCTGCGAGGCCAGGACGTCGTGGCGGCTGTGGAGTCGACACGGTGTGTCGTCAGGGCGTTGCGACGGGTGATCTCGACGGTGAGGCGCGAAGGGGCTGGGGAACGGCTCCAACCAGCCCCGTCCGTGGTGATGACGAAGTGGGAGTCGCTGGAGCGCACGCGCGCCCCAGCGCCTGACTCTCGACGGTGTTGGCTATCCGAAACCTGCAAGGGGAAAGACGTGACGCGCAAAGGCCCCACGGTGGGCGCCAACTGTCGGGGTCCTTTACCGCCGGCAAGTAATAAAATCGTGGAGTGCGCGTCGGGCCTCGGATGGTTACGCAAAAGGGGGACACAAGGATTTATACTGGTTCGGGCCTCCGGGGAGTAACACCCTACGTCCAGTTCGTGCTGCTCGTGTTATTTGCGCTGGTTGGTAGTAGGGGGTACAAGCAGGGCGAGAGAGGGACTAGCTCCCAAGTCTCTGGTGAGTAAACGAGCTCAGTCCGGTGACTGGCTGGAGGAAGAAGAAGCACAGGAGAGGGAGCGCTCCTCCGGAGAGAAAAGAAACTCCCTGCCTCCCGTAGGAGGCCCAGGAGAGAAGAGGAAAAGAGTTCGTGTCCCTCGCAGGGGGCCTGGCCTTCCCTTTTATAGTTCAAGGGGAGCCAGTAAAGTCAAAGGTAAAAGAGAGAGAGTACTCGGTAAAAAGGGGAAAAAAGAGGAGTGCTTGCCCATGCTGTGGGGCCCGTTGTCCTTCCGAGTACTGTAGCCATGCCCTGCTGGTGCCAGTGGTGTCAGGGAGTGGTTGGCACAGTGTAGCAGCTTGACTTCGGGTGTCACGGTCTTCTCGGAGGTTGCTTCGTTACGAAGGAGCGAACCAGTCGGAGACGGAGATCTTGTCGGGCGAATCGGAGTCCTGTCGGGCGATGGTGCAGCTCGTCGGGCGTAGCGGCTGCTTGCCGGGCGAGATGTGGTTCTTGTCGGGCGAAGGAGCAACTCCTCGGGCGGGACGGAGCAGCTCGTCGGGCGAAACGTCCAGCTCCTCGGGCGAAGGAGTAACCTGTCGGGCGCTGCCTGCAACTCGCCGGGCGAGCATGCAACTCGTCGGATGCTGCCAGCTTTGTTGTGCTGCGCTGAGAGAAAATAGAGAGAGAGAGGCCTTCACTTGAAAAGGCATGCATGCAATAATTAAAAAAGGCACCATGCATGCACATGCATACTCGCATGCATGCACCTGCCCAGGCACGTACGCGAGAGGGGACTTTAGAGAGAAAAATAATCGTGTCGTTGCTATGTTCGGGTGGAGATAAATCAGGGAGAAAGGGATAGCTGCCCTGTGCAAGGGTCGGGGCTTTTTATTTTTAATCCGCTGCCATTGGATACCACTAATATTGGTATCCGACATATATGTTGTATAGACCGATTTTGAGCGGAAGGATCGGTAAGTGGGCATATGCACTTATTGAATATGATTTGGCTTGTTAACCTCTGAAATCCATGAAATGCCAAATTGTAGCTGATTTTATTGTAGAACATCGGATTAAGGATGAGCATAATTTAGAAGTTGATTACATGACTTTTACTCCATGAAAATTGCATTTTGATGGATCGGTTTGCAAGAACGGATGTGGAATTGGGATTGTTCTTGTTTCTCCTAATGGAGCTGTTTTTGAAGCTCTTAGCCGATTAGAAATTGAGTGCACAAATAATCAAGCCGAATATGAAGCTTTATTATTTGGATTAGAAATTTTGCATGACATGGGAGTTAAAGCATGTTGAAACTTTTGGTGATTCATTATTGGTTGTGCAGCAAGTATCTAAGGTGTGTCAATGCTTGGAAAGTTCATTGAATGTTTATCTTGATAAATGCCTTGATATTATACCATATTTGATGAATTCACTATTTATCATGTTCCAAGATGTGATAATCCTAGAGCTAATACCTTGGCGCAGCAAGCATCAGGCTATAATGTCCAGAAAAGACACTTTCATAAGAAAAAGGCGTTAATTGCTATTGACAATGGAAAGGTTCTAACGCTTGCTGCAGAGCAGAGCCGAACCAGTCAGACCGATTCCCAGACTGGTCAGACCGGTCCAGCGTCTCATACAGAGACCGGTCAGACCGATCCGGGAACCGGTCAGACCGGTGCGGTGTCTGCAGATTCAAATTTGGTTGCTGAAAATCCTCAAGATAAAAAGGCCGAAGTTGATGATTGGAGAGCGCCCATTATTAGGTATTTAAGAAATCCCAGTTCTGGAACAGACAGGAAAATTCGGCGTTTGGCTTTCAAATATATCTTGATCGACGATGAGTTGCATCGTCGCACTGCCGATGATTTATTGCTTAAATGCTTGGGTGCTGATCAAGCTAGAGTGGCTATGGGTGAAGTTCATGAAGGGATTTGTGGAACGCATCAATCGGCTCCTAAGATGAAGTGGTTACTTAGAAGAGCTGCATTCTATTGCCCTACTATGATGGCCGATTGTTTTCGTTATTACAAGGGATGTGAAGAATGTCAGAGATTTGGTAATATTCAGATGGTACCTGCTGCATTGCTTCATCCTATTATTAAACCATGGCCGTTCCGAGGATGGGGATTGGATTTTATTGGAGAGATACATCCTTCTTCTTCAAAAGGTCACCGCTTCGTGTTGGTTGCTACGGATTATTTTACTAAATGGACCGAAGCTGTTCCTCTAGAGAATATGACCCATAAGGAGGTAATTGAGTTTATTACTGAGCATATTATTCACAGATTCGGCATTCCACAAACTTTAACCACGGATCAAGGTACTTCTTTTATGTCTAAAGAAGTGCGAGTTTTTACCGATATGTATAGGATCAAGTTGCTCAATTCATCTCCATACTATGCTCAGGTCAATGGTCAGACCGAGTCTTGTAATAAGACTTTGATTAAGTTGATCAAGAAGAAGATAGAGAAGAATCCCCGAAGATGGCATGAAGTCTTGTCTGAACCTTTGTGGGCTCATCGCATATCTAGACATGGTGCTACCAAAGTTACTCCTTTTGAGCTTGTTTATGGTCAAGAGGCCGTTTTACCCGTTGAGGTAAATCTGGATGCTTATAGACTTGCTAAACAAAATAAGCTTTCGGTTGGTGAATATTATGACTTGATGATGGACAACATTGATGAAGTGACCGATAAGCGTTTACAAGCTCTTAAGGAAATTGAGAAAGACAAGCCGGGTTGCTAGAACATACAACAAAAAGGTTAAAGAGAAGACTTTTCAAGTTGGTGATCTAGTATGGTAGACAATTTTGCCACTTGGTACTAAAGATAATAAGTTCGGCAAGTGGTCTCCAAGTTGGGAAGGTCCTTATCGAATATTCAAGATCAATGGCGGGAATTCCTATATGGTGAAGACGCTGCAAGGAGAACGTTTGCCTAAGGCACTGAACGGGAGGTACTTGAAGAAGTACTATCCAAGTGTTTGGCAAGAGGCGTGAAGTGGTGTATGGCCGATATTTGGATATCGCCCTTAAAAAATATAATGGCCGATGAAATCTGTTAAAATATCGTCCTTAGGTGACAATTTTGGTGCTGATGTGTTTTATGGTACGCAAGTTTTACCAAAAAACAGGGGGGCATATGTTGACAATCAAAATTGGCACAGCTACGGCTGACCGGTCAGACCGGTTAGCCTGACCGGTCTGACCGGTCCAGCTCAGGAAGTTGCGGTGCTGGTGCATGGGCCACCGCAATATTTGGTCCTAGTTTGATATAAGTGACATAGTCTCTGCAATGATCGACTATTGCGGTGCTAGAAGATCTGGAGGACTGCAAGATTTGGTGCAAGACACGGAAGATCTCTGGAATGACAGGATGTTGCGGTGCTCAAAGGCTTGGAGGATCGCAAGAGTCGGTGGTGGAGCAAGTTAAGCAAAAAGGGCGAAGTTCGGTACCCAGACCGGTCTGACCGGTGTGGGGAACCGGTCAGACCGGTTACCCTTATTGTAATCCGACTAGGACTCTTATTTTGGGATTCCAAGATTGTAACGAGTTGTAACTTGGTTTCCTTACGGGACAAGACCTACCCTCCCTATAAATATAAGGGGATTCGACCGATTGAACACACAACAATCGAATCTATCAAAATTTACTACTTTTATCCTTTACTTTTTGCATCTCCAAACCCTAGCTTCTCCAACCCTACTTGCTGTTCTTCCTGCGTCTCCGCGACGTTTGAAGGCGTCCTAGGTGGCCTGCCGATCCTAGGGCACCCCTGACGACGTTCTCCCTGACGGATCCTTCCGGGAGGCGTTTTTAGGGTTTACCCCGTTCTTCCCCGACAGTCACCGGTCCGACCGGTGCCCCTGACCGGTCAGACCGGTCGGTGCAGGGAAGTCTCGGGTTTACCGTGTTACGTGCTGCACGTTCTAGCGCTCTCGTGTGTTGACCTGATTTCTGCGTCAACAACCCCCTCAGCAACTTCTGATGCTCCCTTGTCACCTCGATCAACGGGGGTCCTATCTAGCTTCCGAGTGCTAGTAACTCAAGTTAGATTTAAAGCCCACCAAATACTGCTGTGTGGCCCAGTTCGTTCGTTAATGAAAACTAGAAAGTAGACGCAAACACAGACGCTTCCCCGCGCTTCCGTTTGTTTTTTTTTCCCGGTGCTTCCGTTTGTTTTTTTCCCGCGCGCGCAGACGCAGACGCTTGTTTTTTCCCCGCGCGCGCAGACTTCCTCCGTTCTGTTCGTAACGGAAAAAATAGAAAGTAGCTGTACTTTTTCTTTGGCGCGCAGAGGGTTTGTCCGTTGTTTTCGCACGCGCGCGCCTGACTTTTTTTGTTCCCGCGCGCCAAACTTTGTAATGAAACACGAGCGCGCTTAATTTTTTTCCTGCGCGCTAGACTTTTTAAACGCGCATTTCTGGATGATTTTTTCCAACGTGCCAGACTTTTTTAACGCGTATTTCTAGATCATTTTTGCGGGCGACGTGGAAAGTGACGGGCGGGAACTCCAAACTACAAACTTGAAGTTGCAGTTTTTAAAATAAACAATGTAATTTCAAAAGAGTAATAGGAAAATGCTTAATTTATAATAAACTATGAGTATAGTAGACATAAATATCACGTATTTTGAATACAGAAATATCATGAAATACTCTTAACATATTGTATAGTTGTAAATCGATAGCCACTTTTTGAAATTTCTGTCAACTTGCACCTATGAAATAAAAATATAAGTTACATATACCAAATTACTTACTTAATAAAATAAAAATTGCAAGTTATAGAGAAATGTTGATATATTATAGATAAATGTTGACATGGCTTAACACAAAAGTTCAAACTGTTTTACATAAATATTGAACCATTGTAGAGATAATGTTGACAGAATTTACATTGAAATGTTGACATAGCTTAACAGAAATATTGAAAATGATTTACATCAATATAGAACCATTGTACAAATATTGTTGACATAATTTTATTTAAATTTTGACATACTAACAGAAATATTGAAACAATTAAGCAGAAGTATTGAGTGGTATAAAGAAAATTGTTGTAACATTTGTAGCTAAATATTGACATAGCTTAAAAATAAGTTGGAAACATATCTTTAGAAATATTGAATCATTCTGTACAAAGTAATGTTGAATGAGTTTGATTAGATATTGAACCATTTTTATGTTTAAAAATATAATTAGTACATAAATGTTGATGTACCTTAAAACAAAAGTTCAAACTGTTTCACATAAATATTGATCCATTTTACAGATAATACGGATATAATTTCATTGAAATGTTGGCATTGCTTAACAGAAATGTTGAAACTATTTTACATAAATATTGAACCTTTGTACAGATAATGTTGGCAGAATTTCATTGAACTTTTGACATACTAACAGAAATGTTGAAACTGTTTTTGAAAAATGTTGAACTATTGTATACATAATGTTGACATAGTTTCATTCAAATATTGACATAGCTTAACAGAAATAAATATTGAATCATTCTACAAAAAATGTTGACATAGTTTCATCTAAATGTTGACATAATTTTGGCCTTCTATGGCAGGGGGTACATGGCCGCCCCAAACCCCAAACATGCTTCTGAACCCGATAGGACGGAGTCGCCCCCAAACAAACCCTGAACCCTAACTGGTATAACCGAAACCGAAGCAATTTAGCCTTCTATGGCAGGGGAGCTGAAGCAGAAGCAATTTGGCCTTCTATGGCAGGGGGTACATGGCCGCCCCAAACCCCGAACATGCTTCTGAACCCGATAGGTCGGAGTCGCCCCCAAACAAACCCTGAACCCTAACTGGTATAACCGAAGTCGAAGCAATTTAGCCTTCTATGGCAGGGGAGCCGAAGCCGAAGCAATTTGGCCTTCTATGGCAGGGGGTACATGATCGCGCCAAACCCCGAACATGCTTCTGAACCCCGATAGGACGGAGTCGCCCCCAAACAAACCCTGAACCCTAACTGGTATAACCGAAGCCGAAACAATTTAGCCTTCTATGGCAGGGGAGCCGAAGCCGAAGCAATTTGGCCTTCTATGGCAGGGGGTACATGGCCGCCCAAACCCCGAACACCCTTCTGAACCCGATAGGACGGAGTCGCCCCCAAACAAACCCTGAATCCTAACTGGTATAACCGAAGCCGAAGCAATTTAGCCTTCTATGGCAGGGGAGCCGAAGCCGAAGCAATTTGGCCTTCTATGGCAGGGGGTACATGGCCGCCCCAAACCCCGAACATGCTTCTGAACCCGATAGGTCGGAGTCGCCCCCAAACAAACCCTGAACCCTAACTGGTATAACCGAAGTCGAAGCAATTTAGCCTTCTATGGCAGGGGAGCCGAAGCCGAAGCAATTTGGCCTTCTATGGCAGGGGGTACATGATCGCGCCAAACCCCGAACATGCTTCTGAACCCCGATAGGACGGAGTCGCCCCCAAACAAACCCTGAACCCTAACTGGTATAACCGAAGCCGAAACAATTTAGCCTTCTATGGCAGGAGAGGCGAAGCCGAAGCAATTTGGACTTCTATGGCAGGGGGTACATGGCCGCCCAAACCCCGAACACCCTTCTGAACCCGATAGGACGGAGTCGCCCCCAAACAAACCCTGAATCCTAACTGGTATAACCGAAGCCGAAACAATTTAGCCTTCTATGGCAGGGGAGCCGAAGCCGAAGCAATTTGGCCTTCTATGGCAGGGGGTACATGGCCGCCCCAAACCCCGAACATGCTTCTGAACCTGATAGGACGGAGTCGCCCCCAAACAAACCCTGAACCCTAACTGGTATAACCGAAGCCGAAAAACAAGTTTTGTGCCAATATGGTGAAATTTTGAAAAACAAGTATATGTTGACAAAGAAATTTGGAATTGTTGAGAAAAACATATGTTTATGTTGGGAAAGAAATTTGTAAATGTTTAAATAACATTTTGGCAATGTTGTTGAATTGTTGAAAAAACCAGATGGCAATGTTGAAATATGAAAATTTAAAATTTGAAAGAACCATATAAGAATGTTGGTGAAATGTTGAATAAAACATTAAAGAATATTGAGAAAGAGAGTTGTAAATGTTGATTTGTAATATGTGAATGTTTGTGAAATATAGGAAAAACATATGGGAATGTACAGTAATCAATTAGGAAATGTTATAATAAAAAATATTAATGTTGTTCAAATGTTAAGGAAACACTTTCGAAATATTGACAATACAATTTGAAAATGATAAGAAAACACTTTGGAAACATTGAGCAAACACTTTGCAAATGTTTAGAAAAAACTTTTCAAATGTTGAGCAAACACTTTGGAAATGTTGAGAAAACAAATTCGAAATGTTGACAAAACACTTTGGTAATGTTGAGCAAACACTTTGGAAATGTTGAGCAAATACTTTGGAAATCAGAGTATATGTCTTATGCTTAAGTTTGCTTTATATAATGTACTGATACAGTGAGCACACAAGGCACTTTACTTCCTTATAAAACTAGTCCAACCCAAGTGAAAATCTACAATGGACCTTCGAGCACAGGTAGCCAGCAATACATGAATCCAAAATCTAATATAATGCAGCAACTCAGTAGAGCATTTACTGATATAATGCAGTACACTCAAAGAGCTGTTGAAGGGATAATATGTGATCAGCACTGACTCTGAAACTCACAAACACAACAGCAGCAGGTTTAAATTGCTGCTTGCTTTTCATTGTCTCAAAAATCTTCTGCTTCTTCTTCCTAGACTCCAACCCAAATGACCACTTGTTTGACTGATTTGTTTGGTCTGCTTTGGTTCCCACAAGAGATACGTATAACAGTCTTCACCAGTGAGTTAGACATCTTCTCGACTTCCGAATGTAATGTTGCCGAAAACATCATAAGCTGGGGCTGTGTAAGCGACTGAAAAATCTGCATGGCCTGCTCCCTGAATCCCCTCTCCAGCAAGCAGTCCACCTCATCCAAAACGAATACAGAAACATAGGTAAGGTCAACATTGTGTTTCATGAGAAAATCACAAAACTCAGTAACTTAATTCAACATCAGGCCATAATTTTCATCACAATGGAATTAACTTAGTTGAAAATAAATTGACACAAATGTTAATAAAAAGCATGTTAGTTGGATAGTTCTACTGAGCAAACAAAAGAAAATTCCAATACAAGATGTCTGCAAGATCTGAAATTTGTAATTTAATTACCATATGGAGTAGTAAATAAATCATGATTTATTTTTTTAGTTCTACTGCATTCTAAACACAATCAAATTACCATTAAGGCATTAATCCAACGATTAATTAATGCTTAGAATAAAACTAACAGGCTATATATTGACCTAAACATGCAATTGCAGCCCATGCTACATATATCATGTACCACTACTCTTACCTCCAAAGGAGGAAAACTGGCAGAGCAGGTTAAGCTCTGAATCTCTCTATTTTTGGTGGTCCTCGCGCAGATGATTGACTCGCTCCCACAGCAAGATCGAATTATCTTCATAGCAGTATAAATCCTCAGACTTATTCATCTTCAGGGCGCCCTCCTTGGGATTGATTTATTTCAACCCTGCCTGACTATATCCATAGGAAACTCTAGTAATGTGCAATGGTTGCATCACTTCTTCTAAGAGGGGGTCACTGCTCTGAAGCAAAGGATGTTGCATCACTCAAGAACAGAGCAACCAAGGATTGGGTTGTTCTCAATTTGTAGGTAGACTAGACAATTTGTTGTACCCTCTAAATATCATCTCTAAGCCTAACTTCTATGTCATCAGCGACAAGAACAATGGAAGGGGGGAGAACATGACAAATAGCAGCAGCAGTACACGAACATCAACAGCAACAATGGTGGGGCGACGAGCTGGTACGAGGGAGGAACACATGGATCGATCATTCATGGATGGATGGATTGCTAATTCCCAAGAATTCTTGGACTCTATGAGATGTGGTTGAGCCTTGCTCGATTTGTATGCCGATCTGTGGGAAGCAGCGGCGGTTGCGCAGCAGAGGGGGAACAGGAAGCAAACGAATTTTATGTACCCGAGGGCGGAGGCGGCCGCCCGCAGCCCGATGCCCGTCGCCGTCGGACCCCGGCGGCCTTCAGTGGTCCCCGGACGTCGGGAACAGCTCGCGGCGGCCGCTGGCGCCGCCGCCGCCTCGGGATCCGAGGTCCATGTCGTCGGCGAAGGAGGCGGGCGCCATCATCCCCATGGCGGCGCCGGCGCCGACCATGCGGTGGTGGTGCATCCTGGGCGGGCCGACGGGCGGCGCGGCGGCGCGGCTGAGGAAGCCGTGGTCGAAGCCGGCGGCCGGGGCGCCGTAGTGGCCGAGCTGGCGGGCGGCGGGATGGTGGAAGTGTCCGATCTGCGGCGCGTGGTGGTGGTGGTGGTGGTGGTGGTGCGCGGTGCCCATGGGGGCGAAGGGCGGGTACGGGTCGGCGGAGGGGTTGGCCGCCGGCGCCGCCGGCGAGGGCGCGGAGCCCGACGCGGCCTTGTGCGCGTCGCTCCCTCCTCCGCTTCCCGAATCCATGGCCGCTGCGGATAATAACGGAACGGGAAAAGAAAAGAAAAAGTCTCGGCGTCGGAGGGGAGGAGCGGGGCGCGTCGGATGCAATGAGTTATTATTTGCATGAATCTCAAATAAATGAGTGTCAATTTGAGTTATTATTTACATGAATCTCAAATAAATAAGTGTCAATTTGAGTTACTGGAGTGTTAGATAGGTTTTCCGTCGATCAACGCCTCCTAGGCTCCTAGCCCATGCTTGCAAATTGCAATCAATCCCCAGTGGGCAGTGTCCCTGCGGGCCGTACGTACAGCCTGCACCTGCGAGCCGAGGAAGAGGCGTCACGAAGGATCGGGGGCTTCAACTGCGGGAGGCAATGCGTTCAATGGTTGGTGCGCTGCTGGGCTCGGCAGCTTCATCGATCAGGCGCGCGGCCAAAAGAAGCAAGAGGGTTGTTGGCGCTGGTGCGGGCTCTCTGCTGATGTGAAGCTACAGGCTGGTTGCGAGCATGGGCTATTGAGCTTTCGCCAACGACCAACCAGGAGCATTCATTCATTCTAGTAATTGATGAAACAAACAGAACTGTAGAAGTGACAGGTACATGTGCCGTTATACTTAGCGCCTGTTTAGTTTGGAAACAAAATTTACGAAAGAAAGTTTCCAATTCTAAATCGAAGATTAAGAAGGACTAAACATGATCTAATTATAAAACTAAATACACGGATGGACGGGAAATCGCGAGACGAATCTATTAAGCCTAATTAATCTGTCATTAGAGATTGTTTACTGTAGCACGACGTTGTCTAATCATGGCCTAATTAGACTCATTAGATTCGTCTCGCAAAGTTACCAGAGGTTATGAAATGGGTTTTGTCATTAACACACGTTTAATACTCCATGCATGTAAGATTCACTTTGATAAATAGTGAAGTTTCAAAGTTTCAAAAGTTTCGTGGTGATCTAAACAGGCCCTTAGGGCCTGTTTAGTTGGGTAGGTAAGATTGCGAACTTTACTGTAGCAATTTTATATCTAAAATTAGGAGGACTAAACATGATCTAATTATAAAACTAATTACACGGATGGACGGGAAATCGCGAGACGAATCTATTAAGCCTAATTAATCCGTCATTAGAGATTGTTTACTGTAGCACGACGTTGTCTAATCATGGCCAAATTAGGCTCATTAGATTCGTCTCGCAAAGTTACGGGGGGTTATGGAATGGGTTTTGTCATTAACTCACGTTTAATACTCCATGCATGTAAGATTCTCTTTGATGAATAGTGAAGTTTAGGGTGGGAACTAAACAGGGCCTTGTACTTACGGCGCCAGCAATGTGGTGTAGAAGCAGAAAATAAGGCCAACGTCGCCATGCTCTTAGACTGTCTCCAACAGAGTTGGCATAGCAAGACCCATACCTAAAATGAGTGACGCACAATGTAAAAACAGCCTCCAACAAGGCAGGCAAATGCAGCACCCATTTTGGGTCCAATGCAACACGGAAGGCAAAAAGGCGTCCTCCCTCAGGCTGTCCGTACTCGTCATACTCTATTTCTATCTTCTAAAAAAAATCTTTTGTCCTGGTCATCGAGATTATTTTCTCTATACCAATTTCTCCCGCACTCGTCATACTCTATATCTCATACTCTATAACAACTACCCTATATTTTATTCAACCATCTCCAACTACCATCTCATTTTAACAAACACATCTCCTCTCAACAAACACTAAATCATAGTATGAAAATAATTAGTAATACAACTTTTAATTAAATAATAATGGTTATTTTCTTTTTTTGCTTTTTTCTTTTTTTTTCTTTTTTTCCTTTGGCCACCCCGTGGCCCTGTACGAGCCGCTGGTTTTTTCTTTTTTTCTTTTTCCTTCCTATTTTCCTCCCCACCCTCGTGGCCCTGTACGAGCCGCTCGTTTTCCCCCGCCGCCGATCTCTCTCTCTCCGCGCCGTTCTCCATCGATGCCGGGTTCCCTCTGCGCCGCCCCTCTCCCCACGCCGGCTTCTCCTATTCTCCACACGCCAGCCTCCCTCTCGGCGCCGCAAGAAGCAGCGCGGCGGAGCAGGGGCGCGCGCGGAGGGGCAGCGGCCGGAGTAGCCGGCGTGGCAGCGGCCATGACGGAGG
>CM014274.1:86284619-86315283 GCA_004135705.1 Alloteropsis semialata
GTAAACTTTGCGAGACGAATCTAATGAGCCTAATTTGGCCATGATTAGACAACGTCGTGCTACAGTAAACAATCTCTAATGACGGATTAATTAGGCTTAATAGATTTGTCTCGCGATTTTCCGTCCATCCGTGTATTTAGTTTTATAATTAGATCATGCTTAGTCCTTCTAATCTTCGATTTAGAATTGCTACAGTAAATTTTGCAAACTTTCTCACCGAACTAAACAGGCCCAAAATAGATCTTAACAGTACAACTAAAACCGCACCCGAGGGCGGCCTATCCCAAAACGACAGCGTCTATATCCATCCTAAGAGAGAAAGCTGAGCCACTATCACCAGACCAGCATGAGGTGCTTCCTTTGAGCTTGTAAACTAAGAAATTGACAGAGATTCGCCATCAACTGAGCAACACTGTCCCAGTTTCTCCTTCTGGCTAGACTTGCGGGTGAAAAGATAACGCCACCTCCTGAAGAGCCTCCGCTGCTTTCTCCAAAGTTGCCTTGTTGCCTTCCTTCTGTAGTTCTGCCTAATACAAGAGAAATGATAAGGCTTGACACACAATCTCAGTAGGAGATCTAACGTATTTTGTTCAAAACAAACTTTGTTCCTAGCCCGCCACAAAGCTCAACAAATGCTTGCTAGCCCGACCATTATCAGCTTTCCCCCATGGGGAAGAAACCATTTTGTCCATACCCAAAACTGGGCTAAAGAGCAGGGGCAATAATCTGCCCCTAAAGTATGAGCTACAAGGCTCCAGACATTAAATGCTCAACTGATTCTTTATCAAGACAGAACACGCACTTTTCACGTTCGGACCAATTTCTTTTAACTAAATTATCTTTAGTCAGGATCGCATTTCTATACAGTAATCACATAAAAATATTTATTTTGAGGGAAAGTTTAGCTGCCTCGAAAGGAAGTGAGAGATGAAAATGGCTATCCGGCCACGCTGTCACAAGTTATATTAGGGGGGTGTTTAATTCTAGTGAATTGGTGAAAAGTGGTGAAAAGTTTATGCATTGGGCCACGTGCACAGAGGGAAGAAATGAACTGACACGGTTCTCGAGATAAAAACTTTTTAAAAAGTTGCTGGAATTGAACAGGCCTAGCTCTTAGGTATAGTAGTATTCTTGGCGAATCTGGTGAAGCTGGCGAGGCGCTTGAAACGCTGAGAGAATATGCAGACTGCAGAGCCGAGGAAAAACCAACGTTCCAGACTCTTCACAACAGCTCAGTTCCGAGCAGCCACTGCTAGCCCAATACGCGACGCAAGCGCCAACCGCCAAGCGAAAGAGCAGGACAGGTTTCCACACACAGGTCTGTGGGTATAGGAGTACATGAGTCCGGACCCGTGACCGTGAACGAGCTTCTCGGTTCTCTCCATCGCGGTCGCGGCGTCGGCGGGGTGAACTGGTGAAGACTGGAAAGAGCGGCGGGAAGGAGGACGACGACGTCCCTTCCGTTTGGCGGGTGCGACGGGGCCGCGTCGTCCGAGGGCCGGGGGAGTTGGGGCGTCGCTCGCCCAGTCGAGCCCATTCATTGCCGTGAGAAAGCAGGCCCATGGTTTTTGGGTTTGTTCAATTCCAGCAATTTTCCAAAAAGTTTTCATCTCAAGAACCATGTCAGTTCATTTCTTCTCTCTGTGCACGCGGCCTAATGCATAAACTTTTCACCACTTTTCACCAATGCACCAGAATTAAACACCCCCTTCTCTTCTCTACAGATGGATTTTCCACTTTCCTCCATTTCTCAGCCGATCATAGTGTTGTCTAACAAGTTGGTATTAGTTTTTTTGAACGGACGGCAAGAGATTTGCCGAACTTTTATTAGAAGGAAAAGAGCAACAACAATGGGTTTACAACTGAGTTACAACTAGCAAAGACCAATCCACTGGAAAGGAAACAAAAAAACTAGAGCAAACTAACCAACGACTAGAAAAGAAAAACAGCTGGCGAGTACAACTAAACAGAGGCTGCCATAAAAACTTGGAAAGCATCTACTTTTGCATACTCAAACTGCTGAATGTCTTCCTTGACGAGGTAGGCAACGTCGTCCGCTGTTTTGAACTCCTGATTAAAAATACGTCTATTGCGTTCTTTCCAAGTATTCCACCAAAAATATATCATCAGTCCATCTAGATGTGGCCTGTTGCTTTGTTCCACTTTCCTCCTACATGATTTCCACCATCGATATATTGAGAGTGACGACTCCGGTTCAGGGAGGTGCTGGAAGTTTGTCCAAGCCATCAAACGCGACCAAACCGACCGAGTGAAGGCGCAATCCTTGCACAAGTGGATTGGCGTTTCTGGGGCCAAGTTGCACAGTTTACAGACGGGGTCTTGAGGCCATCCTCGCTTTTCCAAATTGTTTGCTGTGAGGATCTTTCTGTGTAGTAGAATCCATGTAAAGAATTTACATTTCGGCTCTGCTCTTGCTTTCCAGATGGAGCTAATCTTCTGCTTGGAGAAACAGCCCAGGAATTGCGCCCGGTAGGCACTCTTGGTCGTGTATTCTCCGTGCGATGTCCAGCGCCATGTGATCTCGTCCTCCGTCGTAGGGTCCCGATGGACAGCATGAATTTCTTCCCACAGACTAACATATTCTTTGATCTCTTGTGCAGTTTGGATCGGCCATACCTGCCCAATCCAGTGGTTGTCTGTTAAAGCTTTTTGAACTTTGAAATTCTTTCTTTTGGATTTAGCAAAGAGGGTTGGCGCTATATTCTTTGGAGCCTTGCCATGTATCCAGCTGGATTGCCAGAAGTTTGTCTTGTCCCCTTTACCAACCTTTACTATTGTTGAGGCATGGAAAAGTTCCCAATCAGTCTTGTCGCAAGGGATGTCAAGGCCGATCCAAGGTCTTGTGTCATTTCGCCATTGGAACCAGCACCATCTAAGTCGTAGGGCTCTGGCTAAACGCTCCAGATCAAGGATACCAAGCCCTCCAAGATCCTTCGGTAGGCAAACTGTTGGCCAGTTAATTAAGCAGTGTCCTCCATGTACCTTCTCCGGTTCATCTCCTTTCCATAAGAAACTTCTTCGTGCTCGGTCTATTTGCCTGATGAGCCATTTTTGTGTTGGGAATACTGTCAAGTGATATATAGGCTGCGACGTTAGCACCGATTTGACCAAGGTTTCTCTCCCTGCTGAGGACATAAGCTTTCCTTTCCATCCAGGTAATCTGCCATGAATTTTGTCAAGCAAAGGTTGGACGTCAATTCTTCTTAGTTTTCTTGTGTGTAGCGGCAATCCCAAATATTTTCCAGGAAAGCTGCAGGTCTTCCCTAGGAAATTTTGTAGTGCTTCCGAGATCACCTCTTCAGAGCAGCGTATTGGAAATACTTCAGTTTTGTTCATGTTGATTTGTAGGCCTGAACAGTTTTCGAAGAGTTGAAGGATTTGGTTGAGGTGTTGCAATTCATCTTTGTTGGGATTAACGAAAAGGGCAGCATCATCGGCATAAAGGGAGCATCGCAATTTGGCTGCTCTCGGTAGTACCTGTTTGAGGATGCCCTGAGCCGACGCTAGTTCTACTAGCTTGTGTAGCGGGTCTATCGCCAATATGAACAGCATGGGGGAGAGGGGGTCCCCCTGCCGAATCCCTCTAGCATGTCTAAACCTTCTTCCTGGCTTCCCATTCAGCAGAACGCGGGAGGATGAAGTAGCCAGAAGGGTTGTAATCCAGTCTCTCCATCTTTGGCCGAAACCCAGGGCCTGTAACACTTCCAATAAGAAGATCCAACTAAGAGAGTCGAACGCCTTGGAGATGTCGAGCTTGATGAACAGCGCTGGTCTTTTGGACTTGTGCAGTGCTTTGATCACGCTCTGGACATATATGAAGTTGTCGTGGATGCAACGTTTCTTGATGAACGCATTTTGACAGCTCGAGACCAGTTTATCAAGTTGCGGTGCTAGTCGGTCAGCAAGGACTTTGGTTAGTATTTTCGCCAAGCTATTAATGAGGCTGATTGGGCGGAAATCACTGACTGCATCTGCTCCATCTTTTTTGGGAATGAGTACAATGTTTGCCTCGTTGATCAATTCCAATCTTCTTGTTCGTAATCCATGGAAAGCTTGGAGGGCTTCTATCAGATCATGTCCAATGATTGTCCAACATTTCTTGTAGAAAAGGCCAATGAAGCCATCCGGCCCTGGGGATTTTTCTGATGGCAAAAGTGTTACCACTCTTCTTATCTCGCTTTCCTGAAAAGGATCTTCCAAGTCTGAGAGATCATGTGGTTGATATCCCAGGTGCTGCCAGTTGAGTCCAGTTTGCCGCTGCATCGGTCGTCCAAGGAGGTTGACAAAATGTTCATAAATTACTTCCTCCTTTTGCTGATGGCTGGCTACCATTCCGTTGATGGAGTTTAGCGCCGGAATGTGTAGTTTCTTTCTTCTATTGTTCGCATGTAGCATGAACAATCTGGTACAGGCATCTCCCTTTCGGATCCATGTAAGTCTTGAGTGTTGTCTCGCTCTTGTTCTCTTAATTGCTGCTAGCCCTAATACTTTTGCCTTCAAGTATTTGCGGAATTCCAGTTCATCTGGTGTTAACTGTCGTTGTTCCTGCGCCTTGTCTAGGAGCAGCAAGGTCTCTTCGGCGATGGCAAGCCGGAGAGCTAGGTTCCCCAAATTTTGGCGCTTCCAGAGCTTTAGCGCTTTAGCTGTGCGGATCAGTTTGACGTGTAGCCGAAGCATCGCATCCTGAGTATTGATGGGCTGGTTCCAGGCAGCTGAGACGGTTTCCATGAAGCCTGGCATGGAAACCCAATAGGATTCGAAGCGAAAGCCTTGGTAATTTTGCCGATGGATGTCGCCCGTCATGAACAGGGGACAGTGATCAGATCCCCTAGTCGATAGAGCCTGTAGATCAGCGTTGGGGAACATGAGGTGCCAACTCGTCGATCCGAAGAAGCGATCGATTTTGGTAAAAGTTGGTTGGTCTTGTTCATTGCTCCATGTATATTTCCTACCTTTGAGATCAAGCTCAATAAGCTGTGTCGTGTCTATTGTGTTCCTGAATCGGTTCATCATGCGCCTGTCAATTCTGTCATTGCTTTTTTCATGTGCATTGCAAATTAAGTTGAAGTCTCCCACGACTAACCATTCTTGGAGTGCATGCGTCTTTATTCCAGTTATTTCGTCTAGAAAAGCCACTTTGTCATTGTCTCGTTGGGGACCGTAAACACCAGTGAGTGTCCAGGTTTTGTTTTCTGCCTTCATGGTAACGGTTGCAGAGATGGTGTATTCAGTATAGTGTGGATTGGATAGATTAAAAAAATCCCCATTTGCCGCAATGAGTATGCCACCTCTCGTTCCATCTGCTGGTAGTGCAACGAAGTTGCTTGCAAATTTGGGACCAAGCGTTTCGTTGATTAGTCTATGTGTCCAACAAGCTATTTTTGTTTCCTGTAAGCATACCACCGTGGCTCCCGCAGAGATTATCGCTGTGCGAACACTGGAACGACTAGCTGCCGCATTAAGGCCACGGACATTCCAACACAGAAGGTTACAATTTTGCTGTGACATGGGAAGCATTGGCGCAACTCAGATGACACAGACCACATACATTGCATTGCAACATTAGTTCTTGTGGACCATTAACCTTACAATGCTTGGCACTCATGCAAATTGCAGAGCCAGCAACAGCTTGAATCAAGAGTCTTAGCAGTAGTTCCGTCGTCGGAAGGGAGTTGGCGAGCTTCATGGTCGTCGATGCTGGGCCATAGGCCCCACTGAAAGAACCGCTGAAGCCGCAGGGCCAAATTACCGGCCCGGATACAAAAGTTACAGATACAGACATAAACTGGAATGAAAGTCTTCTAAGCAACATGATAAAAACCAAACACGACTACTGGATGAGTATCTTCTCCTCTGATATCTAGGCCGGTTGAGCCATCGCCTCGACCGGTGCAGGGGTCACCTTGTTCTTCTTCATCTTCTTGTTCTTAGGCTGGTTGCCATGCTCCACCAGTACCCTGATTGCCTCCATCTTCATTTTGTCCATTGGCTGTTGTATATATTGTGCAAAATGATCAAAATCAGGGTTAGATTGTTGTGTTTCTTTGGGCTCCAATTCTCCAAGCTTGCTAAGCAGGACGCACTGTGCAAGTTGGGTACTGTCTTTGCCGGGGTTTAATTTGGCTTTGTGTGCTAGTCTGGTACTTCGCCGCTGGCTTGTGTGCGGTTCAAGTTCTGGTTCTAGGGGTGGTGTTTGGTTCACTCTAGGTGGGGTGCTTAGGATGGGTACTGGTGGTTTGCAAGAGACAAAATCTAAGAAAGTAGTAATGTCTCTAATCGCACTGTCCACTTGTTCATTTGCTATCTGTGGTAACGACACATGTGGTGTTGTGTGCACTATATCTGAAAAATCAGTGAGGGGATCAGTAGGCAACTGCTGCTGCACTGCATGGGGGCCTTCCGATGTACTTTCGGGTTCAGGGATACTCTCAGGTTCAGGTTCAACAGCTGTGGGCATAAAGGGATGCGTGTGATTATCTTGACATTCAGAGAAAGTGCAACCGACCTGCTGGTACTTTGTGTTGGGGTTGTTGTTGACGACGGTCACTGCCGCAGTCTTTCTGGTGGCGGACTCCAGTATCTCGCCTTCCTCTGGGCCATCTCCCACCTGCGCTCTTGGCGACTCGATGGGGGTCCAGTCCACAGCCGAGTGCAGCATCTCCATAATGCGTTGTTCCTTGGTCGGGTGGCCTGCAGGGTCATTAGTGATGATCATCTCATCAAGCATGGGATCTGTCCCCTGAGCAGGAGTAGAATGTTCAGGCTTGTGTAGGGGAATACCGGTAGAGTCGTCCCGATCCTGCTGCTTGCCGGCGTACTGCTCCACAGGGACAGCAAAGGAAGCTCTCTTGGTGTTAGCACCCTTCTTCTTCCAGCAGGTCGGCAGGATGCGCCGCTCCATAGTGGAGTGTCCTGCACAAATAACAGAGATGAGGGGTTCATCTCGCATGGGATCCATCCAATCAGACCGTGAAAAACAACTCTGTGAATCCACAAAAAAACTTTTCAGGCTTTGATCTGGAGGTGGCGTGTTCTGACCCATGATCTGGACGAGGGGGTTGGCGAAGGAGACGTGCTTGGTGCTCGCTTTCGGGCGCCATGTCTTCAGTACAGCAGTGTCCTTTACCACCCCATCAGTGGTGGCCCTGCTGCGGTGACCGGTATGGCCGCCGCCGCGGTAGCGGGTGGAGCTGTAGCAGTCGTCCACTGCCCCGCGGCAGCGCGTCACTCGACCCCAGGAGGACTGGCTACGATGGCGCCGCACTCCACGGTGGAAGTTGTCGTTGTGGTCGTCGTGGTCGTCTCTGCGGGGGCGGTAGTCCCTGCCGGTGCGGTCGTCGTGCCCCTGCCCGCGGCGCCGCTCACCTAGGGAGTCCGGCGCGCCGTAGTTCCAGAGGAACTCTCGCCGCGGCTTCCTGTTGTTGGGCCCTCCTCCCCCACCGCGGCCGCCACTGAAGGAGAGGTCTTCCACCACATCCAAGTGGATGTGGAGCTTGTAGTCGTAGGCGCCCTTGTAGCCGCGTGGAGGGTCGTGGTAGAGCTCGACGGCGCCAGCAGCATGTTCCCTGTCAGGGTCAGTAATGGTGAGCAGTACCTTCTTCGGGATCCTACTTGGATTGGAGCACCAAGCCCATAGGTCGTAGGTGCGTGTGCGGTCTTGGCGGCGGGAGTGCCCCTCGGTGTAGTGGATGGCACAGTGCTTGCCGATGACCTTGCCCGCCACCTCCTCGGACCAGGCGTGCACCGGCAGTCCCTCAATGCGCAGCCTCACACGGTACTCCAGCCTGCTCTCCACTGCCCCCCGGCGTTCAGACCAGGGAGCAAAGTTGAACACCCGGCCCCTGCTCTGGACCTCCGGGTAATTCATGACGCGCTGGTACGCTCTGCTGTCGTTGAAGAAGACCAAGTACTGCTCGGGGTAGTGCTTGACCACCTTGATCTCGTGGCGGTCGATGTGCAGCTGCTCGTCGAGGGCGGTGACGACGTGGTGGGGGCCGGTGTCGTGGCTGTTGCCGTTTAGCCAACAGACGGCCGTCTTGTCGATGATGGAGTCTCTCTTGCGCTTGATGGTCCCAGTCGCCGAGATCGCGCAGACCTCCAGCTCCGGGCGCGCGCGTGGGTCGCCGGGGTAGGTCGCCATGGCAGCAGGCTCGCCCTTGGCAGCCTGAAGGAAGGAGCGGCCTGCTGTGGTGTGGGAGGAGAGAGGAGGAGCTTTGGCAGGTTGAGATGAGGACGGGCAGTGCTGGTGCTGGGCGGTGGCAGCTCCTTTAAACTGGTTGCTCCTCTCCGGACAGGCTCGAGCCTTGTGCCCCAACTGCAAGCATCTCCAACATTTAGTTCTGGATCTACAGTCTGCCACACTATGCTCAGTGGAGAAACAATTGAGGCATTTTCCTCTGACCAAGGCCCGGTATCGTTCCCTCCGCTGCGCCATCTCTTCTGGTTGGTGGAGTTTATGCTCTCCTCTTGAATGTGAGCCCAGCTTGCGCCACCAATACGCTGGTTTGACCTCCTGGAAACCATGCTCATCAGTGCAGTTGGGGCTCCATGAAGTTTCTCTGAGTAATTTTGATACTGGATACACTTGGGAATCTTTGCCTTGCTGTCGTCGGTCGTTGGGCCATTGATTGGGAGCAACACGAGAGTTGGAGACCTGGACCTTTACTCCCCTTGCCGTTGGACAATCTTTCTCCTGAAAAATCCTGCTGCTGCTTGAGCTGTGCTCTGTCTGTGCGTCCTGTCTCTGTTGTTGTCGTTCGCCGTTCCATGGCCTGTGGTCGACTTGATGTGATGAAGCTGTGATGTTCACCTCCCTTGAGGTTGAGCAATTGCCCTGCTGTAATTTCTTCCTTCTGTCCGAGCTGCAGTCCGTCTGGAGGGGATGCGACGACTGTCCTTGCGCCGGACGACTGGTAGTTGCCGCTGCTTCAATTCCTTTCCCCTTCTCTGCTCTGGTGAATCGTCCCTCCTCTGTCTCCATAACTGTGCTGCTGAGATTCTCGGTGGCCATGTGGTCATGCGAAGCTGGCGGATCCGGCCCAATCTTCTGGTGGTTGAGCCTTTGAATGATATCTCTGGTCAGGGGATCCTCCTCCGCGAGGCCGCCGTCGAGCCCCGTGCTGTCCTGCGCCATTTCGGGGGTGTACCTGGAGCTCTTGCGCGAGATCTGGTAGGAGGATGGCTGCTTCAGCGTGGATTGGGGCTTGGACGGTCGGGGCATCTTGCCGCAGTACTTCCGGGGGTGGCAGGGGCGTCGTCGCCGTGGGATTCCGGCCGGCGGGATTGGTGGATGGGGTTGGCCTCTTTACACACTCGATCTCCTCCGTCCCTGGCTGAATCAGGACGGCCGAGCGATGAAGCTGTAGATCAGCGCTAGGGGGATGTGGATCCGGCGTGGATCGGGGGGGAAAGGCGATGGAGCTAGGGGATTTGGGGGATTTGGGTGTAGATTGGACGGGGGCAGCGACGCCATGGGAGTCGCCTCTCTCGGGGGGGCGAGGTGGGGGGGCCATTCTCACAAGTTGGTATTAGTGAGCCACTTGATTTTAACATGTTTTTTTGAAAGACCAGTAAACGCAGTCCATCTGTTTCAAAATGCATCGCAGTCCATCTGTTTCAAAATGCAAAACGTTTTTTGTTCCAAGTCAAGTTTCATAGACTTTGACTAAATTTAAAAATATAAATGTGTTAATACCTACAATGCTAGATATATGCATTGTCGAGTTTCATAGAATTTGACTAAGTTTAAAATATATTGATATAGTATACTGCTGTATACTAGACAACTGAGCTAAATATTTTGTGGAGGATGATATCAAATTGATGGTGTGAGCATTGGTGCATTTTTCTATAAATTAGTTAACATTATAGTTTTATTTAAAATGAACTAAGAAGGCTTACACATTTTTATGAGATTTCAGCAGTAGCCAGTTAACCATAATTTATTCAAGACGATGCTATGCAAAAATTAGAATAGCCTACCATAAACCTCTTCGCTATAGCCTGCCCTTTTTATTTCGCACAAACTAGATCAAGACCTCTTCGCCAATCCCAATGGAGGGTTTCATTTTGTTGTTTTCAAGGTGCCACATCAACAAAATAGGAATGAAACTATGGATGAAACTCATGCTACAATGGATAGTTTTATTTTTGTTGTTTCATAGGTACCCCTAACATTTAATTCTATGACTCATTTAGAGTTGGAAACTGTGCATGAGGGGTTTCATCTAGATGAAAACTGGTTTCTTATCTCTCTTCTTTACTTCTATGCCACGTCATCAAAATATCCTATGTGGCATGTAATTTAATGTGCATGAAACTCCAATGAAACTCTCGTTGGGAGTGGTCTTATCACATTTTTATAGCCTGCCCTTTTTATTTCGCACAAACTAGATCAAGACCTCAGAAGCAATGCCGTACCGATCGAAGCACGACCAAAAAAGCGAGGAAAATTCGTGACAAGTATCTGCCTGGTCCAAACCGCCGCCCATTCATCCCCTCTTCTGACCTTGCTCCCTCTGCCCGCAACTGGGAACCCGATCTCGATTCCATCCCCACCCACTTCCATGGCGGCCGCCCTCTCTTCCTCGCGGCGCGCCCTCCACACCCTCCACCGACGCCTCCTCCTCCACCCCACTCCCTCGCCCGCCGCCGCGCGGCTCTCGCCTCCCACTCCCGCTCCCATCCCCCGCCACTTCCCCTCCTCCTACTCCCGCTTCTTCTCCACCGCGCGCCCAGATGTGAGGCTGGGGCACCGGCTGCTGCCTCCGCAGAGGGCCCAGCGGCTCGTGGGCGGGGTCAGGTCGGCGTCCACCAGCGCCCGGTCGAAGCTGCCGCCGCTGGGGCAGGGGGTGAAGGGGCTGGGGCGGCCCGTGGAGGCGGCGAGGAGCGCGGCGGCGCGGTACCGGGAGGCCGTCGGGCTGCAGGTGGAGGCCTTCTGGAGGCGCAACTACATGATCCTCGTCGGCGCCGGGGGCGTCATCGTCTGCGTCGCGCTGTGGAGGATCATGTTTGGCATTGCCAGCACCTTCGTCGGCCTCTCCGAGGGCATGGCCAAGTACGGCTTCCTCGCCCTCGCCACAGCCATTGTTGCCTTCGCCGTGAGTAGCATTCCCTTCTTCTCGCCCTAGCTCTGGACTAGCAAACTATGATACACTAGTGTGTTTGTGGTGTACTGGCTAACTTGGAATGTTGCTCTGTGACTCTGTTGATGGTTTCTGGCTGGTTACAATTAGGATGTTCGTTCGGTGCCCTGTAGCTCGTGTGCCTGTCAGTCCTGCTGTTCTGATGGTTCAGCTCGCTGTACTTGAGCACATCACAACTGTTCCGACTATAGTTGTTCCACTAGGTTATATTGATGATAAAAGCATTAGTGAACTGCATTAGGTGACCACTCTGTTGATCATTTCAACATCAACGACATCCTTGATGAGGCAATACATTATATGGATCATATGATGGAGCGGCATGCCCGAATGTTACATACCATACTAAACATGCTGAGATTGTTCTTTAGGGATTGGCAATTTGAAGCTTTATTTGGCAATTACTTTGATTTTTACTTAATTCTTAGTTTGCTGAATAACCAATTACCCTAGCTTGATATCGGTAGATATATCAAATATTGCAACTGTTTCATTCAATTTTCAGTCTGCCCACCAGATCTGTAATTCTTAGTTATGGCTATTAGGTAGCAATTCACCATGTGGATATTAATAGAGCTGTTATGTAGGCAGCAGATTACCTTGTTGGGAAACAAACAGAGAGCATATAACCCTGCAAGATGATCATATTAATAACAGATAATCATGCATTAGGTGTGCTCATATTACCATTCCTGCCATCATTTTATGTCATTTTTAGTGTATGTGGCTTAGATCCTATTAGTTTTATGGAAAAATTGCAAAGCCTGCTCAGCTGCAGCAAGGAGAATATGATGTCTGGAAAGCGTGAATTTGACTGCAGAGGATGGAATTCATTTTAACTGGAGATTATCACTGGAACAGTTCCTTTCTGCACAATGTAGCTTATGGGCTTATGGCTACTTTTCCTGAATAGTATTTGGGTTCACTCTCAGATGTTTTATCATGTTGAGCACTTATTAAAAGGTGTCAAGCACCTGAGCACCTTTACTTGACATATGATGCCTCATTTTTTGGGGGGACCAAATGGTTTCAATTATCTCTTTGTCTTATAGGCTATGTATGCCCGAGCAAGGTTGACCATAAACCCTGACAAGGTTTACCGGATTGCTATGACAAAGCTCAATACATCTGCTGCAGTCCTTGAGGTCATGGGTGCACCCTTAACTGGTACTGATGTCAGAGCATTTGTTATGTCTGGAGGGGGGCCAAAATTAAAGGACTTCAAATTTAAGCTTGGTGGTAAACGGTGCTTCCTCATCTTCCCCATCAAAGGATCAGAAAGAAAGGGTCTTGTAAGTGTTGAGGTCAAGAAGAAAAAGGGGCAGGTATTTTAGTTTCTTTCTCTATCTATATTAAACACTATGTCAGTACACTAGATTAAACATTTGATTTTTTTTATATTCACAGTATGATTAAGATCTCGGTGAATAAACAAAAGTTTGGACAAACATTGCAAAACAGAGTTAAATCAACCATCCACTCCTGCTTATTCCTTATGCATATAAGCAGAGCACATAACTTTTTCTTCACGTGTTTTAGTACTATTTTATGTCTGGAGAATTGTTAAGAGCTCTTTTGCTGAAATGAATGACAACAATAGAGTTATGATTATGAACAAATTTTGCTGGAAAGCAGTACTTTTAGTATTATTTGGAGAAACCTAGCATGTGAGTATGTGATCTAACTGATTAAGACATTGATGAAATGAGAGGGATAATCTTGAAGTTTGCTCTTTTCTCTGATAGCTTGTTTTCTGTTTTCTGACCTTTTTCTTAATCCCTTTGCAGTATGACATGAAGCTACTAGCTGTTGACATACCAATGGCATCAGGGCCTGACCAACGGATATTCCTTGTCGGCGATGAACAAGAGTACAAGGTGGGAGGGGGTTTGATATCCGAGCTGCGAGACCCAATCGTAAAAGCTATGGCTGCAGAAAAGGAGTTTGATTACCTTGATGAAAGAGAGGATGCAGAGGATGAACAGAGGGAGCGAGAGGAGGCTGAGCGAGAGGAAGCCGAAGCATTGAGGCGCGAGGAGGAAAGATTGCGCCAACAGGGTGAAGAACGGAGGCGGCGCGAGGAGGCTGAGAATCTGGAGAAAGCTACTTGACACAATTAACTGTACCAATTTTCCACCTTATGCATTGTTTTCTGCTTTTCGTTCCCAGCAATCAGTGTTTCCATAGCAAAGAGAAGATTGCATCTGGGTTTGAGTTCCTGGTAGGCGGTTCACCGTCACCATTCACAGCGTGTTCAAGAAAGTAATAATTTTGGCTGCACCTCAGCGGATTACTTCGGGGGTGCACCGTAATTTAGAGGTTACCCTTTTTGCTGGAGTTAATTCCGCACAAGCCATTGTAAAATGTTTCAATTCCATATCTGCCACATCTGGTGATCTGGGAATTGAGATGACCTGAACCAGTTTACCTGCTTCTTGGCGTGTTTGTGTTCTGCTTAAGCCATTAAGCTCTAAGAATTGTCGATGCTGATGCCTACAAAAGATTACACTTAACTGAAGTTTTCTTCTTGGCAGTTCTTTTTCCCTCATGGCATGGTGGCAACTGGCAACAAAGTACTTCATGTTGTTGTGCTGAAGGGGACTTCAGGCGATGGGTCTAACTAAATAGATATTCACTTTCAATTCAAGGCTCAAAGGGAAACATTAAGCTGCTCGCCATATTGTTCGTATGCTGTACAATAATGCAAATATACCACAACTTAGAACATTTTTGTTTCAGATTCAGTCCAAAAAAAATCAAGTATCTCAAAAATCGACATGTTCGCTTGGCTTATCAGCCACCAGCCAGCAGTACTTCAGTCTCACAACAAATCAGCATCAGCCAGCAGTACTTCAGTCTCACAACAAATCAGCACCAGCCACCAGCCAACCGAACAGGCTATAACTGGCAACAAAAACTGCAGACATTGCGCAGGATAGACGATTCAAATCTGGATCAATGCTACCAACTGGATTTTAGACTTCTCGTTTTACACTTTACTAGCTGTCCATTTCAGTGCCAGCCGTTGGCAATGGACAGCAGTGATTTCCTTTCTTTTAGCGCTATTCTTAAAGCACGTCACAATCATTCATTGATGACTTGATTACTGCCCGCTAATGCATCCACGTGAGCAGATCACGTGGAACGCCAAGCATGGGTTAATCCTGTGCTGACATCATCCATCCACTGATAAAGCCAAACTATCATCACTACAGACTTCCCTTCTCCCCCAACTCCGACGGCTCGGAACTCGGAAGGATTCCGGTCTCCGCCTCTCTGCTTTAGCGCCAAATCCATCCGCCTCTCCGATTCCAGCCTTCCAGGTGAGGAATCCAATCCTCTCCGGACTCCCGTCTGATCAGATCCACCAATCTGCTATTCCACGCCCAGTTCTTAGCCTTCTTGGGACCTGTTTTCCTTTTCCTTTTCGCAAAAATTCCATGGATTCGTGATGTTTTCAGTTCCTAAATTGGCCGGCGATTCCCTGGGTTAGTGATTTTATTCAGTACGGCTCAGTTCCGGTATCCTGAAGAGTAGGGGGCTAAACTAGATGCTGCATCTGTCGGATTATCGTCGTGTATCAGTGTACGGTAGTAGCATAAAAGAAAGGGGAAAATATTGAGACTGTTGCCATGATATGATGACGAGAGCTGAAGTGTCCGGTTCTTGTGATGTCGGGGGCGATTAGCCAATTACAACTTTTGGTCCTACTACTACCTCAACGTCAGAGCTTCAGAAGTAGAGCATCTATAGAGGATCCGGTTCCCATCACCGCACCAAGTAGTTGTCTAGAAGACTAGAAGTCTAGAACTGAAGCTCTTTCTGTGGTTGATATGTCAAGTAGTTGGTCAGAAAATGGGTCCTATGATCCTCACACCAGCAGATGTTTGGAGTTCGGATCATGGGTGTATGTTCAATATCCTGAGCAGCCTTTTGCTGCTGGTAGCTGGCGCTCTAATATTGTGTGCATTTAGTTTTTCTTTTTCTTTTTTGCCACAGTTTGCAGTTTGTCACAGACTCACAGTTTCCTGTTTGAAATTGTCTGATGGAGGTTGCAGTTTTGCCAGGCGCCAACAGTTGAGAATGGTACTGAAGCGCCTGATGAGATGCTGCTGTTGCTGCTGCACTGCAAAGGTCCGCTTTCTTGCAAAAGCACTCAACCCTACCCAATCGAATACTATGCCATTAGCACTGCGGAGGATTTGTTTCCCTAGATATTATTAGGTTTTTATTCTTGCTTCTCATGTTTCTCTGCCAAGACATTTCTGTTTTGAAATTTACAATTCGTTTTTGCTGCTTGGTTCTCATGTTTCTCTGCCTGGATGGCAGCACACTGATGATGAAGACAAGATTGATTTCGGAGGTGGCAATGTTCATGTCGTTACAAGCAAGGAGGACTGGGACCAAAAAATTGCAGAGGCAAACAAGGATGGGAAAATTGTAAGTGAAACATACTCCAGGTCATAAGAGAAAACATATGTTCAAAATGATATATAATGCAGACCTGAAGTTTCTCATGATGCCTATAATCTGATACATGGGGTTAAGCAATATTTACTTGACAATATACTGCTAGCTTATTATTTAAAAAAGGAACCTAGGACACTACTTGTCTTTCTTTCTTTCTTTTTTTAATAATAACACAAGCAGATCCAATGCATGCATACATGGAGGCTCTATTATTGTTCAAAATCTGTATCTCAATGGGAAACCTGAACTAGTTCAGCTCCTTGTTGTTTTTTTGTTTTGTGGCCATTGATGTTGAGGTTTCAATTTCGCTTTAGTATGTTGGTAAACTAATTAAATTGTATGCTACAATCGAGATCATTTTGCATCTGGCCTTGGTTCACTATTTTGTGCAATAGGACAGTTTGTATGGAGTCCTTTTCTAGACACAATCCACACAGTTCAATTATGAACAGGCCCATATCAATTACAACAACAAGCGTAAAACTTCCCTCCATGTTAGCGGTGTCCACTTGTTCATTTAGTATGTTACTTTCTGCTGATTAAGTGACCCCTATGTACTTCTAATTCTCTACGCACTTCTGGAAAACATTGACACTGTCGTCAACGTAGTCACCATCTTGGTGGAGGAAAAAGCCACACTAACTTCATGAAATGACATTTTAAATATTCTAAAAATAATAAGCGGAACTTATGCTTTTAATAATAAGCGGAATTTATGCTTATAAACTGAATCGTGATATTACAACCATAGATAAACGATGCTTTTATTACGGATCTTGTGCAGGTTGTTGCGAATTTCAGTGCTTCCTGGTGTGGGCCGTGCCGGGTCATTTCTACTGTTTATGCTGAGATGTCGCAGACATACCCGCAGCTCATGTTCTTGACAGTTGATGTGGACGAGTTAATGGTAAGCGATATTTTATCTAACTTCATTCTTCGTTCTCATATGCAAATAGTGTCAGCTTCTGGGGGCTCCCTGTTGTTACCAAGATATAATGAAGTCGTGTCTTCTAAGTCTGACAGTTTCCTCATGTAGAATGCCAATTATGTGATCCTGAAGTATACTAGAAATGAAAATTGTTTCTTGCATCACTACTCACTGGTGTTCTGTTAAGAGATCTCGTTGTCGTACTGACGCGGATCATTGGGCTACTCAGTGTTCAGTCTTACCGCACAAGAGCAATTGATACGCTTTGAAATTCTAACGCCTTTCTTACCTGAACTGTGTTTTGGCTACTGCATGTGTATGGCACAATCATCAGTTGATTCCCCCGTCTTTTTGCCTTTTGCTCCCCGCAGGACTTCAGCTCGTCGTGGGACATCCGGGCGACCCCGACGTTCTTCTTCCTCAAGAACGGGCAGCAGGTGGACAAGCTGGTCGGCGCCAACAAGCCTGAGCTGGAGAAGAAAGTTGCTGCTGTTGCCGGTGACGGTGGCGCCGCGCCTGACAAGGCCTGAGGCAGGTGACAGGCTGACAGGGGGACAATGTAGGCGGGTAACACCGTATCACCATCCATCGGCCCGCTCTATTCGTTCTATCCGTGCACTTCTTTCTGCCCGTTGTGGCTACCTGCATTGATCTGTGTGAATCGTGGTCTCTTCTCCGATGTGCAGACTGTACAGCTACTTGGTAATGATGTGCTAACATGACCATTTAAGTATCGGTTCCTGTGGTTACTAGTGGCAACTGGCAAGTACACGCACGAGTTCAGAGTTCATGATGTTACGGTGGCCAAAGAAACGGCACCCACGGGGAAAAGGATTTAGCGGGCCGGATTTTGGAGATAGTTTTTTTTTTTTTTGAGGGGTAGGATTTTGGAGATAGTTGGCCGGACTGCTGGAAGGAGGCCGTCACGTGTTGGGCTCATTTTGGAGATAGTGGGCCGGACTGCTGGAAGGAGGCCGTCACGTGTTGGGCTGATTTTGGAGATAGTGGGCCGGACTGCTGGAAGGAGGCCGTCACGTGTTGGGCTGATTTTGGACATAGTGGGCCGGACTGCTGGAAGGAGGCCGTCACGTGTTGGCCCAAGTAGTTCCGTTCACATGGATGATGGATGGATGGGGGACGGACTTTTCGTTCGCCTCCAGCGCGCGCTGCACGGGAAACCTATCTGCCTTCCGCTTCCGGAAGCCGGTAGCTTATGCATCCTCCTCCGTTAGATTTTACACCTTTACCGTCCGATCCTTCTGTCCATCTTCTTCTTTCTCGTCTTCTTCCTCACTGCTGCTTCTTCCTCGTGTCGCTGGACACCAAGGCAGGAGGGGAGGGGAGGTGTGTGGGCGGGGCGGTCGGCGACGAGGTCACCGCCGGCTAGAGTGGTGGGGGAGGCGACGACACCTAAGGTTAGGGTTTGGGGTTAGTCTAGGGGCTCCAATGTCCTCTGGACATAGAGGATGAGGGGACCGGGAGGCGGCGGAGGATCGGCGACGGTTGGACGGGTGGCGGAGGGCGCGGCGGCACAGGAGCACCGCCGCCCGGGCCGGGCAGGAACCTCGGGGGCGGTGCCGATGGCGGGGATGACGAGATCTAGACGTTAGGAAGGGCGGGTCGGTGGGGCGGCGGTGGTTGGTGGGGGGCGACGCGGCAGCCGCCGGCCGGGGTGGCGGCGGAGGAGATGAAGTTGGAGGCTACTGAGGAAGAGGATGAGCAGAAAATAGGCCTGAGTGGTCGTCTTCGTGACTTCCAGTTGCTAAGACCCCGCGCTGCATGGTTCGTGTGCCGTACAGCAGTAGATTTTTTTTAAGGTCCCGTGTGCCGTACTCCCTCCGTCCTAAAATAAAGGGTATTCTGGGTTTGTCCTAAGTCAAACTTTTGAAAGTTTGACCAAGTTTATAAAGAAAAGTATTCATATTTAGCAAATCAAATAATTAAAATATAAAAATATATTTTACAATGAGTCTATTGATGCTCATTGGGTATCATAAATATTTTTTTTTCTAGAAAGTTGGTTAAAGTTTATCTAGTTTGACTTAAGACAAAACTAGAACGTCTTATATTTATATTTTAGGACGGACGCGTTCGTGTGGCGTTAATGGCGTCTGTGTGTGCCGCGTGTTAAATTTGGTGGAGAATGAATGAACTGACGGACGTGGTGGACCCTACGAGCTGCGGAGCTGGTAACTAATCCACCGAGCGTGGCACGCGCTAGAAAAGTAAACCACGTGCGCTAATCCTCGCAGCGCGCGCAGGTGCGGGAGCAGAGCAGGTGAGCATCGACACGACTGCGCTGCGCTTTCAGAGTATCCGTGGAGCGCGACGGAACGGACGAGCGGTGCCCAAAGCCCGATCCCAAGCAACTGGAAGAGGGGTGGTCGCCTGGTCGGGGCTCGGGAGGAGCAGCGGCAGCATGGGCGAGGCTAGGCGATGAATGGCCAACACCTACCCCTTCACATCCGTACGCGCGCCGTCGCTCACGCGGCCGCGACACGTTTGGCCGGCTCCCTCGCCGCGCCGGCGCGCTACGGGCAACTTGCGTTGCGCGTCCAGTTTCCTCTGGAAGCCGATGGCCGTTGATCCTCCACGTTCTCTAGAATTCACCTGTTGACTGTTGTGCCTTTTTTTCAGCCTGTGCTCTGCTCTTCCATGGACATGTTTTTTTCTTGCCGGCTCATTTATAATTCATGGACGAACTGCGTTTGTACCCTGCGTCCCTGCCCCTACAGAAGTACAAGTACAGACTACAGAGAGCCGGTACTAGACGAGAAATTGGCGGCAGCGAACGAAACGCACGGCCCCGTTCTCTGTTGCTTTGAAAGCACCAAGGCCTGCCTCGTACTCGTTCGCTGGAAATACACGGAGGAGAATAGCGGATGATCCCACTCCCACACCCGGAGCACCGGACCCCGGGTGACACACTGACACCTGATCTGTGCTCACCGGCTCCCCTCCCGCGATGGATTTCGAAATATCCCGCGCGCCCGCCGGCCGGCCCGCCCGCGCCCCCGAGCCGTAGGCCCACTGTCACCCCGCCGATAGCGACGCTGCCAGTGGGCCCCACCCGCCACCCTCTCCCGTGCCTGCCGGGCGCCGGCCCGAGAGCTTCGTGGTTCACACACACCTCCCGCGACCCGCGAGCCGCGACTCGCCAGCGCGTACGACGCACGCGGGGCCCACTGCTCGGGCGTTCCGGGCCACACCACCCACGCGCGCTTCCGAAACTGCCCCCGCGACGCTCCGTAGGCAGTGGCGTCCGGTGGTGGAGTCTAGAGGGAGACTGGAGAGACGTAGCTGTAGCCTTCGTCACCAAAACAAAGCGCTTTGGACTTTTGGCCGTAGCGCTCTACGCTTTGTCACGTAGCGCTCCCTCCTTTCTGGTGCGTCCGCGGCTCGCCTTCGCCTGTCGTCCATCAGACCATCACCATGTGCTCCGTGTGCTCGCCTATTTCTCTTTGTTTTTCTCCCATTCAAAACCTTTTTTTTTTGCTCCGTACTGTTTTCCTCCTTTGCGCGGTAAATTAGGCCCCGTTTGGTTTGATGGGGTTTATCATAAGTTTATAAGCCTCTCATAAGTACATACTTATAATAAGTCTGAAAGAGTGTTTGGTTGAAGGACTTATAATAAGTCTCTATGATCTTATATGACTTTTATACCCTGCCTAAAGGAGAGAGAGAGTGGGAGGAGAGAGAATAGAGAGGGGCAGTAATGGGAAAGAGGGTGTTTTGGGGTGGGGACCATCCAAATAAGTCCCTATAAGCACCCTTGAAGGGGCTTATGGGCTTATAATAAGCACCCCAAATAAGCCCCAAAAGAAGTATGGGCGTTTGGATGAAAAGGTATTTATTTGGGGGCTTATAATAAGCACCTCCAAACCAAACACCCACTTAGTAGTGTTGGGTTCACTGGTTCAGCAAATAAAAACTTACCCTAGTAACCATGCTGTACATAAAAACATCTGATTGGATAGCTGCGTGTCTTTATACAAGAGTGGTACGCTCCCTTTGTCCAATGCACAAGGAAATGTGATACGCCCCTCCGGTCACAGCTGTAGATACAATTGACTAAGATTTTTTTATTATCAGAATCTTTACAAAACATAGTAAAAGTATGATTTTATGGTTTTTCTATTTTAGTCAAATGTACCTTCAGAATATTTTTTCACAATACATATACAACCACAGTTTCGACTTGCAAACTTGACCACCACAAAAATGCCACTAGCTTATTTACATCTGATGAAGCCACTAGTGCACTATCACCTACCAAAGGGAAACCTAGAGATGAGACTTAATAATTCAGGTCACGGTAGTTGCAAAAAAGTATGGAAAGATATCGTCAATATGCAGTGGCGAATCTAGGTTTTGGATTTAGAGGGGCTCTCATCTTTTTCTTCTTCTTTCATTTTTCTTCTTTTTCTCCATCTATTCTACAATGGAGTTCCTGGCCTTGTTTAAATCCATGAGATAAGGTAAGATAAGTTTTTCACGCATTTCGAGGAAGCAATTAAGCCTAATTAATCCCGTACCCACCGCGATTAATTAGGCTTAATAGATTCGTCTCGCGATTTCCCGTCCATCCGTGTAATTACTTTTATAATTAGATCATGTTTAATCCTTCAAATCTTCACATAAGAATTGCTACAGTAAAATACGCATGAAATTCTTGTGAATTTAAACACAGCCCCTGGCTGTAGGGGTGCTGGAGCCCCCTAGCCGGCTAGCCCCTCTGTAGAATTGCCCCTGTCAATATGGCAGTTGTGTGTGTTGAGGATTGTATTATTCATCCTCGCTGATATTCAGTTTGCACATTTTGAAAGCAATTCTCCGGTAGTCTGGTCCGTGCATTACTTGTGGATCTTGGTCACGCTTCATCGCTCTACGACTAGAAGATGAGCTGTTGGCCGATTGGTCCACATGCGTGTGCTTTCGTTGCAGTGGTAGGTCAATGGATAGATGCGATCGTTTTTTTTTTCTTCCGAACAATGACTCGACTCAACGTGATCGTGCATGGTCTGGATAGTTCACCAACAACAGATGGACTAAAGTCATCACGATGAACGCAGATTTCTCCAGATTTCATTGGAGTTTCCCCTCCAAGGATTGGAATTTACAAAATTCTTTTTATTGTATTTAGGCCCTGTTTGTTTCAACTTCTGGCGAGCTTTTCGTGCATAACCTGACTTTTCACTGTTCAGAGCTTTCCGGCTTTCGGATATATGAAAAGCTATGCACAAAAAGCTCGCCAGAAACTGAAACAAACAGCTCGAAACAAATGGTAGCCGTCGAGCCCGGCACGGAGCATCCAATGCTAGAGGCCGAAGACCCGGCACCAAAAATTCAAACATCGCGGCCGCGCCGCGTGGGTCCCAATTGCCCGTCACAGGTGTGTTCCACAGGGGTTAAGGCCAGTCTCAGTGGGAGTTTTATGGGCATTAAATAGGCTGCCATGTCAGCATTTTTGATGATGTGGCAGCATATTAATGAAGAGAGAGGTGAAATGAGTTTCATGGTGATGAAACTCTCTATACACAGTTACCTAGACAGCTTGTGTCTTGCATGTAGTCTAGGGAACAACAAGAGATGAAACTTTGCATTGAGAGAGGGTGTTTCATCATAGTTTCAAACATCTTTTAGATGATGTGTCACTCTAGGTAATTGTGTCCATGAAACTTCCACTGAGATTGGCCTAATTAACCCCTCCAGCTAACCTGTCACCATGCTGTTAACCCGTAACCCACCTGCCCCGGGGCCTAAACGCGTCCAGCTCAGCGTCCGCTCCCCGTTTCTGGAAACCGAAGGCCCACCGGTCAGTCACTGTCCCCACCCACGCCATGCACCATCTAACCCCGCGCCCGAGGGCACCGCCGTCATTTCGCCCTCCGCCTCCGGGGTCCGTCTTCCCCGCAGTTTAAAGAGGCGCCTCCACTCTTCGCCACCACCGGGTTTAAGGCCTAATCACTCTCGCTCGCAGGGAGCCTCTCGCCTCTGCTTCCTTCTCCTCTCCAGGCGGGGGGGAAGGGAAGACGACCTGCTGGATCGATCTCCTCCTCGGTATGCTCCCCCAGCCCTTCTCCCCGTTCATCTTTTCTTCTCGGTATGGCGTTGCGATGTTCTCGTTCCATCGCTCTTGGCAAGGAACAGTGATTTCTGTCCTTGCTTCTTCTTCTCGGTTACCGAAAGGAGATGAATTCTGTGTGTTTCGCATGTGTCCCTTGGGGTGGGATTGTACGTTCCATCGGCAATTTTTATTTTTGATTTTTTTTTTCAAACTTTCACATGTGCCATATATAGACTGTAGTAGTACTGTCGCTTGTTACTCACTCCACTCTGAATCTCTGATGGTGGATATGAGAAAGAAAAAAATAAGGCGCGGTGATTCAGGATTTTGTGCGCAAGTGTGGTTTCTAGATTCGTATTGCTATTCGTCCTGAAGCCATTTCATTTAAACAATAACTCACCAATTTTAATTTAGATTGACATCTTAAATCCCCATCGCTTTCAACTGATCAAAAAAGTAGTTGGTCCATTGATTACACCGAGCTTTCGTAATCCGTTCATGAGGAAAACTTGCTTCGACTTACTCAGATGTCACCATTACAAATCCTATCTAGTCTCTCTCTGAGGCTGCTAGTCTGCTAGGCTAAATGTAGGCGTGTATTGGTTCCTGGTACGTGCAGCCCCTTGCGGTTCGTTGTATGACGAGCAGATGGGGACTTCCTATCTGATGAGGGACAATTTTAGTTTTATATTGAAGGTCCTTCAGGGTAGTTTTGCCAGGTTGGTTCTAGAGCACATGCATATATGGCGACCATCTAGCTGGTGCATGTGCCTATTCAGAGTTGTTTGGATTAGGAGACCTGCGGATAGTTTTAGATGTTTGACTGATATTAGATTGTTTATGACCTCAATTCTGGAAAATTGATTGTATGAAAGAATTTTACTAAAAAAAATATATGTAACTCTCATTGGTAATTGTGCTTCTTGGATCCATTGTGTGCAACATCCACTCGTCTCTGGATACTACATAATTTCTGTCTGCAATTTTTTTCTTCAACTAGGCTTCTAGCTGTGTTCTTGAAGTATTGGCATCTTCACATGCACGACAAAAGTACGTTCAAGAAATGAATAAATAATACTATTCCAGAGAACCAAGATAGGTGTATCACTCCTGGCCTCTCTTGGAAACTACTGTTGAGATTAGAATGTACTAGATTATTCCCACTGTGATGTCCCCTCCTCACCCGATGCCTGCATGTGTCCATCTAGATGTAAGCTGGGGGGCCATGTTACGTGGATCACAAACAATTATTTTTTGTACTAAATTGACTAGTCTAGTATATCACTCAATTATTGGGTGGATATAGGTTGATAATAACTGAGGAGCTTAAGGTACTGCAAGTTTCAGCTGGAGCCCTGAACCTCTGATCCCTGCGGGGACAGAACAAATTTGCTGTCAATTATATGGGTTGTGCAAGTTTATTCGAGTTCATTGAGGGGGTGTTTAGATGTTGTTATGCATAGTGTTTTTATGCATTGGGTCGTGTGCCACAGAGAGGAAAAAGTGTATCGGGAAGCGCGTATTATGCAAAATGGAGGAGAGAGGGGATGAACTAAACACCCCCTGAATTAGATTCTCTCTCTTACCTAACAAGGGAGAGGTAGTTGTGACATCTTTTGTGCTGTGATATTTGATAACCAAGTGATAGCCATGCCTGTTCCATGAAGGAGTTTCCCAACTAATATTCAAACCTGAAAGTTTTGATGAATTTCATTTCCATCAGTTCATTCCAGACATGTAGATTTGCAGTGTCAACATGTTTGTCTAACTGATTTCTGCATGGCAGCTAAACATGTACTCCCCCATTTTCAAATATATGACGTTCTTGTCCTAAACGTCATATATTTGAAAATAGAGGGAGTACAATAAGCACCAAATAGTCAAAATTCATTAGTCTATAGCTGTCACATCATTCATAAAAAATGTACTTGTGTTCATTTGCACATCAAAGACTTCAATGAGATACTGTCATACTATCATTGTATATTTTTTTTCGCTTTGCTCCTCAATTCCACCATAGGTTGCTGATTCTGATCAGTTTTCTGGTCCCGAGGTTTCTGAAGAATCGTTGCTGATTGATTAGCTGATAAAATCATAATTGATGAAGGATATGATCTTTCCCATCATTTTGCTAACCAATCAATGTTCTGGTCCCTGCATTTTGGAGGCTGAGACGCTAAGTCCTTTTCATGACCCTCTGTAATATATGCAAATGGTACCTCTCTGTAGGTAGGCAGCGCAAGGCTGCTTCCTACTGATATGATTGCGAATTGAGTCATCGCATATTAACCTTATACCATGCACGGCATTTCCGCATTCTGTATTTTTATTTATCTTTGAGATTCGTGCGGATGTTATGGCCTGCTGTTTGCCTGTTTCTTTTTTATTGCCTCCATATTCTAACAGTTCTTGTGACATTGAAAGATTATATGTACCCTAAATTTTAATCTATCAATAACAGTACTAAGACTAGTCCACCTGTAGTTTCGTATTCTCATTTATGCTCTCTGTTAATCATGACCAGGTAGGTTTTCTTATTTTTGGTGAGAATGAAGCGCATGCACAGAATGCCAACGAGGAAGTCCCATTCATGGTGGTGGGACAGCCATATTAGCCCCAAGAACTCCAAATGGCTAGCTGAGAATTTGGAAGGTAACAACTCTGTTGTTTATTGAATGGCAATATGTACTGAGGCATTTATGTTATTTGCCAGGAAGAGCAGTCTGCAGTAACTCGTTCAATCTTCATGTATCATTTATATGTTTATCCGCAATATTTAATTATACATAGCACAACTTTTCTGACATCTTGTTTTCTGAACAAATAGAAATGGATAAGCGAGTTAAAGAGATGCTGAAGCTCATAGAGGATGAAGGTGATTCTTTTGCAAAGAAGGCTGAGATGTATTACCAAAGAAGGCCTTTGCTTGTAACCCATGTTGAGAACTTCTATCGCATGTACCGTGCTCTTGCTGAGCGCTATGACAATGTGACTGGGGAACTGCGCAAGAATCTTCCATCGTCACTGCAGTCTCAAGGTTCTGGTATATCTGAAACTGATTCTGAGACACAATCAACTTCCCCATCTCCAGAGCCTAACATGGAACAGAAGACACCAAAACAGAAGCGCAAAACAAGAGCAGTTGGCTTTGATGTGTTCCTTGGTTCTGGTGGAAGCTCAGATATCTCCAAGAAGGGAAGTGATGGATCATCATCTTCTTCTTCAGATTCTGATTCAGAGGTTGATGAAGCAAGTGAAGAAAATGGCAATGGGATTTCTTATATGATGAATGGACGGATTAGTGAGCTAGAAGAGGAGCTTCAGGAAGCAAGGCAACAAATTGAGGCACTTGAAGAAAAGAACAGGCGCTGCCAATGTGAAAAACTTGAGGAGGGTCTCAAACAAATTAGCAGTGAAAAGGAAGATTTGGCAGCTGCAGTTCTGGCAAATAAGAATGAGACTGAGAAGTGCAAGCAGCAGCTTGAGCAAGTTTCTGAAACACATTTCCATGAGAAGTCTGCTCTCGAGTCTCAAATTGAAAAGCTCCACGAAGTTGTCAAGAATTTGGAAGGAGACCTAGCAAATGTGACAGGACAAAAATTACAGCTTGAGGCCCAGGTAAAGGAGCTCGAACAAGCATCTCACAGCTTAGAGGATTCTTCTGCAGAGATTACAAAGTTACAAGAAATAATCAAAGATCTGCAAGCAAGATTGGCAAATGATACAAATGAGAAGAGCATACTTGAGGAACGTGCTGTAGAGTTCGAGCAAGTAAGTAGGCAGTTGGAGGATTCTAGGATTGAGGTCAGAGATCTACAGGCTACAATCAAGGACATGAAAGATGACTTAGGAAGAACTCTGCAAGAGAAAGCACTGCTTCAGGACCGTGTGAAGGATCTGGAACAGGCAACTAGTGACTTAAATGCCTCGCTTGCTTCTCTCGAGGGCAAGCTAACAGCCACAGAGGCACGGCTTGAACAACTCCATGCTGAAAAGGCAGAAGCTTCCCTTGGGAGTGAGAGACAGATATCTGAACTGAATGAAACCATTGCCGATCTTAATAAGAAACTTGAACTGCTGTCCTCAGAGAAATCTGCAGTCGACAGCAAGGTGTCCATTCTGCTGATTGATCTCACTACTCGTGATGAAAAGCTGAAGGAGATGGACATCCACTTGCATCAGCTGCATCTTGAGCATGTCAAGCTGCTCGAAGAGACAGAGGTCTCACGGAAGGCTGTATCAGACCTGCGTGCACGGGTGTCTGAGCTCGAGGAAGAGGTTGAGAAGCAGAAGCTCCTGATATCCGACAGCGCAGAGGGGAAGCGGGAGGCGATCAGGCAGCTGTGCTTCTCACTTGATCACTACCGCCATGGGTATGAACAGCTCCGGCAGCTCCTGCAGGGCCACAAGAGGCCCATGGTGATGGCAACTTGAGCGAGTAGCTTGTGCCTTGTGGGATCCTTGTACTCAGATGTTGGTGTGATGTGATTTGCCAATGTAATTTGTGCATCTCCTTTCCCCCTTCCCTTTTCTTCCTATATAACTTTGAGTGAACTTGGCTCTTCAGTTGCCTGAGCTATTGAGCTACTCGAATTCTGTGGCGTGTAATGTAATGAACTATGCATGATCATGGTATTCCCTGCTTTGTAGGTTCTGTTTGTTGCTCTTTGCTGGTGGCCAATGTGAGCTTGGGATGACAAATACTTTGGTTTAGTGATGACTGATGTCAACTACCCAACTGTGACTTGAGCCATTGGCTTTTGGCACTGTTGATAAGCTTCTTCTAACCTGGTACATATTAGGCCCTTAGTTTGCAAACTTGTCACATCAAATGTTAGGACACTAATTAAGGGTATTAAATGTGGATTAATAACAAAACCCATTTTATAACCCCCGGGTAACTTCGCGAGACGAATCTAATGAGCCTAATTTGGCCATGATTAGACAACGTCGTGCTACACTAAACAATCTCTAATGACGGATTAATTAGGCTTAATAGATTCGTCTCGCGATTTTCCGTCCATCCGTGTATTTAGTTTTATAATTAGATTATGTTTAATCCTCCTAATTTTCGATTTAGAATTGCTACAGTAAATTTCGTAAACTTTCTCACCGAACTAAAAAGACCCTTAGTATGCTGTAACATTGATTCATCAATCTTTACTGTACGTGCAGTCAGCTGATGGGTGTGTTTGGTTTGGGCCGGCAAAATTTTTGACGGTATTAAATGCATCTTTGATCGCTAATTAGGGGTATTAAATAAAGCCAGTTTACGAAAGTACCTTCACAACCCTGGGTTAACTTTGCGAGACAAATCTAATGAGGGCTTTGACCACATGATTAGATGATGATTACTGTAGCATTACTGTAGCAAATCATGGATTAATTAGGCTCATTAGATTCGTCGCGTAAAGTTGCACTCATTTGTGAAAAGGTTTTGTAAATATACTTTATTTAGTACTCCATGCATGCGAGATTCCTTAGAGCAAAATTTTTGCCCCGACGAACCAAACATGGTGACTTTATGATCTTGGACACGCTGATCAACTAATGGGACATCATTTTTACACCACCACCTTTTCTTACTGACAATACAAAATCTCAATTGGAACCAGAGAGGACAGTTTCAACATGATCATTAATGGGATCAAATAAAGAGCATAAGTCATCAATTACGGTTTTAGTGCTCGTTTTTGACTTGAGGCATGACAACACCCAAGAAAAGGCTAGAAGCTGATAAACAAAGCCCGGACATTTAATACACATTGGCAAAAGGATTTCACATTTTTAGTTACCTATGAAACATATTCGTACACTACCATTTCAGTCACATATTAGGATTTTGGACAGATAAAGTTACAGAACAGTTTGCATACCAAAATATAAATATTGCAAGGTAATAATAATCTCCACAAAAAATAGTAAGATGAAGATATTGCATGAACAAGAGATAAAGAGAAACCGATGATTCCACTATACTCTATGATCAAGTTTCTAAATCTGTGTATAGGAATTTAGAATGGTAAAGAGTATCCATTATTCAATCTGGGATTTTAACTCTCCTTTGGCAATTTTTGAGACAAAATGAATGGGAACTTAGCTTGAAGCCTTGAACAGAATGCTTGGATAAATAAGCACCAACAGATATCCAGGGTCTCAGACAGCAAGGTATCAGTACAGGACTGCATGCGCACTCATCAGGATCTGCTCGTACGTTAGACACCAGCACAACTATAACAATTTACATTCTAAATAATCAACAGGACTGCCACCAAAACATGAAGACAATCGCTCATCCCAAGGTTCGAGAACTTAACATGGTGGCATTGGCACCATAACTATATATTTCAATCGTTCAAAATAAATCTGCATCAGAGAAAGATAAAAGACAAACTGATTGCAACGTTTATCATTTTCAATCTGCAGAAATGAACACATGATCGTCACCCAAGCAACAACAATATTGCAAGAAATCCGATTAGCTGCTGAAAATTCGTTTAGCATGATCTGTAACTAGCAGTAATCAGGTGAGGCCATTCTATGTATCACCGATACGCGATACGGGTACGGCGATACGTCGATACGGCAAATCTCTAAAAACAGGATACGCCGATACATCTAGTACATATAAATAAATAAATATTTTCTATTTTTCTCAAAATAAAAATCACAAAAGTATACAAAATAAATTAAAAATAGTCATACACAACATGTCCAGCCATACAGGAGAAGCAAAATGTGAGAACAAGAAGAGGCAAAGAGAGAGAGAGAGCAGTCACCGGTGTTTGGATGTCGTATGCTGGGTGAGGTAAAGAGGGGTCTTAAAATCTAGGCCTTAGAATAGACCGGTGTTGATGGACTTCAATTTCAACTGGTTCTCAAAATGATAAGCTGTGGCAAACGTATCGGATGACAGATGGCGTATCGGCAAGTATCGGGCGAGTATCGAGAGTTAAATTATTTATTTTTAAATCGTATTAATCCGATACGCGTATCGGGGCATATCGGACGCGTATCTAGACGTATCGGCGTATCGGCCGTATCGGATACGGGTACGGCGAGGTTCCAGACGTATCGGTGATTCATAGAGGCCATTAGCTCAATCAACAGAACATAAAGAAAACAGAAGCAAACATTTTCAATATCAGAGTCTCCAGCGCAACACATCCGGCAAACGGCTCAAACCTCCGCTCAAGAGCAAACGACCAATTAAGAAAACGCTTGAACACGAAAACTGACGACCGCTCGTAGGTTTCTATCGTGCTAGTTACCCGAGGACGCCAATACCTCTCGGGTCTGGGCTGACTCATGAGAGCGACGCTGGCCGCTGGCATGGCGGAGGACGCCGACGATCATGATGTCGGCGCGGAGGACGCCGAGGAAGTCGGCACTGAGCACGCCCCTGCTCCCTACAGCCACGAGGAGGAGGAGGTGGGAGCAGCGGTCGTAGACGAAGGAAGAGACGACGCTGCGGCTTCATACGCGGACGACGAGGGGGTGGGGCACTACTACAGAAGCCGCATGTAGTCTCAGTCCCCAACCCCAACTGGCTTTAGTCCCGGTTGTTGAACCGAGACTACACCGGCGGGACTAAAGGCCTCGACCTTTAGTCCCGGGTATTTACCCGGGACTAAAGGAGTCTTTAGTCCCGGTGAGACACACGAACCGGGACTAAACAATTTCCAAAAAAAATAAAAAAACTGGTTTGTGACCGCTAGCTCCATCCCGTGCAGCTCCGGCTAGCTCCAATTTCACATAGGATAGAATCAAATCCGAGCATCCGCAACAAATCATTCACAACACATAATGATTCATTCACAAATCAATCACAACACATGATGATTGATTCACAAACATTTACAGATTCGTTGACCCAATCGAATTCACAGCACAAAAGTTCATTCGATTTGATTCATTCCAACACAGGAGGATTCATCGGAAAAAATCACTCAAAAACAAATTTCATCCCCTAGCTCACCGTAGCCGAGCCGCCCTCCCGCCGCGCCGCTCGCGCCACCAGGCCGCGCCGCCGTC
>CM014274.1:86315930-86330766 GCA_004135705.1 Alloteropsis semialata
GCCGCCTCCGCTGCTTGCTGGGCCCGCGCCGCCTCCTCCGCAGCGGCCCGATTGGGGCGTCCGAGGCACCAGGACGCCCGGTGGCACAAAATCTCGTGATGAGATATGAGATATCTCCGCCCGTCGTCGCAGTTGGGACAAGACAGAATGTATGGGCTAGTGAGCGATGGCGTGGGGACCCAACCACGGTGGCAAGGCATGCCGGCGACGAGGTGGCGGCGGTGGGCTGGCTTGCGGAAGGTCGCGGAGTTCTAGACTAGAACTGGCAACCGGAAGGGGAAATGGAAGGGGAGGTGGTTTGGTATCGTTGGGCGAGGCCGCGAGGGGGCGAGAGGCGGTTATTTATTGGGTCCCTCTAGGATTGAAGAGGCACCGACTTTCTTCTCTCCTCGGCGTTCCTCCTGCTTCTCAGGAAGGTACTCCCCCGTCCCACAATATAAGCATTTGTTGACTTCGATTGATCACGTTTGACCATTTGTTTTATTCAAAAAATTTATAAAAATATAAAAACAATTATGATATACTTGAAATATATACGATGATAAAACATGTCATAACAAAATAAATAATATTTTCATAATTTTTTAAATAAGACGAATGGTCAAACGTAAACAGCAGAAGTCAATAAGTGCTTATATATTGGAAAGGAGGGAGTACTAACCGTACTATTCCACACCTAGTGTCGTCCTAGTTGCTCCCATAGACCATGCCGTGGTGGGCTTGCTGGAGCCATAGAGCATGGTGCTGATGGCCATCGACACACCACGGGTCCCTGATTTTTTTATCGTGCTTTAGCATCTTTTTCATTAAAAGGAAAACCACGGTCCCTGATGGCACCAGTTTTCTGTAAATAATCTGTTGTGGAGTTCATTTTTCAAATGACGGGGTCTTGCCATTCATAGTTTTTTTTTAACAAATGTCGTTCACAGTTTTAGAGCAAACGATTCTAGGATCAACAATTCAACATCCTTAAGGGAGACATCCATGGTGGTTCTCAAACTCATTGTCAGAAACTAAGAAGCTGGCCCTATTTGGCAGCTGATTCTCTGGTGAATCCGGCAGGAGCTCTGCCAATTATTTTTTTATACAAAGAAGTGATTCTCTGCTGATTTTGTGAAATGATTCTCTCAAATGAACTAAAAAGCTGGGAGTTGAAAAAGATAGCTTGGTGCCCTTATATCCTTCTACATTGATAAAAGGGAAATGCAGGTATCCTCCTCTGACGCTCCCGCGGGGCGCTCCGGCGGCGACTCCGCCTCTGAGCCGGCGCTCGGGGAGGGGTCCGGCGAGGAACCGCCAGACTACCCCAGGCTCTCCTCCCCCTCTCCACCCCTCCTCCCCAACCCCCCCGGCGTCCCACCCCGTTTTTCCCCTCTCGGCGCAACGGTGCCGTGGCCGTGTCGTCGTCCTCGACCTCAGCGGCCGCTCGGTGCGGCTCGGCCCAGGACAGCAACCAACCAACACCACAACGCCAACAACAGCGACAAGCTACGTAAGCAGCGACGGCCACGATCCTCCGCTTCTGCGGCGCTGAGGCCCTCGCCTCCGCCGCGACGTCGCCATGAACGCCCAGGTACGGCCTTCTGTGCACGAGCTCTCAGTTGGTTCCATGCTCTAGAAGTTCCGGCCCGGCCGCGGTGTGAGCCGTCGCCTGACTGCCTGTTCTTCGTTTGTGCTGCTCGGGGTTCTGGCTTGGTGACCATTGCTGATGTTCGGAAGGTGCTGGACTTCAGTTTCTCCTGCCCTCCTTTCCGTTTCTCGGTTCTTGCTCTCCCGGGAGGAGTTTTCGCTACGGCGGCCGCTTCCGGCAACCTTGCCCGGTACATTGTTGTCCAGGGCAGGTGCTCTCTCGGCGCTCTTTCGCTCCTCCTTTTTCCCTCCTCAGCGGCTGCCACTCTTTTCACTGCTCAAACTCCGGCGCCCGGGGTGGTCGACATCGGCGTCGCCGTTGGCACGGCTGGTCCGCGACCGAAAACGTGCAGCCATGTTCACCCTGCTTCCTCCTCCTCTGCTCCACCGCCGACTCCGGGGGAGGGTGACGTCAGCTCCTCGGCGGCCGCGGCATTCTCGCAAATTCAAATTTGCGGTCCGCGGGCCGCTCCCTCCGACTTTCTTGGGCCGGCCGTCAAGGCCCAGGCCGCTCCCGCCTTCAATGCTCACCCGTCCCCTACCTCGAGCAACTCTCCCGTCCTCTCTGAGCGCGCCCTGAACTGTGCCGTGAACTGTTCTTGGTCCCACGCGATCTCTGCGCCCCATACCTCCTCGGATTGCTCCGGGACGGAGCGCTCTTCGGACGAGAGCTTCAATGCAAATTCAACGATCCTGGACGATGTGTCTTTTCCCGCGCTGATCGGGAGCCCGCGTTCCCCGGTCTCCGTCGCCGTGCCGCACGTCACCACCCCACGTCGACCGTCAAATCCACGATCGGCGCGGCCATACCTCGAAGCTTTGCTCTCTACAGCCCGCCCCCCCTCGACCGCCTTTAAAAGCGCAGTCCCAGGGAAGCATTCGTCGCACACAATCCTTGCCCTCTCTACGCTCCAAGTGTTTCGGCTGCTTCGCTAGTGATCACCTGATCGCTGCGTGCCGCGATCCCATCCGTTGCCGCGACTACCGCCGCTACGGCCACCTCAGCCCAACCTGCTCGATGGCGGGCTCGTCGTCGCGGTCGCTCTGGAGGCGATACGTGGCGAGCGGCTCTGAGAGCGAGGACACCCCCTCGCCGCCCCGTAGCTAGCCGCCTCCGACCGCACCATGGGCGTTCTCCGGTCCCGCCATCCGTCGCTCCCCCACCTTGGACTGGCGCGCTTCTTCAGCCGCACCAGTTCGGCTTCGCTGCTCCTCCCCTCCACCTTCCACCAGAGGGCGCAGTCGGTCTCCCACTGTCCGCTTCGCCCACGCCACTCCTCTTCCTCCCTCCCCCACCAACCCACCCGGAGCTTGGCGCGCTGCCACCCCTTCCGCCCCAGCCCGTGCTGCTCCCCCTCCAGCCGCTGATGGCCACGAGTACGTGGAGGTCCACATGCCCTTCATGGACCTCGAGCCCAGCCATCGGCTGGCCTACGCTCTCATTGAGCCCGAGCGCGCCGACCCCGGGAACTTCATCCGGCTGGCACTGGAGCGCCATGGCGGCGACCCCCCTATCCGGCTGGCCCCATCCTCCTATGGGGCCATGATGGTTGTCTTCCACCAGCCTTTCTACAGGGAGATCGTTGTCTGCCGGGTCCCATTGAGCTGGACGGCCACCGCTTGAGGCTGGTCCGGCACGAGGAAGCAGATTTCCGCTTCACCTGCCACTACAGCCGGCTCGTCGAGATCGCGGCGACGCGGTTCCCCCCCCCCCGAGCACTGGCATGAGGAGGGGATCCGCACTGCTTTCCACGCTCTTGGCCGCGTCTGCTGCGTGGACAAGAACTGCCTCCGGTAAGTGGATGGTCCCTTCGGCTGCAGGGTGGCGGACTACTCGGCCGTTCGCGTCCTCGTGCTCCTGGACGAGGGGAAGGTGGTGCCGCCGCACATGGTGGTGCGCAACCCCCGTGGGGGACTGGCCGGCATTGCGTCGCTGCGGGTTGTCGCCGACTGGCCGCACCCCCGGCGCTCCGGCCCCGAACGACCACTCCTTCTCCGACCAGGGCGGCGATAGCCCACCGCGTCACGGCATGGCCTCGCCTGGCGCCCCTCCGCCTTGGAGCTCCCCAGGCACGGGGAGGACCCCTGGGGCGGCGCCAGCCAGGTTCGACGCGTCTGCTGGGCCGTCCTCGCGCCGCAACAACTGCCGCGCGCTGGGGGCGCTCCTGTTCCCCTCGATCCCGCTGTGGTCTCTAGGGGAAGGGGCGCTCCAGGCGGTGTCCCGCGCGGCGGGGATGGCTGGCATCCTCCGTCTCGTGATCCGTGACCTGCCTCCTCCAAACCGTCCTCACACTCCTCCGCCGGTTTCTCCCCGGGGGGAAATCTGCAATGATGAGGGCTCTGCTGACCGCTCCCAGAACCGCTCCCGTGCTCCCTCCCTCAGTGACCTTCTCGCTGAGGAGGAACACGAGGTTTGCATGAGGCGTCGCCGCGCGCATCGCAAACGCGCTGTGGACAGTGCGTCCAAGGTGCGCCGTAGCCAGCGGTTGGCGGAGAAGGAGAACCCCCTGTTCGAGACTGCCACTACGAAGGCGGCCCGGGTGCAGATGGCCAAGCTCGATCTTTCCAGAGCTTCTAGGCGCATGAAGGCCGCGATGGAGTCCTCTGGGATTCTTGAGCGCCCACCTCCTGCCCGCATTCCCTCCCGCAAGCTCAGGTTCCTTGGCAAGATGTGCGGGCTCTCCGGCTTCCAGCATGCGGATGAGGAGGCTCCCCCCTGTGTGTGATGGTAGGTCATGTTCGTGCTCGGCGTGTGCTGCGTGATGGTGTCTGTTGTTCTCACGCATGCGTTGTCCCCCCAAGGTGTGTTTGGGCGCGGGTTGTACCTGTCTTTTCTTTCTGCATGTTGTGGTTGGGGTCCCGGTGTCGTGGCGGCCGGCGTGATGTGTTCGCCACCTGTACCCCTGTATCCGTGCTCGGTTTAACCTGTCTGTGGGAGTCCCATGGTAGTTTATGTTAAACCGCTCTCTCTCTTTCTTTTCGTGGAATGTCCGCGGCTTGGGTCAGGAGCAACGCCGCGCTGATGTCTTGTGCGAACTCTCCTCCTCTCGCCCCCATGTTGCTTTGCTTCAAGAGACGAAGCTCTCCCCTCTCAACCAGCCCCTACCCTCTTCTTTTCTCCCGGTCCGACTGAAAACGCATGCACGGATGGACTCGGTTGGAGCGTCCGGGGGCATGATCACGGCATGGGACTGCAACACTTGTGCTTTGATCGATTCGATCCTGGAGGCCCATAGCCTGACCACCCGTTTCGCTCCGGCGGCCGACGGCAGTGGTTTCTGTGTCTCCAATATTTACGCTCCCACAGCCCACGATGAAAAGGCCGGTTTCCTCTCGGAGCTGGGCTCTCTGGCGGCCCAGATCACCGGTCCTTGGCTCCTCATGGGGGACTTTAACTTGCTGCATTCCCCCGGGGATAAGAACAACGATCGTTTCAACGCCGTTGATGCTGCACGTTTCAACGATTTGATCGCCCAACTCGGGCTAATTGAAATCCCACTCGTTGATCGGCTCTATACGTGGTCCAATAAATGCGAAACCCCCACCCTAGCCCGGCTTGATCGTTGTTTCATAAACCTTCGCTGGGATGAGCTCTTTCCCAACACCGCCCTCTCCTCTCTAACCCGTTTCGCCTCTGATCACGTTCCTCTGCTTGCCACTGCTTCCTCCTTCATCCCCAAAACCCCTTGCTTCAGATTTGAAAATGCTTGGAACCTGAACCCAGCTTTCAAAACAAGGATGTCCAGTGTACTCCAAAACCTCCCTGAGTTGGCATCCAGTGAATTCAGTGCGATGGCGAAAATTTGCCGGCGCGAATGCAGGGCTTGGTCTAAGCACCAACTTCCTTTGGACCAAAAAGAGCGTGATATCAAACTCCTCATTGATGCGCTGGACCTGTTGGAAGAATGTCGCACGCTGAACCCTGATGAAACTGCCTTGCGTTCCGCTGCTTTTCAAGAACTGCAGAATGTACACTACATGAAACTGGCGTTCTGGCGCCAACGTTTTACCTATCGTCTTGCTGTTGAATGGGATGAGAACTCTAGGTTCTTCCACGCAGCTGCGTCTGGGAGACGGCGCAAAAACACGATTCAATGTCTTGAGCATGATGGAGCCTCCTTCCGTTCTCACGCCTCCAAGAGCATGATTCTGCACGACTTCTACTCCTTGCTCCTTGGATCAGAGACTCCCACAAGTTGGAGCTTTGATCTCGCAGATCTTTACCCAGACATGACGCTAGCCAACGAGAATCTTTCGCACCCGTTCACTGACGACGAGATTTCCACCGCCTTATTCGCCATGGACATGAACGCTAGTCCAGGACCCGATGGTTTCGGTCCTGCCTTCTACAAATCTTTCTGGCCTCTCCTCAAACCGCACATTCAGCGTCTTTGCTCGGCTTTCCATTCACACTCCCTGCGCCTGGACGGCCTGAACAGGGCACACTTGGTCCTTCTGCCCAAGAAACAAGGCGTGCTCTCAGCTGACGGTTTCCGTCCAATTTCTCTGCAAAACTGCCCCATGAAGCTCCTTACAAAAGTCATGGCAAACCGGCTCAAACGCCATAACTCGGTGGTGGTTGACGCGGATCAAACAGGTTTTGTTCGTGGCCATAGCATCTCAGAGAATTTTGTTTATGCCGCCGACCTCCTTAGCTGTTGTCACAAGCATGGCGCGCCCACTGCGATCTTGAAGCTTGATTTCAAGAAAGCATTCGACTCCGTGTCGTGGGACAGCCTGGATTGCATCCTCCATGCCCGCGGCTTCGACTCACGCTGGCGCCTGTGGGTCAACCGCATCCTCACAACAGGGAAGACCGCGGTGCTGTTGAACGGTGTGCCTGGCCGATGGATCACTTGCCGAAGGGGGCTGCGCCAGGGCGACCCCATCTCCCCTTATCTCTTCATCATCGTCGCCGATGTGCTTCAACGGCTCATTCGCCGGGCCTCCGACCGTGGCTTGCTCCACCACCCGATTGATGGCAGCCTTGCCTGTCCCGTCCTCCAGTACGCGGACGATACACTGATTTTCACTCGTGGGGATTTGCAGTCCATGGCTACTCTCCATGGGATCCTTGACGAATTCTCCAACGCCACCGGCCTTACCATCAACTTCCACAAGTCCACCTTTATCCCTCTCCACGTTGCCAACAACGTTGCTACCGGCATGGCGGCCATCTTGGGTTGCCAACTCTCCTCCTTTCCCCAACAGTATCTTGGCCTCCCGCTCTCGCCGCACAAGCTGAAGATTAGCGACTATCAGCCGCTCGTGGATTCTTTTGACAAATATTTGTCCGGCTGGAAGGCACGCTTGCTTTCTACGGGAGGACGTCTTACTCTGATCAACGCTGTTCTTGGGAGTCTGCCCAAATACTACATGTCCGCTCTTCTGCTTCCCAAGACTGTCTGCAAGCTCCTTGATGCTAAACGCCGCGCTTTCTTATGGACCGGGGAGGAAAAATGCCATGGCTCCCAATGCCTCCTTGCCTGGGACCAGGTTTGTTTGGACAAAGCTGATGGCGGGCTTGGAATCATAAACTTGGAGGCACACAACCACAGCTTACTTCTCAAGTTCGTCCATCGGCTCCTCTCCCCGGAATCTCTTCCTTGGAAAACCTGGTTCCTTCACCAGATTGGTTCTGCTACGGGCGAGCCGTCCTCGGACACCTACCTCACACGTCTTCTTCAGGAACAGCTGCCTCGCTATCAGGTTACCACCACTGTCCAAATTGGTAATGGGCGCCACACCTCTTTCTGGCATGACGTCTGGCTCCTCGGCGCGCCCATTGCTGAGATTTTCCCAGCCCTCTACTCCCACTGTCGGGATCCCGCTGCCACTGTCCATGCCTTCCTCTCGACACCGCTTGTGTCGCAGTTTCAAGCACGACGGACGTCGGCAGCGGCAGCTGAAATGTGCATCATAGAGGACTGCCTGCGGATGCTTTCTCTGAGCGACCACGAAGACGTTAGGGCCATGGCTCACCCGCAACTTGGCCCTTTTAGCTCACAAGCAGCGTACAAACTTCTTCGCCGCCCTGGCACTCCAACGCCGGATGTCCTGCTTTACTGGTCGACCAAACTACCTGTAAAGGTCAAGTTCTTTGGTTGGTTATTCCACCATGATCGGCTTAATACCAGAGCTAATCTTCATCACAGAAACATCCGCGCCCTGCCAGACTCTATGTGTGAGAGCTGTCCACACACCTTGGAAACCTTGGAACACATTTTCGCTCACTGCCCGATCGCGCAGGAAGTTTGGCGAGGCTTGCTCTGCCGGTTACCGGCAGCAACCTCAAAACCCCTTGGCTTGTTGAGGCTCTTGTGTCCTTGCCGGACGATCTCAAGACCGACATCCTCCTTCTGGTCTTATGGCACATTTGGAAGACGAGGAATGCTCTGATCTTCGACAAGACCGCTCCAGTTACAACCGTGACCTTGCGATGCATCGTGAATGACTTGGATAGCTGGGCCGGCCGTTTCAGGAAGAAGAAGCCGGAACTCGCGGCTTGGCGCGCTTACATTGATTCACATATTTAGCAACTCTCTCTCCTCCCCCTGTTGTAATCTCCTCTTCCCCTCTCTTGTACTCGATTCAAACATTATTGCTTTTTGCATAATGGGAAGTAGGTGGTGATCTTCCCCCCCGAATTTGGTCGAAAAAAAAGATAGCTTCTTCTGATTCTGTGAAGTGATTCTCCATCCTGACTTTGGGGGGTCTATGCTAGAGAATAAAAAATTACTTTCAGCCACAAAATCACTTCTATCAGAGAATCAACTCCCATTGATAATCAAAATCAGATAAAACCCTACCAAACAGACCCTTAGAGTTCCTTAAATATATTTAAGTGAAATACATGAACTGTACTCGAACTTGTCCTATTATATCGTTTGGGTCATTCGGGTCCTGAGCTCTAAAAATGTACTTTTAGATACTCAAACTTGTCCCAAGGTATCGTTTGGGTCCATGAGCTCCCAAAATATATTATCAGGTCCTTGAATTCGTTCCAGGATGTTACAGAAAGTGCATCTAAGCCCCCTAGGTGAGTTTTGGTGGATTGAGTGACAAAACGATTAAAGGACTAACATGTTTGTTAAAGATTATGAGCAGGAATTAAATTATATATTCACAAGACACTATTGTTCATTGGTTGAATACAATGTGGATGGCTCATGTTGACATGAATAAATAAGTGATCGTCTCATTATGCATAATTATGATAGTTGGCAAGCTATGGTACATTAAAGAAAGAAGACATGATGACATATGTGATATATTAGTCTCTAACTTGATGGAAGCTTGTTTGATATTGATATGGGATCTTTTAGATCATGTTGGATAAAAATGTTATATAGTGCAAGTTAGGTTGAATGGACAAGAGACATGGTGATCATTCTTGGTCTATATTTGAAGAATGACTTGCAAACAAGACATGATGAGTTTGGAAGAAATGAAAGGTCAAAGTAAAGTGGATATATTGCATATCAAAAATTGGTGTTCATTGTTGATACAAACTAATGGGAAGCTATATGAGACGCAAAGATGAAGAGGTGTAATTCGGGATAGTGTTTCAAGGTACTAAGTAATGTGTGATCAAGTTGCGGACTTGAGTCATGTATCTTTGCTAGGGTGATGAAACTTTCTTTGGATTTCAACTTGATGAATCTTGGACACATTTGGTGTTCATATTGGCAAGTATCAATCTTTTTAGAAGTATGTTGTGAAAAGTGAATTGGACTAGAAGTGGATTTCATTCAAAGACAAAGGTTCAAGTCACTAGCTCAAGGTTGAAGTGCTCAATTCAAAGAGACAAGGTTGGATGCAACTCTCAAGTGGATATGTTGATCAAGTATGGCATGGTTCTAAGTGAAGAAGCTCAAGTGCATCATTTGTATTTATATTTGATCTTGAGTATAGGTATGCTGTACTATCAAAAGGGATGCATCACAAGAAGTCTTATTGTCTAAGTGCTCAAGGAACCCATGTGAGTTGTTGAGAGACACAAAAGCCTCACGTACACATTCATAGGTTTTGCCAGCGCAAAACCGGTGGCACCGGTTTTGGAAACCGGTAGCACCGGTTTTGTGTCAGACATTCCAACGGCTAGTTCTGTTTGAATTTCGGTGGCACCGGTTTTAGGAACTGGTGGCACCGGTTTTCACTGGGTTTCCAACGGCTAGTTTTTGAGGAGTGGAGTATTTATAACCCACGACCTCCCCTTTGCTAGCTGCTGTTCCTGAGGTTGCTGGTGTGCTTCCCTGCCATTCCTTGCTAAGCCAAAGCCATTCTTGCTCTCCCCAACCCCTCTTTGTGAGGTTGCTTGGTATTGTGAGATCAATTCGGTTGGGTAGTAGAGAGACAAGCCATTGTGAGAAGATTGAGAGCACTCAAATACCTTTAGCACTGCTGGACTTCATCAAGCTTGTGTGATTCATTTGTTATTCTCAGAGCTTTGCTCCTAGACGGCTAGGTGTTGCCCATGAGGTACCAAGGTGTGGTGAGATGCGGGAAAGTTTGTGCAGGTCGTGCTTCGCCTCCGAAAGGGAAGAAGCGAACTAGTGGAAGGAGGAAATAGCTTGACCTAGTGTGGTCGCATAAGCTTCCTCAGCGGAGAGTAGGATTCACTGTGCCTTAGTGGCTGCTCGGTGCAAGCAGTGAATCCGAACTTCGGTGAAACAAATCTTGTGTCTCCCCGCTGGTTTGACCTTCTTTGTGCATATATTGTTTTATAGGTGAAGTCGCTCGATATTGTTGTATCTGTATTTTTGGGTGCAGGGACTTGGAGATATACCTTGGAAGGACATTTCAATCATCATCTCCAAGTTTGGTTTGATTCCGAGCTCTAAAACATATTCTATCTATTTGGGGGTTCACTGCCAGGGCAAAAACCGGTTTTGCAAAACCTGTGGAACCAGTTTTGGTGGCAGTGCACTATATCCGCTGTGCTAGGCGTTAAATACTCTTATTTGGAGATTCCAAAGATATATTTAGAAGTTCATTTATTGAATCTCCAAAGGTGTTATTTGGAATATCCAATTGTCGCTAATAAATTTGTTTTAAGTGGCAATATTTTCAGGACTCGCCTATTCACCTCCCTCTCTAGGCGACATCAAGATCCTTTCAGTCACTCATGTTCATAAACTCTCAAAATGTGTTTTTATATCCCAGAAATCATGTATTTGAAATGGATGGTTTATCTAGCTATATTTCCACACACGATTCATTTAGAAATCATTCAAATTTTATATTATTTTAAATTCTAATTGATATATTTTTTAATCATACTCAATATGGATTAATCAAAACCATTATATCATTTTAAAAATCAACCGTGCAGTGCATATCATATTTTCTATATTAACATGGCAATATTTGTCCAAGTCTCAAAATTTTCCTATTATCTAATTATATTTACGTGATCACTTTATAACTTTACTAAGGTAATTTGTTTCCAATCTTAATAGAAAGTCAAAATAGCATATTTATTAATTTAATTCTAAAATAGTATTTCGAGAGTTAGAGACTTAGACAATATGGCGGGACAAGTTTCTGGACATAAACATGTATTTTGATAGTTTAGAAACCTAGATGGTATCAAAAACAAGTTCAGAGATCGAAAAAATATATTTGGAGAGTCTAAGGACCTACATAAAATCCATAGACAATTTTAGAGACTTCCTAAGCATATTACTCAATATATTTTGTCCTATGTTATTGCTGATGTATAAACATATAGGTTTTATCTATAAAAGAAACTTATCTGTCTTGCCATTTTTTAATCCGCCACCGTCATCTCCATTTTCGACCCCGTCTGACAACACCTATACATGTTACCGCGTTCGTCCATCAATATGACCCCAGCCAACATACTTGGCAACTCTTTCTGCGTGCTACCTCGTTAACCGTAGGGCTTTAGGGTTGCCACGGTTGGAGGTTGAAGGCAATGCCAAGAAAAAAGATGGTTGCAGGGAGGGATCGTCAAGCTCTGATCCTCACCTTGGTTAAAGTCTCTCACGGATTCCTTGTCAGACCCTCCTCCATGCTCGCTAATGCTGAAATCAGCTTCGATGTGTAAGGTGTTCCTTATCAAGTACTTCCTCCCTGAGCTTGGGTTTTTTTAAACACTAGTGTACACACACGCACAATCACCTATGAATACATGCACGCAAATCTTACCTCTATTATTATTTTCGAGAGACTAGGTCAGCTGTTCCGATCGTGAGATTGATAAAGTCATCACATGTGCCTCATTGCTGATGGGCACGTCACCTACCGCTAAAAGAATAGCGTCGATCTAGAAAAATACGACACCCGTGCCGAGTCGCAGGGCTCGAACCCGAATGAACAGATTCCACCACAGAAAACCTAACCAACCAAGCTATTAATTCGTTCCCTGAGCTTGCGGTTGGACAGCACGAGCTGCTCATTGCAGCACCACATAGCTTAGGCCCTGTTTAGTTCACGCACTATGCATAACGTTTTGCATAATGCACGTTTCTCAATGCACTTTTTCTCTCTGTAAATACTATGCATAACGCTGCATCTAAACACCCCCTTAGTTCTGCCACACTATGATTGTCAGCTTTTGAGTTCTAACTTTAAGGTGCTACTTCCTTAACGGTGGCGAGAATGCCGCTGGCAACTCGCCACCCTGCCGCTCCACCGCCCCTTCAACCGCTTTTCCTAACCCTTTCTGCTCCTCTCCACCGCTGTTGGCACCACCCACCGACCGTCCCCACCGCGCCTAGCGGATCTCTCACCGTCCGACAACCATCACCACCATTGGATCGGCTGACGCTCGTCCATCCCTTCTAGAACGACCCCCCTCCCCTTGAACCCCAAACCCTAAATGGCCGGCGACGACACATGCAGGTCACTCGCTAAAGCGAGCGTCTGGAGGGATGTTTGTTTTCTCCCTAGATTATATAATTTAACTTATGGTTGAAGGGTAACATGGTAAAAAGGTTACCATGGACCACAAAATAATCTGAAATAAGCTATCCATCAATCCATGTGCAGCTTATTGGGATTATTTGGTGGTCCATGATAATATTTTACCATGTTGCCCTCAATAAAGCTAGATTATATAATCCTACGTGGAAACAAACAGGTTAATTTACTTACTTTGTTTGCCTTGGGAAAATGAGAAGGCAACATCCAGGTAATAACGAATCACCACTCGTACTCGAGCATTAACGAGTATATCTACTAACCTATATCAGATCACGGCATAAATCGTACCTACTAGCCTATATCAGATCACGGCCTAAACCATACAAAAAAAATTCAACAGTGGTCAAACTCGAATTTTCAAATACAATTCTGTGCGCTATTTATAAAAAAACCTTAAATTGGAGTAACAATTAAAAATATCCATTGAGCGTAAATTCAAGTAGTTTATCGGCTAAGTATCAAGCAAGCAATCTTTTTGAGTCTTTTACCTGTGAGCCATTACAAAAATGGTGTCAACCCACATACCACTAAAAAGTTTGCACACACCTGTGTACCATGACGTTAAACTTCTTTGTCTTCCAAGCCATTCCGTCTGTAGTCTGTTAGATTTTCACCGTTTTGGAGGCCTGACAAGTGGGACCGAGCATGCGAAATGTCCAAACTGCCCTTATTGAGGAGCAGACTCACAGGCGCAGCCTCTAGACCATTTGAAAACCAGTAGCCTGTTATGTGTTGGTTGAATATTTATGTTATGTGAAGAACACCAGAAAATTAGTGCTTGTTATGTGTTGGTTAAATATTTATGTTATGTGAAGAACTCCAGAAAATGTGTGCTTGTCAGTTATATTCTTCATTGTTACTGTTGGTTGAACTCCAGAAAATGTGTTGGTGAAATATTTGTGAGATGAACATTTTTTGCATTGTTACTGTTGGTTGTTATATTATTGTTGGGGGCAAGGACAGGATGGACCCTGTCAGTTTGCTCCAAAAAAATCATTAAAGGAGTGGCAGAGAGGAAAAAATAAATTTTATTTCTCTTGTTTTTTTGCTTGACGACATTTCAGTCTTTTTGCAGCTCTGTTAGCCACCGTTACAAGCAAATTTGGATGGAATGGTTTGGAAAACAAAGAAGTTTAACGTCATGGTACACAGGTGTGTGCAAACTTTTTAGTGGCACGTGAGTTGACACCATCTTTTATAATGGCTCACAGGTAAAAGACTCAATCTTTTTGACATCCACATCGAAACTTGGGAAGAGCTCTACGGGAGGACGGGCGCCAACCAGAATGGTTTGCGTGAGAGAACAGGAATGTCCGGAGTTGGCCTAACGAGCTCACAAGTGCCTTCTTTAGATCAAAGATGTGGGCCCATTTTAATTCAGTAAGATAAGTTTAGAAAATTTACTGTAGCAAAACTAAATCGAAGATTAGAAAGGCTAAACATGATCTAATTATAAAACTAATTACACGAATGTACGGAAAATCGCGAGACGAATCTATTAAACCTAATTAATTCATCATTAATCTATATTTAGTACTTTTAATTAGTGTCCTAATATTTGATATGACGGAATGAATAGAAAAAACTTATGGAATTAAACGTGGCCGTGGACATCGTTGTTGTCCCCGAGATCGTCGCAGGCAAAATACACACACCCCTGCCTCAGGCCATGCTCCGACGCAGGACACGAGGCGGCGAAGCCTCCAGAACCAAGAAGAAAGGCCGCGTCCCCAATGTCAGTCACTTTACGCCATTGATGCTTGGTGAAATCCATCATATAGGCGCCGACTTCCTCGACGCGCTCGAAGTTGGGGCCAGCGAACACGAGGCAGACGAGGAAGAGCTGCTTGGAAGATTCCAGAAGGTAAGTCTTGGTCGCTGTCAGCTCCTCCTCCCCGCCGAGAGTGGGCATCGGAGCATCGAAGGTGGCGAGGTCCAGGCACGGCTCCGGATCACCGGCGAAGCTAACGAGGGCGCCGACCTCGTCTCCCGGCCTGAGGTAGAAGAACATCCCCATCAGGACCGCGTGGAATTTCAAAATCAAATACAAATTCAATTTCAAATTCAAATCCGATTTCGAATTCGATTTCAAAAATCAAAAAAAAAGAGAGGGAGGCCGTCACGGCACGGCTTTGCCCATGCCGTGACGGGGCGCCGGCCTCGGCGTCCACGCACCGGTCAGGCCGGGCCGTCGCGCCCCGACCCCACCACCCCGCCACGCGCCAGCCTGCATGACCGCCGTTGCCCCGGCACACCC
>CM014274.1:86337440-86366682 GCA_004135705.1 Alloteropsis semialata
AAGCTTAAGGGAAAGCCAAGTGCAACATTCTCAAGATAACCGTGAACACATGGTGAATAAGCTTGAGAAGGGATCAATAGTCACTGGTTTAGTCCCTAAGCATGACAAGCAAGTCAACAAGAACAAGACTCAAGAAATGAGGAAAAAGGGGCTTGATCACATACAATGCTTTGAATGCTCAAACATGGGGCATTACGCTTCCATGTGTCCCATCAAGCTTAAAGGTAAGACAAATAAGCAGAGAGGATCCAAGAAGAGGGCATGCTACAAATGCAAGCAAGTTGGACACTTGATCGATGCATGTCCTTTGAAGAAGATGGAGCTGCCTGTGCAAAACCGGTTTAACCGGTTACAGGAACCGGTGAAACCGGTTCTGGCTTGGGCAGCAGATCAACCTCTCAAGAAGTGTGATCAAGCTACATCCTCAAGCAGAAAGGCTAGCAAGGGACAAGTGATCAAAAAGAAGAGCAAATCACCAACTAAGATCAAACACCGGATTTGCTACACTTGTCGCTCAAAGGGACATTTGGGTAAGGATTGTCCTAATGGTAACATTTCCAAATCTGATCTTGTCCATTATAATTTTGATAGGCTTGGGAATGACAAAGGTGGTACTTATGCTACTAGAGTGATTAGTTCACCTCAAACTAGCCTAAGAGCCATTTGGGTTCCCAAGCATCTTGTGACTAACCCTAAGGGACCCAACATGGCTTGGGTACCAAAGAGTTCTTGCTAGACCTACAGGAGAAAAGAGATGCATTGGGTTTTGGCAAATGAAACATTTTTTGTGAACTCCATCAACTTGCCAAAGTATTACCAGAACTACATATCATTTCCAATGACATCTCGGTAACGTATTCTAATTGGTTGACTTATACATATTCCTCTTTGTGAATACAAGTATATCATCTTTGTTATGGATGCTTGGATATGTCTAAGTCACTTATCTCTACTATTTGTTCCCTGTATGCCATAAGATGCTTCTAATGGCTCTCTAGTAGAGCATATTACTTTGAAGTGCAGGAACATAAGATATCAATGAAGAAAGAATTTCTTGGATCATGTAAAGATATATTTCCACTCATATGTGGGCTGCCAGGAAAAACCGGTTTCACCGGTTTGGGAAACCGGTTATACCGGTTCTGGCCCAGTAAGCTGAAATGAAGTTCCGGCAGCCTCTGTCCTGTATCAGAAGTTCCGGCCCAAAAGTCCGGTAGCCTCTGTCGCGTGCCAGAAGTTCCGACCCAAAAGTCCGGCAGCCTCTGTTTTGTGTCAGAAGTTCCGGCGCAATAAATACCAGAAGTTCCGGCAGAGGTTTGATTGTCAAGTTACATCTAATTTGGAATTCTACAAGAAATTCATTTAGCACTTTCATGGCATACAATTCAAACACTATCTTTGTGGTAGTAAGCACTCTTGGCACCATCTCAATAAATGCAATTTATTTATGTGCCGGGACCAAATTGTGAGATAAGCTCCTCAAACTCATTAAATTGATCAAGTGCATATGACATGGTATTCAAATACATGATGCACCTATTTAGGGGGAGATTATCCTACAATTTGTGTCCTAGAGACTAACATTTTCTTTTAGTGACCTTGTAGTCTCATGTGTGAGAGTTTGTCTCTCTTTGAAGCAAGCTATGTCTTTTGTTCAAAATTGGTAAAAGTGTATCTATCTCTTCTTTGGACAATGATTCATCTTGGTAAATAGCTGCTTGCCATGATATGGATTAAATCCCTTTGCTTGGCTTTCTGACAAGATTGATGCATGTGAGCTTGCCTTCCACCCATATACACATGTGCATCAAGAAAAAGGAATTTAACCTATATTGTGAGATTTCATCCTTTAGTGATCCATTATGCCTTTCCAATTCAAAGGTCACTAAATGATGAAACTCGGTCTTGTGCTATTTAATGCATTTCTCTTCTATGGTGTTTGAAAAAAGGAAATCATAAAGAAGAAAAGGCATTTGGATTATATTGACAATGCACAAGGCTTGTGATATGAATCTTCACCAATATGAAGAAAGGATTAGCTTAAGGCCAAGGTATGTCTCTTTGACTCATGTTTTTACATTGAGCATCTAGGCCTCATATCCATGCTAGTTTGTGCATTCTTGCATGTAACTCTCTCAAGTCCCGTTCCTTGTACCTATTAGATGTTTAGTAAATTTCTTCTTTAAAATTGACTAGGTGTCAAATGTTCCATAAAAACAGTGAAAAAAATATGCTAAACATTCTAATATGGTCCTTGACTTGACTTGGTTGCATGCTTGTGTGACATAGGATAGAGTTTGAAAAACCCAACTAGCATGATAGGACTTGTGTGTTTTTGAAAAATATTTGGTTCCTGGTCTTTGTGACCTAATCAATCTGTTTGTGACTATTGTTGTCCTTGATTGATTGATGGCCAGTCACAAATGGTGAGATTTTCCTCAAGTCCATAAAATTCTTTATCTTTCCCAACTCCCTTGGAAGAATCAAGGAGGTTTGTTGAATATTGGAAAATCTCAATCTATCAATGCTAAATCTAGTTTTTGATTCATTCCTAAGCTTATCCATCTCATCAAATCAGGATTCAAGTGTTAAAGAGATCAAAATCAACTTTTTGGGTTTCCCAGTCAAAACCGGTTTTACCGGTTTGGCAAACCGGTTTTACCGCTTTTGGCCAGGCCCACATCCTTACCTCTTTATCACAGGAAAAACTGCTCCTTCTCTCCTCATTCACTTCCAAACAGACCAGGCCCGACCCCTCTCTCTTTTCCCTTGCTCCCTTGGCGACCGAACTCTCCCCCATGGTGATTTGAAGTTCCCAAGCAAGAGAAGGTCGGCCCCTTTTATTCTTGAGGTGACATTGGAGGTCTAGGTCGGTTTCACCGGATTGGAAACCGCTTTGGATTCAAAGCTCATGCGGCCTAGGAAGAAAAGAGCAGCCTCAAGAGACATTGAGGATATTCATGAGGAGGCTCTTGACACTTCAAGTGATGATGATGAGGCTAGTGATGAGAACTATCGAGTTGAGCCTTGACATGGCAAAGGAGTGGCTGTTGAGAGCAGCGAAGAAGAAGAAGAGGGTGGTGGAGGTGCTGGTGTTGATGAAGAAGAAGAAGGTGCTGCTGGTGAGGAAGAAGAAGAAGAAGAGGAAGATGATGATGTGACAATGCCTGAAATCAGAAAGCCTGTTGCTCCAAGAAAAGGAGAAAATTATCTTTTAGGTGGTATGACTTATGTGGCTAGGCAAAAGAGGAGAGAAAATTATATTGGCACTCCTAAGATAGCCACGGACTACAGGTTTCACACTTTATTCCATCAAGACTACTATTCTAGTGCTATCATTGGAAAGAAAGGTCACATTGAAGCCGAGTCAAAGTGGATTGACTGGGATTACATGGCAAGGTACAATGATCCTATATTCAATGAGATCTTAGAGGTGGTTGCCAACACTAGAATAAAAAGAATTATGAGCTTCAAGTGCTCTTGGAATAAAGAAATCATTGCTCAGTTCTATGCCACTTTGTATGTTGAGGAGGGAGTTAGTGTAAGGAGGATGCACTGGATGACAGAAGGAAGGCCTTATAGTATATCATTTACTTCCTTCTCTAGAAGGTTTGGACTTGGAGAAGAAGATGCATCCTTTCCCAAGTTACATAGAGCCGATGGTCCAATGCCCCTAAGGACATGAAGTTTATGTATCCAAGGACCGAGCAAGGTAACTTTGGGAAGGTAAAGGGTCTCTACACCTATTATCAGACTTTGAACAATTTGTTTAGGGTAACCCTTACACCTAGAGGAGGTAATCAAACTGATGTGTCCAACTATGCTCGTGACTTGCTTGCTGTCATGAGACCTCCTGGAGTCAACTTTAGCATTGGGGAGTATCTATGGGAGGAGATCAGGATTATTTCAGAAAGTCCCCAAAGGCTTTGTGGTTTTGCTCCATATGTAATGTATTTGATTGAGAAAACCACCAAAAGGCAATTTTTGAAGGACACAAAGCATGAAGCATTGAGGTTAAAGCCTGCCAAGAAGAACAGGGTCCCATCTCCTAACAGATATGGGGAAGGAGAGGCAGATCCGCAGCAGCAGCAGGAGCAGCCTGCTGGACAGCCAGAAACCGGTTTTACCGGTTCTGGAAACCGGTTTCACCGGTTTGAGGCTGACCAGCAGCAATCAACTTCATATCGGCCAAGTGAGAAGCCTTCATCTCCCATTCGTCGAATATTGAGCTTTCTCACTGGTATATGCAAAAGTCAGAGGGACATAATGGTTGAACAGCAGAGGCAAAGGGTGGCAAACAAGAGAATAAATGATTCAATCAAGTTGATGCACAATTCTATGAACTTGCAGCCACCAAGGTCTCCACCCTCTCCAGCACCTGTTGAAGAAGAAATTCCTTCTACTGAGGACTTAGTGGCCAACTATCAGTCACAGACATACTTTGAGCCACTTCAGCACCATTTTGGATATGGTGCATATCAGCCACCTCCTCCTCCACCTGCACCTGGCATGACCGGAATGGACTTCCCTGGAGCGTCATCGTCTGCAGCACCACCTCCTCCTCCTACATATGGTGACGATCTTGCTTCTAGGGCAACAGCAGCTCTCTTTGGTCCTCCTACTGGTCCTTCTTCTGGTATTTGACTTGATCTACATCTTTCAGCTCTTAGTTTCTGTTCTTCCATCTAATTATTCTCTTTTTAGGAACTCCATTTTGGCAAGAACAATCTCCAAGCCACAACGGTGATGGCCAATGATGGATTGACAAGTGTGGGCAGCACTACTCTTCTTATGGCCCTTATTGGATGATTAATGACAAAGGGGGAGAAGAGCAAGGATTAAAGCTTAGATTTTTGAGTTTAGTGTGCTGTCTCTGGACAAAGCGGTTTTTCCAGTTTTGTAAACCGGTAAAATCGGTTTCTGCTGTGTTGCAGAAACTTGGATGTAATAATTCAAATCTATCGAACCTTTATCTTTTGTGGATTTGAGGAACTTGATTGAGTGCTACTGTGTGTAATGAACCTGTATTTCAATTAAGTTATCCTTTGCTAGTGTGATATGCATGTTTGGGTGATGAATGTTTTTGTTTGTGTGTTGACTGGGTAGAACCGGTTAAACCGGTTTTGGTCTGGGCAGTGCACAAACATCTTCTTTGAATTCTGTGATATGCATGTCATATTTTATTTCAAATCATGTTATTGTTTATATCAATTTTGTATTGGATCCATGATGCTTAGAAATAGGGGGAGCTCCCATGTTTTTTTTCTTATATGTGCATTTGGCATGTGAGGCCAAATTTTTGAAATTCCATTCAAAGCACACATTAAGGGGGAGCTCACAACTGATCTAAGAATTCTTTAATGATTATTTAATTTTGTCTGTAAGCTTTAATCGAGTTGTCATCAATCACCAAAAAGGGGGAGATTGAAAGTGCATCTAGGCCCTCAAGTAGATTTTGGTGAATTGAGTGACAAAACGATTAAAGGACTAACTTGTTTGTTTAAGTGCATGAGCAGGGATCTATTCTTATAGTTCATTTACAGTTTATATGCTCATGATATATATGTGTTTATTAATCAAAGCAAGCAAGTATGATCCCATGATTTCTAGAATGTTGAAAATGGCATGTCATTGGTATTCATGATGAAGACATAGTTCTATGATTTGTATATGGTCTCTAATTGCTTAAGATGGACAGTCATTAAAATATTGGGATGATAGTTTCAAAGAAGTATGCTTGGATCATTATTGGTCTCATGCCAAGGATGGTTTTTGGACAAGGCATGAGACACTATCACTATGATAAAGATAGAGATCCATGGATCAGTTGAGAAAAGAAGAATTATTGCATAAGATTGGATATTGCAATAAGATTGGATAGTGCAAGACTTCATGTATGAATGATAAAAATGACATGAGCATATGTGTTACATATTGGTCTTCAATTGGAAGCTTGCATTATGTGGGATATTCTTTGTCAATCAAGAACAAGCATTTGAAGATTCTTTCAAGTGGAATTCATTCAAAGGCAAAGCAAAGTCAACTTGATGATACAAGGGTAAGTGATGAAGAAGCAAATCGAGATGACTAGAGCGAGGGACTAAGCAAGCTAAGGTGCAAATTGCTAGGGTGAAGCATCTAGTATCCGGGGTGTGTTCGAAGTATCATATCCAAGTCTCATCAAGAAAAGCAATGCAATGCATATATATGTTATGATTGATAAAGAGGGTGACCTAAGGATTAAAGTGAACTCAAATATAAGTTATGGAAAATCCTAAGTCACTAGCTCAAGGTGGATATGCTCAGTTGAAGATACAATGTTGAAAAGCCCTCAAAGAAGTGATTGATCAAGTAATGGCATGATCATTGACATACAAGCTCAAGTAGTTGAATTATGATTTATCTTATGACTTGAGTATAGGTATGCCGTACTATCAAGAGGGATGCAACATTGGTTGAATGACAATCTCCAAAAGTGCTCAAGTGAACCCTTGTGAGTTTAACCATGAGAGATTCTAACTTAGTAGGGGTTCCCTGGGTAAATCGGTTTTACCGGTTTTGGGAACCGGTTAAACCGGTTTATGTGGCCTGAGCGTCTAACGGCTAGTTTGTTTGAAATCCGGCGAAACCGGTTTTGGTAACCGGTGAAACCGGTTTTCTCTGACAGAAAAAGGCTAGTTTTTGGTGGGATGGATATTTATAACCATGAGCTCCTCATTGAGGGGCTGCTGGTTCTTTGGCGTCCCTTGCATATTCCTGAGGCCAGCTGAGCTCTCCCCAACCTCTCTTTGTGAGATTTGAGCTATCCTTGTGAGATTCTTGAGTTGGGTTGAGAGAGTGACTTGTGTGTGAGCATTGGAGAGCAATCCTTTCCTTGAGCACTTGTGGTTTCGTCGATCAGCTGTTGAAGCATTTGTTACTCTTGGAGGTTCTTCCTCCTAGACGGCCAGGCGTTGCCCGGTGAGCTACCGAAGTGTGTGGTGAGCCACGGGATCGTTTGTGAAGGTTTCACCTCGCCTCCGCAAGGGAAGAGGTCGCTTAGTGGAAGGAGGAGATAGCTTGACCATGGGTGGTCGTATAAGCTTCCTCAACGGAGAGTAGGATTCACCGTGCCGTGGTGGCTGCTTGGTGCGAGCGGTGAATCCGAACTTCGGGAGAAAAATCCCTTGTCTCTTGGTTTGAGCTCTTTCCTCAATTTGTCTTTTCTAGCATATTACTTGTGCTTCCGCTTCGATCTACTTTGGTGTGCTTGAGCTGTGTGCAGGAGCTTCATTGGAACACTTGGAAACATCCCTAGAAGCTTCACACCATTTGTGGTTTGTGCTAGAATTCGTAGAGGGGCAATTTACATTTGTTAGTGAATCTGTGTAGAACCGGTTTTACCGGTTTGCCAAACCGGTAATACCGGTTTTGGTGCTGACAGTTGGAATTAGTTTTCGTAATTTGCAGATTCGCCTATTCACCCCCCTCTAGTCGACATCAAGGTCCTTTCAGGCAGACCGCCCCAATTAATCCGGTTTAAAAACATGGGCCCACTATCACAGCGGTGCTCCACGCCCTTAAACCGAGCTAATCGTGCAATCCGTCGGATACCTTCCCGATTAAACCACCTTTTCTCTCGACCGAAACGAAATAGCAGCAGTCCCATTCGAAGATGGGCTCAGGCAGTACAACTCATCACAAATTTTACAACACGAGGTTCACATAGATGATTATACAAATACAGTGCATATGTTTTAGTTATTACAAACCAGAGTTATAATACAGCGGAAGTCTAAACGTCGAAACAAAAGACATTATGCGGAGCCCTCGCACAACATCTAGTCACCGCGGCCCGAGTCGGACTCAGACGGCACCCGCTCCACAGTCCAACCATCAGGAAGCACACACGGCCAAGTCAGAGCAGGAACAGGGTCATAACCATCACCATTATCTGAAAAATTGAGCCACAAGCAAGGCTGAGTATACTAATAATCAGCAAGACTTACCCGACAAGGTTAAATTCTAGACATGCAAGGCTTTATGGCTGAGGGGTTTGTTTTGCCAAAAGCATCTACAAGTTGATCCCTCTTTTCAATATTTTAGCCGAGTTTTAAAGTGAGACTAACCATTACTAGATTCGCCAAGCTATCCAATAACAATCAGTGTGGAAAAACAATTGATTAACATGAGATCAACATTTCTCATCTAACAACAATTCTACCTCTTTTTGGCCCAAGACACTGATGTATGACAAGAGATCAAGCAGCTTCACGTAACCGCGAAGGACGGACAACTCGAGTTGATTTTAACCATGCATGGGACAACCTAATCGTATGACCCATGAGAGACACCCAGGACCTCACGAGGCAACCGTTCCCATCTCTCCCTGCCATCTGCCATCAGGGCCCACTCCACCCGAGTGCACGCCCCAACAGACCCCAGGTGCCTCGAGGCAAACCTGTGCCGCGGCCACTGCTACACTCGCCATCATCCCCCTCGCCCAATGGAGTAGGAAAGACCCGTCAGACGTCAGTTTGAATCAAGTACTAGGTTTACCAGTTTACCATATTTCCCGGCATACGATTAGTACCTTCAAAAGCTTAACCAACAACGCCACACAATCGATGCCTTAGCCAACATTTCTCTGTGCAAGCGGGGTGTTCAACCAAACATAAATACCGCACAAGCCCCGCTTGCCGAATCTCATCCACTGATATAAATTGAAAACCTATATCTCGCGAGTGACAAGGCAATCACTCGACTTCTACCGGTCCTAATTAAGCATGGCACTCTATGTGACCTACACATGCTAGTATTAGGACATAGGTACCTAGGGATCATGCAACTAGGGTTTCATTCAACTCCTCGAAACTTAAATGCACAAAGTAAGGCATATAGTAAGGGGGTTAGTTTTAACAGAGGGCCATGCTCCGGGGCTTGCCTTCCTGATCACCGGCCTTGGGCCCTTCCGGACTTGGCCCAGGTCTTTTACGGCTTCAATTAGACTCAGCACGGACGGCTTGTGGATCACCTCGTACACGCCAACAGCTATCGCATGATCTACAAATGGCGATGCAGATGTATGAGACGCAGGAATGCAACAACTCAATTACACATGTTACCAGGCAATAATTTTACCGATAGCAAACAACATTTTACTACACTAAGGAAACTAGGTGGGTGCGGATGTTAATCAGTATAATCTAAGGTTCAGATCTGACCTAGCCCATTTTAAAACTCTTGCACAATTTAACTATACCATTTAAAGTTGTCAACTATTTGTTTATTTAGCTACACAAATTCAACTTCAAAACGATACAAGTCACAAGGTTAAGTCTATGGCTGAATCTGATCATTCAGTATTCCAGGTTGCTATACATGTTTTTAGAATTAATTTTACAACAAGAAAACTATTTATTCAATAAGCATTTTCTAGCTAGTTCTTACCAAATAAAGCCTAGAAAATATATTTTCAATAACAAAAATTAAGGAAAACATGTTTCTGTGTTCTTGACAGCCAAATATATTTTTCAGGAATTTTTTCAGTATTTTACCTATTTGTTTTCTATTTCTTTTAACAGCCAACACTTACCACTAGTTAGAAAATCATAATAAATTCTACAAAAACTTTCTGCAGCTGAAATTTTTACTCCAACTACTATTCTAATAGAGAGATTTTATGTGAATTTTTCATATTTTTCTGAGTTATACAGAATATTTGATGATTTATTCACTCTCACTTAATTAGAATCAACTTAATTCCAAATCTATCAAAATCATGAATAAAATGTGGCCAACAGATATTCAACTCAACTCTATTAATCACAACAGATCCATCAAAAGTGGTTTTACATTTTTAGCATATTCCTATGATTTATAAAGCAATAAACACTCTCTCAAGCATATCTTCATATATACAAAAATATATTGAAAATCACACAGATTACACATGCATATAATACACCACTGGAAAGATAATTTCTCAAGGATTCCATAAAGTCCAAGTTTGTGATTTTATGAGTTTTGTGTGATTTTTGGTGATTTATGAAAGTTGCAGCCTATTTACCCAAAAACAATTACGAAAAAGAAACACTTTTGCATATTCCCCCCGATACTTTTCAGATGCTTTCACATAAGCCCCTGCGTATTTCCCCATAACCCCCTATACTTCTATTCTCTTACATCCATGCCCTTCTTCTCCTACCTCACGTACAGAGCTGAGAGCTCGCTCAGCTCGGCTCTGCGGGCCACCGGCGGTAACGTCGCCGGCCTGGGCTCAGCCCGGGGCGCGGCCAGGGGGTTGCGCATGGCGCGGCCTGCACTAGGGGCAGGTCCGGCCCCCAGCTGCGGCAGCCGAGGCCGCCCAGCCTGGGTGCGCCCGTGGGCAGGCCCGGCGCTCGCCGTGGCGCCGGCGTTCCGGGCGGCCAAGTGCGCAAGGGAGGGAGGAAAAGGGTGCGTGAGCATCAGCGACTTACGGGGATTTTGTTTTGCTAGTTGGTTCAAGCGGAGGTGGTTGGAGGATGGAGTTCCACGTGGAGGAGTGGCTCAAGCTCGGTTAAAGGAGATGGCCGGAATTCTTGCAATTGCCGGCGATGTGGACTATGGCGGAGGGAGAGGAGGAGTTGGGGGCGGAGAGGGCGAGGTGGGGGAGTTCCCTGAGCGGTGAATCGATGGGAGAGTGAATGAGGGCGATGAATTTTGGCCCCGGCGCTTTACAGCGCTCGGCTGCCAAGGAATGAGGTGGCGGCTCCGATTTCCTCGCGTGCGTGTAGCTTGCCACCGGGGCATGGACCACTTGGCAAGTACCAGAGGCGTGCGGAGGGTCGGGCGCGTGGCCAGGACAGCTGGAGGCACGACCTCATGGCGTCGATGGCGTCGAGGCCGCCGAGGTCGGCCTCTGGCCGGTACTGAACGGACTGAACTCGTATCAGTTCAGTCGCAGCCCAAACGTCCCGAATTTGCGTCGGTTTTTATCAAAATTTCGTGTATAAACTCAGGAAGAAACCGATATAAAAGTTGTAGAGGATAGATCAGGCTACAAAACTTAGAAAGGAATCACTATCATCCGATCAATGGTTTGAAAGATACGAGTCTCTAAAGTTCAGTGAAACTCGAATTTTCAGACTTCGTATTTTCAGTGCAGTTTCAGCACCCCGGGCCCGACTTCAACTGACTTAAACTCCACTTTTCGTATATAAACATTTGATTCGTCCAATACAAAAGTTAGAGATGGTACATCAGGCTCCAACTTCTACAAAGGGAGTTATAGTGTTTGATCAATGGTTTGAGAGATAAATCGTGGAGAAGACCGGCCAAAAATGCTGTCAAACTGACGAACTGAATTTTCTAAGTCTGAATCGATTGGTTTTGACCCGAATTCGATGACCTTTTCTCTAATATTTACATATAAACATCGAGATCGTCCAACACAAAAGTTGTAGCTGGTACATTAGGCTACAACTCTTACAAAGAGTGTCACTCTTTTTGAGCAGCGGTTTGAAAGTTACAGGGCGACGAAAATGGGCAAAAACCACGTTTTTCAGACAGCCGATTTCGTCTAAGTGCTGAAAATTCAGGGTTTTACCCGATTTTGGCCAAGATTTTGAATGACCAAACCAAATTTTCCTTGATCCACATCACCACCATTGTAAAGAGGGTACTTTGTACTCCAACTTTTATATTGGTGGAATTTCAAGTGTTTAGGCAAAATCTAAAGATATTAGCCGCTCGAGAAGGGTAAAAAGAAAAACTCGCAACACATGAGATGACGATCGAATGAGTTCGAAATCGAATTTCGAATTTTTGTTTGAACTTTCCATACTCATTTGAGTTCATATACATGTAGTTAACATTATTTGCGACATTTTGGTATAATTTTTGTATTTTGACTATTTTGATTATTTTGGTTGACTAAGTCAACACATACACACAATTATGCACAATCAACACAATTATGAAATGATGCATGTCATAATTAGTTTAATTAAGTTAATTAAGGGTCTTAATTACACTAGTGACAACAGGGGTGTCACACGAGTGTCCGTTAGTGACACTCGGCAAAGAGCTGTTTGCCGAGTGCCTCTTAGGTGGCACTCGGCAAACACAAATTTGAAATATTTTTTTCAAGCTTTCCTCTCCAAACTTTTTATGTTCTCCACATACAAGATGAGGTACTCCATGTTAAAATTTGGTATTTTTCTCAGTCCATTTGCTATATTCAATTAATTTATTTTGTTTAAAAGAATTTTTTGGTTTAAATCAAATTTGAACTGCAAGTGATTCAAATAATGGAACAGAGTGAGTGGAAAAATGATATTCATGTTAATGAGTCCATTGTGAGGTGTTATCCGCGTAATAAGAGTAAATTTGGAACATCTTGTTCACGAAACATGCCGATCTACGTGTGTCCAGATTATTTTTAAATTCTAGAAAAATCAAATGAAGTCTGAAAATCATGAGATTTGTCAAGAACTCATGGTATCATATGTGGAGGCTGTGGTAAAAAATAGAGAAGGTTTTGCAAAAGTTGTCACGTATGATGCTTACAAACTGGAACATCTCCGAAGAAGAATCGTAGAGTTGAGAAGGACTGGGTAATATTTGGAGTCAAAGTGACGGTCCAACTAGGTTTTCACTTCAAAACATTTCTATAGGCAATAGACAACATAGTTTGTTTCCTGTTAAAATTTCGTAATTTTCTGGATCCGTTTGATAATTTTAATGTATTAAGTGCAATTCTAGAGTTTGAATATTTATAAATTATGTATTTGTGATATATGAAATAATGGAATAATTTTTGTAGAAACATCAAATAAGCATTGTTGAGTGAATTTAACAAAATATAGCTCTCATCTTTTGTAGAACTATCAAATAAGTGCATCAAATATATATATAGTTGTGTATAAATGCATGAAATAATGAAAACCCTTTTGCCGAGTGCCCTTGACCTGCCACTCGGCAAACACAGGGTTTGCCGAGTGCCCCTGACCTGGCACTCGGCAAATACTGGGTTTGCCGAGTGCCAGATCAAGAGCACTCGGCAAACCAGGTGTTTGCCGAGTGCCAATTCACGGGCACTTGGCAAAGTTTTGTGCCCACTGGTGACTTAACCGTTCGGCTCGGCCGTTCCGAACCATATCCCCACACATTCAAGTGAGCTCTATTCACTCCGCCGCCGCCGCCACCCCCACCGGAGTTCACCGCCGGAGCCCGACCCCCANCGGTCGCCGCTCCTCCCGCCGGTCGGCTCGTGCGCGACTCCGGCCACTCGTGCGCGACTTCGGCCTCCCCTTGCGCGAATCCGGCCTTAGTACTTGCGCGGCTCCTGAACATTGTTTCTGTTGTTGCCGGCCATCGTGCCGTTGTGAACTACTTGCAAATCAATAGAATATGAACTTAAGCTGTGGTTCTCTCGCAAAGCACGTCTGGCTCTCTAGAAAATTAATATTGTTCATGAAAATTATTTACAAAATTGAAGTTGATACTGTCATAAGTAATTCATATCTAGAAATGTCAGATTTTTTAAAGAAATATGTATGAATTATTTGACATTAATGTTTTTTGCCGTTATGTGTGTTGTTGCCGGCCATCGTGTCGTTGTGTATGTGCATGTCAGCCATCGTGCCGTTGTTTTGTTGCAGGTTTTGAAACCTCACCATGCAGGGGAGATGCTGCCGGAATTTGTATCTGATGTCATTGTTTTGCTTTTTTTTTAGGGTTGGGTACTGCACCGTCGGCTACTACACCGTCCTCGACTCGTCACTTTGCAGGATAGCAAGGTGAGCCATCAAAGACCCCTCTCTTTCATATCATGTTCTTAGGTTACGTAACCAAGTTAGGCGTCTCCCGTTCGAAAGAGATACGGTTGTAAGTATGCAGATCTTTGCATATGGATACTCGTATCTGTTTCGAATTGTCCACATTTTTTTGGACAGCCAGAGGATGCGTGGAGGGGGTTTAGTTTCCATGGTCTACTCTGGTCCGAGATAGAATTTCGGCATCATCTCCCTGTTGTTCTCTGGATACACAATCTCCATGGTTGGACGTGTATTTGGAGAACAGCGGGGTGATGCTGCTGAAATTGAAGAAATATACGAACTCATATTTTATGGATGCAAACCTCTTAATCCTGTCATATTCAAATGTCATTGGTTTGATCCCCAAGTAGTGGATGTAAAATGTGAGTCCGAGCTTTGGGTTGTGGACCATGGGGTGTTTTGACACCTTTCCGATCAGAGCACGATGATAAGTCATACTCGATCTTGGATTTTTTGGGATTTTCTGATTATTATGCAATTAGCTGACCTTAACCAGTGGCGAAGCTAGAGCAAATGAGAGGGTGGTGCACTTCCCTTGTGGGTGCATAGAGTTAAACCTTTGGGTATGCATATATGGTAAAAATTTGGACATAATCACTGATTTTGAAATTTCTTGTGGGTGCATCTGCACCTACTAAGTATACTATACTTTCGCCCTTGACCTTAACCATCGTGATATTGTAAACCTAATAAAGGCCTCGGTATACCGACCAGTTGCTTTCATTCATCGTCGCTCTTTAGGCTACTCCAATGGGAGTTTCATTTTTATTTTTATTTTTTGCGAAAGAAGAGTTTTATTTTCATTAAATAGGATGTCATATCACCATTTTTTATGATGCGGCAACAAATAAATACGAGAGATGAAAGGAGTTTCATCTAGATGGAACTATGTATGCACTGTTCCCAATACATCTTGTGTGTCTTGCATGTATTGCCTATGAAACAACAAAAATAAAATAGTGCGCCGTGCAAAGGATCAGCCGACGGATGAGATTGCAAAAACAAATCTATAGTGCTATGCTAGCCTTGTTTCCCTTTCACTTTGGGTTGTTTGGAACCGGAAGCCTCGCCTCTTGTCTTTTTTTTAGAGAATGTGCTTAGCACGTATTTCATTAAGAGAAGAAGGAGATTTACAAATACAACAACACACAACAAGAAACTACAACAACACCAACAACAAACGCAACACTCCAGGCTAACACTCAAAGCTACGGCAACAACCACTACTGCTGAACCAAACTAAACACAAACAAAAGACCACGGCTTTAGAAACACGTCTTTATTGGAGAAGATCAAAGCGCGCCAAAGACAACAAGGAGACGGGGACCTCGCAGAGCTCTCCTCGAAGCAGATCAAGGCGACCAAAAAAACTCACGACTACAGACACGACCAAACGACCATACAATAGGCTTCCACCATAGAATGAGGTGCTTGTGAAAAGAAAATGTGTGTGGTCCTTAGTACAAATGAGGCGCTTGTGATCAATTTGAAACTCGAAGTTGCTCATTACGGAGAATTGTAATTACTCGGAGTTAACTGAAATTGGAAACTTGATGCCATTTTGCATGTGTACTGTACATATTGTTTTAGAAAAAACAAATTGTGTTCTATGAACAAAGGAGGTACTCCCTCCATATTGAAATATTTCTTGTCCTGATTTTTTTTCTAAAAGTTTGACCTTTTGTATTATCAAAATTTTTATGCAAATATGCAAAAAGAGAAGTCACACTTAAAGTATATATAATGATAAGACAAATCACAAACAAAACAAATGATATGCACAAAATATTTTGAATAAGACGAATGGTCAGATTGTGATAAAAAGTTAACGGCGGCAAATATTTCAATTATGGAGGTAGTAGTATTTTTATTTTCCCATTTCCAAGAGTAATCGTTGTATACTGCTATATTTTTTATGTGTGTATGTTCATCATATTTGCTCAGGGATGTGTCTTTCACTATTTATTTGACCGTACTTTTGTCCAGGATGGGAAAGAAATTGTAAATTTGTAATAATATTTTCACACATAATTTCTTTGAGATCTGAATTATAACGTCGAATCATGAATGAGTATTGATCTGGGGAGAGCGGAATAATCAGAAATTTGGTTCCTTCTATTAAACAACAATAATAGTAGTAGCAGCAACAACAACAACAATAACAACAACAACAACAACAACAACAACAACAACACCAGCAACAGCAACAACAACAATAATAATTAGCAGAGATATATCTCCGGCGTGGTAAAAAAAGTTTCAGTATAAACATAATACAACCCATAACGTTGTATATGCTCACTTGCAAGGCACTGCAACCTTATGCTACAGAAATAACCATATAGTACTGTATAAAATGACAAATAGAGCAATACAGTAGTTATTTTTTTGGGAAACAATAAAGTAGTTATTTAAAAAAATAGACCAATACAGTAGAAAAATACACTATGAGGAGAGCAAATATTCAAATAAATGACAAATAGAGACATTGATATTATGGCCTTGTTTAGTTCGCGAAAGTTACAAAAGGTAAGTTGCAAAAGTTGCATTGGAAAGCGTGTCACGAGAGAGGGTGCCCATTTTCCAATGCGCAACTTTTGTGAAACTTTGTAGAAACTTTGCAAACTAAACACATCAAGTGTACAAGCTATTTGGCGCAGGTTCAAAATTATCTCATTATGAAAATAAAAAGCTGAGACCAAGACTCAGTAGTGGCTAAACTCGGTCAAGTAACAATTAAAGCTAACTATCTCTTCCACATCCACATAGAAACTTCCAAAGACCTTTACGGGAGGACGGGCACCAACCAAAATGGTTTGCGCCAGAGAACATGCGGAATGTCTTGCGTTGGTCTGACGAGCTCACGAGTGCCTTCTTTCAGATCAAAGATGTGAAAATCGTTGCTGTCCCCGAGAGCGTCATAGGCAAAATACACACACCCCTTCTTCAGGCCATGGTCTGCGGCAGGGCACGAAGCCGCGAAGCCGCCAGGACCAAGAAGAAAGGCTGCATCGCCAATGTCGGTCACCTTGCACCATTCTTTCTTGGAGAAATCCATCATGTAGGCGCCGACCTCCTCGAGCTCGAGGGTGCCATCGACCACGGCGTAGCAAAGGCAGACGAGGAAGAGCTCCTTGGATGATTCCAAGAGGTAGATAAGGGTCGCTGACAGCTGTAGCTTCTTGCCGAGAGTGGGCAGTGTGGCGTCGAAGGTAACGAGCTCTAGACATGGCTCTGGGTCGTCAGCGAAGCTGAAGAGAGCCCCGACCACGTCACGCGACTCGAGGTAGTAGAAGACCCCCTGCACAGCAGCCATCTCATTGATCGTCCTCCTCCTCCCGGTGGTGGGCTCCCCCGGGACTTCGTAGAGGCCCATGTCGTACGACTTCTTGGCCCACGCGGCGCCGCCTCTGATCCGGCAGAACAGCAGCTGCGGGTGCTCGAGGTCGTAGATGAGGACAAGAGAATCTGGAGGAGTCATGCCATCGGAGACCCAATCTGGAGGAGAAGAGCTCGTGTCGGAGATCAGGCACCGGCAATGCTGCGGCAGCTCCTCGTCCATCGCCGGCAGCGCCGTCTTCTCCCCGGTCTGCGGGTTCCACAGCGAGCACCGCAAGGAGGCGGTGTCCACCATGAGCACCAGGCCCTGCGGAGTCTCGAGGCACGTGTAGCTGCACATCTCGGGGACTTGGAAGGTGTGCATGGACCCGTCGGCGACGGAGAGCACGGTCTGGTAGATGTCCGACGGGGCGCCGTGATCATACACCAGCAGCGGGAAAGAGGACGCCACCGCCGCCAGAGGGCTGGGGTCCTCGCCGTCGGCGAGCTTCGACTCCATCCCGCAGGCACGAGATCGGCCGACGAGTGCACCGTGCCAAGAAGAGATCGCGAGAATCTCTGGCGCTGCTCTCGCCTCGTCGGTTTTGTTTTTTGGTTGTTTGGGCTTTGGACTCTGGAACCGCACGCCTCGCCTCGCTCTAAAATTGCTGGGGATCTGTCCCGATTGGACCCGGAGTGGGAGGAGCAGCCCAAATAGGTTCCGTCTTGTTTTTGGGCCATGCTCCATCCCAGGTCGCCTCGTGCGCACAGCTTGCTGGGCCGGTAACAGTTTTGGGCTATTAATTAAAACCGCCCACCTCGATCATGAAACTGACCCAGGCCGCAGTTGAAGCATGACTTTGAACGAAACCAAAGCAGGCCTTCTCCAAAAAAAAAAACAAAACAGAAGACCCATTTCAGCCTTTCAGAGATTTACGGCAGAATTGACGGAGGGGCAGCAGCAGCTGTCTCGGTCTGTCGGTCTCGGTCAGTGTCTGACCCGTCCATGCCGTGCGCCGCCCATGCTTTCCTCCATGATTTGCTCTCCGACCCGGTCAGTGTTTTTTGCGTCTCAAGGAAAAGATCTGTTCTCTGATCACAACTAAGCACAACCAAAGCAAAGGCTTACCCGGTCATCCGTGCCTGTTCAGCACAACCAGGCAGGCAGACAGCACATCTACTAAACTACAAGGAGATGTGTGCCGGGTCTGCAGTACAGTATTGTAATCACCAGGATCCCATGAGCCGTATCTGACGATCGATCGGTTTTTTATAATGCCGTATTGCCGTAGGGATCACGAGCTCTGAATGCATCACATGGCGACCGTGCGTGTGTCCCTGTGTAAGTGTAACCGCAACTTTTGCTCGGTTACACGTTACAGGCTTCAGTTTCTTGCCCATTCAATTAGCAAACCTCTCATTCTTGAAAAAAGAAGATTTCACCATGGCTAACTCTCCATCATTCATGCCTGTCTAACGTTTGCTTGTTACTCTACCGTCCCTTTCTGCCGTTCATCCTTCAGTTTGGATGGGTGCTGCCATATAAGGGTCACACATGCGTTCCCGGCGATTTCTGTTGATCTTCAGGGTTCTGATAGAGATAGAGATTGTGCAGGTTTGCAAGCTCTGCTTCTGTTTTCTGTCAACTCCATGCCCAGAAGATTTGAGAAATAGCAGTTCTTCACAAGGTACCGTATCTTGATTGCAAAAACTCATCACGTTTTACCCATTCATTCATTCGTACAATTCCACGGCAACAGTTCAATGCAGGCTGTTCACATCGTCTCCTGGAGCCTGCCATCTTGCAAAACATCTATCTTTTTCCTTTAAAATAAATATCTTGACCACAAACCACAAGTGACAAGTCCAAACACCACATGGCTGGAGACACCATGTCCCAATATTTATTCCCTGTCCATTTCTCTCCATCCCTTCCCTCCCCAATCCTTCTCCTCTGGCCTACCATCCAACTATCCAAGAACACTGCGGCTGCGGTTACACTACTCAAGTGTGAACAAAAAGTTCATCCTTGGATTCTGCAGGTTGCAGTAACGCACGCAGTAGCAGGAGTAGGTGGGCAGCAGCAGCACCGCCCTCGTGGTGCCCTGCATGTTTCACAGCTCTCCACGCGTTTGCTTCAAGCATTGACCGGGGAACGAATCCAGCTGCCGGTTCTTGATTCTTTCTCTTCCTCTCCCATGGCCTGTATGTCTCTGCAGGATAGCTAGCGTTCTGAGCGCGCGGGTGCGGTGGCCGTGGGCGGCGGCGGAGATCTTGGGCGCGTGCGGGATCCTGGATTTCTGGCTCTGAAGGCGCCGCCACCCTGTTTTCTTATCCCTCAGGTGAGATTGGGCTCTTGCTGCTGTTTGTTTAGCAGAATCTGTTCTTGTTCTTTTCAGTTTTCAGTTTGTGTGTTCATTATGTATTCAGTTTAGTTTGCAGATAGACCTCCTTTCTAGATAGATCTCGCGGCATTTCTGAAGCGATGGTTGATTGATTATCCTTTTATCTGGTTTTGCTTGGTTAAGTGGCCACCTGTGTTTCTTTCTGAATGCTGCTGTTGCCACCGTAATATGACTATTTTCTTTCACGAAAGAGCAGGTTGATAAAAGAATAGGTTGTTTCGTTATTGAGTTTTTTTTAACTGCTCATGTTTACTGGATCCGTTACACTGATGTTGATGAACTGACTTAATGTGGATGTCTGATGTTTGAGATTGAGCCATTTGTTTCTCTCAGTAATACGGTTGCCTCCTTAGTTATCTCAAGAACAGACTGAGGCTAATTGCATGTACTTTCTTTTTTTCGATAAAGGCGTACCCAGCTTTTATAGAGTATAAACAATTGCATGTACTTTTGTTTTGATGAGTTGGAAAACATTCTATTATCCAACCGACAAGGACTATGTACCTTCCAAGGAGTAGATACACTGGCCGTGTTCAGATGGTGGGGCAAATTTTTTGCGCCCTACTTTGACCACTAATTAGGGGTATTAAATAAAGTCAGTTTACAAAACTACCTCCACAACCCCTGGCAAATTCGCGAGACGAATCTAATGAGGCCTTTAACCGCACGATTAGAGGATGATTACTGTAGCATTACTGTAGCAAATCATGGATTAATTAGGCTCATTAGATTCGTTGCGCAAAGTTGCACTCATCTGTGAAAAGGTTTTGTAAATAGACTTCATTTAGGACTCCATGCATGCAAGATTCCTTGGGGACAATTTATTGTCCCCAGGAATCTGAACACGGCCACTAATCTCTTGATTTGGACTACCTCGAATATAACAGGCTGCTGGCACTGTTGTCAATTCTGCATGCTGATGCCACGCTATCCTAGTGATCTAGTCTAGATTACTTCAGGTTGAGATTATCTGAAATGTTTCCATCGTGGGAAAACCATGATCCTGTATACTGTATTCATTTTTGCGCTGTTAAACATTCAGCTCTGATATTTGTGACTGCTATAGTTAATTAGTTATCGATCCTGATGATGCACATTTCAGTTTTCAGATAGTGCTTCAGTCCAATACCACTTCCAGCTTCCCTCAAAGGTTTGTGAGCTATGAAGCCACCTTTGGAGAGGAACCCTACCAAGAAGCGCCATTCTTGGTGGTGGGACAGTCACATTAGCCCCAAGAATTCAAAATGGCTTGCAGAAAATCTTGAAGGTGAGTACATGGAAATTTTGTCATACGCTCTTCTCAGTACTTGGGTACCATTCATACATTTCAATGCATGTGTAGGTACAGTACCATTTTAGTCTATGCACTCAGATCGCCATAAATGAATAATAAAACAAAGGTCGTGCAATATCTAAACTTTCCATAGTGCTCTGATTCTCTGTATGTACATACTGTATTTTTGGTACAGTAGCATCGTCTGATTATTCCACTGAACCATTGACCAAGAATGGGTAATTACCTAAATGATGCCCTATTAGATGCCTTTTGTTCCTATTAGTTGCTGATTAGTTCATGTTGGTATAATTCTAATAAACTTTTGTGAATGTTCCTGATGATCCACATTTCATTTTAACCAAAAAAAACCAGAAAAATGAAAGTGACACTGTTAATATTTTCCCAAACACGTACTGGTGTTCAAGTTTTCTTGTATTTGGGTATGTGCATATAAGAAATCTCTTTGGCTTCCCACTGTACTATAAATGAGCAAATGATTCCACCAAGGACGTTTGAGGTTATGTCTAGGCTTCTGGCTAATGTTATTCTGCATGCTGCCTCTTTTGTTTATGTTTCATCAATCTTTCCCTGAATTGAAAAATGCAGAAATGGATAAGCAAGTGAAGGAAATGCTCCAGCTTATTGAGGAGGATGGCGACTCCTTTGCAAAAAAAGCACAGATGTACTACCAGAGGCGTCCAATGCTCATCACTCATGTTGAGAATTTCTACCGGATGTACCGTGCTCTAGCTGAGCGCTACGACAATGTCACCGGTGAATTGCGCAGGAATATCCCAACAAGGCTGCAGTCGACAGGATCTTTAACCAATTCAGAGTGTGGTTCTGAGCTCCAGAGGTCACCCTCACCATCTCCTGAGCCACTACAGAGGTCATGGACAAGGGAACAGAGTCCGAGAGCTGCCGGTTTTGATTTTTTCCTGAGCAATAAGAACAGTGATTCGCCAGCATCAAGGAAGGAGACTGAAGACCTGGCGTCACAGTCAGAGTCTGATGCAAAATCTGAAGATGGCGAGGATGATGGCATTGCCTACACATTGCATCAGAGAGTTCTTGAACTTGAGGACGAGCTTAATATGACAGGCGAGAAACTGCGTGAGGCAAATGAAAAGCTTGAGGTTTTAGAGGAGAAGAGCTTGAGATGCCATTGTGATTATATAGAGAATGGAAATGCTACTGATCAAACAAAGAAAGTTTCAGACATAGAGGAGGAGCTAAAATCTTCACAGGAGGAGATCAGGATTCTTCAGAAGAACCTCGAAAGCAGCGAAATTTTGTCCAAAGAGCACTCTGGTTTGTTGGAACAAAATAAGAAGCTGGAAGCTGAAATTGTCAACCTCAAGGAAGAAATGGATTCGGCAAGAAGGCGATTTGAAGAGGAATTGTCTGTAAGAGATGGAGAAATCAGCAAGTTAAAGCAAGAGCTTGCTGATGCTTCTGAAAAGTTGCTGCAAGAGGAGTCCACTAATGGTGTGCGGATATCTGAGCTGCAAAAATTGGTTGAAGACATCAGGTCCAAATTAGAGAGAGTTTCTGAAGATAAATTACTAGTTGAGAAGCAGGTTAAGGATCTGGAGGAAGCAAATACTGAAGCTGACAAGTACAATCAAGAACTGACTGAAGACGCTGAAAGGCTTTCAGCTGAGAAGTTCAGGCATGAAGCTGAGATTCTCACAATGCAGCAGAGCATTGAAGATCTGAAATCCAGAATTGAGAGCCTTGCTCAAGAGAAATCGTTGATGGCATCATGGTTCGCAGACTTGGAGCAAGTTGTGGGGCGGGGAAGGAGCATTTTCGCCGAGTAACCGAGTTTTGACCGAAACATCAGTAGCTAGAACTTAGCAAGTTAGCGACATTTAAAGTTTTTGCCATACATATACCATCATGTGAAATTAAGAAGCCCTACCATATGTAAGTGTATGCATTGTTCTTGCTGATGTTTTACTTACGACGTGATGGATAGTGGTGATGTACTAGTGATACATGAGATATTTCACTGAACGTACTCTTCGGCAATAAAATGCCCATAACGCATCGCAGGTTCGGTCCCAACATTTTCATTCGATGTATGTTGCAATTGTCCTAACTGTACTTTCAGTCCTAATACCGCTACTGCTCTTATCTTCTTCTTCTTTTTGAACATACTGTTCAAAGCTCGCCTTTTGTTTTGGCCCGTCACGTCTGAGATTTTTTCCCCCTTCCTTTTTCAAATCATGTCATGTCTCATATTTTGGATCATGTCATGTCATGATCTCATATTCAAGTGTTCAAACGGGACACATGGTCTTGCACTTGACGACCACGGTTTGAGTCCCACTAACTATGCGCCGTGTTGATTATATATTTATAAATTTAAATCTAATCCTTATTCATGTTAGTTATGATTTTTAAAACGGTAATTTTGATGTTTTTATTACTGTAACCATGACAGCCACCTGCATCTGCATCTTTCAACAAGAGTTCAAACTTTCATAGGAGCACCAAACGTGTTCGTTGAGGTTCAGCGTTAGAATACGGCTATACGCTGAATGAGCAAACTTTCATAGGAGCACCAAACGTGTTCGGTGAGGTTCAGCGTTAGAATACGGCTATACGCTGAATGAGCTAGCGTTTTACACCTGTGTGAAGGTTGAAACTTAAACGCTAACCACGAGTCCGTCTTTCCTCTCTACCACAGCTCCAACCAGCGAAAAAAGAGGAAAGAAAGAGCAGATACCCGCTCGCCGCCGCCGCCCCCCGCGGCCCGCCCCACCGCTAGCTACCGCTGCGGAATTTCTCCGCGGGCGCCGTCGGTAAGCTCCGCCTTCCATGCCCTCTTGGTTCTAGAAACTCATAGCGTGAGTTAGATTGGGGGAAGTCTAGGGTTTCGAACAGTCGAGATGTTGGCGGTGTTTAGGGAACTAGGACCAAGAAAGCAGATTGTAGCCTAAATTTTTACTGACACTCAGTCGTTTTGTTTTGTTCCGTTCGGCTATTGCCTGGATAAGCTTTAGTGTGCCATGGCTTGCCTCATGATTCTTGCTCTAAGATTGCTAAAATTAAATGCAGGGACTGATCTCAAATTGTGGTGCATTCATATGTGGCAGGAGCAATGGACAAATTTGTGCGAGTTTACAGTGGTGGGGAGCTCGTGAAGGGCCCAAACGGGGTGGAGTTTGGGAACCTCCCTGAAGAAGGGATATGGTTCGAGACAGCGCCCACATTCAGTGATCTGATTGATGCTGTGCACAAGAAGCTTGGTTGGCAAACTGAGACGCACAGCATCCATGCACAGGGAAGGATGAATATTGGCGGGGGTGCCCATCGGCACTTCATCATGGTGCCTATCAACGATGACATGTCCTGGAGTAGCTATGTGAAGGCGGTTTTCAATGGGACTGAGTGGAATTGTCTGGAGATTTATGTTCAAGCAGAAACACGTTCCCCTGCAGAGGTCATTTCCTCAGAGCCAGCACTGGTGGCTACTGAATCAGCGGATGTGCAATACCAAAATGCCCAACCTCAACATCCAGAACAGGGTTCTTTTGATATTTCTTCGATGTCGACCGCCAGTCCACCAAATCAACATTCTCGACATGGTCAACTACAAAAGCCTAGAAAGAGCACCAGGACCAGTGCAAACAATGGTGGTCAGGTTGTAGTCGCAGAGGTTCAGTCTGGTCAAGATCAGAATGGAGCTTCAGAGACAGTTGATACAACTTCCTATCCTTTAATTGGGTTGTTTGATGCTGATCATCGTGCTCGAGCTCTGGCATCAGGGCAGGTACCGAAGAGAACTCATAGCATTTATATTGTAAATTTTTTCCCCATCTAATACTAACCCACTGATGCATATCTTCCATTGTTTGGTACAGAATCTAACTGAGCTCAATCCACGTACCCGTGAGCCTCTCCGATTTGACAAGCGGTATGAATGTTACCTTAGGCCAGCTGGGCTGATGGGACTGGTGAACATATGTAAGGCTGGGCTACCCTCCATTGACCGTGCACTTGTCTCTGCACTAGTTGATAGGTGGAGACCTGAGACCCACACCTTTCACATGCCCTGTGGTGAGGCCACGATCACACTACAGGATGTTGCAATGATCCTCGGACTTCCTATTGCTGGTCATGCTGTTGCTGTAAACCCAACAGAGTCCCAGAATGAATTAGTTGAGCGATACCTTGGGAGGTCACCACCTTCACTGGATAGGCCCCGCCCTGGGTTGAGGGTTTCATGGGTCAGGGCTGAGTTTAATAACTGTCCAGAAGATGCTGATGAAGAGACTATCAAACAGTATGCCAGGGCATACATCCTTAGCCTGATTAGCGGAGTATTGTTTCCTGATGCATCTGGTGATTTGTACACCTTCTATCCATTTCCGCTGATTGCTGATCTTGAGAATATTGGTTCATATAGTTGGGGTTCTGCTACTCTCGCATACCTCTACAGGTCAATGTGTGCTGCTTGCAGGAGGCAATCGGATCAAAGTAATCTGACTGGTTGTCTTCTGCTCTTGCAACTTTGGTCATGGGAGCGTTTTCCAATCGGCAGGCCTGATATGGTAAAGCTGAAATACCCAAATGTATGTGAGCTAGAGGATGAAAGGGATAGACCCACAGTTGGTCTCAGATGGGTTGTGGGTATGTGTACACGTCGTGCAGCTCCAGCACGTTGCTATGAGCACTTCACAAATGAGTTTGACTTGTTAACAGATGACCAGGTTGTGTGGTGCCCATATAGGGAGGAACGGGTGAAGGAACTGCAGCTGGCCCCTATATGTACCCAAGATTCTCATTTATGGTTAACCCAGGCACCTTTAATTTATTTCTATATGGTGGAGATTTACACACCTGAGAGAGTGATGCGCCAATTTGGTCTCCATCAGACCTGCCCACCTCCATTACGGGACACTAGTGTGGAACTTCATTGGTATGCTCAAAGATAATATTGTTAAAAGATATTTACTCCTGCATTATGTGCATGGTTGTGTCACTTATAGATCATTTACAAGTAGGCAGTAGATGTCCAGTAGTTTCCAATGACTTTTCATCTATTCAGGTGTCGTCGTGGAAGAGTTCATAATGATTGGACACAGAAGCACAAGTCTTTTGTGGATACTTGGGAAGCAAAGGAGCATCATGTTATCATGGAAGAACGACCATACAATTATGAGAACTATATAGATTATTTGAGGTGGTACAGACGATCAACACGCATCCGCCTCTGCACACCAAGGAGAATAAGTAATGGGCACAAGGGTGGGACACCTGGGGGAAGTGCAGTCGTTGATTCTGAAGATCCTTTTCATGCTTCTCAGCGTCGGTATACTCCCAGGGCTCATTTGATTCACTCGGTGGTAAGGCATCCTACTTGTATGATATGCTTTAGTTCAAGTTTTTTTTAAAAAAAATTATATTATGAAGCAAATATGGAGCTTCTTGTACATCACTGATGCATCCATCTTTCCAGACCGACAAACTCACTATCCTGGCAAAGGGCGCAGCTTCTCAGAAAGAATGCTCCAGAAGTGAATGTCATGCTTTTGTTGAGAGAGTCACTAGAACTTGCATAGAAGTTATTGGAGAACTTGGTGGATCATCACTTTGTGACATAGCTGCTGTGATTCCATGCTCATCAACAACAGCAATAGCTGCAGATGAACTGGAAGTGGAGAACCCGAGGGATAAGGAGGAAGAAATAAATCATTCCATGGTGTCTGTTCAGGTTGCTGAGGCAGCGCCCCAATTGGAGAAGCAGTCTCAAAGCCACGATGGTCACAAACAGGCCAAAAGAACAACCCCTTCAAGGGTATCAGGCAAGAGTAAGAGGGGCAGATCTGGTCCAAGATGAGCACTGCTTGGTGAGAGCTTTATAGATTACAATTATGTTGTGCTAACAATTTATTTTGAAAAAAAACTATTATGTTTAGCTGCTCCTCATAGACCCACAGTGGTTTCCATCAATGTTGCATTATTGTCTGGTACTATGGTGGATGGGGAAAAATATTGCAAAAAAACATTATCAGTTTCTGTACACACGATGAATGTAGTGCAGTATTCTTATTCTTAGATGAGATATAATCCAAAAACTGATGTCAGCTCAGCTGAGCTGACAAACGTCTATAGGGAGTTTTTTTTTTTCTATGACTAATATATAATGTTGCTATCAGTTTTCTCCATTGTGCTATGTGGACACTGGACAGGTCTCAGACTGTAGACTAGTATATTGTTTGAATCGCCTGGTACATGGACACTGTCATGTTATATGAAATTGTTCTGCATCCTAGGTATACACAAATAAGGACCAGGTCAGGTGAATCAACTTGTACCAAGTGTTTAGCTTATACTCCCTCTATATTGTAAAGAAAGTCGTTTAGAACATTGACACAGTCTCCAAAACATAATTTTGACTAATACTTTTTGCTATAAACTATTTACAAAATATATTTAAAAGTACTTTTATGAAACAATATTTTAATACGAATCTACTCGTACCATTTTCACATTTCTAAACTAAACACATAAAAAAATATTTGCAGTCAAAGTTTAAAAAGTTTGACTTAGGACAATCTCAAAACGACTTCCTTTACAATATGGAGGGAGTATGTGATTCAAGTCTATGACTATTAGGTTAAGCTTAATCACAATCATAGGAATTGCGTGGAAACACATTTGTAAGAGCAGGATAAGCTCGGCTCGTTATTTCATTTTCCGCCCACATATCCTCCTTTACGTTTTGTTCAAGGAACTGAACTTATGTTTACCACTATAAATACAGCCTTTTGGGAGCAGTAGTGTTGTGTGAGCAAAGGTGTAACATTTGCATCCACAGTTGGATAATCCAGGAGATATGTCTATCGAGCTTGAGGCTACTGATTGCAGACGAGCTACCCAAATGTTGTTTGAAGCAAGTGACACTAAGGTTTAGCATCTCTACACTGCTGCTTCTACTGCATATTCAGTAATGTGAAAAAGTGTCATCTCTACATTGCAGGTTGTCAAATTAGTGCTTGGAACAACTATCATCCTCCTCACAATACCTGACCATGAAGAAAGGTCCAAAATACTGAACATGCTCTGGCATAGTCTTGAAAAGCAGGGTAGCGCGCAGCCACTGCAACTTGCAGGCATTGCACCTGCCGACTCGTTGCCATCTGATGGATCACGAGAGGAGCCTGTGGCATTGGAAGATATTACTAAAGAAGATTCTGTGGAGAAGCTGCGTGGCTGGATGATGGTGCTTGCATCACTCTTCGCCTCCGTGACATTCCAAGTAGGGATCAATCCCCCAAAGAAATTCTGACCTGATGTAGTAAAGCTTATTTTCTGCCTCTTCCTTCTGTAAACCCTTCATGGTTTGCCAAAGAGTTTTTTGTTCCTGCAGATGATGGTCGTTTTTAACCATCAAGGGATGCAAGTTGATGTTGATTTTGTATCTGATCCAGGGGCGACTCTTCTTTGTCGTAAACTCCATTGTATTTGCAGACTCCCTTGGGCTCGTGATGCTGATGCTCTTCCAGTGGTCTCTCTCCGGGCAAAGTCGTCGTCGTTAAAAGATGGCTTCTGTGCGGCAACATGGTTCAGCTATTACTACTTTTCGGATTCATGGCGATAGCATCGTCGATATTTTTCTTCCCTTGATTGCTCATGTTTGTTATGTCCGGCAAAATCATCCAGAAAAACTACAAGGAATGGTGGGAGAAATTGAGAGGGAATTTCTGATTTGGGCGGTGCTATGTCATCTGGTCATCTGCATCGTCAGTATCTGCACATGCGTGGCTGTTTCTGATCGGTTTGGCTCCAGGGGCTGTTTAGATGCAGCGTTATGCATAGTGTTTTTGCATTATGCATAGTGTTTATAGAGAGAAAAAGTGCATTGGAAAACGTGCGTTATGCAAAACGTTATGCATAGTGCGTGAACTAAACAGGGCCAGTCGAACCTCTGTTGGGTGTTCATTCTTTTCTGGTGTGCCCTAGAAATCTGTGTGCACACGATGCCCTGTGTCTGCAAACATTGGAACGAAACGGTTTGTAACTCTTGTCCGTGCCTGATACTCTTCATAGTCTTCAAGATGAGCTGTACTTTTGCTTGTTTAGGCTTCGAGAGGTGCAGGTTGTCAACTGACAATCGGTCATGCATCTGATATAAATGTAATTTCGTTTTTTTTTTTTGAGAATATTTCGTTTTTTGTTGGAATTTATGCTGGGAATGCTTCGGACCTTCGCCAGTCTCTGCCGCCGCCGGCTGCATCTCTCCGCCGACGCGATGCCCCCACCGGCCGCTGCCACCACCAGCCGCGTCGCCCTCTACCTCCGCCGCGCCCGCCTCATCGACTCCCTCCGCCTCCGCCTCCGCTCTTCCCCTTGCTCCTCTCCTCCTCCTCCGCCCGACGACCCCGTGGTGGCGCTCCACGCCATCCGCGCCGCGCCCACGCCGTCCTCCG
>CM014274.1:86367682-86391546 GCA_004135705.1 Alloteropsis semialata
CTAACGTTTGCTTGTTACTCTACCGTCCCTTTCTGCCGTTCATCCTTCAGTTTGGATGGGTGCTGCCATATAAGGGTCACACATGCGTTCCCGGCGATTTCTGTTGATCTTCAGGGTTCTGATAGAGATAGAGATTGTGCAGGTTTGCAAGCTCTGCTTCTGTTTTCTGTCAACTCCATGCCCAGAAGATTTGAGAAATAGCAGTTCTTCACAAGGTACCGTATCTTGATTGCAAAAACTCATCACGTTTTACCCATTCATTCATTCGTACAATTCCACGGCAACAGTTCAGTGCAGGCTGTTCACAGACACCTCATCTCATCGTCTCCTGGAGCCTGCCATCTTGCAAAACATCTATCTTTTTCCTTTAAAATAAATATCTTGACCACAAACCACAAGTGACAAGTCCAAACACCACATGGCTGGAGACACCATGTCCCAATATTTATTCCCTGTCCATTTCTCTCCATCCCTTCCCTCCCCAATCCTTCTCCTCTGGCCTACCATCCAACTATCCAAGAACACTGCGGCTGCGGTTACACTACTCAAGTGTGAACAAAAAGTTCATCCTTGGATTCTGCAGGTTGCAGTAACGCACGCAGTAGCAGGAGTAGGTGGGCAGCAGCAGCACCGCCCTCGTGGTGCCCTGCATGTTTCACAGCTCTCCACGCGTTTGCTTCAAGCATTGACCGGGGAACGAATCCAGCTGCCGGTTCTTGATTCTTTCTCTTCCTCTCCCATGGCCTGTATGTCTCTGCAGGATAGCTAGCGTTCTGAGCGCGCGGGTGCGGTGGCCGTGGGCGGCGGCGGAGATCTTGGGCGCGTGCGGGATCCTGGATTTCTGGCTCTGAAGGCGCCGCCACCCTGTTTTCTTATCCCTCAGGTGAGATTGGGCTCTTGCTGCTGTTTGTTTAGCAGAATCTGTTCTTGTTCTTTTCAGTTTTCAGTTTGTGTGTTCATTATGTATTCAGTTTAGTTTGCAGATAGACCTCCTTTCTAGATAGATCTCGCGGCATTTCTGAAGCGATGGTTGATTGATTATCCTTTTATCTGGTTTTGCTTGGTTAAGTGGCCACCTGTGTTTCTTTCTGAATGCTGCTGTTGCCACCGTAATATGACTATTTTCTTTCACGAAAGAGCAGGTTGATAAAAGAATAGGTTGTTTCGTTATTGAGTTTTTTTAACTGCTCATGTTTACTGGATCCGTTACACTGATGTTGATGAACTGACTTAATGTGGATGTCTGATGTTTGAGATTGAGCCATTTGTTTCTCTCAGTAATACGGTTGCCTCCTTAGTTATCTCAAGAACAGACTGAGGCTAATTGCATGTACTTTCTTTTTTTCGATAAAGGCGTACCCAGCTTTTATAGAGTATAAACAATTGCATGTACTTTTGTTTTGATGAGTTGGAAAACATTCTATTATCCAACCGACAAGGACTATGTACCTTCCAAGGAGTAGATCGGCCGTGTTCAGATGGTGGGGCAAATTTTTTGCGCCCTACTTTGACCACTAATTAGGGGTATTAAATAAAGTCAGTTTACAAAACTACCTCCACAACCCCTGGGCAAATTCGCGAGACGAATCTAATGAGGCCTTTGACCGCACGATTAGAGGATGATTATTGTAGCAAATCAGGGATTAATTAGGCTCGTTAGATTCGTCACGCAAAGTTGCACTCATTTGTGAAAAGGTTTTGTAAATAGACTTCATTTAGGACTCCATGCATGCAAGATTCCTTGGGGACAATTTATTGTCCCCAGGAATCTGAACACGGCCACTAATCTCTTGATTTGGACTACCTCGAATATAACAGGCTGCTGGCACTGTTGTCAATTCTGCATGCTGATGCCACGCTATCCTAGTGATCTAGTCTAGATTACTTCAGGTTGAGATTATCTGAAATGTTTCCATCGTGGGAAAACCATGATCCTGTATACTGTATTCATTTTTGCGCTGTTAAACATTCAGCTCTGATATTTGTGACTGCTATAGTTAATTAGTTATCGATCCTGATGATGCACATTTCAGTTTTCAGATAGTGCTTCAGTCCAATACCACTTCCAGCTTCCCTCAAAGGTTTGTGAGCTATGAAGCCACCTTTGGAGAGGAACCCTACCAAGAAGCGCCATTCTTGGTGGTGGGACAGTCACATTAGCCCCAAGAATTCAAAATGGCTTGCAGAAAATCTTGAAGGTGAGTACATGGAAATTTTGTCATACGCTCTTCTCAGTACTTGGGTACCATTCATACATTTCAATGCATGTGTAGGTACAGTACCATTTTAGTCTATGCACTCAGATCGCCATAAATGAATAATAAAACAAAGGTCGTGCAATATCTAAACTTTCCATAGTGCTCTGATTCTCTGTATGTACATACTGTATTTTTGGTACAGTAGCATCGTCTGATTATTCCACTGAACCATTGACCAAGAATGGGTAATTACCTAAATGATGCCCTATTAGATGCCTTTTGTTCCTATTAGTTGCTGATTAGTTCATGTTGGTATAATTCTAATAAACTTTTGTGAATGTTCCTGATGATCCACATTTCATTTTAACCAAAAAAAACCAGAAAAATGAAAGTGACACTGTTAATATTTTCCCAAACACGTACTGGTGTTCAAGTTTTCTTGTATTTGGGTATGTGCATATAAGAAATCTCTTTGGCTTCCCACTGTACTATAAATGAGCAAATGATTCCACCAAGGACGTTTGAGGTTATGTCTAGGCTTCTAGCTAATGTTATTCTGCATGCTGCCTCTTTTGTTTATGTTTCATCAATCTTTCCCTGAATTGAAAAATGCAGAAATGGATAAGCAAGTGAAGGAAATGCTCCAGCTTATTGAGGAGGATGGCGACTCCTTTGCAAAAAAAGCACAGATGTACTACCAGAGGCGTCCAATGCTCATCACTCATGTTGAGAATTTCTACCGGATGTACCGTGCTCTAGCTGAGCGCTACGACAATGTCACCGGTGAATTGCGCAGGAATATCCCAACAAGGCTGCAGTCGACAGGATCTTTAACCAATTCAGAGTGTGGTTCTGAGCTCCAGAGGTCACCCTCACCATCTCCTGAGCCACTACAGAGGTCATGGACAAGGGAACAGAGTCCGAGAGCTGCCGGTTTTGATTTTTTCCTGAGCAATAAGAACAGTGATTCGCCAGCATCAAGGAAGGAGACTGAAGACCTGGCGTCACAGTCAGAGTCTGATGCAAAATCTGAAGATGGCGAGGATGATGGCATTGCCTACACATTGCATCAGAGAGTTCTTGAACTTGAGGACGAGCTTAATATGACAGGCGAGAAACTGCGTGAGGCAAATGAAAAGCTTGAGGTTTTAGAGGAGAAGAGCTTGAGATGCCATTGTGATTATATAGAGAATGGAAATGCTACTGATCAAACAAAGAAAGTTTCAGACATAGAGGAGGAGCTAAAATCTTCACAGGAGGAGATCAGGATTCTTCAGAAGAACCTCGAAAGCAGCGAAATTTTGTCCAAAGAGCACTCTGGTTTGTTGGAACAAAATAAGAAGCTGGAAGCTGAAATTGTCAACCTCAAGGAAGAAATGGATTCGGCAAGAAGGCGATTTGAAGAGGAATTGTCTGTAAGAGATGGAGAAATCAGCAAGTTAAAGCAAGAGCTTGCTGATGCTTCTGAAAAGTTGCTGCAAGAGGAGTCCACTAATGGTGTGCGGATATCTGAGCTGCAAAAATTGGTTGAAGACATCAGGTCCAAATTAGAGAGAGTTTCTGAAGATAAATTACTAGTTGAGAAGCAGGTTAAGGATCTGGAGGAAGCAAATACTGAAGCTGACAAGTACAATCAAGAACTGACTGAAGACGCTGAAAGGCTTTCAGCTGAGAAGTTCAGGCATGAAGCTGAGATTCTCACAATGCAGCAGAGCATTGAAGATCTGAAATCCAGAATTGAGAGCCTTGCTCAAGAGAAATCGTTGATGGCATCATGGTTCGCAGACTTGGAGCAAGTTGTGGGGCGGGGAAGGAGCATTTTCGCCCAGTAACCGAGTTTTGACCGAAACATCAGTAGCTAGAACTTAGCAAGTTAGCGACATTTAAAGTTTTTGCCATACATATACCATCATGTGAAATTAAGAAGCCCTACCATATGTAAGTGTATGCATTGTTCTTGCTGATGTTTTACTTACGACGTGATGGATAGTGGTGATGTACTAGTGATACATGAGATATTTCACTGAACGTACTCTTCGGCAATAAAATGCCCATAACGCATCGCAGGTTCGGTCCCAACATTTTCATTCGATGTATGTTGCAATTGTCCTAACTGTACTTTCAGTCCTAATACCGCTACTGCTCTTATCTTCTTCTTCTTTTTGAACATACTGTTCAAAGCTCGCCTTTTGTTTTGGCCCGTCACGTCTGAGATTTTTTCCCCCTTCCTTTTTCAAATCATGTCATGTCTCATATTTTGGATCATGTCATGTCATGATCTCATATTCAAGTGTTCAAACGTGACACATGGTCTTGCACTTGACGACCACGGTTTGAGTCCCACTAACTATGCGCCGTGTTGATTATATATTTATAAATTTAAATCTAATCCTTATTCATGTTAGTTATGATTTTTAAAACGGTAATTTTGATGTTTTTATTACTGTAACCATGACAGCCACCTGCATCTGCATCTTTCAACAAGAGTTCAAACTTTCATAGGAGCACCAAACGTGTTCGTTGAGGTTCAGCGTTAGAATACGGCTATACGCTGAATGAGCAAACTTTCATAGGAGCACCAAACGTGTTCGTTGAGTTTCAGCGTTAGAATACGGCTATACGCTGAATGAGCTAGCGTTTTACACCTGTGTGAAGGTTGAAACTTAAACGCTAACCACGAGTCCGTCTTTCCTCTCTACCACAGCCCCAACCAGCGAAAAAAGAGGAAAGAAAGAGCAGATACCCGCTCGCCGCCGCCGCCCCCCGCGGCCCGCCCCACCGCTAGCTACCGCTGCGGAATTTCTCCGCGGGCGCCGTCGGTAAGCTCCGCCTTCCATGCCCTCTTGGTTCTAGAAACTCATAGCGTGAGTTAGATTGGGGGAAGTCTAGGGTTTCGAACAGTCGAGATGTTGGCGGTGTTTAGGGAACTAGGACCAAGAAAGCAGATTGTAGCCTAAATTTTTACTGACACTCAGTCGTTTTGTTTTGTTCCGTTCGGCTATTGCCTGGATAAGCTTTAGTGTGCCATGGCTTGCCTCATGATTCTTGCTCTAAGATTGCTAAAATTAAATGCAGGGACTGATCTCAAATTGTGGTGCATTCATATGTGGCAGGAGCAATGGACAAATTTGTGCGAGTTTACAGTGGTGGGGAGCTCGTGAAGGGCCCAAACGGGGTGGAGTTTGGGAACCTCCCTGAAGAAGGGATATGGTTCGAGACAGCGCCCACATTCAGTGATCTGATTGATGCTGTGCACAAGAAGCTTGGTTGGCAAACTGAGACGCACAGCATCCATGCACAGGGAAGGATGAATATTGGCGGGGGTGCTCATCGGCACTTCATCATGGTGCCTATCAACGATGACTTGTCTTGGACTAGTTATGTGAAGGCAGTTTTCAATGGGACCGAGTGGAATTGTCTGGAGATTTATGTTCAAGCAGAAACGCGTTCCCCTGCAGAGGTCATTTCCTTAGAGCCAGCACTGGTGGCTACTGAACCAGGGGATGTGCAATACCAAAATGCCCAACCTCAACATCCAGAACAGGGTTCTTTCGATATTTCTTCGATGTCGACCGCCAGTCCACCAAATCAGCATTCTCGACATGGTCAAGTACAAAAGCCTAGAAAGAGCACCAGGACCAGTGCAAACAATGGTGGTCAGGTTGTAGGCGCAGAGGTTCAGTCTGGTCAAGATCAGAATGGAGCTTCAGAGACAGTTCATACAACTTCCTATTCTTTAATTGGGTTGTTTGATGCTGATCATCGTGCTCGAGCTCTGGCATCAGGGCAGGTACCGAAGAGAACTCATAGCATTTATATTGTAATTTTTTCCCCATCCAATACTAACCCACTGATGCCTATCTTTCATTGTTTGGTACAGAATCTAACTGAGCTTAATCCACGTACCCGTGAGCCTCTCCGGTTTGACAAGCGGTATGAATGTTACATTAGGCCAGCTGGGCTGATGGGACTGGTGAACATCTGTAAGGCTGGGCTACCCTCCATTGACCGTGCACTTGTCTCTGCACTAGTTGATAGGTGGAGACCTGAGACCCACACCTTTCACATGCCCTGTGGTGAGGTCACGATCACACTGCAGGATGTTGCAATGATCCTCGGACTTCCTATTGCTGGTCATGCTGTTGCTGTAAACCCAACAGAGTCCCAGAATGAATTAGTTGAGCGATACCTTGGGAGGTCACCACCTTCACTGGATAGGCCCCGCCCTGGGTTGAGGGTTTCATGGGTCAGGGCTGAGTTTAATAACTGTCCAGAAGATGCTGATGAAGAGACTATCAAACAGTATGCCAGGGCATACATCCTTAGCCTGATTAGCGGAGTATTGTTTCCTGATGCATCTGGTGATTTGTACACCTTCTATCCATTTCCGCTGATTGTTGATCTTGAGAATATTGGTTCATACAGTTGGGGTTCTGCTACTCTGGCATACCTCTACAGGTCAATGTGTGCTGCTTGCAGGAGGCAGTCGGATCAAAGTAATCTGACTGGTTGTCTTCTGCTCTTGCAACTTTGGTCATGGGAACGTTTTCCAATCGGCAGGCCTGATATGGTAAAGCTGAAATACCCAAATGTAGGCGAGCTAGAGGATGAAAGGGATAGACCCACAGTTGGTCTCAGATGGGTTGTGGGTATGTGTACACGTCGTGCAGCTCCAGCACGTTGCTATGAGCACTTCACAAATGAGTTTGACTTGTTAACAGATGACCAGGTTGTGTGGTGCCCATATAGGGAGGAACGGGTGAAGGAACTGCAGCTTGCCCCTATATGTACCCAAGATTCTCATTTATGGTTAACCCAGGCACCTTTAATTTATTTCTATATGGTGGAGATTTACACACCTGAGAGAGTGATGCGCCAATTTGGTCTCCATCAGACCTGCCCACCTCCATTACGGGACACTAGTGTGGAACTTCATTGGTATGCTCAAAGATAATATTGTTAAAAAATATTTACTCCTGCATTATGTCATTCTGCGCATGATTGTGTTACTTATAGATCATTTACAAGTCCAGCAGTTTTTAATGACTTTTTATCTATTCAGGTGTCGTCGTGGAAGAGTTCATAATGATTGGACACAGAAGCACAAGTCTTTTGTGGATACTTGGGAAGAAAAGGAGCAACATGTTATCATGGAAGAACGACCATACAATCATGATAACTATATAGATTATTTGAGGTGGTACAGACGATCAACACGCATCCGCCTCTGCACACCAAGGAGAATAAGTAATGGGCACAAGGGTGGGACGCCTGGGGGAAGTGCAGTTGCTGATTCTGAAGATCCTTTTCATGCTTCTCAGCTTCGGTATACTCCCAGGGCTCATTTGATTCACTCAGTGGTAAGGCATCCTACTTGTATGATATGCTTTAGTTCAAAGTCTTCTTTTTTTTAAAAAAAAAATTATATTATCAAGCAAATGTGGAGCTTCATGTACATCGCTGATGCATCCATCTTTCCAGACCGACAAACTCACTATCCTAGCAAAGGGTGCAGCTTCTCAGAAAGGATGCTCCAGAAGTGAATGTCATGCTTTTGTTGAGAGAGTCACTAGAACTTGCATAGAAGTTATTGGGGAACTTGGTGGATCATCACTTTGTGCCATAGCTGATGTGATTCCATGCTCATCAACAGCAATAGCTGTAGATGAACTGGAAGTGGAGAACCCGAGGGATAAGGAGGAAGAAATAAATCATTCCATGGTGTCTGATCAGGTTGCTGAGGCAGCGCCCCAATTGGAGAAGCAGTCTGAAAGTCATGATGGTCACAAACAGGCCAAAAGAACAACCCCTTCAAGGTTATCAGGCAAGAGTAAGAGGGGTAGATCTGGTCCAAGATGACTACTGCTTGGTGAGAGCTTTATAGATTACATTATGTTGTGCTAACAATTTTTTTTTAAAAAAAAAAACTATTGTGTTTAGCTTCTCCTCAGACCCACAGTGTATTTCCATCAATGTTGCGTTATTGTCTAGTAGATGGGGAAAAAATATTGCAAGAATAAAAACATTATCAGTTTCTGTACACACGATGAATGTAGTACAATATTCTTATTCTTAGATTAGATATAATCCAAAAAACTGATGTCAGCTGAGCTGAGCTGACAAACATCTATAGGTCAAGTTTTTTTTCTATAACTAAAATATAATGTTGCTATCAGTTTTCTCCATTGTGCTATGTGGACACTGGACAGGTGCAGACTCAGAATGTAGACTAGTATATTGTCTGAATTGCCCTGGTACATGGACACTGTTGTATTATATGAAATCGTTCTGCATCCTAGGTATACACAAATATGGACCAGGTGAATCAACTTGTAACAAGTGTTTAGCTTATCTGTGATTCAATTCAAGTCTACAACTATTAGGTTAAGCTTAATCACAATCATAGGAGCTGCATGGCAACACATTTGTAAGCGTAGGATAAGCTCGGCTCGTTATTTTATTTTCCGCCTTCATATCCTCCTTTACGTTTTGTTCAAGGAACTGAACTTATGTTTACCACTATAAATACAGCCTTTTGGGAGCAGCAGTGTTGTATGAGCAAAGGTGTAAAATTTGCATCCGCAGTTGGATAATCCAGGAGATATGTCTATCGAGCTTGAGGCTACTGATGGCAGCCAAGCTACCCAAATGTTGTTTGAAGCAAGTGACATTAAGGTTTAGCATCTCTACACCGCTACTTCTACTGCATATAGTTGCTGATGAGAAACATATTCAGTAATGTGAAAAAGTGTCATCTCTACATTGCAGGTTGTCAAATTAGTGCTTGGAACAACTACCATCCTCCTCACAATACCTGACCATGAAGAAAGGTCCAAAATACTGAACACACTATAGCATAGTCTTGAAAAGCAGGGTAGCGCCCAGCCACTGAAACCTGCAGGCATTGCACCTGCCGCCTCGTTGCCATCTGATGGATCGCAAGAGGAGCATGTGGCCGTGGAAGATATTACTAAAGAAGATTTTGTGGAGAAGCTGCGTGGCTGGATGATGGTGCTTGCATCACTCTTCGCCTCCATGACATTCCAAGCAGGGATCAATCCCCCAAAGAAATTCTGGCCTGATGTAGTAAGCTTCTTTTCTCTCATTCCTTCTGTAACCCCTTCATGGTTTGCCAAAGACAGGCCAGGTTACACTTTCACGCGTTTGCTGTCGTAACTAATACAGTATAAAGGCATGCACTCCAAGTTATGGAGAATTTTTTGTTCCTGCAGATGATGGCTGTTTTTAACCATCAGGGGATGCAAGTTGAAGCAGCTTTTGTGTCTGATACTAAGTTCTGAGCCTCACAAAACATTTCAATGCAGATGGATCATAGCGCACAAAATCCAACTGAATCAAGGAAGCCTATCCAGGGACTGAATCTTCTTTGTCGTAAACTCCATTGTACTTGCATACTCCATTGGGCTCGTGATACTGATGCTGTTCCAGTCATCTCTCTGACTCCGTGCAAAGTCCCGTCGTTAAAAGATGTCTTCTGTGCGGCAACATGGTTCAGCTATTACTACTTTTCGGGCTCAGCTGTGGCGATAGCATCGTCGATGTTTTTCTTCCCCTGATCATTTGCTCTTTTCTTGTCATGTTTGTTATCACCGGCAAAATCATCCAGAAAAACTACAGGAGTGGTGTGGTGGGAGAAATTGAGAGGGGAGTTCTGATGTGGGCGGTGCTATGTCATCTGGTGATCTGCGTGGTCAGTATGTGCACATGCGTGCCTGTTCTGATCGGTTTGGCTTTGTTCAGGGCTTGTTTAGATTGTGGCAAGTTGCCAAAAACTGGCAACTTTTTTCACAGGGAAAATTAGTTCTATAGCATCAAAAGATCACCACCTCCGAAAAATACCATTGAAAGATCACCGCCACGTAAAATACCACTGAAAGTTACAATCCGTTCCAGAAAATACCATTTCGTTAGTTTTTCAGTTAAAAGGGTGTTTGTCTCTCTATTGTATAAAGTGAATTGTCGATTTTACCCTTGTCTTCTTCCTTCACTCCCCCTCCCGTTACAAGACCCACAATCTCAGTAGCTTCCTCTCCATTAGAGCAATCATAAGTAGCAGGCCAGTAGCAGGCTAGTAGTAGTAGGTAGTTGCAGCCAGCTGCTCATATCGCCAAGCAGTAGCTGCTGCTCATCTCCTTTCCTCTTCTCCATGTGCCGAGCTGAACATCCACCACCAGCTGACCAGCAATTTGCTACATCTCTCTCCATCGATCTTGCAGCAAACACAAAATCAAGTAGTTGTAACTTCAATCAATAACCGCCAGAGCAGATGCACATAAACTAGCTCCTCCTTTATCCATTCTGTAACCACCAAAGACACCCTCGCCCTTCTTACAGATTCATTGACACCATGGCATCCACGTGCTCTGCTCCTCCCCTTCCTTGCGAGTAGCAGCAGATGGAAGGTCCTCGCAGCTGCACAGCGGGCCCTGCAAGGCCCCAATAACAACCTGCAGCATTGCTACCCGGGTCTGGTAATGACATGGCCTGCTAGTGCTGCTGACCTGCTGTAACAGGAGGAGGCAGAGTAGAGGAAAAGGAAGAAGACAAGGGTAAAATCAATAATTCACTCTATACAATAGAGAGTCAAACACACTTTTAACTGAAAAACTAACGGAATGGTATTTTCCGGAGCAGATTGTAACTTTCGGTGGTACTTTACGTAATGGAGATCTTTCAATGGTATTTTCGGAAGTGGCGATCTTTCGGTGCTATAGAACCAATTTTTCCTTTTTCACGCTGACAACCGTGCCCCTTCTCACAGAACACGCTTTCCAATGGCAACTTTTTTCGGCAACTTTCTGAACTAAACCTCTGTTGGGTGTTCATTCTTTTGTGGTGTATCCTAGAAATCTGTGTGCACACGATGCCCGTGTCTGGAAACATTGTAACGAAACGATTTGCAGCCTGTTCGGTTGGCTGGTGGCTGGTGCTGATTTGTTGTGAGACTGAAGTACTGCTGGCTGGCTGATGGCTGGTGGCTGGTGCTGATTTGTTGTGAGACTGAAGTACTACTGGCTGGTGGCTGATAAGCCAAGCGAACAGGCTGTTGAACTCTTCTCCATGCCTAATGCTCTTCAAGATGAACTGTGCTTTTGCTTGTTTAGGCTTTGAGAGGTGCAGGTTGTCAACTTGTCATTGGCTCTGATATAAATAATAAATGTAATTTCGTTTTCTGTTGGAATTTATGCAGAGAATGAGTTATATTCTGGCTTAGTGGCTAAGAATTTGTCTACGGATGGCTCGAATACGGTGGGTTGGGCCGCTTCCCTCCCTTTCAGAACCTCTTCTTGATGGATCGGGCATTCGGACGGCCCAACGGCCTGTTCGGCCGTGCAGGCCCAGAAGCTGCACCTTTCCTTTGGACCTTCGCCAGTCTCTGCCGCCGCCGGCTGCATCTCTCCGCCGACGCGATGCCCCCGCCGGCCGCTGCCACCACCAGCCGCGTCGCCCTCTACTTCCGCCGCGCCCGCCTCATCGACTCCCTCCGCCTCCGCCTCCGCTCTTCCCCTTTCTCCCCCCCTCCTCCCCCGCCCGACGACCCCGTAGTCGCGCTCCACGCCATCCGCGCCGCGCCCACGCCGTCCTCCGCTCTTCCTCTTCCGCGTGCTCCCCTCTGCGTCACCGCCGCCGCTCCCACTCTACCACGCCCTCGCCGCCTGACTCGCCTCCCTCGCCGCGCTCCCCGACCTCCGCGCCCACCTCGCCTCCTTCCCGCTCCCCGCGCCGCCGCTCGCCCGCCTCCGCCTCCTCGCCGCAGCGGGGGACCGCGCCTCCGCGCTCGAGGCCTTCGGCTCCCTCCCGGCCGCCCCACGCCGCCCCGCGGAGGCGTACAACGTCGTCATCGAACTCCACGCGCGGGACGGCGACCATGGCGCCGCCGTGGAGGCGTTCCGCGGCATGGTCCGCGAGGGCGCGCTCCCGAACGCCCGCACCTACACCGTCGTCATCGCGCACCTCGCTACCGCGGGGTTCGTGGACGAGGCGCTCGAGGTGTTCCGCATCCTGCCGTCGCTGCGCGTGCGGCGGACCACCCGGCAGTACAACGTGCTCGCCGAGGCGCTCGCGTCGGCAAGCAGGTTCGACGAGCTCCGGTGGCTCGTCCGCGAGATGGCAGCCGTCGATGGCGTCATGCCCGGGCCGCAGATGCGCGCCGCCATCGCCGCCATGCGGGAAGCTGGTCATATTGATGGCACTGAGGACTTCGTCGAGGAGCTTTCACCCAACGCAAGGATCGGGTACGCCGTAGACGACGTCGAGGGAGAGGGAGACAGCGGGGAGGAGGGACGACGACAACGGCAATGTCAATCATGACGACAGATACAGAGGCAACACTGAAAAGCAGACCCTGAAGCCATGGCTCGACCCGCGCGAGCTCGCCAGGGCCTTGGACGGCTGGGACCCGCGAGAGGTGGCCGAGCTGGAGGCCACCGGGCTTGTTTGGACGCCGCGGCTGGTGTGCAAGCTCCTGCGCGCGTTCAAGAAGGCCGAGACGGCGTGGGAGTTCTTCTGCTGGGTGGCGTGCAGCCCCGGCGGATTCGCACACGACCGACACACGGTGGCGAGGATGGTTGCCATCCTCGCCGTGCCGGGCACGTCGAGCTGGTGGAGCGCCTGCTCGCCAAGGTGCGGGCCGACGGCATCATCCTCCCGTTCGCCACCGTGCGGCTCGTCATCGAGTTCTACGGCCTCTCCAAGAAGGCCGACGCGGCGACCAGGGTGTTCCGGGAGGCCGAGTCCATCTGCGGACCCATATCGCGGCCCAACCTGGCGCTGCTCTGCTCGTCGCTGCTGCGGACGATGGCGAAATGCCGCAGAGCGCTCGACGCCATGGACCTCCTCGAGGAGATGATGGCGCGGGAAGTTCTCCCGGACCTGCAGACATTCTCCGGCCTGATGGAGCACCTGGCGGGCGCCGGCGACCTCAAGGGCGTGCACCGGCTGCTGGGCTGGTGCGGCAGTGCGAGCTCCAGCCCGACGGGTACATGTACAGCGTGCTGGTGAGGGCCTACTGCAAGCGGGAGCGCGCGGCGCTTGCGCTGAGGGTGTTCGACGAAATGCATGCGGCCGGCGTGAGCCCCGGACGCCCACCAAGGCGCTGCTGGTGAAGAGCCTGTGGCGGGAGGGGAAGCTCCGGGAGGCGGCGCTGGTGGAGGAGAGGTGCGAGGACGTGGCAGGCGGCCTCCCGGAGGTGTCGCCAGGGCACGTGTGGACGGCCAGCGCCGCGGACTTGAAGAAGGTGCTCGACATCTACTCCGGCTGCTTCTCGCATCCTGATGCTCAGGCTGGAATGGGTTGATGGGTCGAGCCGTCAATGCCGCTGACGCTTCGCCTCAGAGCTCAGATTGCTCCAGAAGAACTGAAGCTAGCTGGGGCGAGGATGGTGAATCTGCACAGCGCATTTGCTCAAGTGTCCTCTCTGGAGTGCTAGAGCTCGGCATTACTGCTGCCTTCTGCAATGCTGTTGTAGAATGTTCAGTGTCGTCTAAAAAAACAGGGAATGTTCAATTCAGTGACATTTTCTTGCTACGGAGACATCAACTGCAAGCGGCATGTGTCATACACTCATACTGAACCATTCTTAGCACTGAACATGCAATGCGACACACACTACATGTCTACACCTACTTAGTCGTGATGTTTTTAACGATCTGTTGGGATCAACGTCTTATTACACGTAATCTTGTATTTCGCGCACTTAGTTTGGAGGATCCAGTGGCAAAAAGTTAGGGAATCAGGTGGCTATTTGATTACTATACACCATGAGTATGTGGAATTTTTTTTTTTTGAGGAACCCATGTTAACTGTTAACGATTGCCGAATTAAACTTATGATTAAAAACATGTGACAAATCCATCAAAAGTTACTGACACAACATAAACAATTATCAACGAGAACAACATAGAGGGGGAGATAATACAACTCCTATACAAACAGACTGGAACAAAGGCCAAGACGATCACAATCCGTGAAATGGTGAAATTCATTCTAGCAAAAAAAAAAGGTACTGGTATCACAATATCATACTCACAGTAACCGTTATGAATTACTCACACCATCACACAAGCTGTTTCCGTCTGAGAGATAAATTTTCCGCACTTTGATATGTAAAAATTCAAAAAACGTTCGCATTTTCCAAACCATCCCCCGCATCGCTTGTTCGGCCGCGCCCGCCCCCTTCCACCGACGCGCACCAGCCACACCGACGGAGCGCTTCCCTCGTCGCCGTCTCGCTCCTCCCCCTCCTCCGCCTCCGCCTACGCGTGCCCCGACCTTCTCCACCGCCTCCGCCTACGCGTACCCCGTCCTTCTCCACTGCCTCCTCCCCTGCGCCGCTTCTCTACCGGTGCTGGGTTGGCGTGCCGATTTCGCGGTTCGGGGATTTTTTTTATTTTTTTGAAATAAATCGCAGCTGGGAGATTGCTCGTCGCTTTCTCGTAATGCTGCAATGGATGGGCGGTTCGAGGAGGAAGGTGTACGCCGTGAGTATCCACATCTCTACCCTAAACCCCCCTTTGTGCTGTACTTCACGGCTTTTAATCTGGGCAACTAGCATGATTACGCCTGTTTTGTGCTTCACTTGTGCAACTGTGGTTGATGGTTGGCATTCAAACTCTAGAATGGCCATTCCGTGTAGCTGTGTTTTAACAAAATACGATATGCAGCTAACATTTGGTTATGTTTGGGTGGCTTTGGGTTCTGCTCGTTTGGCCCTGAAATGAGCAGTCCAGGAAGTCAACGCAGAGCAGGTAACTTTGGTGCTTTCACTTATTTCAGTTTATGCTGTGGTCCTGATCATTTTAATTGCCGGTGAAACTGAGCGAGCCATCCTTGATGAAACAATGCTTGGCAGACAAAGGCAGTACTTCGAACAAAAGAGACGGCAGCAGCAGAGGCCAGAGCTACAGAACCAGGATAATGTAGCAGGTGCTCAAGCTTCACGTGATCAGGAGCCTCGATCACTTGATGTTCTAAACTTGAACAATCTGGCAACTCCGAATAGTCATCGTGGATCTGCAAGTGAGTTTCCTTATGTTTTGACTTCTGAGGTCTTAGTGGAGAACTTTATTTTCTGTGGTTCATCATCTTAGCATATTATCTGTAATTTCTGGCCAAGTAAAACAAGCAATGTCGCTCTTGGCAGATTTTACTTATCATCATTGTTTTACTATCATTTCAGATGCAGATGGTGCTATACCACAAGTGGACTGCACTCTTTCAGATGGTTTCCCTACAGAGGCGATAAATAAGATCACTTCTGTATGCAATAGCAATATGAAAGAAGCAGGTGAGGGTGCAGTGTACACCAGTGAAGGGAACTCATCGAAAATAACTTATTTTCTTGCACATAGGGTATTTCAATATTTCAACATAGACACATTGACAAGACCATACCTATCCACAAAATTAACAGGATAGGTACTCCCTCCAGTATCTTTTACATGTTGCTTAGGAACCTTTTGTGGCCTTCAGAGCATAATTTTGATAATTAATTTTCCCTAATCACATGGTAGCGGATGGTACTAAAAATGTTTGATGACATATCTGTTTTTTTTTAAAAAAAAATGTTCATGGTCTAATTTTCAAAAGTCTGGCCGCACAATTGAACTGGAGGCAGTTGTAGATATATGTCTTCCTCTGATGATTAATTGATTATATGTAGCTGCTGAAGAAGAATGAGCTTTTATGCTAGTATTAATTTGTGAAGTGTGTAATAAGCCCTTTTGTTACAGTAAAGTTTATATAAATTAACTTTTTCTTCTATTCTGCAGGCTCTCTGCCAAGGTCAGTGTCTCCACACAGTATGGTAAGAACGTACCTGCATTTGTCTTGTTTTATGAGATGTCACTCTTGTACATTGGCAGATTGTCATCACCCTTTGGTCATCAAGATGTTGCAGCAGCTGTTACCACCCATGAAGAACCTCTTGGCTGTAAAATATCCCCATCCATAAACTATAGCACCAGGCAGAAAAATCAAAATCTGGAACACCAAACTGGTGATGTTTCCTTCACTATTACCAACTAATTCTGTTATTCCTACTGAGTTACTGCTCAAGTCTTTGCACCTATTTGATAAAGGAAAATCGTTAAAAATAATGATCCCTCCGATCACAAACGTATGACATTTAGGACATTGACATTGTCACAACTACAAGACAACACTTGGCTAGTAATCTCTATAAGAATATGACATTTCAAATAAAGATGATTAGATATTATAAAATCATTTTTTTCATTATGACTCTAGAAAAGCAAACTTTACACTATGAATCTACATAATTCTTTTTGTATTCATGGTCAGGTTAAAAGTTTGACTGGTAGAAATCCTAAAATGACATACATTTGTGATGAGAGGGAGTATGACTTAATAGAAATGTTCAGTTTGGTCAGCAATTATTGCTTGGAACTAATGGAGAAGGAGCAGTTGATGCCTGCAGCTGTATTTTAAGAATTGATTTATTAACATAAAAGGTTGTATTAATTCATAAGTTGTGTAGCTAGAGCCTGAGATTGATCTGCTTGTTATATATATCATTGAAACTCAGGTTTGAATATTTTTTTTACCTGCAGAAATTTCACTTATTGATTTGGTCAGTTACGAGGGACCAAAGAATAAGCCTACCACACGACCTGCCCGTGAGCCTCATGTTTCATTCTCTCTTAAAGGTGCATGTTTCAATAGCATCTATTTTTCTTGAACACGTAAGAGAGTTCCTTGTCATTGCATTAAAGAAGAAGAGAAATAATACAACCCCAACACCACCCCAGATCCCACAGCTCATAATCATCTTATTTTCTGGATTCCAGCACAACCATTATTTGTTTAACTGCTCCTTTTGTATGATCTGCTTAGTTGTTTATTATTAGAACTAGTTTTGCAGCAGTTGTGAAAAATGAGCAATTTGCAAGTGCTTACTGAAAGAAATACTGTGCAGACTTGCAGATCACTTCACAGCAAAACTTCATATTCTGTCTTGTATATCTTTTAATTTACTGGTTTATTTTTATTTGTATTTTCTGGAAGGATTTGCACCTAAACCGCACCCTTATGTTAACATTTGTTTCATTCAGGTTTTAGTGATGTAATAGATTTTGATAGCAAACATGTTTCTGTGTGAAGTTTCTGGTAGCTCTATGATCCACTTTTTATTGCTGTACCTGGTCAACTTTAGTTCTCTGCCTTTCGTTGCTTTTAACAGCATGCTATAATGGTTCATTAGGCATTCTTCTGCTTCTGTTTCAGGCCTTGGTCATATCAAGATGGAAACACCTCCCCATTCACCGATACCAATCAAAAGGTGAGTGATAAAGCTTAAACTATTAATCTAATATATGTCCCATATGAATATTTCAGCTATAAAAGTTAACTTGGTATGATAAAGTTTAAATAGTAACAGTGTTTATTTTTCAGAAAAAAGGTAGTGTAAACCACTACTTCTGTTTGTGGATATTTCCCAATGTTTTTATAGCGTTCAATTGATAGTTGATAACAAAGTAACCACAGGTGCCAACAGTGCCATAATCATGGAAGAAGTCCTATTTTATATTTGCTTAAAGGAACAGAAAACTTCTTGCATTTTAGATATTATATTATCCTCAGAGGCTCGTTTGTGTTGTGGCAATCAAGTTCATCAATTTTGTAATCTTGCCATTGAGATTTGAGACTTAGAATAATAATCAACAATCGACTGTTCTGGTTCAGATAGGCTTATGCTTAAATGGTCTAGTTTGTCCACCTTGGCTGTAGCAAAGGTGAAGCACAATGATCTGGGACCAAACTTTCTTCCCATGTGATATAAATCATGCCTTTAGCTGTCACACAGATCCATTGCTAGATCTAAACTATGTTGCATTTAATGTGGCGATGCAGGGTTTTACCTTTGCCTCCAAAGGCCATGCGGTTCACACATAAAGGAAAAAGCTCTATCCCCTTTGATGTCACAAAGGCATTGGTGAGAATTTCAGATTCCTTCCTCCTTGAAACCAGATCCCAACTTTAGAAGAAAAAAAGAAGATAGGCAGGCAAGAATTTGAAGAGGCGTTTAATATATAGAAGAAAAAAATGTTGTTTTGCTAATTAAAGGGGATCCAATACGAGTTGGCAGTTCCTCTCGTTTATTATTTTTTATTGTTTGCTTACCTCAAAATTCTTTGGTGAGCCCCTTGGAGGAAAGTTCTCTTTATACACCTTATATCATTGCGGTTTTTCATTAGACCACATGAAAAAAAAAATTACAAGCAATTTTCTTGTCATAGCTAGATACGTTAATTGATTATACCATTTTAAGTAAGAATGCAAATGTTTTCTTTGTGTCGCTTTTAACAGGACTCTATGAATAGTATCGATATGCTGAAGGAGCAAAGATTATCAGTTAAAATGGGCAGTATATTAGACGAATCAGGCTATGAAAGGAGAAAACAGTTTAAGTGCTATGTCCCTGATTCATCTGAGAACCATAATGCTGACCTATATCTTGAGGATGAAGACATGTTGTATGAACCTCAAGTTGAAAGAGATCGGCAAAGTAAGTTCTTATGTGCAATCTTATTACTGGGTCTCATGAGTCATGAGACCGATTCAAGTCATGTGGCCTAAGAAAATATTACACTATATGTTTGTGATTCTACTTTTTGTTCTAAACAGCAAAGCATAGGAGATCAGATGGCAATTTCTCTGATGAGAATTCTGATAGATTCTGGAGGATAGATCAATTGAATTCAGAGGATCATTTTCCTACTCAAAGAGAGGAACATTTTGATACAAGTGGCTATGGATTTAAAGATAGATACTCTCCAAACCAAAGGTTACTCCTCCACATATATATAGGTTTGAATAATAGGCCTAACATGCTCTATTGGCCACAAATAATATAGTTTTTCCCTGCAGAAACTCAACAAGGTCTAGCACAGGATTTGAGAATACAGGTTTGGATTCGGTCTATCTTTTTGTTTCCCATACCTTGCAGATCAGTGACATTCGAGTAACAAAATAAAAAATACCGGGCAATTCGATGTTATTTGACTCAACTTTATCAATTGATTTCTAGCTAGGGTGCACTTATTCTGTGGTCCTGAAGTGATCATGATTTCACATCTTGTAGACTCCTAATACTAGTAGAACGTTGCTCGTCTGTTGCGTGTTGCCAAACTTGGTTTGAAAACTTGTTTACCTTTTCTCCGTTCATCAGCTACAGGCCCACCTAGCATTTCCACAATAATGCAGTTTTTGCTTTTCTTATGATATCTCGGAAATACATGGGTTTGTGCACAAGGTGCCAAACTTAGGTTGGAAACTTGCTTCACCTATTCTTAGTTTATCAGCCACCAGTTCATCTAGCAGACTTGTAAAACAGTGTTCTGCATTCATTTAGTTCTCCTTTTCTTCTGACATCTATGAGATACTTGGAATTTTTGGTGCATTCTCTTTGTTTTTTTTCTGTTGCATTATATACTAAGTCAGTGTAGCAGTATGATTGCATTGCATCTTGTATTACTGTTATTAAATCATGACTGCCCTTTTTTCTGCTCTGAGATATTTGTGTTTCTTAATTGCAATGTTCACTGAAGGAATTCCATCGTCACATGACCTCTTTTCTGATCATTCATTGATGGATGACGGCGAGGGCAGTGAACTTTTCAAGTGGGAGAGGTAAGCATAATAAAGCCTCATGCATATCGTATTTATACAATGATTCTGATCTTTCCGTCATTTTTGTCAGGTGCCCACCAAGCAAGAAAATGTCGAACTCAAATAACACTTTTGGTCCATCTGATTGGTCTTTTGACATGGCAGATGACTCAGAGAAAAGAAGGAGCCCGATAAGGTATTGGAGGATGTACTTGTAACTGTGTCTGAATTGGTTCTAGGCTCCTGATTCCTTAATATTCTTGTGTCATACAAAATTAGTACAAATTTTCTTTTTGATCTCTTTAATTTTTTTTTTTTTTGCAGTGAAGAATCATGCACATCTGCTGCAGGTCAGTAATTTTTACTCTTGACTTCTTTGATCTTCATCAAGACTCCCTATAGGGTGTTTCCACAGGATTACTATGCAAAACCTATATCTTGATATTTTCCCTTTTTTTTTTGGCTCAAAGCAATGAAGGATAGAACATGCAAGAAACCGTCACCATCAGTAAAGAATGAGATGAATGAGAAGGCTGAGTTTCATATAAGCTTGGATAAACTAGACATTCCAAATGTGGATGCACATCTTCATAGGAGGTCACTATTTGACAGTCCAGAAAGGGTGGACAGAAAAGGAACAACAGATCAGAAGAAACTTGAAAGTTATTGGCCAGAAAGTGCTACTGAGCAGCCAAGAATTCGAGAACCGAGCTGCCGCTTATCACTTAAGGAGAAATTTTCCAATTGGGGTTCTCCTACTTCCCATCTGAAGTGTAGCACTGGGCTAACTAATCAATCGAATTGCACCATAATGCACAAGGATAAACCTTCTTTCAATGCTGCTCCAAATTTGAGTATGCATCAAAATGTGGAGTCAACTGAAAAGACACCTGCTTCAAAAGTTCATTCTGTTTTTGACGGACTTGACAATGCCATTTTTGAAGATGACATTCACATGCAGCAGCCTGTTTCAGATCTGTTTGGTGATAAAATTGAATTATCAAACCCATTTCGGACCAAGGATCTTCAGAGAGATATGAACAGTTTATTTGGACAGAAGGTGGACAAGAAGCAAGAAGATAATTTCCCAACTTTCAGCAATCCAGGTGCAGACACCTTCCCTGCAGAGAAAGCAGTGAATACTGTAAGACAAACTGTTGGTCGACACAATTCGTGTTCACAGCCTTCTGGCAAGGATTCGTTCAGGCATGGGTTCAGCCCTGGTTTCAATTTCCATGAGTCAGAATCAAACACATTTTGGGGGGATAGCCGTGTTAGTAATGGTGCTTTTGGGGGCGATATTGAGTTTAGTGGTCTGCTTGCAAAAAACAGCAGTGATAAGAATGAGGTCAAGATTGAGGCGTCTGAGAAACCAGATACTAAGATATTGACAGAAACATGCCGACTCTCTGCCGATCACAGAAATGAGATGAATGGAACCGAATTATGTTCAGATGGCTCAGAAGTGTCCAATTGTTCTGAAGCTCAGAAGGGAACTTCAGCAGCGGCAGCAACACAAATTCCTGCAAACTTAAGATGTCTTCAGGAAACCTCAGCAGAATTGTTCCAAGTTCGTACTCATGTTACACCTGTTACGAGGGAAAAGCTGTAAGTAGTGTGCCCTTCGATCGTCGATTGTCTTCCTTCTAAATTGTTGTATGTTTCATAGATTTACTGGAGGCTCTCTGACTCTCTCATTGTCCATTACTAGAGATAATCCTGGTGTTGGCTTCAGAGCTCCAATGCATTCGAGAAGCACGATTCACGATGTTGGAGATCATTCTAACCTAAATGCTCTGTTCCAGTCTCCTTTCATTGGAGGTTCATTGCTCATTTCCTCATAGCATGTTCTCTCTGTATGTCTTTTCAAAAGATAAAAAAATCATCCATGTCATAACGTCAATATCTTTTTGCTGCTACCTAGAGGAGATGGGAATTGAGAAGAAGGTCATAGCAAGCGTGTCACCAGACAACAGTGATGTTCAGTATCAGTTTATGCTTGAACAACGTGTTCTCCGGCGGCTTTGTGTTCAGAAGATAGTGGTGCCTACACCAATGAAGGACAAGCTAGATAAGGTAATGTAGATCAGCAAGGTCCATTATAACTCTTTGATGCTCTTTTTCCCACTACATTTTGAATATCCTGAACTACACATATCCGAATGCCGTTCTATTTTGTCATTTTGAAAATGGTACAAAGTGTTCCAAAAGACACTTTGGTGACGTGTAACTTCATTTGTTGCAAGGATGCTTAATCCTTGCTGCCAACTTCTCAAATGTTTTCAGAATAACCTTTTATGAACATCATATTCTGCTTGCACCCTTTCTCCACATAATAAAGTTCCAATATGCTTTTTATACAGGATACACGCTTTAGGATAGTGGAGGATGGATCTCATGTCATTCCAAAAAGCGTCTAGCAGGTAAACAGCAGGAATGAACTCCGTTTTTCAGTTTTCTTGTGTTTCAAGTTATTTGAGCATGAAATCAGAAGTTAAAAAGCGTAAACATTTACCATGTTACTAATTCAAGATGTGATCATCAGGGGGGCAGAAATGACAATGTAGGCGAGGAAGAAACTCATTTGATGCCCGTGGAATGCAGGAGCAAGCAGCTACCTGCTCTTAATGAGCTCCTCCATGTCCATATGCTCATTTTAAGTCCACCTCGCTCTTTGATAATGTCTATTTGAAAATATTGGTTGTCACCATAAGCTTGACTCGTTGTACACCTGTGGAAATCTAGATTTGTGAACTATTGGCTGTTATAGTTACTCTGGGAGGGTTGTCTGATGTTATACAGTGTTAATCTATTAGATTTCTAAACATCAAGTAAAGTTCCACAGAAGCTACAGAAATGTAGCCAATTGGTTGTGCAAACAAAATGTGCCAGGGATTTTCTACTCTGAACTTCAATTCTCACACTGACAGATCCCCACTTTGGAAACCTTTTCTTTGTGTGTGTGTCGATCACTTGTCTTCCATCTGATCTGACCTGGTTGAATCAAGTTTCTACTTGCTGAAGATCCACTCCAATCCTCGTTTTGGCACGCCAAGCAGCCACTTGTAGTTGTGGTATGGAGGAGGATGCCCCATCAACTCCAAGAACATCGCCCAGCGGGCAATCCGTTCGCCGTCGCGTCCTCCTCCCCAGTTCCAGCAGCCGACGCACATCTGATTCAGAGTTCGGCCACGATCAGTTCGTGGAACTGTTTGCAGATAGCATTGCACAGCTTGATCTGATCATAAGCGGCAAAATAAAGTAGTGCACGGTTAGGTTGCTAATTGGCTTACCGTGATGCGGAACACCGCGACGGAAGCGACGATCACGGCGAGGGCGGCGACGGCGAACCGCAGCGTCGCCGCCGACTTCGGCGTCCAAGCCATTGCCAAGAAGCCAGGCCGCGTCAGCGTTGGACTCTGCTGCAGCCACACAAGAAGGCAAGAAGTCTCAGACCAAGCATGAATTGGATGTGATGGGAAGTTAACCTACCAAGAATGAGGGGGGCGGGATCACCTGAGCCCGGCGGCCCCGCGGCGCGGCGGCGGCGACGCCCGCCGGGGGCTGCTTCTTGCGCCGCCAAATGGAGGCGATCCGCGGCAGACGCGCCCACCTGCTCCGGAGGAAGCGGAGGATCTTGCAGCCGCGCGGCGGCGTCCCGGGCTGTGTGTCCGCCGCAGGGCGTGCGCCGCATTGGGAGGTGACGGAGAGGATAAGGCGGCGGCGGAAGCGGAAGAGCAGGGACAGTCGCTCCCCGCCGCGTCCCCACCCGGGGAGCACGTTCTCCGCTGCGGCGCACATCTCCATCCCGCGGCGGTGCTTCAGGCGCACGGTCACCGACCACGCCGGAGGACCGGGCGGCGGCGACGCCATGAGGGGTCGTTCGGCCGCGCCGCGGCTCTGCTTCTTGTGACAACGGTCGAGAGGCGGATGTGACAGGGCCGTGTCTGCAGATCTCGACCGTCCGATGTAGAAGAGCGAGGCATCGGGGAGGAAGACGCACACTATTGTTTTTTT
>CM014274.1:86399222-86415252 GCA_004135705.1 Alloteropsis semialata
TTTAGTTGTTTGGCACTATTTCCTTATCTGGGAAGCCTACAGTTGCTTGCGCATATAAACTAAGAAAACCGTTAACCATGTATTATGCCTTACTGTCATCGGTACTGATACATCATGACAGTTAAAAAGAACATCATAGGGACAGGCTTTCAGTTTGATACCATTCGTGTCGCTCCATCTTGCAAATAGTCACTCCAGTGAGCTAATTATTAAATACTTTGTTCAGATGACAAAGCTGGCTATTATTCCCTGTACTGTTATATTGGAGACGCTTTTCTTCAGGAAGAAATTTAGGTTTGTATGTAACATGTCATGTGCTTTGTGCAGCTCAATAATATATATTCTAATCTTTTTACTGACTTAACTGTGCAGCCGGAATATCAAGCTCTCCCTTAGCGTGCTTCTTCTTGGTGTTGGTGTCGCAACTGTGACTGATCTGCAACTCAATGCTGTGGGATCTGTACTGTCCCTGCTGGCAATCATCACAACCTGTATTGCTCAAATTGTATCCTTTCAATCATTCACAAACCACAAACTTTGCATAAATCTTGCAACATGTTTTGAGGTTGTTAATATTACAGAAAAAAGCAAAGTGTTATTTTAAACAAGAGAAGCTACTTCTTCCTGTACTGTATTATTAGTATAACCATTGAAAATAAAATTTCAAATATGTGATGTGTTATGTCTTGTTTAGCTTTATCATTTCGATGATTGTAAGATCAGCTTTGTGTCATACTATGGTGGTTGTCATCTACTCATTGCTTGCCTGTACATTCATTTTATGGTGGTATGCATATTTCCAGCCCTTATTCAAAAAAAAAGGGGAGCTATCAGCGCAAAGCACCTTTTAATTTGAGTATTGGAGTGTTCTGTGATGTATAACTTGAGTCCTTAACAAGCTATCAGATGACAAATACAATACAGAAGAAGTTCAAGGTATCTTCAACCCAGCTTCTGTATCAATCATGCCCATACCAAGCATTAACCTTGTTCCTTGTCGGCCCATTCCTTGATGGATTTTTGACTAACCAAAATGTCTTTGCGTTCGATTACACAACTCAAGTTCTGGTAAGCATAAGCATTAAATTAGCCTTTGGCAATTCAAGTTAATTGTTGTTTCTTCATCTGATTCCAGGTTTGCTTTTACTGTGTTTGCAGTTTTTCATTGTGTTGTCATGCCTGATTTCAGTCTCAGTAAACTTCAGCACGTTTCTTGTGATTGGGAAGACATCTCCTGTAACTTACCAAGTCCTTGGGCATCTGAAAACATGCTTGGTTCTCACCTTTGGCTATGTTCTGCTTCATGACCCGTTTAGCTGGAGAAATATACTTGGAATCCTAATTGCTGTGATTGGGATGGCTTTGTATTCATACTTCTGCACTAGAGAGACTCAACAAAAGCCCGCAGAAGCCTCTCCGCAAGTCATTCAGGTACATTCTGCAATGTTAGCTAAATTCCAAGGAAAGTATCATGTTTTGAGCAGTAATGTTTTTAATCTGGTGACTGATTAACAGGAGCGCCTTGACATTAATTTGAGTAGTCTGATGAAATTTTGTGAATCTTTAGTCTATGTTTGATTAATCTTTTTTCAGATTCTTTTCATACGCAGAAATTTTAAGTGCTTCTCTCTATTCTTGTGGCTATTGGTATCTTTTTTGAGTACTTTTGTTGACAAGAATCTGCATGTCACCAACATTGCAGGTGAAGGAGGGTGAGTCAAACCCGCTGATCTCAGACACATTAAGCGCTGCTGAAAACGGGGGCAGTCCTGCAGATGATGAACCCCTGAAGGTACCGATGTGGAGCTCGAAGTACTCAAGGGCTTGAAGATTGCTCTGTTGTTAGTGTATGGTACTATACAGAATTAAGCTTAGTAGGAGATACTAGGGTTGGAAGGCAACCCTGTTCCTGTTCCATTTTTGGCCTTCGTTTTTTCTCTGGCTTATATTATATGTGCTGTTAGTAGATGGATCTCACTCTCGAGAGGATACTACTGCTTCCTCTGCTCTAGATGGTTGATCTGTCTGGAAGCTAGACATGAGAGCTAGCTGCACAGCGGATTTCTGTTGTATTTTCGTATGTTCTGAATGCAACATTGCTGTAACTCTGTAGCTGGACATGATACAACACATAGTTTCCATTCTTCTGTACTACCAAAGAGTTGGGTTTTGCCGATAGATTTTTAGATGATTTTTGCTGAGATTCGCAGATGCTTCTGTGGAAGTTACTTGGGCGTCGTTGATAAGCCAATATTGGCAGTGGTCTCGAGGTTGCCGCATTTCCACGGTTGGCTGGAGAAACATAGGCCCATTTCCTTTACTCCAAGTATGCACAAATCTGGGCCTGCTTTGGATCATTCATTTGGGCCCATATATGGGACTGTGGCTTGGGAATTTTTTTTTATTTTTAATTTTTTTTACGAATTTTCAAAAACGATGTCCGGATGACAGTCCAACCGCCGAATGAAATGGTGGATCCCATGTAACCGCCGTATCAATCGGCGGTTAGAAACAACCGCCGAATGAAACGGCGGTCATTCGGCGGTTCCTCTCTCCCATGTAAAAAAATCATAACTTTTTCATATGAATTTGAATGAAGCTAAATTTATACGAAAATTGTAGATCTCGACGAGATCTACAACTTTATAGTCCAAGCTTTTTTCATTTGAAATCATCTGCATGTTCAAATAATCCACGCAATACTCATATCTAAAATTTAAATTTTAGATCTGAACATTGTCTCAATTATTTGAGCACCAAAATAATTCGCAATGAAAAAAAGTTTGAACAACAAAGTTGTAGATCTCATCAAGCTCTATAATTTTCGTATGAAGCTTATCTCCAACCGAATTCATATGAAAAAGTTATAATTTTTTGAATATGTGTTGTCTAGAGAAGGAAAATTAGATTTGAATTTTAGATCTGAACATTGTCTCGATTATTTGAGCACCAAAATAATTCGCAATGAAAAAGTTTGAACAACAAAGTTGTAGATCTCATCGAGCTCTACAATTTTTGTATGAAGCTCATCACCAATCGAATTCATATGAAAAAGTTATAATTTTTTGAAGATGTGCTGTGCAGAGAAGAATTTTTTTTGGTTCATTAGATCTGAGCATTGCGTGGATTATTTGAACATTAAGATGATTTCGAATGAAAAAAGTTTGAACTATAAAGTTGTAGATCTCGTCGAGATCTACAATTTTCGTATAAACTTTAGCTTCATTCAAATTCATATGAAAAAGTTATAATTTTTTTATATGGGAGGGAGGAACCGCTGAATGAAACGGCGGTAAGGACGCTACAGTACAGTACCCGCGGGGTACTGTATCACCCCTCCCGCCGTTTCATTCGGTGGTTGTTTCTAGCCGCTGATTGATACGGCGGTTACATGGAAACCGCCATTTCATTTGGCGGTTGGATGACAGATTTGCAAAATCTGTCATCCGGACACCGTTTTTGAAAATTCGTAAAAAAATAAAATTAAAAATAAAAAAAATTCGTGGCTTGGCCTGCTTTGGCCCATAAATATAGGCCCATATAAGGATTAAAGTCTATTTAACTTTCTTGTACGGATGTAAAAATGGGCCTGGTTTGGCCCAAGAGAGGTACCCAGCCCTACAGCGATGGCGGGAAGAGGGGCTAGAAACGGCGGGAAGCGCCGCCACCATGGCGGGAAACCCCCAGCCATTTAACACCCCACCTCGCTCCTCTCTTCCCCTCGCCTGTCCACCTCCCCGCAATTGCTCCCGACTCCCAAGTCCAAAACCCCAACGCGAGAGAGGGAGAGAGAAAGGAGATGGTGGGGCCGCAGTACGACCTCGTCGGGAACCCACTGGGCGTGGTGCGCGCTACCTTCGAGCGGACGGCCTCCGCCGCCGCCGCCGCGGAGTCCGGTGGAAGCGATCCAGTGGCGGCGTTCAGGGGGAAGGACTGGGGTGCCTGCGAGCTCTTCCGCTCCTTCCTGTTCGAGGAAGACGGGCTCGACAAGGTGAAAGATCAATCCTTACTCTCTCTGTTCTTACTTCTTAATTTTGTCTTTTTTGTTAGTTTACACTTGTTTAATTAGTATGGATCTGGTTGTTGATTCAAGATATGGATCGACTAGTCACATAGACTGAATCATCTTTAATGCGTTGCATTGATCATCTGCATATATAAGAAAAAATGATTCGACGATTCTCTGAAAGAAGATTACAGGAAATGTTTTGCGATTTAGGGATTTTGACTAGATTTAATGTTGTTAGTGCGAGTAAATGTATTAGGAGCCTATGTGCTCATGACCTCATGTCCTAGGTGGAGAAGAGCTCCATTTTGCTGCACACATTTTGTGTAATTGAGGCTTCTATTGACTGACTAACGCCAAGCAAAACTATTTCCAGGTCCCAGTGTTGAATGCTTCAAATCTTGGATTGATCAAACCAAACACCCTCGTCAGATACCGGGGAATGGTTCAGGATATGCTTGGGAATGAGTACTATATTGGCGCATTCAAGGTACTAGGCTGAGGCTCACAAGCTCTTGTCAAAGCTGCCATCAGTGCCTCTGAATCTCTGACGCTTATTTTAATGTTTCATCTGTGCAGGATGGGTCCATTTGGAGGACAAACAAGTTCACTGATTTCTCACCGTTCTCAATGCCACATCCTTGTGATTCACATCTTTGGGAGCGTCATCTCTTTCACTGTGTGCCTGTATGTCACTTCTTCCTGGGCATTTGTTTTTTCATTCTGCAACACTAAAAATTATTTGTTCAAAGGACCAGCAGACAAATGGAATTCACCTGGACCTGTAATTGGTTTATTGCAGGCGCCTGGACAAAACTCTTGGACACTGGAATCTTCACCTGGACCTGATGTGCGCAGGATATCAAGCTGCTTGGCAACTGAATTGATACGAGAGAAGAGGAAGAGAGATGGAGATAATGATGACATGGATGTATGTTTTCTACATGATCCCTTTCATAAAAAATACAGTTGTGTCTAATAATACCTGCTTTTGACACCTAAATGTCTTTCTTTCATAGGTTTCAAGTAATGGGCATGAGGAGTCTTCTTTGTTCTGCAAGAAGCCGGTAAGAGTTGCAGTAATTTGGTTTCACTATTAAGGGCAAATACCAAATGATTGTTTTTTGTTCTCAGGAAGTATTTCATAGTGACTTCTTATATGTCCATATGCATATGCCAGAATCTCATAAATGTTCCATGCATCAGTTTTCTTGCTTTGCTTTTGTGTCACTGTGGGCATTATCTAACAGTTACCCTGAGGATGTCATCCTGGTTTTTTCTACTCTGAATATAGCTGGGACGGATGATAACCCGATTGATTCATGAATATCTGCTTGAAGTGTTTAATTTCCTTTAACCTCATGGAAAATAAATAAACTGGCTAGCAATCTGATTTGATCTTCTTCTCTTCTTTACAGAAGGAAGATGATGTTCATGTCTCATCTAGTTCAACTGAAGTGGCAGAAAGTGCACCAGAGATGAATGGGGGTGATCATCATATACCTGGAAGCTCATTTTCATGTCTAGTGAAGGTGACGACTTGAATTTTGCAAGTGAAATAGATACAAAAGATTTATTTGTTTTTGTTTCAGTTTTGTGTTATTTATGGTTGAGACTTTATTTCTTCGCTGCAGGTCTATGACATGCCTGATAGTCAACTGAAGCTAAATGATGTTATTGAGTTCATTGGTGTATATACATTTGACCCAGAACTTGCTGCTCCTAGTGATAACTCAGACGATATAATGTTAGACCTCATAGAAGATGTAACAGTTCAATTGCCTCCGAGCAAGGTATGCATATTACATAGTGCCTGATTTCATGTCTAACTGGGGAAAATGTTAGTTTTATTTTTGCTCCAGCTATTTTGCCTTACCTTTTGATTCCTTCAAATGATTGTACAGGTGCCCCGTCTTCATTGTTTGGTATGGAGAAAATTATCATCTCATGATTTTATTTCAAGGCCTGTTGTTGAGGTAGATATCACAAAATTCATAATCTTGAGCACTGAACTACTGAAGTGGGTTTGATAGTTACAACTGCCTTTATCTACTGACTAACAGGGCTAATGCTGTTCTTTGTTTTGGTCATGCAGCCTTCACCTAGCATATTAAAAGGCATTCGACAATCTTTTCTCTCACACCTCACTCTGGTGTTAGGAAATGATGGACTTGCAGCCCAGTGCTTGCTGCTGCATCTTCTATCCAGAGTATGTTGTATTACTAACCAACTGCTCTACTTATAAGAATCTTTTAAAAAGTTTGGTTTAGATCTAAGAATTAAACCACTGCGCTTAGCTTTCTTTACATGATTCTTGCAAAGGTAATTAATATTCAATTAATAAACTCCTGCTCCTTAATCTCCATGCAGCTTCGCAATAGGGTGGATGTGGTTACTGTTGGCAGACTCTCCTTGAATTTCACTGGCTTTAACAGGGAAAGTGCTTCCATATTTGGGAATCAACTGTATTCTTTGATCCAGAAATTGCTGCCATATTCACAAGCCATCCCTATGTCAATTGAGTATCTGAACACAGCCACACTTCAACCTAGAAAGGACAACAAGTCAGGAAGGTACACCCTACACCACATCTAGCCTTCCCTACCAACCGTTTATCTACCGTGATATTATAAATGAGTTTCTGGAAAAGTATTCCCTCCTTCCTTTTATATATGATGTTGGATAGATCAAAATTGAACCATCCGATGTCATATATATAAAAGGAGGGAGTATATAACTGCTGATATTCAATGAACTCCCGTTTAAAGCTGAAGTGTAATACTACTTGCCCTAATATTTTCTGTAGGTTGGTAACCGGAGTTCTGCAGCTACCTCAAGGCTCTCATCTGACCTTTGATGAGACTCATTTACAGTCAGGATCATTGACATCCAAAGGTGTGGAAAATACCATGCTGCTCAAGAATTTGATGGAATCACAGAAGGTAACAATATAATCCTTACAGCATTGAGCCTAATTTCTAGTTACAGAACCACTGCCATTACTGGTCGTAGGTTAAGGTGGATTGATCATCAACAACATGTAAGTTTCTTTGAATTTTACTTACAGGTCGACTACGATTTTGAGTACTACAAGCTGGATATGGCAACTGATGTGCAGCTACTTACTCTCTCTGAGGGAAAATCGAACATTCTCCCTTCAGACTTGGTAGTACCTTTCCGTCCATCCTCCGTTCCCAAGGTTAATGCTAGTACTGAGGAACTTGAGAGTTGGAGATGGTATTTGGCCACAGTTAGGTCTCTTCCTCAGTCCACTGAACCTGAGACTTACCAGGTAAACACCCCTTACTCCACCTTCTATCTAGAAATGCATGGATTTTATAACCTTGAACATGATTGCAAAAGATGCATATTCTGAACATCCAAAATATACCATTTTGTATGACATGGCTAATGACTTACATAATGTTTACACATCTTTTACAGATGATACAAGATGAAATGGTCAGTGCCATGCGCGATGATAGGAGCTTGGGCTGTTCTGAACTTAGCAGGTCTGTGTTAATTCCAGTCACAAAACACTAGTCTTACACTTTGGATGAAGCATACGAATCATTACTGAGCTGACTTCACTTGCTCTGATATGCAGATGGCTAACAATGGCACAAATAATGGCCTCGAGCTTTGGCGAGAAGAGTCTTTCTTTGGAGCACTGGCAGATGGTGAAGGAGCTTGAGAGGCTTAGAAAGCAGAGGTTGCAATGAGATTACGCCTCATTAGCGTGTGTTTTTACACCACTTGATATAGTGGTACGCTGTTATGTGTATAGTACTAGGTTGTGTGAGTCAAGACTTGGATTAAGGGATTTCTGTAACAACTATGATCCTACGCAAGCTATGTGATGAGTTATTCTCAAAGATTGTGCTGCCCAGGGTCTCCTGCTCAAATTTGAAGTTTACTCTTGGAAGTTGTAACTACTGGCATGTCGCTGCCAGAACTGTAATTTCAACTTTATAATTGTCAGAACTGGAATACTAATTGTTCTTAATGGACTACATAATCAAACAGAGGTTATGAAGCAAATCAAATCTGCCGTTTAATGCATTCTAGTTTGGTTGCATAAGGTCAAAAATGCAAAAGCATCCATTTCAATTTGGCACGGTTAAATGTACCTTTCATGAATTTTAATTTTCATTTTTCATTATCTCAAATTAACAAAAAGTTTTGTTGTAACTTGTTGAGTAACTTTTTCCTGATAAAATACAGAACAGTTGGCAGAGGAACACTGAATTAAATCTTGGCAGTTCAAACAACAGATGATACAATACAATGTGGTTGTAGGTGCTGAGTTGCAGTATAGTTTACAGAACAGTGGATAGGGCTCTAAATTTACACCAAAGATTTTGACACGCCAAATTTTCACCAATCAATTGTGTTTCTGCAGTAGAGAAAAAGGAGTTACAATAGTCATCAGACCATTTTTTTTCTCTATATTCTGATTTCCTAGGCACATAAGCCTTATTCACGTCATCTTCACAGAGTGGCAGATAGAGGCATGCTCTCCATTGATGCTTGCGTGCCTGTTTTGCATGCATGTATCGCAAAGCAGACGTCTGTTGTCTCCAGGAATTTCTGTCCCTTGACCAGAACCAGCGGAATATACTTGAGGACCAGCCGCATGCACTGGAAGGATGAAAGGAAGATTGTTATGCACTGAAGAGAACATGCTAGCCTCAGTGCTTGCAAACTGTCATAAATATATAAGTTCAAAGCAGGAAACCCTTGTTTTGTAGTACCATTTAATTAATACAAAGCTGTAGGGTGCAGGGAACAACCTAAACTATAGAAACAATTCTGTAGGTGTTGAAGTGAAAATACTCAAGAACATCTAAGGTATTTGAACTTGGTACATGCTTAGGCACATGGACATTGGAGAAAACAGAAAAATACAACAGTAACTGAAATAGTGTTTACTCAGTTCAAGGTTTGCCATTTTTTACTGATTGTTTGTTGTCTGATATCAATTAATAAAGTTTGATGCACTCATATTTCAATATAACTGTCTTCTTGTTGCATGTTTTGAGGAGTGAAAATAGTCGATAACAGCTAGGGTATTCGAACTCGGTATCTTTTTTTGGGGGGAAATGAACACGGTATATGCTTAGGCACAACAGAGAAAACAGAAAAATACAGTTGTAACTGAAATGGTGTTTGCTCAGTTCAAGGTTTGTCAATTCTCACTGATTGTTTTGTTGCCTGATATCAATTAATAAAGCATGATGCATTGACGATTCTCCCTAATTTTTGTTGCCTAATATCAATGCACACATATTTCAATACAACTATACTTTTTTACTTATCTCACCTGCTGTTCATAGTTCTGTGCCTTGCTGCATGTTTTGAGGAGTAGGTTGGTAACCTCAAGCTGCAAAATTACAGCAAACATAGAATGACATTACATTATGTACAAAGTACAAAGCAGCACAATACAGAGAATGTTGGCGACAGAGACTGAAAACATGGCCATTACCAGCGTGTTGGGGTCTTTAAGCGTGACAAGAACTTCAACAAGAACGTGATGGCATAAACCACAAGTACCCTCCCGAGTGGGTAGGCTAATCTTCATTCCGTTCTTGCAGAGGTGAACTGATTCACAGAACTTTTCAGGGCTAACCATTGAAACCTCCAAGAAGAAAAGGGGTACATAGTAGTCGACCAGCGTGATGCACTGCAACACAGTGAATCATCAACACACTGATAGATTTAAGTATTTAACACAACTGAAAATGTGTTACTCAGGGCAGGAATCACAAGTTAATAAGTTATCCATACCTGCTGTTTCAGAGGGGCAAGGCTTGCACATTCATGGTGTAGAATGCTAAGAATCTCAGTCTGGGTTTCATTTTGTTTGAGGTAGAGCAATGCCTCAGATGAGTACTGCTCACATAGCTGACACAGCTTCCCACTGGCTGCAGTTAGCCCTGGTCCTTTGGCTGCATCAGGCAAACCATCCTGAGCTGAATTGAACACAATAGAAGAGACTGATCAAAAGGGCAACACTTCTTAAGCTTGAATTCTTAAAAGAGAACAGCAGCTAAAGCTGAAGCTATTGTGAATAGAATTAATGGCTTAGGCATAATAGTTTTCTTTAAGGAATCACTGAATGGCTACAAATGCAAATACAACTCGTCAAACTGTTTGCGACTACTACTAGCTCATGATATCTGAACGCAGAACTTTAGGCTTCACTTTGTCTACTTAGCATTATCATCTGAAAAACCATTGCTATGCCGCAAATAAAAAGTCAGCAAAACAAAATTAATTAATTGAAAACTTACCCAAGATATTAAAATCTCTGCTCTCTGCAACCTCGTTTGATAAGGCTATAGCCAGTGCAAGCACAAACACTAGCCTCATTATTGAAAACCTGCTTACCACTTGTCAGTTTACAGAAACAGAACTAAAAGAATGCTATGCTAGTGAAATCAGTTAAAGTTGACAGACGCATAAAAGCTGGTTAACTCAAGTTTCTCTCAAAAGGAAAAAAATCCTCAAATAAAACCGAGGCTTCTCCCATTACGTCATATAAATCAGTGAAAGTTTTAGATTCAGTCAGCCCAACCCAACGTAACGGAAGAACTCGGCTCACTGCAAGCATCAAGCTGTAGCATATATTTCGCAGAGTTAGTTAACTTTGGGAACAGAAGCATGGGCTATCCCTCTGCATGCTGCATCCATACTGCAAGAACCAAATTCACCAGATTCAGCTCGCTCCCCCTCCCGCCAGCAAAGCTATTGCCCCGGGCAAAACTATGGTAAAAGTAGCACATATCTTGGCATCGCTCCCTCCAGATATGCTTTTGCAGCAGATTCCCAAAGCATTACGCTCCCTTAGGTTCCGAAGGATCGAAGCTCCATGACCATGGATTCAAGAACAGGGCCGAACTGGACAGAGCGAATCAAGAACCGACGGGCGGTAGCAAAAAGAAGCTAGCATAGTTGCACTTGCACGGATGAGGGATTCAAGACGCAGCTCACCTGGTTGACTTGGGGCTCTCCACTCCACCGCTGCCCTGTTCTTGGAATTGGAATGGGAAGGGGAAGGAGAGAAGCAGCTTGGGGTGTGCCTGCAATTATTACTATAAATTTCTTTTTTTTTTGAGGTTTCAGAGATTAGATTAGGAGTATGCATCAGAGCATCAGCATGTGAGATTAGATAGAGTAGTGGGTGGGAACTGGGAAGACTAGAAAGTAAGAACCTTTTCTTACAAGGTAAAGGTTGAACTAGCTGCAGCCTTTGCAGGGGAAAAAAAGATGAGGTGAAAAGGACAGGAGGGCAGGAAAAGCACACAGTAAATTTGCTTTTAAATTTAATGAAATTCCTAATCATTTTTCTTTTGGGTGATGAACTCCTCAATTTAGATTAGTACTCCTTAACCCTGAAGCATATTGGCTTATTTTTCCTTTTTTTAAAAAAATTCACCAAGAGATGATTCATTTAAAACATTCATTGGAAAAACAAGAAAGAAAAACGTCAGAAGAAACTACACGCGTGGTGGTACCGTGGTAGAAATAAAACAGTGAAGAACACATTGCTTTGTCTTTGTCTGCTGGGCAGCTGGGGCTGTTTGCAAATTGCACGTAGAGTCTAATGCCAGATTTCTTTTTTATTGTGTCGCTCAATAGTTTAGACTGCCACCAAGGAATATTCCGCTATTAGATTATAGAGATTATTAGTATCATTTGCAGATTGGCAGGTCCCAGTAGACCAATACCGACAGGCCACCAAATTAAGTGAAGTAAAGAAAACGAGATGACAGCGTATGTTGGGTAAAAATGAACATATAATATTAGAATCTGCTGAAAAAAGAACAAACATAGAAGCTGTGGATAAACATAAATCCATGAACGGCTGGGTATCTCACGTAAAGGAAAAGGAGACTATGAAAACTAAAAAGATGAAAGTAAAAAAAGGAGAATGTATAAAAATTAAAAATCTGGAAGTAAAAAAAGGAACTAAAAAAGGGAGAAGACAAAAAAGGTGTGCTCGTCGACAGCAGGGTTCGAACCTGCGCGGGCGTAGCCCAACAGATTTCAAGTCTGCCTCCTTAACCACTCGGACATATCGACTCTGGTTGTCCGATGTTTGTTGGATAATTAATACAAACTAACAGTGGGAAAGGTGTTTTGGGCCTTGGCAGGCTGAGGTGCTGTGGAGATCCATGGGCTTGGCCAGTCGATAACTGAGCGGACCAGTGGCAGGCGTTCGAGCATAACCAGCACGGCCCACAGAACCTCCCTTCTCTTCTCACCATTCACCAGCCTCTGCAGCGCAGCCTGCTGCTGTGACTGGGAGTAGCTTGCGGCGAGTGACAACGTGGCATAAGACCCCTTGGGCGTGTTCGGATGGGCGATCAAAAAATTGATCCCTGCATTAAATGCTACTTTGACCGTTAATTAAGGGTATTAAATAAAGTCAGTTTACAAAACTACCTCCACAACCCCTATCAAATTCGCGAGATGAATCTAATGAGGCCTTTGACCACGCGATTAGAGGATGATTACTGTAGCATTACTGTAGCAAATCATGGATTAATTAGATGCAGTAGATTCGTCGCGCAAAGTTGCACTCATCTATGAAAAGGTTTTGTAAATAAACTTCATTTAGGCCCTCATGCATGCGACACTAATCCGGGATTTTTTTTTTTTTCCCCGGGCTGCCGAACACGCCCTTTGTACGAGGTGACAGCGGAGTTAATGCCCTTGTGGTAGGTGTAGCTGTAGCTGCATCCGTCTCCGATCCATCTTAGGAAAAAGAACCGGCCGGCCGGCTGCCCGGCTCGGACACGACGGTTGCTACGGCCGGCTACGCCCGGCAGCTACCGTATCCATGTCAGCCATTGAATCTGTAGCTGCCCCCCTTCCTCCGATGTCCGATCCCTCCTAGGCAACCGCCCGCCAACCGCCGCCCCCGCCCTTCCTCTTCCCGAGACGATAACTGAGGTCGGTTTCGCCATTCATGGCGCCGGCCGGCCGCCAAGCCGGCAGCAGCAGCACGGATCATGGGAACCGATAGGCAACACGGCACGGCACCGCCGCTGCACGCTGCAGGAGAAGAGAACGCAGTGGATAAGACGCCACTGTTTGTCTGTTTCAGCACTGCAGCTTCGTCAGACGATCGATCGAACACCTACGAGGAAACGAACTCGGCACGCAGGAGGAGCAGGCGGAACAACCCTTCTCCAGCGACTTGCACTCAATGCCATACTAGTGTGCACTCCAACGCTCGATCGAGGCATGTGCCACGGCACTTGGATTTGCGGCTGGATCTAGTTGATTACTGATTAGCGTGTGGGCGACCTCGATTGGGCAATCGGCCATCTCCATTCTCGAAGCGGAGCCCGTCGCCGAGACTGCATCGAGGAGGGCGAAGCAAAAGGCCTGCACCACGACTCGCTCACGGTGCCTGTCTAGGATACGGTTCACGACGCAACACGACGAACCCGAGCTCGCGCTAACCTAGGATACGGTTCCTCTAGTTTTTCCTTGCCTAACCCAGCTCGATCGTAGTTAAATTACGCTCTGCTAGCTGTCATCTGACTACTGGCCAGCTTCCAGCCGGTTCGGTTGGCTGGTGGCTGGTGGCTGGTGCTGATTTGTTGTGAGATTGAAGTACTGCTGGCTGACTGATGGCTGGTGGCTGGTGCTGATTTGTTGTGAGACTGAAGTACTGCTGGCTGGTGGCTGATAAGCCAAGCGAACAGGCTTGAATCTCTTTCTCTATAACGGAGCCTTCGAATTTAAGAGCGAGGCCGATGAACTGGGGATCAGATTATCAGAGGACAAGGGAATAGGGAATTGCCGAAATGCTCAGCTGAGCAGTACTGTCAGATTCCTAATTCTGAACAAGCAAAAATCATGAACCATCAAATGCACACCAGTGGTCCGATCGATCGATCCTTCAGTCGACGATCGTTTTCTACTCCTCGTGCAGCAAGCCTGTCAGGAACCTTGTCTATAATGAATTAGCCTATTGGATGGACTGGGCTGTCGCATGGGCCTTAGCATTGGCGGGCCCAGAACTTGGCTGGAGAAGAATACAAAAAGCGGCGTCAACACAGGGAGGGGGATCGATGAATTATTCAGAACGAGAACCACCTGCTTCTCTCTGTTGTTCTTCTTCCTCCTCTACCTCTCTCTCTTGTACCCGGTGCTAAGCTTCCAGTGTCTTCTAGAACCTTCTAGTATCTTCCTCCTACCTTCGAATCCCCCTGCTTGCTACCTATCCCGAACTCTATCTTACTCATACTTGTATCAGCTACTACTGTATCAGGTGGTCGGCGTTGTTCTGTTGAATTAAGGAAGGGGGTTGCTAACAAAGCCCTACCTAGCTAGCCCCAGCAGAGAGACCACTAGCGACAACTGACCAGCCATGAGCCCATTACTGACTGAACCCAACGTCCATGAAAGCTGCAGCACTTTGACCGCGCCTCTAATCCCTCTATCCGTGGCACGTAAAACTCTGAACAAAATTTCTACCGTCCTCCATCGATCGAGCCGGCCGGGCTGGGCCGGGCCCCCGCCCAGCGATGGCATTCAAAGCCCGCAGGCCGTTTGGTGACGAGTCCAGCTACCTGCGTACTGCTGCCCAAAACTCACCAGGGTTTTCTGCCCAAGCTAATGCTGGCACCGTTAATGCATGTACTGCCACCACTGCACTGCCCAAACCCACTTCATTAACGGCTAACCGCACCATTAGGCTCTTGATGACCCCGAGTTTAAGTCCGTGCGGGTCCCACGTTGCGTTATTGGAGTGGCAGTGCAGTACTAGTGCCGGAGGCTCTTCTCTTCTTTTTTTTTTCTGAAAAGAAAAAAAGTACACGCAAGGGCCGGGCCGGGCTGGGCCGGGCCGGGCCAAATTATTGAATCTGGGCATTGGCACTGGACGAGAGCGAGCTTGACAACAAAGTTCAAACTTCCGGCTTAAAGGCCTTGGTTTTGACCGATCCGCATGACTCCAAGCTCGTGATGAAGTGGATGAGAGCAACCCTTGCAGCAGGGACCTCTGCCATGCAAATGTGATGGATATGGCTTGAAGGTGACCACACACGTTGGGAGCTCGACAAATGAAATTTAAAACGTGCTGATTGCTTTCATCTACCAACGGGGAAGGATCCTACGTATTACATCCTATTTCTTCATTTTTTTTGAATTTGTCATTAATAATATGTTGCCTTTCGAGATCATGTTGGTCCGAACGAGATGTATGGAAGATGTCCAGAAAAGATCTATTATTTCATTCCATCACAAATAAATGTTGTTTTGAATATTGACATGTCTCTAGGTCATGACTTTGATCGCAAAAAATATTTGTTGCCACTGACTTTTTTTATCACGACTTTCACCATTCGTCGTATTCAAAATATTGTGTGTAATATCATTTATTTTGTTTCTCATTTTTTTTTGTCATTATATGTACTTTAAGTGTGATTTTTTTGCATATTTGAATAATTTTTTGAATAAGAAAAAAAGGTCAAATGTTGTAGAAAAATTCAGTGACAAATATTTTGATATGGGTAAATAGTGATAAATTAATCTACTTGTAACATTTCTGCACATTCAAACTCGCTGACATAACAAAAACGTTAGTATAGTTTAAATTTAAAAGAGTTGACATAACTCAAAATATCACATATATTTTAGTGGCAGATCGACAGCAGGGAGAGTAATTCAATTAACAATGAGATATGCATGTCTTCATCGCAGACAGAAAAGATATGCAAATTTAAAAGAGTTGACATAACTCAAAATATCACATATATTTTAGTGGCAGATCGACAGCAGGGAGAGTAATTCAATTAACAATGAGATATGCATGTCTTCATCGCAGACAGAAAAGATCTATGCAATGCTGAGAAAAGAAAATCAACCCAACAGATTTACTAACGTCCAAATCAAGCTTCAGTGGGCCAAAAATGTGTGGATTTATGGCGCGGATGGGGGCTGCTGGCGCATTGCATGAACTGATTTGATGGGTTTTGCTCGTCTTCAGTTAGGGCTTGTTTA
>CM014274.1:86415335-86433494 GCA_004135705.1 Alloteropsis semialata
TAATTACACGGATGGACGGGAAATCGCGAGACGAATCTATTAAGCCTAATTAATCCATCATTAGAGATTGTTTACTGTAGCACGACGTTGTCTAATCATGGCCAAATTAGGCTCATTAGATTCGTCTCGCAAAGTTAGGGGGGTTATGGAATGGGTTTTGTCATTAACTCACGTTTAATACTCCATGCATATAAGATTCCCTTTGATAAATAGTGAAGTTGGATGAATAGTGAAGTTTGTTGTGAGAACTAAACAAGCCGTAGACGCGTAGATGCAGATGTGTAATCAATGCCCTCGGCCGCGTTTGGTTTGGCCGTGTAAAAAATTTGCCGCGTAATAAATGCAGCTTTGACCGCTAATTAGGGGTATCAAATAAAGTCAGTTTACAAAACTACCTTCACATCCCCCGTGTAAATCACGAGATGAATCTAATGAGGGATTTGACCGCATGATTATAGGATGATTACTGTAGCTTTACTGTAGCAAATCATGGATTAATTAGGCTCATTAGATTCGTCGCGCGAAGTTGCACTCATCTGTGAAAAGGTTTTGCAAATAGACTTCATTTAGTACTCCATGCAAGAAAGATTCCTTGGGTGAAAAATTTCACTGTAGTAACCAAACGCGGCCGAGGACGGTGATCCATGATGCATGAGCATGACACTGCAGTAGCATGCATTGCAGAGAAGCATCAGCTAGCTACCAAGCGTTGCCAAATCAAAAGCTCAAATAAAACTATAACCCATGATCGATCAAATCATCTTTAGATCTTGTTTAGTTCAAAGACTAAACTTTGCAGAAACTTTGGAAACGTGTCGCGAGAGAGGGGACACGTATTCCAATGCAGAAACTTTTTACAAAGTTTGCGAACTAAACAATGCCTTAATTTGCTGTTGGCTTGGCTGGGACTGAATCAGGGGCGGAGCTAGAGGCAGATGAAGGGGGTGCGGCACCTTTATAGGATAGCTAGATGATCAAATTTACATGGTGAAATTTTAGATTCTATAAAAGATTCCCAAAATTTTGTGGGTGCGGCCGCACCCACAACGCTCTACCTAGCTCCGCCCCTGGACTGAATGTAGTTTATGGGTTCAAAAGATGACAGTTAAAAAAGAGTTGATGTATGCATGTAAAAAAAAGAGTATATGCATGTGAAGTGTTTTCACTATTTTAACTCTACGGTAAAAGTGGCCTCATCTACACATGGTTATCTATATCCACATGCAAGTGCACATTCATGTGAAGCTTAATTAAGTATATTAAAAGGGGAATTAAAGAGAAGGAAAGGAGCAGAGAGGGTTGTCGGTCTGCATATACACACAGCAATGCCACAGTTTCTGTCAGTGTTTTCTGTTTTTTTTGGAAGGAATGGTTGTTGCAAGTCTGGAATCTGCACCAGTAGCAGAGCTGTGTGTTGGTACCGCCGCTGACCCTACTCTTTATTTTGCATGGTAGTATTTTTTTCCTTCAGTAAATTCCAGCTGGTTCACCCCAATAGTCTAGCCAAAAGTCAGCTCTTTTCCTGGATTTATTCCAGGATTTAACCGGCTCTTTTCTTTCAGTGGTAGGCGACGTGCCCGTCGATAGCGAGGCGCCTGTGGTGACTTCGTCAATCTCAAGATCGGAACAGCCGGCCCAGTCTCTCGAAGGTGCTCATATGGGTAGGGTTTACGTGCGTGTATTCATAGGGGTGAATGTGCGTGCGTGTGTGAGCGTCTGCGTCTTTCGAAAAAAAAGTCAGCTCTTGTTTCCTGCGATCTGATCAGTGATTAGCAGATAAATGAGCCGTTAATTTAATAATTAACTATCCCTGTGGTCTCTGGAGGTGCATAAAAGCACTTGCAGGCTTTGCTGCACAACCTGACCTCCTCTCTGTTTTCTCTTCTTCTACTCCCTGCTGCTTTCATCTCTCTCTCTCTCTCTCTGCAACCGCATCCATGGCGGCCATGAGCAGCAAGGACAAGGAGGAGCCTCTCGAGCTGAAGCAGGGAGGGAGCAAGGTCTTCTCCAAGCTGTTCACGAGGGAGAGCTCGGCCGCCGCGCCGTCCTTCAGGGTGTACTACGGCGTCGCGTCGGCAGGGTCCGTGCCCTTCATGTGGGAGTCGCAGCCGGGCACGCCCAAGAACGACACCATCTCCACGGCCACCCTGCCGCCGCTCACGCCGCCGCCGTCCTACTACACGGCCAGGCAGCAGGCCACCCACAGGCACCACAAGTCCTCCTCCGCCGCCGCCGCCACCGGCAAGAGCAAGAAGCACTCCAAGCAGTACATCAGCATCTTCAGCGCCATCCTGCCCAAGATCATCCTGCACAGGCGATCCAGCAGGTCCTCGTCGTCCGGCTCGCCCTCCGCGTCCTCCTGCTCCTCCTCGTCGTCGGCGTTCTCCTCCGCCGCCTCCTCGGCGTCCTCGCTGTCGTTCCGCAGCGCGCAGTCGCCCGCCGCCTGCTCGTCGATGCGGAGCCGGGTGTACGCGTTCTCGGTCGACGCCGACAGCGAGGAGGAGCGGCCGGCGGCGCCGACGTGCTTCAGCGGCGTGCGGCACGAGAGCTTCAGGGCCTTCAAGGGCTGCCGCGCCGCCATGACGGTGAAGAGCGCGCTGGCGTCCGTCGGCGGCCATGGCCACGGCCATGGCCATGGTCCCGCTGCTGCAACCGCATCAGCACAGAAAGTGTAATGCTCTCGTTAACCCTCATGGTCATGGCGCGTCATGCATGTTGTCGCTGTTGCTTGGAGAGAGCTTGATTACTCTGCATGCTTAACGGTGTGCCCTTGTGTGTCTCTTTCACGGTGTAATGTTGAAAAAAAAATCTTAAGAGGAGCTTATCAAAGTATTATATATGGTGAATTAAGTCTGTAACAGTGTGTAAATTAAACAATAATGTGATGAACATAGCATGGCTATGTCATTTCTAGATCCCCCTTGCATATCATGTGTGGTGTGTTTATGGACGACCTTTTGCTTCCTGAAAATGATTTCCTGCCTGGTGGGTCAGTTCAGTTCAGACAAGATATGTTCTTCTCAATCCTCATGTTATAGAGAAAAACATTTTTTTTTCTATTGAACGCTTTTTTCTAGAAAATTCAGAGAAATTTATGAGTCCCTGTGATGAAAGCAATGCCCATACATGATACATGGCTCTTTGATGCTATGCCTGTCTCCCTGTCTCGTGAGTTGACAAGAGAGTGTTTGTTTATCAGGGTGTTTAATTCCAGTGAATTGGTGAAAAATGGTGAAAAATTTTGCATTAGAAAGCGTGTCCTGTGAGAGGGGGCACGGTCGTCAGTGTGAAAACTTTTTGGTGACTTTGGAAAGTTGGGGGAATTAAACAGGGCCTCAGTTCCGACGACAGGATTCACACGCACAGGTATCACTAGGAGCAGCTAGCAGATGTAGGGCCTGTTCAATTTCAGCAACTTTCTAAAGTTACCAAAAAGTTTTCTGACAACCGTGTCCCCTCTCACATAACACGGTTTCCAATATAAAAAATTTTCACCACTTTTCAATTTTCACTGGAATTAAACAGGCCCGTACTTGGGACATGATTTTGGAGCAAAAATGTTCATGCTGGAACAGTGCGCTTAGCTGAAGCTAACTTCTGCACCGTCCTAGCAAAACAACAATGTTCCCTAATTAAACCTTCAGTTTCTTTCATGGCCTTTTCTTCCCATTGCACTTGGACCCTCAGTTTCTGAATAACAAAAGAGAAAAAAAAACATGAATTTTCTTGATGTTCTGAAGATGCATTTCTCAATAACCACACCAGTTTTTTTGGCAAGCATACATAGTGCAAGGAGTCCATGCCTGATGGCCTGACGAAATATAACACAAGGCTAGGAGCTAGCTAGGTTTAGCCAGCAGTGGGGAGGAGGAGGGGCCTGCATGGAGCTGCAGTGCAGTGCTGCATCAGAAAAGGCTACAGAGACTAGGCGCATTTTCATACTGTTTGGCATAGATTGCCCCATGTGAGGGGCATCAAGGACACGGATGGAGGACGGGACACCCCCAAGGAGGACCCTTGAAGAAGACACTAATCAATGCGCTTTGCCCCCAACCAGCTCACTTGACAAAAACTTATGCTCCCTATTCAATTCCATGTTGGAGCTATAGTTTAACCCTAAACGAACCTTCCGTTAATCTGCTGACGAAGTCCACTCCATCTCTAGCGCCACTCCAACTTGTAAAACTCATCTGGTGCTAATTACTGACTTGATAAGACAAATAGCGTTATAGCCTTTTTTTTGTGTGAAGATCTAGCAACCAAATTTATGGTTCTCTCGTTCCAAAATATTAGTCGTTTTAAGGTTCTATAAAGTTGGCCAGATTTCTATAATTCTTTTTACCACCAAATACATCAAAAAAAATTACATTGATTGAAAATGCAAGGTTGATGTTTGTTAGATCCATCATGAAAACTAACCACTATGTCAAAGTCCAACTAGTAAAACTCATCTGGTGTTAGACTTGACTAGACAAATAGCGTTATAGCCTTTTTGTGTGAAGATTACGAACCAAATTTATGGTTCTCCTTTCGTTCCAATATGTTAGTCGTTTTAAGGTTCTATAGGGTTTTAGATTAGGGATTAAAATCCGGCTTCTATATCCATATGGTGGATATATACCGCCAAAGGTTACAATGAGTTCTTAGACTCAAATTCTCAACAATGAGGAATTCAGAAGCACCAAATAGATCAAAAAGTTACATTGATTGAAAATCCAAGGTTGATGTTGTTAGATCCATCATGAAAACTAACCACTATGTGAATGTCCTATCGACCTAGATTTTGGATCAGACAGGTGCTCATCCCTATCCCTACCTTTGCATGCTACAGAGGGCATCGCAAGGACGGCCTCAAGTGCACTCCAATCAACAAGACTAACAATTCATCAGCGCCGATAAGAACCGATCACCCAACTAATCAGGTACTGCATTGCTCTGTAGCTGTCATTTGTTGCAGAAGCAACACCACTGTGGTTGCTACTGTGCCGCATTACAGCTAGCCGTTGGTTCAGATGAAGCGCGTATGGATGTGTGAGATCGAAGAATCCATACGCGGTTGCTGGCTGATCGATACAGTGTCTTCAGCATGGGAAGCAAAATGATGACAGATCTCTACAGTGCTCGTTCAGTGAATTTTACGTGAATTTGAGAGGTCTCTTCATCTAACAACCCTATACATCCTACGAATTCTTAAGCCTTAAGCCATCAGATAACAGACAGAGCTGTCATCTTTCTGTTCGTGTCCCGATCAGACCAAGAACAGCCTGAATGTTGAGAAGAGTAACACCTTGCTAACACATGTTTCAGTTCAGTTACCAGTCTCTGATTTTATAATCGAGAAGGCAGGCAGCGACGTGAGCAGTTGCCGCGCAATCACACCCCAGCACTCATGCCGTCATGCCGATGCAGACGGCCACCCAGAGCCTGCTCTGAATTCCGGTCCCTGCCCTCGAGTGCAGAGACAGTACCCGTTGTTTTCAGGCCTCATCTTCGTCGTCTTCGTCGTCAGAGTAATGGCGACTCTGCTGCAGGCGGAGATTTTCAAAGCCCGACAGCAGCAACTCAGCCGCCGCACGGTCCATGGAAATCGTCACCCCGGCGCCTGCAAGTTTCTCGCGATATCTACGCCGAAGCGTCGAGGACCACCTGGTTAATCGGCCGGCGTCCATGGCTGTACCGGCCGAATGCGACCGGCCTAGCCGCCTACGTTGCTGTTGCCGATTGACCCGGGGGACAGTGTACTGCAATGGAGGTCCCGTTGCCTCGATCTCTGATGATGCTGCATTGCGGAAAAGGTAAATACTAATGAAACGACCCGGATTTTCAATTACGAGAATCCGAATCCCTGTACCATTGTGATAGTCCCAGAATCAACAGCTATCACGTACAGAGCTCATTTCAGAAGGATATCACATCCATACAACGATTACAATCATCAGAGTTAGCTTTACATCAAGGATACAACGGAAAGCGTACTGGTACATGCCCTTTGGGCTAATCGACAACATGAAAACCAACGCAACGGTAGCTAAGCTTCAAGCCAGCTTCAGCTTCAGGGCGCCACTTCCACAGGCAACACTTGAGCATAGCACAGCAACCTTCTCACCAACTTCAACGGAGTTGGTCTTGCACTTCGGATCCTCACCTGTTCATTCACAAACTGCCCCCAAGGATTGGGACAGGTCCACGTCACCATCCGTAATGCAAGCTTTAAGGTGGCCTAAATCTAGTATAAGAAATATCAAGGATAGGCTTAAGGTTCATCCTATGCAAGCAGCAGCATCTCCATCCCAAAACCATTCTCACAACACCACGAGCAACCCTGGCGCACCAGGTACCCGACTCCATTATCTTCCACTCATCACTCTCTAGGCGATGTGAAAGCTCCCACCCTTCACATCTCAACTGCCCGAGGCAGGCCCTACTCTAGAGGGGAGGTAGAAATCCCTAAAACAATGGCGGAAAGGAAGGTGGGAAGGCTGTCCTTGACCGTGGACACGGCTTTACGTAAAGATTATACTCTGCAGAGTTTGTGCCCCTGGACCCACTCGGGCTGCAAGTCGGTTGCAAGCCGACTGAGACACAACCCACAGCACAGACCCTAGCCAGTGAACGGTACCCTCCTGCTTTTCCCGGCCTAGGATACACTGAGGACGCAACTCGGTGCCCGAGAACTGTGATGGCCTCCCCCGCGGTGGCCAGATCCCGGGGTATGAGCCTCTTTCGGGGGAACAAAGGTCTCCGCCTTTTTCCCCACACACTTCCGCTAACTCCTTACAGTCCGGGTACCGCACTTAACTAGGCTGGCTGGAACACCCCCCATTAAATGTAAGTGGTGGGCACGGGTTTTCTTCCTCCAGTAGCCAATCCAACTCGGTTTTTGGTGCCGGGGTGAGCGTCACCGTCAAATAGCGTATCCACCTCCAGTGGTCCGCTCGCGCACCCATTACAGGTATTGCCGCCAAACTCCTCAAGTATCACATAGAACATGTACCCGCCACAGGTACCACACAGGATGTGCCCAGGCACACACCCCAAGCCCTCGATACGAAGATCGAGTTAATCTGCTCACCCCCGCAAAGTTCCCAAAACCCCTTACTCCTTTCCCGGGTTTTTGCCCCACACACGCCAAGAATCCTATCACACCCGCCCATACACATGCAAGCATAGCAAGTTCATATCACCAAAGTGTAACAGGCTTAACAAGGAATATGGTAAGTAAATAAGGCCATGCAATAGGTCAAGCATCATCATGCGAGAAAGTAAAGCGCTAGCATTCTAATAATAATGCCTAATAGGATTCAAAATAGGATGGGCGTGGACACCTGTGACTTTACGATCCAAACTCATCTTGATGTAGTCGCACAAGTCTTCATTTGATGAAGTTCAAGTTGACGAAGTCCACGAAGTCTTCTAGATCTTCCTCAGATCCTAGAACACGTAAAAATAAACAACGGCATCTAAGCGAATAAACTCCAAATAAGAAGCAACAAGAGCCAAAAGCACTCAACTCCTATTCTAACGCGTAGATCATGTTTTTAGAGAATTATAGAAACTGGTTTCATAATTTTCTGAACTAGGATGAATTAATTACGAATTTTCTTAGATAAATCCTATTTCTGAAATTCCGAAAAAGAAAATGAAAACAGAGGCGACACGTGGCAACACCAGAGCGTGCCACGTGGCCTACTGACGTCAGCATGACGTCATCAGTGGGGTCCGCCACTGCTGACGTCATGATGACGTCAGCGTTGACCAAGTCAACGGTCAGCGTTGACCGGGTCAACGGGTCAGCCTGTCAGCGGTCAGTGGGACCCGCATGTCAGTGACACCGTGTGTATGACAGGTGGGCCCCGGCGGTCAGATGGGAAAAAGAATAAAGGCCGGTTCGGATGGGCTGTTTACGGGCCGATTCATTCCTTGGGTTTTGACAGTTGGAGGAGGTTTTGTGGACTTTGGATTGGTCAACGGTTTTATGGGCCGAGCAGATTCGGCCCAAGGCCATTTTGTGGTGGATCGGATGGGCAGGGAGATACTGACGAGACGGGCCCACGTGGCGGTGACTCAGGCGCCCTGGGCCCATTGGTCAGCGAGATGGGCGAAGGGGTAGGCTGGATCGGCTGTGGTTCGTGCGGCTTGGTGCCCGTGTGGTTCTCTGTGTGGCGTGTCTCGCGGCGAACGCAGAGCGCGACGGCGTCGACGGTGATCCTTCAGGCGCGGACGCGTAGCTCGGTGGCGCGGCCTCCTGCCGCGGCTGACCAGCACGAAGTCCACGCGACGACGGGGCACAGAGAAGGGAGGTAGGAAGGGAGCAGCGGTGTTGTGTGGTGGCGATGCGGGTGAACCGGAGCAGAGCAAAACGGTGGGCACGGCGGCGACGAGAGCAGGGTGTTTGACGATCGAGAGGTTGGTGATGAGGAATCAAGGCGGGGCGAACGGCGGTGAGCAGCAAGCGGCGGCGGCTTTGCGATCACGGCCCGGACCTCCTGCCCGCGGTATGAGTCGTGGAGGGTACAAGGGTGTGAGAGCAGAAGAGATCAAGGAGGGTAGGGGCACCAGTACGGCGAACGACGTCGAGTGCAGAGTTCGCGACGAGCTCACAGCGGCAAGGGAAAAACAGAGAGAGGGAGAGAAGAAGGCTTGATTGGGTTCCTGCAGAGTTCAGCGGCGCGAAGGCCGGCCTGGCATGGTGTTCCATTCAACGTCACGAAGGTCACAAACAACACAGAGTCGAGCGGCGACAGGTATGGCGCAGCGGCGAACGGAGCAGAGCAAGGCGACGTCGCAAGGGAAAAGAGATGGGGGCTTACGATTAGGGGAAGAAGAAGGGCACGATCGTCGCGGGAAGTCGGCGTGCGGCTCGGGGTGCGGCTTGCGGTACTTGGCGGCGATTCCCTTCTCTTCTCTGGCGTGTCGGTGATGCGGCTCGGCTTCGGCGGCGGCAGCTCGACGCGGACGGCGTCGTGGTTCGGCTTCGGGCGCCCTTCTCCGGGCGGGTTCCTCCTCGGCGCCTCCTCCTTCTCTTCCACGGGTTGGGGTCGGGTGAACTCGAACAGAGCTTCGCCCCGGGGAGGTTTGGTGGCCGGGACCGAGAGGGAAGGGGGAAAGTTTTATAGGCGGCGGGGATTGGGCGAGGGGGTAGGGGATGAAGCCGGGGTTGCCTTGGTTGCCAAGGGAGCTAGGGAAGCAGGCGCACATGGGCGGGCCCCCGGACGGTTGCGGCTCGGCGGAATTCGCGGGGAAGAGCGGGGCGATGCGCGCGCGATGGCGAAAAGGGAAGCGCGGCGGCGTCTGGGTGGAGCGGCGCATGAGCGAGCGTGGGAAGGAAGAGAAACAGGGGCGGTGGGGCCAGGGCGTCAGCGGGTGAAGGCGCGTCCGCGCGCTGGGTCAGGCGGCGTGCGAGCTGGGCCGGCGGTTGTTGGGCCTGCTGCGGGGAAACGGAAGTGGGAGAGGGAGATCGAGCCGGCGCGAGGAGTTGGGCCGAGAAAGGGAAAAAGGGCCGGGTCAGATCAGGTTAACGGGCCGAGCTCGGGTGTTTAAAGGGTTTAGGCCCAAGTTAGCTTTGTTAGTTAGGTTAGTTAGGTTTGAATTCATATTTGAATTGGCTGATTTCAAATATGAATTCCACTCAAGCAATCTCATAAAACCAAAAAGAACCAAATCACTCTAGCATTCAATTTCCCTAAGCATAAATTAACGGTTGATTTTAATTTCCTTGGAATTTAGGGAGATTCACGAGAAGACATTCTAGGTGTTTTCACAACATTGCACGAAAAATTTGAAATCCACAATTTGCAAACAAAGGAACATTCCGGAAAAATCCGGGATGTTACAACTAAAGAGCTTCCCGATCAAGCTCTCTCTTCTCTCGCGTCATGCACGGATTATCGATCGAGGACGAAACGCGACGAACGAAACTGAAGCTGAAACATCTTGTGACATGTGAATGTTTTCAGTCATTCTTTACAAGAAGGTTTCCTGCACTGAAGATCTGGAGAAAGAGATGCAGAGCTGCGATGCCGGTTGTTCAGCGACTAGATGAACTGTGTGCTTCTATCAGATAACAGTCGAAAGCTTTTAAAATTTTGAGATTCTTTGCAGCACCATGCCAGCAGGGGGAACAGTTCTGAACTGTTGCGATTTCTACGCTCCATGGCCGCCCGCCTATGCTGCGGCCACTGTCCAATTTTTATTGCCGCCGCATGTTGAGGACGACGCTGGCGTTGACGGTTGACGCCCGGCGCCACTCAGCTCCCACTGCTCTTGGAAATGGAATCAGATCGCAACGAGGAAGGACATGGAGGCGGCGAGAGCGAGCACTAAGATCCTAAGATCCAGAGACGCAATTGGAAGGGTTGTTGAAAAACATTTTTCCTGAACCGCCAAGTTGGGAAAGAAAGAAATTTAATATGCGAAAGCAAAGTGAAGGAGAAAGTGAGTGATCAAGAACAGAATCTTCAGAACATGCCACTGACAAATCCCAATTTTAATGGATTCCGGCAACATTTTCCCTGAAACCACCAAGTTGGGAAAGCAAGAAATTAATGGGCGAAAGCAGATGAAGGAGAAAGTGAGTGTTCAAGAAACAGAATCTTCAGAACATGCCATTGACAATTCCCAATTTTCATGGATTACTGCAGAGATACGCACATCTTCAAATCTTTTAGAGTGACTTTTACTCACAAGTCACTATGGAAACATGAAAACCACGGCGAGCACTAAGAACAGTGAGGAGAAAATGGGGAATTGACCTAACCTAGCCATATGGAAAACAAGCCTGATCCTTATCAAATTTTCTTTTTGACTAGGAGCAACAATGCAGACAAGACCATATCATTGCCATTTTGTTCTCGTGTTATTCCTCGCCTGCCCTTCATGTTGTCACACTCATTGTCACTCATGCATTCCCGTGTCGGGCCCACATGGACAGTGACACGGAGCTGTGTGTCGGAATCGTTCTCGGTGTCGGTGATCCCGACAGTTTGCCGCTGATAGTCGTAGTAGGATGTCACTGAGCAACGGATGTTCAGGGCATTGTCTTGTCGGTAATACATGAAATTCAATGGGAATTCTTGGGAGAATTTCGCAGAAAACAGTCGAACTCATGTAAGATTTGGCGAAAATTCATGCGTTCCAAACACGCTATAATTCGTGAGTTGTAGCTGTTTAGCTCATAACATGGAGATGGAGATACATGCTTCGGAAATTTTAATCTGGCAGTTTGTCTGGTTCAGGCAGCTGAGCGCCTGAGCTGAATTGGAATGTTTAATGATGGCATAGTTGGCTTGAGGACGACTGGATGATGAGCCCTTTGGAGCACTGGCAAGTACAGATCACCATCTTTACAGATCTTCAGATCCACTGCATTTATTGGCTCGATAAACTGAAGCTCATGGACAGAATAGTTAAAAAGATATGTTAAGACTTCATAGTTGGGCTGAAGTAGTTGTCCTCTGATACCAGAAGAAGGAAACGCATCTGCAGCGCAGGTGCGGCCGTGTGGTATGTCAACTTCTGCACAGGGTGATGATTAGTGGCTTAATTTCACATCTAGGTCAAGGAAAAAGACAATCATCAGAACAGATCTGATGCCTGCAAGTGACTAAATTTTTAATATCAGCAAGTGTGCCAGTCAGATATTTGTACAGAACTGACAGAACATGAATCCCTGAGGAGTGAGGAGGAGCTGGAAATGTGCAAATGATTTTTTTCAAACATAAATGTTTACAGTACATTATACTCCGAATATTGAAAGAGCATAATTACATGATGGCCAAGTTACAAGTGGGTTACTAAACTCCTAAGGCTAAAGTAAGAGGCCCAGTGTAGTAATATTCTGTGACTTCAGTCATCTGTATCAAAACATGAACATTCTGTTGTCAGACAGCAAAGTATTCAGCAGTCATATGTTTGATGTGCCATCGGGACTGGCCTGCACATCGCCTCTGTCTTGTTCGGCTTGTTTATGTGGATCTTGTAGTTGAGGTAATACAGAAGCGCTCAAAGTGTTGGAGTCTACGAATGCACATAAAGCTTTCCAGATTGGGACTAACATCTTCGCAGGTGGATTCAAGTTCTGCAAAGCAAGCTCTTTCAGACCCACGCCTTACAGTACACTTGAGAACTTACTGAAAGCAGGCGAAGTTTACCTTGAAAACAAGCATGAGGCCATATTCCTCACGTAGAAGCAGTGCCAAGCTCCAGTAGCAAGTGACAGGGGTCACACACTCGTTCAGCACCGGTTTTAGGATCTTGCCGATGGGCACAAATTTGCGATGAACTCTTCCACTATGAAATATGAGTTCCATGTTAAGAAGAAATTATTAGACCCCTACTCTTTGCAGCTTATAATCCATCTAAAAGATATAAATACTGTTTCAAGGCTCAAAGCCTGCAAGTCTATGCTGATCACTTCAGCTAAAGCAAAATGAATAAATCCATTTCAGGGCTCATTCCTATCCAAGACAAATACTAACAAGAAAGATTTATTTGTTTTACTTTCTGTTAAGAAAAGGAATCACTTATTTCTTTTATCTATATGAAGCCTTTGCTTCCTCTATCTGTTCATAATTGTTCAGGTTGTCTTGGAATAGCATTCGAGGAGTAATAAATACTGAAAGCATGAATAGAATTTGAAAGCACCCATGCTGAATGTCAGATTGGTTCTTCCATACCTCCAAAAGTGTTGCTCTATCTGGACCCCAAAAGTCGGCATGATCACCAATGACTCTGCACAAAATTAAATTATATATAAGGAGCGCAAAGTTTAACTTTTCTATACTCAAGATGGATACTGAGAAACAAGAATCTTTCTTCCTTATTTTTTTGCAATCTTAAGCTGACATTTTCTACAAGGCATTCATCAAGGCACAGAGAAAAAGAGATAGGATGGAACAGAACCTCAGCACCCACCTTTCTTCACAGGATCACATTGCAACCATTTTGCAAATACACCAGCAAATGAAATACTCCAAAGGGAACCAAGACCTAAACTCTCCTGCAACAATGAAACACCATGACTCAATTAAAATATTGCAACCAGCAGCATTCTAGTGTTTTCATTTATCAATTGAATCTTAATGAGCAAGCAACAACAATAAAGCATCACTAACAAGTAACATGACAAGTCTAACAAGGTTGTTCTTCAAGCCTAAACTGCTTCACTGGTTCAAACCTGAACCTATATTGCTAATAAGAAGCTCATGAAAAGAATTGATTCGACAACTGGCATATCTGCAGAACTGAATTATTTCAATTGAATTGTGTTTTTCATCATTAGAAAGCCCCTGGAACAGAGCAAACTGAAAACTAGCAGCCAGCCTGGAGTGACATTTCAAGAAAAAATACCTTTGACAACAGGGTGCGGCAAACAGTCATGAGAAGGCAGATTGTGCCGATATAATACAGCAAAATTCTGAATGTGCTCTTGTTGACCACAATGTTATGGATATCAGCTCCTCCCTCCCAATGATGCTTGTAAGTGTACATGCCAAGGGATATCCCTTGTGCTGGATGCTCCATGGTTAAATAGTCCAAGCTACCTGTATAGCTCACATCTTTAGTCTTCTCAACTTAATCAATTCAGCTTTGTGTATCCTTGGTTGGTTGATCATGCAACAGCTGGGATAATTTCTATTCCTCGTCAAAAAAAGGCTTAATCAAACATATCCGCCTAAAATTCTTGTGAGATTTATATTTATTCCCATACAAAACAAACAACCACTAAAGAAACAACAGAAGAAGAAAAAATCACTGCCCAAGCGAATGTCGGAATGAGGTTGCCAAACTGGAAAACCAAGAAAATCTCTATCTGCCATATAGGTTCTGTTCTAATATTACTGTTAAAAACTAACTAGCAAATATGCATGCGTGGCAACAGGAATAGGAATGGTAAACCTCAATCAAAATAAGGTCTGTTGAAACTGCATACAGGTTTAGGCCTGGAAGATTTGTAACCAGATTAGGCTATCCTGCTTATCATCACCTCAGCAGCAGATTCACATTAATGAATCTTCTAGTGACTAGTGAGGCAGTGGATGAGTCATTGGTTCATGGATATGCCGCCTTTTTGTCTAGTTGATTATGACGAATGATGCAAGATGATATACATTCCATCATATATGTCCAGCCCGCACCAAATTGGGCCTCGATTGGAAGGTCCGCCATCACAGCCCTCTACTCAATCTCTGAATTGTTTTCTCACTAACCTAGAAGTGCTTCTGAACACCTCAAATGCGCCTGCCGGGAATGAAATCTGCAACAAAGGGATGCAAAAGCTGACAAGCCAGAATGAACCTGCTTCTTGCAAGATATCTGTATGACAGTGATCAGTCACCGGCAAACACTGTCTGCATCAATCCAGCAATCTGAATCAACGAATTCTTCATCATCCACAAGCTGTGAGGCCAGGATATCCAACACAGTGGCAAGGCCTCCCAGCTCGGGACCCAGGTCCTCCCCGGCAACGAAATCCCGCACCACATTGTCCACCTCGATCATGCTGCATCCCGGCGTCTTCCGCACACTCAGGCTCCTTATCTCTTTCCTCGTGCTCGCCACGTCACCCCACCGCCCCGCTGCAGCATATACATTGGCCAGCATGACAAGGTTGCCCACATCACCAGGCTCCAGCTCGACCAGCCGTTCGGCCGCCACCACGGCCATCTCAACGTCACCGTGGCTGCGGCACGCGCTGAGCAGCGAACCCCAGATCTTGGCATCGGCAGGGACCAGCATGCCCCATACAATGTCGAGTGCGTGCTGGATTCGCCCTGACCGGCCGAGGAGGTCAATAAGGCAGCCATAGTGCTCGACGCCGGGTTCGATGCCATAGGCATCCTTCATGCGGTCAAAGTAGCGCAGACCTTCATCCAGGAGTCCAGCGTGGGAGCAGGCGGACAAGAGGCCCACGAATGTGACGCTGTTTGGCCGCACCCTTCCTTCTCTATCCATGGCCTCGAACAACTGGACTGCCTCGTGTGCCCTCCCGTGGGCCGCAAGGCCGCCGATCGCCGTGCTCCATGAGATGACGTCTTTCTCAGTCATGCCGTGGAACAGCTGCAGTGCTTGGTCGATGCACCCGCACTTCGAGTACATCTCCATCAGCGCGTTGCAGATGTACACCTTGCGCAGCATCCCATGCTTGTTGCAGTAAGCGTATATCCACCGGCCTAGCTCCAGAGCTCCGAGTTGGGCGCACGCCGGCAGCACCGCGACGATGCTCACATCATCTGGCTCCAGGCCTTCCATCTGCATCAGCCTGAACACCTCGACTGCACCGGCGAAGTCGCCGGCTGCTGTGTATCCGGAGACCAACGCGGTCCACGAAACCACTGTCTTGTCAGGCATCGAATCGAATAACGCCCGTGCCTTCCTCATCTGCCCCAGCCTCGCATGCGCCGAGATGAGCGTGTTCCAGGAGACGGCATCCTTGACCCGCATTCCATCGAACACCTTGCGGGCGAGTGACAAGACGCCGCAGCTCGTATACATCTCGATCAGGGAGTTCTGCACGATGGCGTGCGCCTCGCACCCGAACCTCACCACGTGCGCGTGCACCTGGTAGCCCAGCTCAAGCGCCGACATGCCACCGCAGGCCTTGAGCAGGAACGGGTACGTGAACCGGTCGCCGCCGGAGAAGGCGCCGCTCGAAGCGAGCGGGAGGCACCTGAGCATGCGGACATAGACCTCGACCGCGTCGCAGTACCGGTGGTTCTGTGCGTAGGCCTTGATCATGGCGTTGTGGAGGTGGAGGTTCGGGTCGGGGACCTGGGCGAACACCCGCGCCGCGTGGGCGGCGCGGCCGTGGGCGTTGCAGAGGTGGACGATTTGGGTGGCGACGTAGCTGCTCTGGGAGAGGAACAGCCGCACGGCGTGGCCGTGCGCGCGGCGGAGGTCCCGGAACGTGGCACAGGCTCGGAGCCTCGCGATGATCGCGTCCTCGAGCTGCCGCACCGCTGTACCCATTTTCGGGGAGAAGGGAGGCTCGGGGCAAGCTCGTGTTCGTCACGGGTTCGGCCCACGGCTGCTAGGAGGAAGCCCAGGGAAGCAATGGTGCGGTGCCAACTCGGCCAAGCCGCACGGCGTGGCCGGCGAGGAGGATGTCCCCAAAAAAGAACGCGAGATCCGATCGCTATGCCGCCGCTGAGCTTCTTCTCTAAATCTCTCCAACAAAATCGCTTCCCGGCCAAAGAAACGCACAAAAACTAGAACAGAAATGAGTGCGCGCAGTGTGCTTGGTACCTGAGAGTGAAACCCAAGGTTGGGTTTGGATGAGCAATGGCGGCGGCCAACCGGTGGCGACTGGCGGCTCAGGGAGTCGGGTTAGTTTGGAAGAAGAAGAACGGAAGAAGTAACTGACGGTGTGATGTCCCCAGGGCCGTGCTCCTATTCATCCGGGCCGTCGATTGTCGAGCAATTTGCGGGAGCACCCTCGATGAGAGTGAAATTTACTGTATTACAGTTTCCTTTTCACATCTTTATAAATTTTTTTTACACGAGGCGAAAAAGTTATCTTCCCACCTGTTTTAACTACTTTTACATGTTCTGGTGCATGCTGCAAAGTAAAACTTCTGAAATCATTACAAGCCTTCAGTTTATTCAAAACAAACTAAGAAACAACATGAGATTAGCAAAGCAATCAATTTTGTCTGGGGAAAAACCCTACAACAATTCAATCAGGTTCTGCAACACTAATTACAGTAGTCTCAATCCCCAATTGGAGCTTACATCGATCAATTACACGTGCTACTTTACAATTTGCAACAAATAGAGCCTGTTCGGTTGGCTGGCGGCTGGTGGCTGGTGCTGATTTGTTGTGAGAGAAAAGTACTGCTGACTGGCTGGTGGCTGGTGCTGATTTGTTGTGAGAGAAAAGTACTGCTGGCTGGTGGCTGATAAGCAACCGAACAGGCTGAATCAGCGATTCCTGGGTACTGCATGCAGCAGAAATCAACAGCTGCTTCACTTTGTCCCGATGCGCTTCTTCTTCCTCCATTCCCATGGTTTCTCAGGATCTGGCGATGCCCACAATCCTGTACGGCTCACCCGTGCCTGATTCTCCCACTGAAAATGTCCGTTCATCAGGAACTTCGTGCACATGGTTGCAGAAATGTTCAGAGTATGCTCTTCTCAGTCAAGTGGAGTGGAGCTGCTCTTTGCGTCATATTGAGCAGTATAAGAGTGCTAGTTACCTTGCTGAGCTCCATCCTATGATCGTAAGCAGTATAGTGCCATGCAAGCCCTTTCTTCAGCATGTGTTCCTATAGGAAAAGAAATAACAAAATCAATTGATTTCGGCGCCTGAATGTTGCTGAGCACTAAAGCTAGAATGCAAGTGATTTTCAGCCGAGCTGCTGAGGACATGCACCATTTTCTTGCAGAATTTACATCTAAAGCATATAAATGGTTTGGTCCCCGTGATCGCACATTCCATTCTTCAACTTTAATATGTTTCATGTCTAACCGGATCGAGGTTACTGGGTATGTATAGTATAAAATTAGAGTAGGTACCTTCAAGAAAAGCCAAACAGCACAGGGAGCAACAGCTGGTCCACTACTTTGATAGCTTACCACTGCTAGATTTCTAGAAGGAACTCTAAAGGCACATCAGTGTAGTTTCTTACCTGCACGGAAACCCCATTGCAGTCAACATCTCCAACTAATCGACCATAGCGGTCACTGTCATATACTGAAATCTTTAAGCTTTTTCCAGCACCAGCCTCACCAGCTCCTCTTTTGCCTCTTTGCCATAAGGCATCAAGCTCTCTGGTGCATCGATCCCCCTGCATTGCATTTTGTTATACTGTAACTGCCATCCAAATTAGAACCAAGCACTTGAGCATTGATCAATCAAGAATAGGAAGCAGGGGCAAACCTTAGCCTAATCCGGTACTTCTTTGCCAGAACGTGTTCGCCTCTCATGTTAGGAACCTGCCTACACCCAGAACTCAAAAGTGTCAGAACTCACATCATAAAAAGGGTGCCTACTTGATTGTTGTGATTTTTTAAAAATGACCTATATCCTGCATCCAGTATGATCTTCTGCAAAGCATCAGCTCTCTGGTAGTCCTTGGCCACCCGTGCCTTCATCCGCTCAATGGCTGCTTTTTGCACTTCATGGGGCACATCACCATACTCTGGATGATTGGCCATGTTAAC
>CM014274.1:86434494-86450237 GCA_004135705.1 Alloteropsis semialata
AAGGACGCACTCGTGTCTGTGCTCCATAAATCTATGCACCTGCAATCTGTACCGCCAAAAAACATCGCAAGCTTTTCGCAAAAGCGACAAAAGAGGTTCTGACAAGACGCGGCCACTACACCGCTGTCTTGAGATCGATGGGCAGAGGCAGCCGGGTATAGATTTCAGCAGCAGCAGCAGTGGAAGTGTCACCGTGCTAGCGAAAGGAGATCAGGACTGTAATTTTGTTTTCTTAACCTTAGTCATCTCGAACTGATCTCTGACAGTTTCAAGTTTCTGTTTCTGACAGTCCAGTATGGTCGCTAACAGGTTTTCGGGATCTACGGTTTATCCTCTTTTCTCATCGGAGTGTTGAAGCTTAGCTTTAGTTTTTTTTCTTGTTGTTTATAGGTTTTTTTGATCGTGTGTTGTCTTATGTTGTTGTTGTCGCTTTTGTTTTCTCTTGTTTTTTTCATAGCCTTTGTGGTCTTTCTTTCTTGTAAGCTGTACTGGTTAAACTCTTTCTTCTCTTAATGAAATACGTGTCAAGCACGTTCTCTTTAAAAAAAATAGTCTAGTATGATCTTTCGACAAATTACTGAATTAGAAAGGGTTCTTTTCATTTTTTGTCCAAGAAAAACAAGATAGGAGAATTGGAGGGGAAAAAGGGGGGTTGGGATCCATTTTCTTGGTGATGATCATTTATGAGGGTCGGCTCTTATAACTGTTTGCACTTGATATGCTCATGGACAAGTTGCTTCTACCCGATTAACGACAATTGTGATTTGGGAGGGCAAACTGTGGGGCTGGCTGCTATTCATTTAAAATGTGGGGGGCTTATTTAATATGTAGACCAGGATGGCCACTAGTGCTAACCACTAACACAACATGCGATGGCCTCACTTACAATACTCAACAAATGGGAGATCATGGTCACCATTACAAATAAAAAAAAACCACACCAGAAGTCGCCCACAGCAAGAGATTAGTTTCTGAAGGATTAGAAAACAAGAGATTATCAATCAAATTGTACGAGGCAAGGGGCTATAAAGTATTAAGTACTGGATCTATTTGAAACTACATTGATCCTTTGCCAACTCATAGTCTAGTCCACCAAATAGTGTCACCAAACACCTCACCAAACAATATATACCAAACGCAAAGATTACAAATGTTATTAAACACGTGGACACAAACAATCACACATTCTAAATCCAAAGGACCCTAATAAAATGCCTTGATCATCCTTGAAAAAATAATAATTGCACATCTGCCCCTCAGCCACCACCAACCCGAAACGACCATACAACAATATCTTCGGTATAAAACTCCTCTGTCTCCGTCTCCGGTGAGCAGGAGAGGGGAGGAGCGAGGACGAGGAGGCCAAGAACGCAGCAGCGCAAGCAGCCGCGAAGCCAAAGCTCACCCGATCCGTCTGCTGCCCCTGCTTGCCTCTCAGATCCCCGTGCCATTGTCAGTTCTGCTCTCAGATTCACGAGCTCGTCTCCCACTCCCAGATCCAGCCTCGCTTTGCCCGAATTCTGTTTCTTGGGAGCAAAGAGGTAGTTTTGACCGGGAAAGGCCGGCTCTTGGGTGCTTCTTGGTGCTATTGCTGCGCTTGCTTGATCGAAATGTGATCTTTGTGCTGCGCAGGTGCTGGTCGGCGGCGTGGTTCGGTGCGTTGGGCTGGGAAGGTTTTGGTTCTCCTTTCTCTGCTTGTTTTCCTGGTGCGGCGGTGGAGATGGGGGTGGCGGGGGAGAAGTTCCAGCTGGGGACGGTGGGGGCGCTCAGCCTCTCGGTGGTGTCCTCGGTCTCCATCGTCATCTGCAACAAGGCTCTCATGAGCTCCCTCGGCTTCAACTTCGGTATGAGATCCAATCTTGCCTGAGATGCTGGGCTCCTTGCTAGTCAGCCACCGTTTAGTTCTTGCTCGTGTATGTATAAACTATAAAATCGTGTGCAGGTGTCCTCGGTTTCATGTTTTTTGCTCGTGTTAGTTTGCTGAAACGCGAGGTCAAGATTTAGTGCAGGTGTGTTCACTGGTGCTGCACAACGTGTACATGTTGTGAATTGTCGGGGATTGGTGTGGCGTGAGATTTCACAATTTCAGTGCGAAACGAGAATTAGCTTGTGGGTCTAGGGGAATGGGTCAAATATCTGGTTTTCCATTATTGGAAAATGGATGAACGGCTAAATGATACTGAGTAAGGTGACTTATTGGAACTGGTAACGCCGCGGAAAAGGAGCTAGAGTCAGCTTAAGTGGTACTGAAATGGTCTCTTTACTCTTAAGTAGTTAAACACATCATACTTTTGCGATTAATTACACATAGATGTGTTTTGTTTGATTTTTGTGTTGGAATTCAATCGCATTAATGTGCATGTTATCTTGTATCACCACGTGTCGTGTAGTGATAGTTCGTCTAAATAGATAATAATAGCAGATAAGGTAGGTTTTCCTCCAAGTGTTAATCAACTGTGGTATTCGTTTTGCAGCCACTACTTTGACAAGCTGGCATCTCCTGGTTACCTTCTGCTCTCTCCACGTGGCGTTATGTATGAAGCTCTTTGAGCACAAACCTTTTGATGCAAGGACTGTCATGGGATTTGGCGTGCTCAATGGCATCTCAATCGGACTTCTCAACTTGAGTCTAGGTTTCAATTCTGTTGGTTTTTATCAGGTATACATTACTTCTGCTTTAGTTATGTTTTTATTAAATCCAAATTTAAGAGATAACATATCAAGTTGACGAAGGGAGAAATTTAGCGACAATATCTTAATAGAATTCCATGTAACTATTGATGCATTTTTTGGACTCTATATTATCTGCATGTCTAGATTTAGTTGTTTGGTACTATTTCCTTATCTGGGAAGCCTACAGTTGCTTGTGCATATAAACTACAAAACCGTTAACCATGTATTATGCCTTACTGTCATCGGTACTGATACATCATGACAGTTAAAAAGAACATCATAGGGATAGGCTTTCAATTTGATACCATTAGTGTCGCTCCATCTTGCAAATAGTCACTCCAGTGAGCTAATTATTAAATACTTTGTTCAGATGACAAAGCTGGCTATTATTCCCTGTACTGTTATATTGGAGACGCTTTTCTTCAGGAAGAAATTTAGGTTTGTATGTAACATGTCATGTGCTTTGTGCAGCTCAATAATATATATTCTAATCTTTTTACTGACTTAACTGTGCAGCCGGAATATCAAGCTCTCCCTTAGCGTGCTTCTTCTTGGTGTTGGTGTCGCAACTGTGACTGATCTGCAACTCAATGCTGTGGGATCTGTACTGTCCCTGCTGGCAATCATCACAACCTGTATTGCTCAAATTGTATCCTTTCAATCATTCACAAACCACAAACTTTGCATAAATCTTGCAACATGTTTTGAGGTTGTTAATATTATAGAAAAAAGCAAAGTGTTATTATAAACAAGAGAAGCTACTTCTTCCTGTACTGTATTATTAGTATAACCATTGAAAATAAAATTTCAAATATGTGATGTGTTATGTCTTGTTTAGCTTTATCATTTCGATGGTTGTAAGATCAGCTTTATGCCATAATATGGTGGCTGTCATCTACTCATTGCTTGCCTGTACATTCATTTTATGGTGGTATGCATATTTCCAGCCCTTATATATAAAAAAAGGGGAGCTGTCAGCCCAAAGCACCTTTTAATTTGAGTATTGGAGTGTTCTGTGATGTATAACTTGAGTCCTTAACAAGCTATCAGATGACAAATACAATACAGAAGAAGTTCAAGGTATCTTCAACCCAGCTTCTGTATCAATCATGCCCATACCAAGCATTGACCTTGTTCCTTGTTGGTCCATTCCTTGATGGATTTTTGACTAACCAAAATGTCTTTGCGTTCGATTACACAACTCAAGTTCTGGTAAGCATAAGCATCAAATTAGCCTTTGGCAATTCAAGTTAATTGTTGTTTCTTCATCTGATTCCAGGTTTGCTTTTACTGTGTTTGCAGTTTTTCATTGTGTTGTCATGCCTGATTTCAGTCTCAGTAAACTTCAGCACGTTCCTTGTGATTGGGAAGACATCTCCTGTAACTTACCAAGTCCTTGGGCATCTGAAAACATGCTTGGTTCTCACCTTTGGCTATGTTCTGCTTCATGACCCGTTTAGCTGGAGAAATATACTTGGAATCCTAATTGCTGTGATTGGGATGGTTTTGTATTCGTACTTCTGCACTAGAGAGACTCAACAAAAGCCCGTAGAAGCCTCTCCGCAAGTCATTCAGGTACATTCTGCAATGTTAGCTAAATTCCACGGAAAGTATCATGTTTTGAGCAGTAATATTTTTAATCTGGTGACTTATTGATTAACAGGAGTGCCTTGACATTAATTTGAGTAGTCTGATGAAATTTTGTGAATCTTTAGTCTATGTTTGATTAATCTTTTTTCAGATTCTTTTCATACGCAGAAATTTTAAGTGCTTCTCTCTATTCTTGTGGCTATTGGTATCTTTTTTGAGTACTTTTGTTGACAAGAATCTGCATGTCACCAACATTGCAGGTGAAGGAGGGTGAGTCAAACCCGCTGATCTCAGACACATTAAGCGCTGCTGAAAACGGGGGCAGTCCTGCAGATGATGAACCCCTGAAGGTACCGATGTGGAGCTCGAAGTACTCAAGGGCTTGAAGATTGCTCTGTTGTTAGTGTATGGTACTATACAGAATTAAGCTTAGTAGGAGATACTAGGGTTGGAAGGCAACCCTGTTCCTGTTCCATTTTTGGCCTTCGTTTTTTCTCTGGCTTATATTATATGTGCTGTTAGTAGATGGATCTCACTCTCGAGAGGATACTACTGCTTCCTCTGCTCTAGATGGTTGATCTGTCTGGAAGCTAGACATGAGAGCTAGCTGCACAGTGGATTTCTGTTGTATTTTCGTATGTTCTGAATGCAACATTGCTGTAACTCTGTAGCTGGATACAACACATAGTTTCCATTCTTCTGTACTACCAAAGAGTTGGGTTTTGCCGATAGATTTTTAGATGATTTTTGCTGAGATTCGCAGATGCTTCTGTGGAAGTTACTTGGGCGTCGTTGATAAGCCAATATTGGCAGTGGTCTCGAGGTTGCCGCATTTCCACGGTTGGCTGGAGAAACAAAGGCCCATTTCCTTTACTCCAAGTATGCACAAATCTGGGCCTGCTTTGGATCATTCGTTTGGGCCCATATATGGGACTGTGGCTTAGCCTGCTTTGGCCCATAAATATAGACCCATATAATGATTAAAGTCTATTTAACTTTCTTGTACGGATGTAAAAATGGGCCTGGTTTGGCCCAAGAGAGGTACCCAGCCCTACAGCGATGGCGGGAAGAGGGGCTAGAAACGGCGGGAAGCGCCGCCACCATGGCGGGAAACCCCCAGCCATTTAACACCCCACCTCGCTCCTCTCTTCCCCTCGCCTGTCCACCTCTCCGCAATTGCTCCCGACTCCAAAACCCCAACGCGAGAGAGAGGGAGAGGGAGAGGGAGAGGGAGAGGGAGAGAGAAAGGAGATGGTGGGGCCGCAGTACGACCTCGTCGGGAACCCACTGGGCGTGGTGCGCGCTACCTTCGAGCGGACGGCCTCCGCCGCCGCCGCCGCGGAGTCCGGTGGAAGCGATCCAGTGGCGGCGTTCAGGGGGAAGGACTGGGGTGCCTGCGAGCTCTTCCGCTCCTTCCTGTTCGAGGAAGACGGGCTCGACAAGGTGAAAGATCAATCCTTACTCTCTCTGTTCTTACTTCTTAATTTTGTCTTTTTTGTTAGTTTACACTTGTTTAATTGGAATGGATCTGGTTGTTGATTCAAAATATGGATCGACTAGCCAAATAGACTGAATCATCTTTAATGCGTTGCATCGATCATCTGCATATATAAGAAAAAATGATTCGACGATTCTCTGAAAGAAGATTACAGGAAATGTTTTGCGATTTAGGGATTTTGACTAGATTTAATGTTGTTAGTGCGAGTAAATGTATTAGGAGCCTATGTGCTCATGACCTCATGTCCTAGGTGGAGAAGAGCTCCATTTTGCTGCACACATTTTGTGTAATTGAGGCTTCTATTGATTGACTAACGCCAAGCAAAACTATTTCCAGGTCCCAGTGTTGAATGCTTCAAATCTTGGATTGATCAAACCAAACACCCTCGTCAGATACCGGGGAATGGTTCAGGATATGCTTGGGAATGAGTACTATATTGGCGCATTCAAGGTACTAGGCTGAGGCTCACAAGCTCTTGTCAAAGCTGCCATCAGTGCCTCTGAATCTCTGACGCTTATTTTAATGTTTCATCTGTGCAGGATGGGTCCATTTGGAGGACAAACAAGTTCACTGATTTCTCACCGTTCTCAATGCCACATCCTTGTGATTCACATCTTTGGGAGCGTCATCTCTTTCACTGTGTGCCTGTATGTCACTTCTTCCTGGGCATTTGTTTTTTCATTCTGCAACACTAAAAATTATTTGTTCAAAGGACCAGCAGACAGAAATGGAATTCACCTGGACCCGTAATTGGTTATTGCAGGCGCCTGGACAAAACTCTTGGACACTGGAATCTTCACCTGGACCTGATGTGCGCAGGATATCAAGCTGCTTGGCAACTGAATTGATACGAGAGAAAAGGAAGAGAGATGGAGATGATGATGACATGGATGTATGTTTTCTACATGATCCCTTTCATAAAAAATACAGTTGTGTCTAATAATACTTGCTTTTGACACCTAAATGTCTTTCTTTCATAGGTTTCAAGTAATGGGCATGAGGAGTCTTCTTTGTTCTGCAAGAAGCCGGTAAGAGTTGCAGTAATTTGGTTTCACTATTAAGGGCAAATACCAAATGATTGTTTTTTGTTCTCAGGAAGTATTTCATAGTGACTTCTTATATGTCCATATGCATATGCCAGAATCTCATAAATGTTCCATGCATCAGTTTTCTTGCTTTGCTTTTGTGTCACTGTGGGCATTATCTAACAGTTACCCTGAGGATGTCATCCTGGTTTTTTCTACTCTGAATATAGCTGGGACGGATGATAACCCGATTGATTCATGAATATCTGCTTGAAGTGTTTAATTTCCTTTAACCTCATGGAAAATAAATAAACTGGCTAGCAATCTGATTTGATCTTCTTCTCTTCTTTACAGAAGGAAGATGATGTTCATGTCTCATCTAGTTCAACTGAAGTGGCAGAAAGTGCGCCAGAGATGAATGGGGGTGATCATCATATACCTGGAAGCTCATTTTCATGTCTAGTGAAGGTGACGACCTTGAATTTTGCGAGTGAAATAGATACAAAAGATTTATTTGTTTTTGTTTCAGTTTTGTGTTATTTATGGTTGAGACTTTATTTCTTCGCTGCAGGTCTATGACATGCCTGATAGTCAACTGAAGCTAAATGATGTTATTGAGTTCATTGGTGTATATACATTTGACCCAGAACTTGCTGCTCCTAGTGATAACTCAGACGATATAATGTTAGACCTCATAGAAGATGTAACAGCTCAATTGCCTCCGAGCAAGGTATGCATATTACATAGTGCCTGATTTCATGTCTAACTGGGGAAAATGTTAGTTTTATTTTTGCTCCAGCTATTTTGCCTTACCTTTTGATTCCTTCAAATGATTGTACAGGTGCCCCGTCTTCATTGTTTGGTATGGAGAAAATTATCATCTCATGATTTTATTTCAGGGCCTGTTGTTGAGGTAGATATCACAAAATTCGTAATCTTGAGCACTGAACTACTGAAGTGGGTTTGATAGTTACAACTGCCTTTATCTACTGACTAACAGGGCTAATGCTGTTCTTTGTTTTGGTCATGCAGCCTTCACCTAGCATATTAAAAGGCATTCGACAATCTTTTCTCTCACACCTCACTCTGGTGTTAGGAAATGATGGACTTGCAGCCCAGTGCTTGCTGTTGCATCTTCTATCCAGAGTATGTTGTATTACTAACCAACTGCTCTACTTATAAGAATCTTTTAAAAAGTTTGGTTTATATCTAAGAATTAAACCACTGCGCTTAGCTTTCTTTACATGATTCTTGCAAAGGTAATTAATATTCAATTAATAAACTCCTGCTCCTTAATCTCCATGCAGCTTCGCAATAGGGTGGATGTGGTTACTGTTGGCAGACTCTCCTTGAATTTCACTGGCTTTAACAGGGAAAGTGCTTCCATATTTGGGAATCAACTGTATTCTTTGATCCAGAAATTGCTGCCATATTCACAAGCCATCCCTATGTCAATTGAGTATCTGAACACAGCCACACTTCAACCTAGAAAGGACAACAAGTCAGGAAGGTACACCCTACACCGCATCTAGCCTTCCCTACCAACCGTTTATCTACCGTGATATTATAATTGAGTTTCTGGAAAAGTATTCCCTCCTTCCTTTTATATATGATGTTGGATAGATCAAAATTGAACCATCCAATGTCATATATAAAAAAGGAGGGAGTATATAACTGCTGATATTCAATGAACTCCCGTTTAAAGCTGAAGTGTAATACTGCTTGCCCTAATATTTTCTGTAGGTTGGTAACCGGAGTTCTGCAGCTACCTCAAGGCTCTCATCTGACCTTTGATGAGACTCATTTACAGTCAGGATCATTGACATCCAAAGGTGTGGAAAATACCATGCTGCTCAAGAATTTGATGGAATCACAGAAGGTAACAATCCTTATAATCCTTACAGCATTGAGCCTAATTTCTAGTTACAGAACCACTGCCATTACTGGTCGTAGGTTAAGGTGGATTGATCATCAACAACATGTAAGTTTCTTTGAATTTTACTTACAGGTCGACTACGATTTTGAGTACTACAAGCTGGATATGGCAACTGATGTGCAGCTACTTACTCTCTCTGAGGGAAAATCAAACATTCTCCCTTCAGACTTGGTAGTACCTTTCCGTCCATCCTCCGTTCCCAAGGTTAATTCTAGTACTGAGGAACTTGAGAGTTGGAGATGGTATTTGGCCACAGTTAGGTCTCTTCCTCAGTCCACTGAACCTGAGACTTACCAGGTAAACACCCCTTACTCCACCTTCTATCTAGAAATGCATGGATTTTATAACCTTGAACATGATTGCAAAAGATGCATATTCTGAACATCCAAAATATACCATTTTGTATGACATGGCTAATGACTTACATAATGTTTACACATCTTTTACAGATGATACAAGATGAAATGGTCAGTGCCATGCGCGATGATAGGAGCTTGGGCTGTTCTGAACTTAGCAGGTCTGTGTTAATTCCAGTCACAAAACACTAGTCTTACACTTCGGATGAAGCATACGAATCATTACTGAGCTGACTCAACTTGCTCTGATATGCAGATGGCTAACAATGGCACAAATAATGGCCTCGAGCTTTGGCGAGAAGAGTCTTTCTTTGGAGCACTGGCAGATGGTGAAGGAGCTTGAGAGGCTTAGAAAGCAGAGGTTGCAATGAGATTACGCCTCATTAGCGTGTGTTTTTACACCACTTGATATAGTGGTACGCTGTTATGTGTATAGTACTAGGTTGTGTGAGTCAAGACTTGGATTAAGGAATTTCTGTAACAACTATGATCCTACGCAAGCTATGTGATGAGTTATTCTCAAAGATTGTGCTGCCCAGGGTCTCCTGCTCAAATTTGAAGTTTACTCTTGGAAGTTGTAACTCCTGGCATGTCGCTGCCAGAACTGTAATTTCAACTTTATAATTGTCAGAACTGGAATACTAATTGTTCTTAATGGACTACATAATCAAACAGAGGTTATGAAGCAAATCAAATCTGCCGTTTAATGCATTCTAGTTTGGTTGCATAAGGTCAAAAATGCAAAAGCATCCATTTCAATTTGGCACGGTTAAATGTACCTTTCATGAATTTTAATTTTCATTTTTCATTATCTCAAACGAACAAAAAGTTTTGTTGTAACTTGTTGAGTAACATTTTCCTGATAAAATACAGAACAGTTGGCAGAGGAACACTGAATTAAATCTTGGCAGTTCAAACAACAGATGATACAATACAATGTGGTTGTAGGTGCTGAGTTGCAGTATAGTTTACAGAACAGTGGATAGGGCTCTAAATTTACGCCAAAGATTGACACGCCAAATTTTCACCAATCAATTGTGTTTCTGCAGTAGAGAAAAAGGAGTTACAATAGTCATCAGACCATTTTTTTTTCCTCTATATTCTGATTTCCTAGGCAAATAAGCCTTCTTCACGTCATCTTCACAGAGTGGCAGATAGAGGCATGCTCTCCATTGATGCTTGCGTGCCTGTTTTGCATGCATGTATCGCAAAGCAGACGTCTGTTGTCTCCAGGAATTTCTGTCCCTTGACCAGAACCAGCGGAATATACTTGAGGACCAGCCGCTTGCACTGGAAGGATGAAAGGAAGATTGTTATGCACTGAAGAGAACATGCTAGCCTCAGTGTTTGCAAACTGTCATAAATATATAAGTTCAAAGAAGGAAACCCTTGTTTTGTAGTACCATTTAATTAATACAGAGCTGTAGGGTGCAGGGAACAACCTAAACTATAGAAACAATTCTGTAGGTGTTGAAGTGAAAATACTCAAGAACATCTAAGGTATTTGAACTTGGTACATGCTTAGGCACATGGACATCGGAGAAAACAGAAAAATACAACAGTAACTGAAATAGTGTTTACTCAGTTCAACGTTTGCCATTTTTTACTGATTGTTTGTTGTCTGATATCAATTAATAAAGTTTGATGCACTCATATTTCAATATAACTGTCTTCTTGTTGCATGTTTTGAGGAGTGAAAATAGTCGATAACAGCTAGGGTATTTGAACTCGGTATCCTTTTTTTTGGGGGAAATGAACACGGTATATGCTTAGGCACAACAGAGAAAACAGAAAAATACAGTTGTAACTGAAATGGTGTTTGCTCAGTTCAAGGTTTGTCAATTCTCACTGAATGTTTTGTTGCCTGATATCAATTAATAAAGCATGATGCATTGACGATTCTCCCTAATTTTTGTTGCCTAATATCAATGCACACATATTTCAATACAACTATACTTTTTTACTTATCTCACCTGCTGTTCATAGTTCTGTGCCTTGCTGCATGTTTTGAGGAGTAGGTTGGTAACCTCAAGCTGCAAAATTACAGCAAACATAGAATGACATTACATTATGTACAAAGTACAAAGCAGCACAATACAGAGAATGTTGGCCACAGAGACTGAAAACATGGCCATTACCAGCGTGTTGGGGTCTTTAAGCATGACAAGAACTTCAACAAGAACGTGATGGCATAAACCACAAGTACCCTCCCGAATGGGTAGGCTAATCTTCATTCCGTTCTTGCAGAGGTGAACTGATTCACAGAACTTTTCAGGGCTAACCATTGAAACCTCCAAGAAGAAAAGGGGTACATAGTAGTCGACCAGCGTGATGCACTGCAACACAGTGAATCATCAACACACTGATAGATTTAAGTATTTAACACAACTGAAAATGTGTTACCCAGGGCAGGAATCACAAGTTAATAAGTTATCCATACCTGCTGTTTCAGAGGGGCAAGGCTTGCACATTCATGGTGTAGAATGTTAAGAATCTCAGTCTGGGTTTCATTTTGTTTGAGGTAGAGCAATGCCTCAGATGAGTACTGCTCACATAGCTGACACAGCTTCCCACTGGCTGCAGTTAGCCCTGGTCCTTTGGCTGCATCAGGCAAACCATCCTGAGCTGAATTGAACACAATAGAAGAGACTGATCAAAAGGGCAACACTTCTTAAGCTTGAATTCTTAAAAGAGAACAGCAGCTAAAGCTGAAGCTATTGTGAATAGAATTAATGGCTTAGGCATAATAGTTTTCTTTAAGGAATCACTGAATGACTACAAATGCAAATACAACTCGTCAAACTGTTTGCGACTACTACTAGCTCATGATATCTGAACGCAGAACTTTAGGCTTCACTTTGTCTACTTAGCATTATCATCTGAAAAACCATTGCTATGCCGCAAATAAAAAGTCAGCAAAACAAAATTAATTAATTGAAAACTTACCCAAGATATTAAAATCTCTGCTCTCTGCAACCTCGTTTGATAAGGCTATAGCCAGTGCAAGCACAAACACTAGCCTCATTATTGAAAACCTGCTTACCACTTGTCAGTTTACAGAAACAGAACTAAAAGAATGCTATGCTAGTGAAATCAGTTAAAGTTGACAGACGCATAAAAGCTGGTTAACTCAAGTTTCTCTCAAAAGGAAAAGAAATCCTCAAATAAAACCGAGGCTTCTCCCATTACGTCATATAAATCAGTGAAAGTTTTAGATTCAGTCAGCCCAACCCAACGTAACGGAAGTACTCGGCTCACTTCAAGCATCAAGCTGTAGCATATATTTCGCAGAGTTAGTTAACTTTGGGAACAGAAGCATGGGCTATCCCTCTGCATGCTGCATCCACACTGCAAGAACCAAATTCACCAGATTCAGCTCGCTCCCCCTCCCGCCAGCAAAGCTATTGCCCCGGGCAAAACTATGGTAAAAGTAGCACATATCTTGGCATCGCTCCCTCCAGATATGCTTTTGCAGCAGATTCCCAAAGCATTACGCTCCCTTAAGTTCCGAAGGATCGAAGCTCCATGACCATGGATTCAAGAACAGGGCCGAACTGGACAGAGCGAATCAAGAACCGACGGGCGGTAGCAAAAAGAAGCTAGCATAGTTGCACTTGCACGGATGAGGGATTCAAGACGCAGCTCACCTGGTTGACTTGGGGCTCTCCACTCCACCGCTGCCCTGTTCTTGGAATTGGAATGGGAAGGGGAAGGAGAGAAGCAGCTTGGGGTGTGCCTGCAATTATTACTATAAATTTCTTTTTTTTTTGAGGTTTCAGAGATTAGATTAGGAGTATGCATCAGAGCATCAGCATGTGAGATTAGATAGAGTAGTGGGTGGGAACTGGGAAGACTAGAAAGTAAGAACCTTTTCTTACAAGGTAAAGGTTGAACTAGCTGCAGCCTTTGCAGGGGAAAAAAAGATGAGGTGAAAAGGACAGGAGGGCAGGAAAAGCACACAGTAAATTTGCTTTTAAATTTAATGAAATTCCTAATCATTTTTCTTTTGGGTGATGAACTCCTCAATTTAGATTAGTACTCCTTAACCCTGAAGCATATTGGCTTATTTTTCCTTTTTTTAAAAAAATTCACCAAGAGATGATTCATTTAAAACATTCATTGGAAAAACAAGAAAGAAAAACGTCAGAAGAAACTACACACGCGTGGTGGTACCGTGGTAGAAATAAAACAGTGAAGAACACATTGCTTTGTCTTTGTCTGCTGGGCAGCTGGGGCTGTTTGCAAATTGCACGTAGAGTCTAATGCCAGATTTCTTTTTTATTGTGTCGCTCAATAGTTTAGACTGCCACCAAGGAATATTCCGCTATTAGATTATAGAGATTATTAGTATCATTTGCAGATTGGCAGGTCCCAGTAGACCAATACCGACAGGCCACCAAATTAAGTGAAGTAAAGAAAACGAGATGACAGCGTATGTTGGGTAAAAATGAACATATAATATTAGAATCTGCTGAAAAAAGAACAAACATAGAAGCTGTGGATAAACATAAATCCATGAACGGCTGGGTATCTCACGTAAAGGAAAAGGAGACTATGAAAACTAAAAAGATGAAAGTAAAAAAAGGAGAATGTATAAAAATTAAAAATCTGGAAGTAAAAAAAGGAACTAAAAAAGGGAGAAGACAAAAAAGGTGTGCTCGTCGACAGCAGGGTTCGAACCTGCGCGGGCGTAGCCCAGCAGATTTCAAGTCTGTCTCCTTAACCACTCGGACATATCGACTCTGGTTGTCCGATTTGGATAATTAATATAAACTAACAGTGGGAAAGGTGTTTTGGGCCTTGGCAGGCTGAGGTGCTGTGGAGATCCATGGGCTTGGCCAGTCGATAACTGAGCGGACCAGTGGCAGGCGTTCGAGCATAACCAGCACGGCCCACAGAACCTCCCTTCTCTTCTCACCATTCACCAGCCTCCGCAGCGCAGCCTGCTGCTGTGACTGTGAGTAGCTTGCGGCGAGTGACAACGTGGCATAAGACCCCGAGTACGAGGTGACAGCGGAGTTAATGCCCTGGTGGTAGGTGTAGCTGTAGCTGCATCCGTCTCCGATCCATCTCAGGAAAAAGAACCGGCCGGCCGGCTGCCCGGCTCGGACACGACGGTTGCTACGGCCGGCTACGCCCGGCAGCTACCGTATCCATGTCAGCCATTGAATCTGTAGCTGCCCCCCTTCCTCCGATGTCCGATCCCTCCTAGGCAACCGCCCGCCAACCGCCGCCCCCGCCCTTCCTCTTCCCGAGACGATAACTGAGGTCGGTTTCGCCATTCATGGCGCCGGCCGGCCGCCAAGCCGGCAGCAGCAGCACGGATCATGGGAACCGATAGGCAACACGGCACGGCACCGCCGCTGCACGCTGCAGGAGAAGAGAACGCAGTGGATAAGACGCCACTGTTTGTCTGTTTCAGCACTGCAGCTTCGTCAGACGATCGATCGAACACCTACGAGGAAACGAACTCGGCACGCAGGAGGAGCAGGCGGAACAACCCTTCTCCAGCGACTTGCACTCAATGCCATACTAGTGTGCACTCCAACGCTCGATCGAGGCATGTGCCACGGCACTTGGATTTGCGGCTGGATCTAGTTGATTACGATTAGCGTGTGGGCGACCTCGATTGGGCAATCGGCCATCTCCATTCTCGAAGCGGAGCCCGTCGCCGAGACTGCATCGAGGAGGGCGAAGCAAAAGGCCTGCACCACGACTCGCTCACGGTGCCTGTCTAGGATACGGTTCACGACGCAACACGACGAACCCGAGCTCGCGCTAACCTAGGATACGGTTCCTCTAGTTTTTCCTTGCCTAACCCAGCTCGATCGTAGTTAAATTACGCTCTGCTAGCTGTCATCTGACTACTGGCCAGCTTCATCTCTTTCTCTATAACGGAGCCTTCGAATTTAAGGCTGACCGCAGCGGCCTTCGCGACGCCGTCCTGAAGGACGGACGTACCGGATGGAAGCCCGCAGCGGCGTACTGTAAACGTCCGGTAAACAAAAGGATGGATCGAGGATACGGCACAGGCAGCGGTTCCGCGGAAGCGCGATCGGCAGCGCGCGGACAGCCAGAGAGGAGAGAGAGTGGCGGGCCCCACGTCCTCAACTAACTAAAAAATGTTATAACTCACAAACCAAAAAACCAAATTAAATTCCGATTGCACCATTAAATTCGTTGCAATAAATTCTTCAAAACAAGATCTCAGATGGATATATTTTGATAAAATTTATAAAGAAAAGAAAAAAAAGGTGAGAAAAGAGATGATATAGTAGTTGGGATAGATGGATAAAATATAGTAGAGTTGGGATAAAGTATGTGATTTGGAGTATGACGGGTGCGGGAGAAGTTGGTTTAGAGTACGGAATCTCGATGACCAGGACAGGATATTCCTTTTAGAGGATGCATTTAGGGGACGACGAGTGCGGACAGCCTAAGAGCGAGGCCGACGAACTGGGGATCAGATTATCAGAGGACAAGGGAATAGGGAATTGCCGAAATGCTCAGCTGAGCAGTACTGTCAGATTCCTAATTCTGAACAAGCAAAAATCATGAACCATCAAATGCACACCAGTGGTCCGATCGATCGATCCTTCAGTCGACGATCGTTTTCTACTCCTCGTGCAGCAAGCCTGTCAGGAACCTTGTCTATAATGAATTAG
>CM014274.1:86461908-86498092 GCA_004135705.1 Alloteropsis semialata
CCAAAGCGGAGTTGAGCGACCGGACCGCCAACTCGACCCCGGCGCGAACCCGGGAGGCCTCGTTCCTCTCCTCGGCGTCATCCAGAGAGAAGACGATGTCGCCCGACGCGCGGTCGGTCCAGGTAACGCGGGGGCCCCCGAACTCCAAGGGGTCGTCCCCCTGCCGGACAACCTCGCGGCCCTCCGGGGAATCGGCGGCAGAGTGGGTCCCTTGACCCGAACCCGACCCCGCGGCGTCCTCCGTTCTCGCCGCGGGAGGAATAGGCGCCACCACCTCGCCCGAACCAGGCGGCAAGTCGGTCAAGGCGGCGGTGGCATCGGGCTCAGGGAGGACCTCCCCCTCCTCGCGGCCGGCGGCGCTCGGGGACGCAACCGGTGTCGGGTCCCTCCGAACCTCCTCCTCCTCGACCGCTCCCGCCTGGCGGACCTCCCCCTCCTCGCGGCCGGCGGCGCTTACGGAGGCAACCGGTGCTGGGTCCCTCTGGACCTCTTCCTCTTCGTCCGCCCCCGCCTCGGGCAAGGGCCCGACCGCTCGGGCCGGGGAGATAGGACCTTCCTGGTCACGGCCAGGACCGGAGGGCACCCTCTCCTCCTCCTCGGGCGCATTCCCGTCCGGCGCTGCCGACTCGGGCGGTACCTCGTCCTCCACCCCGGCCGGATCATCCGCGAGAGGGAAGTACGCCCCGACGAGGGCCGCCGGGATCGCCCCCGCCGAGTGCGCGGACACGGCGCCCGACACCGCGGCGAGCTGTTGCTCGGGAAGAAGCGGCTCGAGCACCCTCTCCACTTGGGGGTCGCCCAGGTTGATCCCTCGGCTCGTCGCCACCTCGGCGGTCTGGCGCGCGAGCCGCTTGATCGGCGCCAGCCTCAATGGAGCCGCCTGACTTCCCCTCCTGCAAACAAAAGGAGCCTTCGCACACTCCCCTCGACATAGGCGAAAAAGGGTCGATGAGAGAAAGGGGAGAAGCTTACCGGCTCGATAAGGGAATGTCGCGGGACGGTCGCTTGACTGGCGGAGCCGTCTCCGACCCCGATCCCTCCTCCCGCGGCCGTTTGCCCCGGTCGGCCCTCGGCGGAGTCCGCCCTTGGGTCGGGGGTGGAATCGGCGCGGGTCTGCCATCGCGTGGCGGCCCCGTGACCCCCGGCGTCTCCCGACCGGCCGAGGACTCGCGCTGGGGGGCCGGGCCGCTCCGCCCGGATCCAGTGGAGGAGTCCGAGGCATACTCAAAGCCCCCCTCGAAGGAGCCCTGATCTTCCCTCCACAGCCCGTCCTGCCGAGCCTGCCGACGCCGCTCGCGGTACGCCGCCTCGGCCTTCTCGCGGGCCAGCCGCTTCCTCTTCTTCTTCGCCTCCTCCTCCTTCTTCTTCAGGCGGTCGGCCTCCGCGCGCGCACGGTTCGCGGCCCGAACGGCCACGTCCTCGGGAAGTGGGGGCCGGGAAACCCTGAACGACAGGGGGCGCTGAAGAAGAAGAGGGTCAGATAAATCTCCAGATTCGGAAAAAGGACGGCGAAGGAAAAAGAAAAACCCAAGAAAAACCCCGACAGCTAACCTGGATGAGGGATTCGCCCGTGGGGAGCATGACAGGGTGATTCGGCAGCGGGTACCCCGCGGACGAACGCTGGACCGCTTCGCGGAGTCGGGCGACCATCTCCTCGTCGGAAGGTTCCCCGACCGCCATCACCGACCCTGTCCAGTCCGCCGCCAGAGTCATCTGGTCCAATCGCAGACGGCGGGCCATCAGGGGAAGGACGCGGCGCGAGTGGTACGCCGCAATGATCCCAGGGCCGGTAACCCCGCGCTCGCGAAGCCGGGCGACCGCGTCCCGAAGTCCGGTCATGTGAGGCCGTTCGTCCTGAGGCACGCCCCAATGCCAGGAGTTCGGCCGCCCCTCGATGAGCCTTCCCGTGAAGGCCGGGAAGGGAGCGCCCGGGTCGCTACGCAGGTAGAACCACCTCGGCTGCCACCCCTTGTTGCTGGAGATCCAAGGGAGCGAGGGATAACCCTCACCCTGACCGGTGCGCAGCCGCACCCCGGCGCAGCCGTGTGGTCTCGGCCGCCCCTCCGCCCTCACCTCCTCGACGTGGAAGTAGGATCGCCACAGGTTGAAGTGGGGCTCGATGCCGAGAAATCCCTCGCACATGGCGACGAAGACCGCCATGTGGAGCAATCCGTTAGGATTGAGATGGTGGAGCTCGATGCCGTAGTAGCACAGGAGCCCGCGGAGGAAGTTGTGGGGAGGAAGTCCCAAGCCCCGCTCATGGAAGGGGACGAAGGACACCACGTATCCGTCAGGCGGAGCAGGGATCTCCTCGTTTCCCGGCGCCATCCACTCCACGACGTCGGTTCGCCGGCACAGAAGCCCGCGCCCCACCAGGCGCTCAAGCTCACCCTCCGTGACGGACGAGCGGGACCAGGCCATGGCTTGCAAGTGGGTGGAAGGAGAAGAAGGACGGCGGCGGCGATTTGAGGGCAAACGGACGGAAGGAGAAAGGAGGTACGGGTTTTTCCCTTGCAGGCGGCGGCGATTTGAGGACAGGCGAGCGGAGGAAGAAGAAAGCCCGGGGCCCCCTCCTCTCTGCCTTAAATGGGCAGGTGAGGGAGCAGGCGCGACGCCTCGGGTCTCCCCCATGCGCCTCAGCTCGCGAAGGCCACGCGGCCCACGACGCACGCCCACGCCCCCCACGTCTCCCACGTCCCGAGATTCGCGCCCAGGCTCTCTCTCAACCTTTCGCATTCCATGTCCCGCCTTTCATTTATTTATTTTGCGTCCGTTCCTATTTCTTTCTCTTGCGCTTTTTTGTCTTTCAGGAAAAACAAAACAAGCCCGGGCCGTTCTTAGGCCCAAGGGACATGACGCGAAACCGAAAAACAGCCCAAGAGTTCGAAGGCCGGCCCTAGGGTCCGACGGCCGCTCTGAAGCGTCCGAGCGAAGGGGCAGAGATGGGCGGGCCCACTAGAGGCCATAGTCTCGGCACACGGGTGCCGAGGACGCCCAGACCTGCGTTCGAGCCTAAGGTTCCTGACCCCATGTATCTCCCCGAAGAGAGGCGACGAGCCCCTGTGGTCGGTCGAACGACCGCGGGAACTAAGGGGGTCGGGAATTCTGGGGATTATCCGAGGTCGATCACCAGTGATCCGACGGTCCTCTCCCGGAGGAGGACCGAGGCCTCGCTCGATCTAGCCCGCTAGTAGCTCACCGGGAGCCGTGTTTCGGCCTACGCGGTAAAACACGAGGCGTGCCCTTACCTTCCGTCCCGCGGAGGGAGTGCGTGAGGGGAAAACGATAAAAAGACGAAACGGCTTCCCGCCCGACCGACTCGGGGGCGCACGGGGGAGCCGAAATCGCAAAAAGAGGCCGACTGCGCGGCCGCAGAAAGACACCACGAGTCAACCAGATTCCTTTATTTCTCAAATAAGGGTAAAAAGTACACGCGGCCAAAGGCCATGAAATAACACAAACGGGTTTCGCCACCCTCGGTGACGAAATCAAGCGACGAAGGGAGCAGGAGATCCGATGCAACAAGAAGGGCCGAACTGCGAACGTCGCAGTCCTTCTTGTAGCATCTCCCCGCCCGCCGACGCCGCGAGGGGAACTCGGCAGAGGGTCACGCCGCGGGGCCGCGACAATGGAGTGTCACCACCGACTCTCTCCGTCGTCCTGGGGCCGATGGTCGCCGGCATCGGCATCACATCGGCGCAAGGGAAAGGAGAGGAAGCGCGCAGGTGGCTGTACACGACCACCGCAACTGCCCTGGCGACGCAAGTCGGGGAGTGGCTTCGGCTCGCTACGGCACACGATGCGTCCGGATGCCTGACGGGCATGGCGCTTCTGCTCATGCACTCCCCCTCGAGCCCGTTCCGCCGCCACCTAGGCAGCACCAACGGACGGGAGGAGTCGTCGGAGCCGGAGCCGTCCTTCACTTGCGACGCCGAGCAGCACTCCTCCATGCCGGAACTCCCCGAAGTCGCAGTCATTCTTGTGGCATCAGGCGACTAATCTCTCGGCCCCTGGACCAGGGGGACGCCCTCGAGGCGGTTCACCGACCAGGGATCTCATGCTAACAGGAGAAAGAAGAGACAGGATAGTTGCGTGCCCAGGAAGACGCCTCGGCCGACCCTATTTATAGCCCGAAGGAACCTGAGTCAGCACTCAAGCCGGGTACGGGAACGCGCCGCGTGGCCCTCCATGCAAAGCGACAGAGCATCGCCAACGAACAGTGACCTCAGAAAGGACGACATGACGGCTCAGAAGGAAGGCAGTGCCTCTGAAAAAAGCGGACCATGCTCCGGTCCATCGGACAACGCACGGCGTCATCCTGTAGGGACCGCACAGAGATGGCAAACCCAACTTCAGCCTATAGGCGAACCACTGTTCCCCTATAGGCTCGGGGGCTACACCCACCGGGTGCGCTCGCGCGCACCGGCGGGAAAAAGGACAAACTTTACTTCAGCCTGCAGGCGAACCACCGTTCCCCTACAGGCTCGGGGGCTACACCCGGTGGGTGCGCTCGCGCGCACCCCCGAGTGACATGTGAACCGGCATCGAGAAAGAGCCTGCACGGAGAACCACCTGTCCTCCGTGCAGGCTCGGGGGCTACTGTCGGATATCAATATCCGACCCTCTCACCGACGGGTGGGACCACGCCGTTTCAGGAAGAAGATAGGCATAAGAAAACCCGAAGAACATCAGATTAGGGGAGGATCAGTTTTCCCCTGACTCGGCCGACCCTCATCCGTCTCGGCCGACCCTCGTCCGTCTCGGCCGACCCTCGTCCGTCTCGGCCGACCCCCGTCCGCCTCGGCCGACCCCCGTCCGTCTCGGCCGACCCCCGTCCGCCTCGGCCGACCCTCGTCCGCCTCGGCCGACCCTCGTCCGCCTCGGCCGACCCCCGTCCGCCTCGGCCGACCCCCGTCCGCCTCGGCCGACCCCCGTCCGCCTCGGCCGATCCACTCCTGTCGCTATCTCGCCCGACCTCTCTTCGTCTCGCCCGAATCGGCGTGGGCCCGAGACGAAGTGGAGCGTCCGGAAGACCCGGCGTAAGGATGTGTCTCCATACGCCCATGCCATTTCCCATCGGCATTAATTGGCCTCACCAAGCACTGTCCGGCGCGGCCAGCGGATGTGACTCCCACTGACTTGCCCGTACGCGGGCGCCACGCGAGGAGAGCCACGTCCCCAACAACTCCGACCAGCGCCACGCGAGGAGAGCCACGTCCCCAACAACTCCGACCAGCGTCCACGCAGGGAGAGCCACGTCCCCAACAACTCCGGTCAGCGTCTCGAACAGTGTCCCGTACATCGTCCACAGTGTCCCGCAGGCGGCGGAGCTTCCTCAGCAAGTTTTCTATTTTCCACTCTTCTTGTACACGCCTTGTAAAGCGTCACCTCTCCTAAGTATAAATAGAAAAGTCAAGCCTCAGGAGAGGGGGACGACGACGGCGACGACGAACACACGACGAAGACACACTAGAACACGACCCATGAAACACTCACTCTCAGACGCACCAGAGACTTGGGAGCCCCTCCCTCTCTCGACCGCTTGTAACCCCTACTACGAGCAACGCGAGTAACACGAGCAGCCTCGAACTGGACGTAGGGCGTTCATGCCCGAACCAGTATAATCCCTTGTGTCCTCTCGCGAACCATCCGGAGCCCAAACGCGCAATCCACGAAATTTACTTGTTGGTTATTTCGCACGCCGACAATAAGGAATAAAAGTGTGAGTGTGTTGAGTAAGAAAGTGGGTTTCGGGTTTTGAAAATAAAGAAAGTGTTGGATAAGATGGATGGGTATTTCTTTGTGAAATACCATTTGGAGGCTTGTACCTTTGTGGTTAAGCAAGTTGGGAGATATCCATTTTGTCCGGTTTTAAACCGAGGTGATGTGTCATCTTGCCTAACCCAATTTATCTCGTACAACCACTCGACTCTTGTATGGTGCAAGGGCTTAGTCTAAATCCCACTAGCCGTGCTGTTAGTTGTCTGGTGGCAGGTGTGCAGCGGAAAAACCAAGTGCCGTCTTAGTGACATGGTTGCCGACTTAGTGTGATAAACCCTCTTGGTTATTTTCTCGTGATGGCTAGGCAGTTTTGGCTATGGTGGGTAATGGCTTCGATAGGATCCACACTGGCACTAAGGTGATCGTGTTGCGGTACCCTACTTGTGGTGAAAGTGTACACCTCTGCAGAGTTTCCTAAACTATTCGAATAGCCGTGCCCACGGTTATGGACGAGTTATGGCTTGGTCACAATACTAAGGTTTTGGGATGGGTTGGAGTGAGTTGGTTTTGAAAATGAGTTCGGCTTTGTGCTGGAAGCTACGGCGGATGGGAAGTCTGGTAGCATTTAAAATTGGGATCCTTTATGGATCAACCCCCACTAATTAAAGTTGTTACTAAGAACCTGCTTTGCTAAAATATTCCTTGACAAACCATTGCATGTGTAAAACTTGGCTTTATTGCAAATTAAAACTTAGCCTATTCCTTGATATATCCTATGCATACTTCTGTGTTAACCCCTCCGTGGGTGTGGTTGGACTTGCTGAGTACTTTTGTACTCACCCTTGCTTTTGTTGCTTCAGAAGAAGACCCGGACTTTGTTGTTGAGGACGCTGAGTAGGTGGTCGCTTTCGCACCCAACTTTGCCTGTGGAGTTTGGTCCCGCCCAAGATGTCTTCGCTGTCGCGTAGCTCTGATCCCTTTGTTGAGCCCGAGTGGTTCTTAGTTTGGCTTGTCGCCATGGTTTACCTTTTGGTAATCTTGGCTTGTATCAAGTGCCCGCTCCCTCGGGGGCTGTAAGTTCTGAACTATCTGTTGAATAAATGTGTATCAGCCTCCTGGGACTGATAATTTGTATCACATTTAGTCTCTGCTTAGGCAGGGGCGCTTCACCGAGATGTGCAACTACACGTGCCTGGAGACTCCGCAAGGCCTGGTGCTCATGGTGGACACCGTTTTCAACCAGTACTGCTCGCTGTGGAACCCGCACACCGGGGAGAAGATCGCGCTGCCGGCAATGGGCAAGGATCTGCCGGTGCTTGCTCTCTGACAGCATCTCTTCTCCGGATTGCCTCGTCCTCGTCTACACCTTTGGGGAACCGGAGCTGCTCTTCTACAAAGTTTGAGGAGGCGAGTCATGGGTCACCCAGTATTACGACATGGGCCTCTATGAAATCCCAGGGAGCCACGATGTCCCCAAGAAGAGGTACATCAACGGCATGGCTGCAGTGCGAGGAAAGTTCTGCTTCTCTGAGTCCCGGGATGAGCTGGGAGTTTTCAGATTTGCTGAGGGTCCCGAGCCACGTCTGGAGCTTGCCACCTTCAGTGCAATCACGCCTAGGTTTATCAGCAATGCGCCGCAGGTTGTCATCCAATCTTACCTCCTGGAATCCTACAACAAGTTGTTTCTTGTTTGCCTCTTCTACGTGGGTTGTAGCTTGGAGCACATCGACGAGGTTGGAGCCTACATGATGGACTTTCTCCAAGCAAGAATGGCGCAAGGTGACGGATATAGGAGATAGAGCGTTTCTTCTTGGTTCAACAAATTTCGCGGCCTCATGCTCTACCATGGAGCATGGCTTAAAGAAAGTATGTGTGTACTATGCCGACGACCTTCATTGGGATAGCAACAATTTCCACATCTTTGATCTAAAGATGGGCACTCGTGAGCTTGCTGCTCCAACCCAAGACATCCCTATTCTCTCACGAAGACCATTTTGAATGGTTCCCGTGGTTTGAGTTTTTGTTTGGATAACTTTTGTCTGCAAAGTAAGCTACGATCACAGGATGCATGCGTTGATATAATGCCATTATGTCATGTTAAAAATATACAATGCATACTTGGAATATTCTAGAAGAATCGAGATATATCAAGACACTACTTTGCCATGCATATGGATAAGATCATGGTAAAGTAATGAAGAGTGTAGAAGTTAGATATTTTAGTTAGCCATGTTTCATGGTGAAGTGTGAAATAATCTAGAATAAAGACATTTGTGTGTGGTGCTTTCGATGGTTGCCACTTGGCACCAATCCAACAGTCATGTAACACTATAAATAAGGGTGTCCTCCACCCAAGAAGCCATGCCATGCTAAGTAGAGATCATTTGGAAGATGGTATAGGTAGCCACCATGGAAGAGTAGAGTGCGTAGGGTAGCCACATAAGAGTGTAAAGTGTTTGTGTTTTGAATGATGAGTTGAGTTCCATATAGTGTTGGTCTCCCGTGTTGATGTGAGTGTTAAGGTCTCCTCGAAGTAGTGTGGGTATAGGTCCACAGAAGAAGTGATATCACACCAGTTTGATACTGCTTCTAGTAAGTCGTTGTCAAGGTCGGGATGTCGATTTCTCAACATGTCATGTTCAAGATCTATGGATAATACCCTCTCCTAGCATAGATAATACTACTACCTGTATCTTTTATTTTATTTTTTGCGTTTTCTTTTCCATGTTCGGGTGGGTATGTCAGCCAATTGTACTCCTCTATTTGTCATTTGTATCCTGTGCTATGGCCATTTCTGCATCATGAAAGTTTTGGGTCTGCCAATTAGACCTATATGTTTATGCTGCACATGTATCTTAGATCACTTGCAGACCTAAGAGCCTAGGATAGAAAGTCATTTCAGGGTTCAGACACACCCCATTAGAAACTCAGTTAACCGAGAACATGAACACTATCCCCTGTTAGAAAAATGCATGAGTGAAATATGGGTTCAGTAAAATCTTTCAGTACCAAAGATTCAGGTTCTGGCATTTTCTTTTTCCACATTTACAATGACCTAAGACTGAAACTCATTTTGGATGTCCTATGTTGTCATTTATCAACAAGTCTACCAAATATTAAAGTTCTGGACATAGCACAAAAACACTGCATGTACTTAAGCAGAAGGAAGATTCTGCGTGAATAGCAAACAAAAGAGAAATTCATCACCCCCAAATACTTAAGCAGTCTGATCAAACCCGCAAAATGATACCTGCACAACACCCGATCGAGAGAACAAAACAATATGACCAGTAATCGATCAAAAGTTCTCTAAATGAATAGAAAACAAAAGAGAAACTCATCACCCCCAAATAATCAAGCAGCCTGATCAAACCCGCAAAATGATACCTGCACAGCACCCGAACGAGAGGAGAAAACATTATAACCAGTAATCAATCAAAAGTTCAGAGCATTTGGCTAATCCCACCAGAGTTATTAGCATCGTCAACAAATAGACAGGAATTAGCAAAAGTCATCTATTGGATCAAAGTTTCAAGGCTCCCAGCATTCGTCGTTTCGACCAGGGACACAGAACTGACGAACAACAACTAATGAGCACGTAACTAAGAACACATCAGCATTTCTACATGAGGATTTCAAGCTATCGATCGACCGTTAATTTGCAACGGGAGTCTCGCTAAATGGAATCTACCAATCGCCCGTGTCTAAAACACCAACCCGCATTTGGCGGTATAGAATGATGATCAGTCTTACGCTGACGGAGGCGACGAGGGCATCAACCATCTAGAGCCACATCTGGAGCTTGCCACCTTCGGTGCAGTCACACGTAGATTTATCAGCAATGCGCCACAGGTTGTCACCCGATCTTACCTCCTGGAATCCTGCAATGAGTTGATTCTTGTTTGCCTCTTCTACGTGGGTTGTAGCTTGGAGCACATTGAGGAGGTCGGAGCCTAGACGATGAACTTCTTCGAGCAAGAATGGCGACGGATATAGGAGATTTAGTGTTTTTCTTGGTCCAACAAATTTCGCGGCCTCATGCTCTGCCATGGAGCATGGCTTGAAGAAAGGATGTGTGTACTATGCTGACGACCTTCTTGGGGATAGCAAAAATATCCACATCTTTTATCTAAAGATAGGCACTCGTGAGCTTGCTGCTCCATCCAACACATCCATGTTCTCTCACGAAGACCATTTTGGATGGTTCCTATGTCTTCTTGTAAAGCTCTTCCTATGTGAAAAAGAATTGATAGCATGTTTCTTTGTCGCCGAGTTTATACATGAATCGGAAGAAATGTTTCTCAGGTGGCGACACGAGGAGTTGAATTAGTTTGGAGGAAGGAGATGAACTGCAGAAGTATCAAGTAACTGACGGGTGTGAACTGGTGAGCAATTTAGGGAAACACCCTCGATGAGAGTGAAATTTACATTTTATGGTTTCTTTTCCCTATTTTATACTGTTTGTAGCACTACAGGAGGTGAAAAGTTATCTTACCACCTGTTTTACCTACTTTTACATTTTCTTCTAAAACTTACGAAATCATTACAAGCCTTCAGTTTATTCTACAGAAACTTCGAAACAACATGAGACTGGCCAAAGCAATTAACTTTATCTGGGAGAAAACCTACAAAATTCAATCAGGTTCTGCTACACTACTTACTAAGTAGTCTCAATCACCATTTCGAGCTTACTCTATGAATTAAACGTGCTCTACTTTACAATGATTTTACAATTTGCAACAAATACACACTCTACAGCGATGGAACTAATGTTACGGGCTACAACTTTGAACAGGGAAAATCAAACAGATTCCTGGTCACAGCGTACAACAGAAATCCACACCTGCTTCACATTGTCCCGATGTGCTTCTTCTTCCTCCATTCCCATGGTTTCTCAGGATCTGGCGATGCCCACGATCCTGCTTGGCTCACCCATGCCTGATTCTCCCACAGAAAATGTCCATTCATCAGGAACTTTGTGCACATGGTTGCACAAATGTTCAGAGCATGCTCTTCTCCTTCAAGTGGGATGGAGCCGCTCTTTGCGTCATATTGAGCAGTACAAGAATGCTAGTTACCTTGCCAAGCTCTATCCGATGATCATAAGTAGTATAGTGCCATGCAATTCCTTTCTTCAGCATGTGTTTCTATTGGAAATAATAATAATAATAATAATAAAATCATTTCATTTCGGTGTCTGAATGTTCCTGAGCATTGGAGCTAGAATGCAATTGGTTTTCAGCTGAGCAGCCAAGGAGATGCAACATTTTCTCAAAGAATTTACATCTAAATCTTATAAATGATTTGGTTCCCATGATTGCACATTCCATTATTCAACTTAAATATATATGTTTTGTTTCTTTTAGTATATGACAACTGGATCAAGGTAACTGGGGTGTTGTAAGCTATGTATAGCAACAATTACAAGCATCGAGTACGTACCTTCTAGAAAAGCCAAAGAGCACAGGGAGCAACAGCTGGTCCAATACTTTGATAGTTTACCACTTCTAGATTTCTATAGAAGGAACTCTAAAGGCACGCAGTGTAGTTTCTTACCTGCACGGAAACCCCATTGCAGTCAACATCTCCAACTAATCGACCATAGCGGTCACTGTCATATACTGAAATCTTAAGCTTTTTCCCTGCACCAGCTCCTCTTTTGCCTCTTTGCCATAAGGCATCAAGCTCTCTGGTGCATCGATCCCCCTGCATTTCATTTTGTTATATTATAACTGCCATCCAAAATAGAACCAAGTCCTTGAGCATGGACACAGAACAAGAAGTAGGGGCAATCCTTAGCCTAATCCTGTATTTCTTCGCGGGAACTAGTTCGCCTCTCATCTTATCTTACTATTACTAATTGAAGGCTCCTTTTGAAGCCTCCAGGTGAAGCCACCTAGAATCGTAGGTGGACGCTCTAAAAAAAAGAAAGAAATTTTAGAAATTCTCACAAAAAAAACATCTAGCCATCAATTGAAACACTCAAATCATCATAGCCATTAGATCTATTATGTTTTTTTAAAAATATTACCCAGCTATGCCATTATGAAAATAGCTTAAAGTAACCCCTAAATCTATATCTAAATTACCCACCTCTGCCATTATATAAAATAAACAAAATAACCCCCTAATCTTCATCAAAATTACCCACTTATGCCATTATAAACAATATTTAAAATAACCTCCTAAATTTACAAGTAAATTACCCACTACGAATACTTAAAAAATAACTTAAAGTAACCCCTTAACTTTACATTTATATTACCCACATATGTCATTACTGAAAATAACATGAGGTAAACCTACATTTGAATCCAAATCACCTTAATAGAAAATATACACCTATATAAGATTCTAAATTGTGTATTTCATACTTTATTGGTTTCCGATACAGTTGATTAAGGCATATACGCATGATGTGTGTTGTCATTTATAAAGATATAGGAGAATTGATGAGAATATAGATTTCTATGTTAAAATTATAGTTCAAACTTAGGGTTTATTAAATAAATTCGAGTGCATACATGTGATGCAAAGTAAAAATTTAAAGATTATAAATGTGTATGAAAACATTATAGAGTAATTACTCGCTAAAATCTATCACAATCAGATGAAAATAATAAGTATATATCTATATTTATATTGTGTTCAATATTTAACAAATGAGAGATAGCTCAAGGTAATAGTCTGGTAGCAATATAGCCTTAATTTTTTTAATTGAAGACTCCGTATTAGTTCTTACAAGACACGTTAGAAAAAAAACAAATCCTAGAATTTCTCACAAAATCAGAAACATCAATCATGTAAACTCTAATAACCATAGTTATTGGTCTATTATAATTTTTAAAAAGTTACCCACCACTATCAATATAAAATATTATAAAATAAACTCTAAAACTATATCCAAGTTATCGAGCTATGACACTATGAAAATAATTTAAATTAACCTCATAATACTTATCTAATTTACTCTGCATGTCATTATAAAGGATAACTTAAAATGACATTCAAAATTTGTATCTAAGTTACCCATGTATGTCTTTATTAAAGATAACCTAAACTAAACACCTAAATCTTAATCTAATTATCTTAATGTCCATCCTACCGAAAAGTCCAAAATTAAACTAATATTTGATTAAATTACCTATTTATCATTGTTAATATAGAAATAATAAGTTAAGATATACACGCATGATAAGTGTCACCATGTAGACCATTTATACATGTATATGTGAGGAAGTGATGAAAAATACTGATTTTTATGCTAAATCCTATTTCACTCTTCAGCAACAGAACTGAGCAATATGCTAGACAAATACGAAGTGATTGGAGTAGGCTAGCTTATCGTCACCGTCAGAGACGTTTGCCAGTTAAGTGCGGCGGGATCCGAGAGAAAGCAATGAATGAATCAATACCTCTGGGGCCACGCCACGGTGGAGCAAGCGGCCAAGCGCTCGCAAGCAGGGAAATGGCGCCGATGCAGTACACAAGCGCCATCGACGGCGGCGCGCGCTTCGGCGACGCCGGTACGGACCGTGGAACGACCCCCTTCCCTCTCGGCGATGTTCGGGAGCGGCGCTCATGACCCCGGGCATCTGCGGCACCTGGCGATGGTCGGGAGCTCGCGACCGCGCCCGCAGGTGGCAAGGTCAGGGCAAGAGCTCGGCGGCGAGGTCGGTCGGAGCGTGCGGCGGCCAGCGGGTGAGCCGAGCCCGCAGCGAGTCCTTTGGGCCTTGGGTCTCCGTGGGCCGCCCGCGCATCGTCGTTATCGAGCATCAGGAGCCTCGTCTTGGACTATAGCATATTGTCGTGGCCTTGCAAGCTCTCAGGCCCAGTAAGTGTGTTGGTATTTGCTCTGCTACTCTGTGGGCTTCCCGCTCAAAAAATTAAAATATCGAGAACGCCCAATTTTTGCCGCCGCCGCTGTCGACAGCCGAGTCTGCCGCGGCAACTGCCCAACACCCGGTTCGATTCGGATTTCGTCTACAAGTCCGGTCGACGGGACAGACGGACCCAATTTATAGACAAGAGTCGAGGCGTGCAGTTGCGGAGATTCCAATCCAAACAACCAAAGAGCAAATCCAACGAGGCATTTGACAACCGAAGATGGAGTCGACGGCCACGGACGATCTCGGCTCCCTCGCAGCTGCGGCGGCGTCTTTCCCGCTGCTGGTGTACGATCACGGCGAGCAGCCGGACAATTCCCAGACCGTGCTCTCGGTCGCCGACGGGTCCCTGCGCACCTACCAAGTCCCCGAGCTGAGGAATTTCAGATGCCTGGAGACTCCGCAGGGCTTGGTGCTCATGGTAGACACCGTCTCCCTGCAGTGCTCGTTGTGGAACCCGGAGATCGAGGAGAAGATAGAGCTGCCTGCCATGGAGGAGGCGCTGCCAGAGAGCTGCCGGTGTGTAGTCTCTGACACCGTTTCTTCTCCTCCAGATTGGGTCTCGCACTACGGCTTCACTCCTCCAGATTCCCTCGTCCTTGTCTACGACCTCAGCCAGCCGGAGCTGCTGCTCTGCCGAATCCGAGGAGGCGCGGCATGGATCAGGCAGTCCTACGACATAGGCCTCCTCGGGGCAGTCCCGGGCGAAGTCCCCACCAAGAACGCCATTGGCGCGATAGCTGCCGTGCAAGGGATCTTTTACTTTCTCGAGTCGCGAGACGTCGTCGGAGCTCTCGTCAGCGATGACTATTCTCCAGAGCCTTGTATGGGACTTACTAAATTCGATGCTCTCGCGCCCAGTATTATCAGTGATGCGCCGCAGGTCGTTACCTTGTCCTATCTCCTAGAATCCTCCAAGAAGCTCTTCCTTGTTTGCCTCTTCTACCTCGGCTGCACCCTCGAGCGCATCGAGGAGGTTGGCGTCTACGTGATGGATTTCTCCAACACCCAATGGTGCAAGGTGACTGACATCGGTGATAGAGCATTTCTTCTTGGACCGGAAAACTTCGCAGCCTCGTGCTCTGCAGTGAAACATGGCCTGAAAGAGGGGTGTGTATACTTTGCCAACGATTTTCTTGGAGACAGTAATGAGTTCCATATCTTTGATCTCAAGGAAAGCACAAGTGAACTTGTTGGGCCAACTCAGGATATTCCTGTTCTTTCGCGCAAACCATTTTGGTTGGTTCCTGTCCACCCGGGTGTCAAATAGATTATTGCTAGAATACATGTTTCATTCTCGCCTAGTTTTTTCTGACACTCAATAATAGTAAAAGTTTATATGGTTTATGTATTTATTATGGCAATAGCCAATAGGGTCGTCGAGTTCGTGCTTCTTTTTTTCCTTTGAGCTGATACCACTGTACTTTTTCTTGATGTAAAGAGAGATGTGTATGCAACTCTGAACTTTCTTTTTCTTTTTGAAGTTAAAAGCAGGAGCACTGCTATGTCATTTAAGAAAGAAGAGAAAGCGAATTCTTGCCTTCCAACTAAGCTATGATCACAGGATGCATATACCAATATGTCATATCCAAAATCTATGGATGTTGTTATAATATCAAAGACATCGTGCATATTTGTCATTATTTTGGTGGCTCAGTAATCCATTGTGTCATTTATGCAGTGCTATGTCTATTCTAGCATAAAGATTTCAGGTGTAGCAGTTCTTGATGGTCAGGTTTGTGTTTTGTCAAATAAAAGAACTGTACCGGTGTTTACCTCTAATCATTCTATTTTACCTTGTCCATTCAGTAACATGTTTGCAATCAGCATTTTTTGTTATTGTTGAGTTCCATGTTAGAGAAGATGCATGACTATCAGTATCAGGTTTTCGTTCTTAGCTAATGCTTTTGCCGCTGTGCCGAAAGAGAGCAACAATCAGAGCATTATGAATCTTTCGGGATCTAATCGTTTGGAAGTTGATTTATCAAAATCTGATGACCAAATTTTAGTCCTCTGTGTAGAAATTCTCGATTACCTCCCATGTTTGGGTGCCATCTGCCATTTGTGGAAATTTGCATCCAAAATACTGCCATCGATATTGTATCCTCCCAAACAAAGTCTTATAATGGATGTTAATAATTCAATAATACGCAGCTCTCCTGCGTGTTCGAGAAAAAAATATTAAATAGATGTAGGAGTAAAATATATGCAAAAAATTTCCTATTTGACACTGGCATGTTACCTCGTTGACCCTCAAAAGCTAAATCTTCCCTTATGCGACACTGTACTTCAGTTTGACACTACCGTATGTTTGTGTTTGTGTGTGTGTGTGTGTGTGTTTATTCAAACTTAAAATGTATTTGTCTCAGGGAATATCTGTTTGTGTGTGTGCGGTGCCTTCTGTGCTACAACAGATACTCCCATCACAGGGAAGATAGCGCCCATTCTCAAAAAGAAAGGGAGACAGAATTGCTTGCATCTTCAATTCTTTCGTTCACGTTGCACATGCGTGGCCCGTGCACAGTGTGGACAAACAAGACGACCGGGAGGGAGAGAGCTCGGCGGCCATGCATGGATGGAGCCATGGAGGCAGATGGCGGCGCGGACGGTTCCGGTGATCCTCGCGCTCGTCGCACCAATACGGGCGCTCCCACCCCAGACAGCCAGAGTGCCAGACGTACTACATCGCCGTCGCCCAAACCAAGCTCGTCATGCTCACGCTGTCACGCACATCGGTACATGCACATTCGAATAGTGCGCGCTTCAGATATTACTGTTGGCTTTAGATAAAAAGCAAGTCACACGTAGATTTCTTTTGTTTGAAGCTGCATGTCTTCCAATAGAGGCTACTCTACTTTTTTTCACTTCTGGACCACCACTCATTGACCCACCACTTTACTACTTACTAGCCAATGGCATGCAAGTAAGGCTACGGATATTGGCCCCGTTTGGTTTTCTAGTCTAGCATCTAGCACGGAGGGAATCTTTCTTGCATGGAGTATTAAATGAAGTCTATTTGCAAAACCTCTTCATAGATGAGCGTAACTTTTCGAGACGAATCTAATGAGCCTAATTAATCGATGATTGGCTACAGTAACCATCCTCTAATCATACGGTCAAAGGCCTTATTAGATTCTTCAGGGTTCCTAGTGCAGGGGTTCTGGAGTTAGTTTTGTAAAATACCTTTATTTAATACTTTAATTAGTGGTCAAAGTTGTGAACAGTTTCTAGCACTGGAAAACCAAACGGGGCCATTATTCTCGACCACCATCTCTCTCTTGAGGCAACTGCACCTTCTGCAAGCATCTCTGACATCTATCAAGCCACCACCTTTAGGTCCTGTTTAGTTCCTCACATTTTGCATAAAGTTTACACTTTAAGAACTGTGTCAGTTTATTTTTTCTCTCCGTACACGCGGCCCAATGCATAAAGTTTATGCATAATGTGTGCATCTAAACACCCCTTAGCACAAGCTAGCATCCGAACCTAAGTGGCAAGCCCAAGCACCCAGCTGAGTCACTGCGTTGGGCTGCCCTCGGTGGCTTCACAGGGGATCGACCTGTCCCAGTACGACAGTCGCGCGACACGCCCAGGAGCCAGGCTCTGTTTGTTTACCACCTAGATTATATGGATCAAGGATATTATGATAAAAGGTCACCATGGACCACCAAATAATCTGAAATAAACTACACATGTGTAGTTTATTTGAGATTATTTAGATGATCTATGATGGATTTTTACCATGATGCCTTTAAGTAAAGTAGATTATATAATTTAAATGAGAAACAAAATCCACCCTGTCCTCGCCCTGTACGGCCGCGCGGAAGCGAGCGCAACCCAACGTCCAGGGCGCGCCGATGTAGCAGGCCTGGCCTGGAGCCACGACCACGACCACGACCAACCCAACGCGCCCGCGTGCGAGCCAGTGTAGGCGCTGCGCTGCGCCACGCCCTGCCGCTCGCCAAGGCCCAAGGCGAGCACGAAGCAGTCCACGTGGCCCGCGGCCGGCTCCTCGTTCGGTCGTTCTCGTTCCCCCGCCTGAGCGCGTAGGCTTGGCCGCGTGGATGCTCGCGGCTTGACCAATGATTTTCACATCTTTGATCTCATGGAAGGCACTCGTGCGTGAGCTCACCGGGCCTGGCCAGGACGTCCTCTTCCCGCGCACGAACTGTTTTGGATGGTTCTCGGATATCCAAAACTCATACTTAAATCCACACCCACCTCAAATAGGGAGGATATGGATAGAAAATTAATTATCCATTACAAATAAAGAGGGTAAGGTATGGGAAGAAAACTATTTATCCACTAGAAATATATAATATCTGGTATAAAGTTAATTATCCACTAGCTATGGGTAAGAATGAAGAGAGTAAGGATTAGATAATATATATTTGGATTTGGGTATGAACAAAAGTGAGTTTGCTCGTACTCTCCCCAGTGGCATTTCATAAGGCTCTGTCATCGGTGGCGAGGAGACGCCGTTCCATTATGGTTTACAAGCCTTCTAAAGCGCCAAATTTGATCTGCCTTTTGTAATGTGGACTGAATTTGCTATCCTCATAGCAACAATAGAAGAACTAATCAAGATGTACCATTACAGAACAAATGCATTTCGTTGTTAAAAAAAAACAGAACAAATGCATTTCGTTATAAGAAAACAGAACAAGTGCATCCGGTCAGCCTATCCATGTAACCATGTTCATGGATCAAAACACCACTTGCAAGTTCCAAACAATACATTACACAGGCTTCAGTTTTCTCTACTTCACAGAATTAGCAATGGTTCAATAATAATAATAACTCTATTACGATTGTACAACACGTCTCCGAATGACTATGTGCAATTAGGAATCACAGTAACCAATTGCTCCCTGCTGTACGGATCTTCCGGTGTACAATTGCACAGACACACACACACTGCACAATCTACGATGGTGCTCACTTTAACGGTTCTGTGATAAGAAAAAGTCTGACGTCAAATAAAGTGATCAGCTGCTCATGGCTACAATACATAGGGGGTGTTTAGTTCCCAAGAATGTAAAATAGAATGCAAAATAGGGCGCGTTGGACCGCGTGCACAGAGAGAAAAAAGTGCATTGAGAATCGTGCAGAATGCAAAAATGGCCACAGAATGCAAAACGGAGGAGGAACTAAACAGGCCCATAACATACACTGAACCCTGAAGTCTTTTTGATCGTTCATGCCGCCCCGTTGCGCTTGTCCCTCCGCCACTCCCATGGTTTCTGTGGCTTCGACGACGCCCACAGGCCCTTCCGACCAGTCTGTGCCTGTTTCTCCCACTGGTAGCAGGAAAAAAAAAGGGGGGCACTTATTTTTCAGATATCTTGCGCAAACGGTTGCAGAGGAATTCAGACTGTGCAATCGCTTTTTTTAGCTGTATGAAGTCGATTAGCTGTGCTTACCTTGGCCAGCTCCGGCCGTTGGTCATAGGCGGTGTAGTGCCATGCAAACCCCTTCTTCAGCATTTGCTCCTACGCATGAAGCAAGAGGATAAATTGATCATGTCTTCCTTAAATAAACTACTATTAGCTAATTGTATCACACCGCAACCACATCTTGTATCACAAGACAGCAGCTGCAAGCGAACTGCCGTAAATTGCAGGAGCAACTGAATTGCGGTGTACGCCAACGGCACATGGTATGGTAGTATGGTACAAAACTCTGCACTCTTGCCTGCACGAAGACGCCGTCGCAGTAGATGTCTCCGACGCATCTGCCATACCGGTCCTCGTCGTACACGAAGACCTTCAGGCTCTTTCCCTGCACAAGCTTCAGCAGCGCCTCTTTGGCCTCCTTGCCGTAGGGCATCGCGCTCTCCGGCGCATCGATCCCCCTGCACACATGCATATTCAACTCTCACTGCATCAGAATTAAGCGAAGGAATCAAGGCACATGTTCCTGAATTTTTTTTGAAAATAAAACATGTTCCTGATATATCGTTGGTCAACTGTCACGCATAGCACAAACCTGAGCCTGATCCTGTACTTCTTCGCGAGCACCTCTTCGCCTCTCGCGTTAGGGACTGGCCTGCATTGCAGCGGTTTCAGACTTGGCTGTCAGAACCTGAACCAAACCTAGAGATGTGTTCTCGAGGAACAAAAGACTGAAAGAAGCCAACTGCTACTGTGATACAAAAGATTATCGATGCGAAGTTTAAGAAACCTGTATCCAGCGTCCACTATGATCTTCTGCAGCGCGTCCGCCTTCTGGTAGTTCTTGGCGGCCCGCGCCTTGGCCCGCTCCGCCGCCGCCTTCTGCACCTCACGAGGCACGTTGCCGGACTCCCGGGGGTCGGCCGTGTCCACGTACACGTTGATGGTGTCACCATCAGCCACGGATTTGGGGTCAATCTTACAAACCACCAAGAACACTCGTTAGCCCGCACGCACGAGCACGACCATGGACAATTCAGGAAATGGCTGATGGGAAAGGGATCTGGCCGGAGTCTCACGGGGAGTGTGTGCAGCTCGAACTTGGCGCCCTGAGGCTTGGGCGGCGGGGGAGCAACGGGGGTGCTTGCTGCCGCGTTTGGATGTGGCAGGCCGTAGAAAGCCAAGAAGCCCTGGGCGAACACAAGCAGAAACCAATGTTGTTATTGACCGTACACCACCGTTGTAGTTTGGGACTATGCATACGGTTGGGAAGCTGAGGTACCTCCACATCTGCTTTCTGGTGGTTCTTGAGCGTCTGCACAACGAAGCGTGCAGCTTCCTCCGGCGTCTTCGGCGGCGGCCGGGCTTTCTTCCATGCCACCAGCAGTTTCTTGTACCTTACATCAGAGCAAGGAATTAGCATGGCGGCGTTTTACAAATATGAACGAGATGTTAGTTATCGTTACGCTGCAGTAGCATGTTACTAGTTATCTGCTGCAAGCATTTATTTATGAGATCTCTTTATTTATTCTCTGAACTTGTTCTTGGTTGTACTAGTATGATTGACTGAATGACTCACTTTTATGGCATTTACGTCTACTGCTAAAAATACTTCACCGTATTTCCTCACCTGCCATACAAGGGAATCTAATTCCAGCACTCTTTTTTGAGGCCTTTTACGGTGCTTGAGGGGTGGGAGAGCCCAATTTACGTTCCTCAAACGCAAAGATGGTACACTACTAGTATGAGAAGCACTGAAAGCACGCTTTCCGGACACCAAATTCAGCAGAAGGCTAATTCTATACTGCCACTAAAATTTTCATTATTTTTCAAGCAAGGGTCGCTTTCATAGTTTCATATAGCTCACTAGTCCAATCCCTCGCTACCACGACAGCGATGTACACAGATCGAAGCAATCAAGAAAGAAGGAAAACGAATAGAAAATCGAAATACAGTTCAGTTACCAATTCGCCTGCGCTTTCTTGGAGGAGACGACGTGCCGGCTCAGCTCGTCCGGCACCTGAAAATTCACATCCCCAAATTAGCGAAACTGCTACGCTCACATACTGTAATCAAGAGCAAAACCAGCAGCGCAAGTGCTCGAAATTCTCGGGTGGGGGCTGGCTAGCCGCTCACCTGCGAGTTGGCCCCGAAGCTGAGGATGTCGCGGCCGAGCGCGGCGACGGCGGGGTGCGCGCCGGGGAGCCCGTGCTCCGACGACGAGGGCGAGCACAGGCCGCACAGGAACCGGTATATGCTGTTCCCCATGGCGCCGCCTGCTACTCCCGCCCAGCTGGCTCACCGTCGCCGGCGCGCGCGGCAGGGCGACGAAGAACCCGAAGACGGGGATCTCGGCGTGGGGTCGGTCGGGCAGCGGGCCTTGGGCTTCGTCTTCTCTGCGCGGAAATCCGCCCCGGGATTTGAAAACCCCCTGCGGCGGTTCTGTCTGCCTGTCGAGCGTGTGGATCTGCGCCGCGGCCGTTTTGAAAGGGAAGCGGCCGTTCTGCTATGGGAATGGAATCGCGGCGCTCGCTTCACGAGGAGGAGAAAGTGAACGGGAAGAGGGAGGGAGGGATGGGATGAGATGAGATGAGACGGGGCCACCGGGGGAAGCTCAAAGCTGGCGAGCTGACCTGTCGAAGCGGAGGCCTGAAGCGCGGTTTGCGACGTGGCGGCGCGCGATTGGATGGCGGCGGCGTCCGGGCCGGTGGGTGCGACCGGCCGCGCCGGATCGGTTGCGGATTGGAGCGCAGGCGGGTTGGATCATTGGATGGGATGGGTGGCTGGGTGCGCCGGTGCGGTGCTCACGTGTGCTCGTTGACGCTGTGATTGCGAGCTACGTCTGCGTCACTGCGTGTCAACGTGTCCAGGCTTCCAGGGCGTCGGCAGTTGCCTCCTTCCCTACGATTTCCGAATGCTTTCGTTTGCATTTCGTAGCCACTCGCCTACTCCAGTACACGTGGCATGTAGGAGTAGTGGGTAACGACGGTTTGGGTAGGCGCTTGCAGTACCCGTGCGGTTGTGCCACCAATCATTGGACTTGGATGGCGATAGCCTTGCCGCAACTATTTTTCAGCATGTAGGAGTAGTGTGGGTAACGCAAGAAGAAAGAGCAAGCCAAGCAGTCCCTAAGTGACACACTTAAAGTTGCCGCATTAGTAACATACAAAATTTTAGCATCAAGCCTAGCAGCCTCTAATTTCATTTTTTTTAATTTGCGAAACATGAGTACAGACGCAGATGCTTACACACAAATCCAACCCCTATGAACACTACTGAAAAGATGAACGGTTGTTCTAATCTTGAGATTGACAAGTCACTACACAGACGTATTGCAGTTAACGGGCACGTCGACTATCATTGAAAGAATGATGCCGGTTAAATATTACAATAAATTAATTTGAAAGAATAAACTTGGCACAGATGCTCCCCCTCCCCCTCTCCCCGCTTTGGTCTAGAAGAAGGTTTCGCCCTCATAGTCTTCTCTTTGATCTAGCCACATTATATTAAATGTTGTGACACTCAATAGCAACATGTTTTCTGCCAACAAGCAAAATTTTATATAGAATACCAAAATAATCTTAAGTTTCAGTGCTTATACGATTTAGAGTTTTTTCATAATTTCAGTTATTTCGCAATGCACAACTTTGAACGACAAAAACTGCTCATCTACCATAATAATAAAAATAAGCTAGATCCCCTATGTTACATTGCGGGTACATCTTGATCTAATCAATCTCCATACAAATTACAGTGAGATGATCACAACGTATTTAAAACATTACAGATCAAAATAAGGCTCAATTGATTAGATCACAACACTATGGGCTAGTTTGGTTGGAGTCCTGAGAAAGTTGCCTGGGCTAAGCAGCAAATCCACACCATCAATTTTGTGAGCCTGAGGACCAGATGTTTGTCTGGACAAACCTGACTGGGATGTTTGTTTTCTCCATAGATTATATAATCTAGCTTATAGTTGAAGGGTAACATAGTAAAAGGTCACCATGGACCACAAAATAATCTGAAATAAGCTACTCATGTGCAGCTTATTTGAGATTATTTGGTGGTCTATGATGATATTTTACCATGTTGCCCTCAATCATAAGCTAGATTATATAATCTTAGGTGAAAACTGTTGAGAGATCCCTAAACCTAAGGGATAATTGTGGGCTCATACCAAATATACCCCTAAAGGGTCAGGCCTATATAAAGGAACGTGTATCCATCTATTATGAATAAGAGAGAACAAGTTTCATCTACATTTGTCTCCTGTGTGCTATTCTCGTGTGCCATTAGAAAGGGATACGGGCGATCTTCTTCACCTTCTTCACGTCTCATCTGCTGCCGGGAGGGAAGGGAACGGATCAAGGAATCCGGAACAGCACCGTTACTTAACACGTCATCAGCACGCTCTACCACTACCCGTCAACGACCGTTACTTAACAAAAACAAACCGGGCCTACCTAAGGTCTCATCAAACAAGTCCGGGATGTTATGTCTCAAACCTCTAGCGATAAAAGGCAGTAGGATCCACCAACTTGTAGCGTTGCAGCATGGAGGGTTGTTGGGCCTTCTCTATAGCAACGTTCATCTGGGCTGGGCTGTGTCCATTTTGTGTCCGCAGCGCTCGCGCTCCACGAAGAGGACAAAGTGCCAACTGCCAAGGAAGCAGGATACACCAAGTACCAGACTCCCAGTGCGCTGTCCGTCGCTTTTGGGGGCGATTTGTTGCCTGCGTGCTCCTAGTCTGGCACGTATCTGCGAGACAGGCTCGCGTGAGCCAGGCTGAGTACGTGCAAATCCTCGTGTTTGGTTGTCTGCACGTGTCCAGCCTGGCTGAGACGAGAAGATGTTTGGTTACCTGTATGTGTCATGCCACATGAGATAAGATTAAAAAAACAATTGATTTTATAACGATTAGCTTATGGAGTTGTGTTTTAATGGTTTTATTTTACTTTTATATATCTTAATCTAATTTAAAATATGTAAATATTACTTAATATATGCTAATCATATACTAATAACGTTATTAGCAGACTAATGGCCAGCTCCCGCGAGCCAGGCCCGCCAGAAACGGCCACTTCCGGCGTTTCCCGCGAGCCTGGCCCGACGTGTACGGCTGCACGCGGAGAGCCAGGCCCGGCCGCCTGCGCAGGCAACCAATCATAGGCGCATGCACGCTGGGAGCCTGGCCGGCCGTTGGTGCGGCCAACCAATCACGCCCTTTGTGTCTGGCTCGGTTCAGTTCAGTTCAGCGGCCTCTGCTGCTGTACGGATCTTGTTTAGTTACAGCAAGTTTTTGTAATTCAACTAAAAGTAACGTATTGGAAAATGTATCATCCTCTCTACGACACGTTACCCAATACACTTTTTCTACGGAAAATTCAATCAACTTCAACCAATTAAACAAGGCCATAGACATGTAGTACTTGACTTGTCAGCTTGAACGTTGACTATAACTGTCCCTTTATAGCCACCGAACTTCGAAGCAACATACTCCCTCCGTACTGATATTAGATGATGTTTAGGACAAGATTGTGCATACCAAGGAGTCATTTAATAGGGTGTATTTTTCTCTGTTTGCCCTTATTAAATACAGCTGCGGTTACTTCTAGACCACAACCCAACGCAGTCCAAGTGGTTAGCGCACCGAGTCTCGAGCCATGAGGTCTCAGGTTCGATCTCTCGCTGCAACACTTTTTTGCCGTTCACGTGAATTTGCATGGCACTGTTCGACTGGGCTCGTCCGCTGCACGGCGCGCTTGGGATGCCCCGGACGCTCGCTGGCGCTCGTTTTTTTGGCTCACGCTCGCTGGTGTCGGGGATAGACCCCCGGGGGTACCCAGAAGGCGGATTGGCCCAACCAGCAGGGGGCGGCCCAATCCGAGTGCTATCAGACCGACTTGTCAGACTGGAGGGCCTACCATCGGGAGGTCCACCAGTCGGACAAACCGGATGGGTACGACGGCGCGCGGGACAAGGAAGGAGACGGCGTATCTCGCAAGAAGATCGGAGATCAAGATAAGCTAGCCGAAATTTTAGGGAAAGATATCTGTAATCGTTATAGGATCAGATCCTTGTATTTCGGGTAGGTTATGATCTCTGGCCGACTTGTAACTCAAGGCAACCGGACTATATAAGGTGCCTTGGGACCCCCCTCCAAAACACGACGAGAACGACAGAACCCAACTTCGGAGATCCTTCAGGAACTTCATACACAGTAATCCATACACCCAACACAGGACGTAGGGTATTACGTCATCTTGACGGCCCGAACCTGTTCAATCCTTGCGTCTTGTGTTACCATCGACTTGTGATCCTCGATCTGTCTCTCAACAAATCAACCACGCAGACTACCCTGTGTGGACTGCCGGGTCCATAAATCTGACAGTTGGCGCACCAGGTAGGGGCTGATCGACGAGATCAATCTACAAGCTCGATGGCAGATTCGTCTTCGTGAACTTGTTTGGTGGCGGCGGCGTCAGACGGGTGCTGCGCGACCCATGTTTGCACCGCACGCCGTACTCGCCGCCAATTTGGCGGCGACCACGCATCTCCGAGTCGTCGCTTCTTCCTCGTACCGAACTCGCTGATCCGGCGACTCCTACGCGTCTTCGAGACAAATATCAGGGCGGCGGCAGCGACTTCTCGTGGCGTCGGATCGTCCCTGGAAGCACCCAAGAACCCGACTCAACTCCAGATGGATTTGCAAAAGCTGATGCGTCGCGCCGTTGAATCCTTCTGCGCGGCGTGGAAGTTGTCACACCGTCAGATCACAAATCCATCTACAGGATGAGCACTTTCTTAATTATTTTCTACTTCTCTTTGTCTCTCGATTTTCTGTACGCGCATGCATAAGACTCCACTTAATGTTTAATCTATCTCTCTGTTTACGTGCCCATGCATGTGCGTGCATCGCCGAGTTCTGCCCGCCGCCGGCGTCGAATTAGTTCACCGAGCATGGTCGGCGCCTCGCTTCTCCGTCACATGCACGCGCAGACAGTCTGCAGATCGAACTAGAGGGCCGAAGAGAACCGAGAGCCCGTCAACAGCCAGTCCATGGGCGGCTATCTGGCTCACCGGCCTGTCTGGCTTTGTTTCAAAAAAGCTGTTGTACCTCGCTCATTGAGAAGAATCAGAGAAATTCCAAGGAAAATCCAAAGCAAATGTATTTCGGTTTGTTTATGGCAGCGAAGTTGCCGATGCATGCAACGTCTTGTGCATGAAACAGGAAGATTCTTCTCTTATTTCGATTTTCTCTCGTAATTAAATTTGATGATCATTCTCCTAGTTATTTCTATTGGCTAACCTGCATCCCGATTGCATCTATGCATGGAGATTGGAGTTGTTGCCTGTCTGCAGACTTCAGACCAAACTACAGGGACAAGGCGACACCGCGTGTAGCAGAGCTTTGGTGCAAATTTCTGGAGTACAGCTACATGCTACTGCCCGACTCCAACGAGCGGCTCGCTGATCCACCGACCACTCGGCGCTGACGTACAATGGAAAGCGAGCCCTGTATGATCGACACACTCGGCCACGACGGCAATCACCACGCCCGATTATCAGACTCGGCACAAATCAAGCTAAGTATTATTTTCAATTAAATATTTTACGGCTTCTGTATGTTTTCGTACGCCTCGGCCTTTGTATGTCCCTGTGACTTTTGCCGAGCACCTGGGTCGCATTCCGACTGCGTATACAACCTGGTCTGTCCAGACTGCAACTCCGTAGGCTTTTATACAAGTCGCTAAAATACTCGGGGAGCACGCGCCTTAATCCGTGAAGCCTCGACTCTTCTGTACGCCTACGCTCCTACGCGTGCATGCGGCCCAGCTCCCTGCGCTACGGACTATGGCTATCGGGATCAGGTGCATAAACGTAACAGGCTAACTACCCGGAGAAATTAATAGACTTAAAAAGCTAGAAGCAGGAATCGTTTTCATGCATTGCCTAATACTTTTCTTCTCGGATTTGCATTTTACTGCATCATACACATGCCGATTGCCTTTCCTCTTGGATTTATGCTTCGTTACGCTTTGGCATTGTATTTCTTTTGCAGGGCCTCGATTCGGATCCCCGCGCTTGCCCGCCAAGCCCTCACGCTCGGGGGCTGGCGCCGGGACGACTACTCGGCGCGCCTCCGCCCTCACGCTCGGGGGCTGGCGCCGGGACGACTACTCGGCGTGCCTCAGCCCTCACGCTCGGGGGCTGGCGCCGGGACGACTACTCGCCGCGCTTGCCCGCCGAGTCCTCACGCTCGGGGGCTGGCGCCGGGACGACTACTCGGCGCGCCTCGGCCCTCACGCTCGAGGGCTGGCGCCGGGACGACTGCTCGCCGCGCTTGCCCGCCGAGTCCTCACGCTCGGGGGCTGGCGCCGGGACGACTACTCGGCGCGCCTCGGCCCTCACGCTCGGGGGCTGGGCGCCGGGACGACTGCTCGCCGCGCTTGCCCGCCGAGTCCTCACGCTCGGGGGCTGGCGCCGGGACGACTGCTCGCCGCGCTTGCCCGCCGAGTCCTCACGCTCGGGGGCTGGCGCCGGGACGACTGCTCGCCGCGCTTGCCCGCCGAGTCCTCACGCTCGGGGGCTGGCGCCGGGACGACTACTCAGCGCGCCTCGGCCCTCACGCTCGGGGGCTGGCGCCGGGACGACTACTCAGCGCGCCTCAGCCCTCATGCTCGAGGGCTGGCGCCGGGACGACCACGACGAAGATGATCAGAACAGGGCTACAAACCCTTGGACCGATTCCTCCGGAATCGCTTCAAGGCTTGAGGGCTACGGCCAACGGACGCACCTCGCGGCGCATCCGTTGCAGACGGCTCTCTTTTCTCTCCAGTATCACGCGGTTTTGCTTCCAACCGCAGCAAGCTCAAAGCTCAAGAGATGGCACGACCTCACCGAGTTGTCGCTCAACCACGTACTACTCGGGGGCTTGTCGGGGATAGACCCCCGGGGGTACCCAGAAGGCTGATTGGCCCAACCAGCAGGGGGCGGCCCAATCCGAGTGCTATCGGGCCGACTTGTCAGACTGGAGGGCCTACCATCGGGAGGTCCACCAGTCGGACAAACCGGATGGGTACGACGGCGCGCGGGACAAGGAAGGAGACGGCGTATCTCGCAAGAAGATCGGAGATCAAGATAAGCTAGCCGAAATTTTAGGGAAAGATATCTGTAATCGTTATAGGATCAGATCCTTGTATTTCGGGTAGGTTATGATCTCTGGCCGACTTGTAACTCAAGGCAACCGGACTATATAAGGTGCCTTGGGACCCCCCCTCCAAAACACAACGAGAACGACAGAACCCAACTACGGAGATCCTTCAGGAACTTCATACACAGCAATCCATACACCCAACACAGGACATAGGGTATTACGTCATCTTGACGGCCCGAACCTGTTCAATCCTTGCGTCTTGTGTTACCATCGACTTGTGATCCTCGATCTGTCTCTCAACAAATCAACCACGCAGACTACCCTGTGTGGACTGCCGGGTCCATAAATCCGACAGCTGGCGCTCGTTTTTTTCGTCATGTGGGTTTGCGTTTGCTCGCTGGCGCTCTTTTTTTCGGCTCGCGCGCGTGTGCTGGCTGAAAGGACCGACACTAGGCCTAAAGGGGGGGGGTGAATAGGCCTTGTTAAAAATTTTGCAAACTTAACAATTAAATGTCAGACGGGCCGGATGTTCTGGCGCTGTGTCGGAATTTCCGGATTCCCGAAATTTCCGGCACAGGGGCAGAACTTCCGGCTCAACACAAAACTGAACTCGAGATTCAAAAACTGATAAGTATCTGCAGATTCTATATGAATAGAAAGTTCACCACAAGTATAAGGAAGTCTAAAACTATGATCTCTAGTAGCTGAAACTTATAACAAGATAGATCGGGTGAATTTAAACTCAAGTACAATATGAATATGAAGAACAATAACAAGAACAAGAGACAAGGATTTGTTTCACTGAAGTTCACTCCACTTAGGAGCTACGTCTCCGTTGAGGTGCTCACGTAGAGCACGGTCAACTCTAACCCCTTGCCTCCTTCAATCAACCACAAAGGCCGGATTGAAATTCTTACTATTGTTCCTGAAAGTGCATCTAGGCCCTCAAGTAGATTTTGGTGAATTGAGTGACAAAACGATTAAAGGACTAACTTGTTTGTTTAAGTGCATGAGCAGAGATTTATTCTTATAATTTATTTACAGTTTATATGCTCATGATATATATGTGTTTATTAATCAAAGCAAGCAAGTATGATCCCATGATTTCTAGAATGTTGAAAATGGCATGTCATTGGTATTCATGATGGAGACATAGTTCTATGATGGTCTCTAATTGCTTAAGATGGACAGTCATTAAAATATTGGGATGATAGTTTCAAAGAAGTATGCTTGGATCATTATTGGTCTCATGCCAAGGATGGTCTTTGGACAAGGCATGAGACACTATCACTATGATGAAGATAGAGATTCATGGATCAGTTGAGAAAAGAAGAATTATTGCATAAGATTGGATATTGCAATAAGATTGGATAGTGCAAGACTTCATGTATGAATGATAAAAATGACATGAGCATATGTGTTACATATTGGTCTTCAATTGGAAGCTTGCATTATGTGGGATATTCTTTGTCAATCAAGAACAAGCATTTGAAGATTCTTTCAAGTGGAATTCATTCAAAGGCAAAGCAAAGTCGACTTGATGATACAAGGGTAAGTGATGAAGAAGCAAATCGAGATGACTAGAGCGAGGGACTAAGCAAGCTAAGGTGCAAATTGCTAGGGTGAAGCATCTAGTATCCGGGGTGTGTTCAAAGTATCATATCCAAGTCTCATCAAGAAAAGCAATGCAATGCATATATATGTTATGATTGATAAAGAGGGTGACCTAAGGATTAAAGTGAACTCAAATATAAGTTATGGAAAATCCTAAGTCACTAGCTCAAGGTGGATATGCTCAGTTGAAGATACAATGTTGAAAAGCCCTCAAAGAAGTGATTGATCAAGTAATGGCATGATCATTGACATACAAGCTCAAGTAGTTGAATTATGATTTATCTTATGTCTTGAGTGTAGGTATGCCGTACTATCAAGAGGGATGCAACATTGGTTGAATGACAATCTCCAAAAGTGCTCAAGTGAACCCTTGTGAGTTTAACCATGAGAGATTCTAACTTAGTGAGGGTTCCCTGGGTAAACCGGTTTTACCGGTTTTGGGAACCGGTTAAACCGGTTTATGTGGCCTGAGCGTCTAACGGCTAGTTTGTTTGAAATCCGGTGAAACCGGTTTTTGTAACCGGTGAAACCGGTTTTCTCTGACAGAAAAACGGCTAGTTTTTGGAGGGATGGGTATTTATACCCATGGGCTACTCATTGAGGGGCTGCTGGTTCTTTGGCGTCCCTTGCACATCCCTGAGGCCAGCTGAGCTCTCCCCAACCTCTCTTTGTGAGATTTGAGCAATCCTTGTGAGATTCTTGAGTTGGGTTGAGAGAGTGACTTGTGTGTGAGCATTGGAGAGCAATCCATTCCTTGAGCACTTGTGGTTTCGTCGATCAGCTGTTGAAGCATTTGTTACTCTTGGAGGTTCTTCCTCCTAGACGGCTAGGCGTTGCCCGGTGAGCTACCGAAGTGTGTGGTGAGCCACGGGATCGTTTGTGAAGGTTTCACCTCGCCTCCGCAAGGGAAGAGATCACTTAGTGGAAGGAGGAGATAGCTTGACCTTGGGTGGTCGTATAAGCTTCCTCAACGGAGAGTAGGATTCACCGTGCCTTGGTGGCTGCTTGGTGCGAGCGGTGAATCCGAACTTCGGGAGAAAAATCTCTTGTCTCTTGGTTTGAGCTCTTTCCTCAATTTGTCTTTTCTAGCATATTACTTGTGCTTCCGCTTCGATCTACTTTGGTGTGCTTGAGCTGTGTGCAGGAGCTTTATTGGAACACTTGGAAACATCCCTGGAAGCTTCACACCATTTGTGGTTTGTGCTAGAATTCATAGAGGGGCAAATTACATTTGTTGGTGCAATCTGTGTAGAACCGGTTTTACCGGTTTGCCAAACCGGTAATACCGGTTTTGGTGCTGACAGTTGGAATTAGTTTTTGTAAATCGCAGATTCGCCTATTCACCCCCCCTCTAGGCGACATCAAGGTCCTTTCAATTGGTATCAGAGCTTGGCTTCACATCAAAGCTTAACCGCCGTGAAGAAAAGATGTCGATTGAGGTACAATTTGAGCCACTTGAGCTCGATGGCTCAAACTATGCTTCTTGGTATGGTAATGTTCATAATGCACTCAGAATAGTAGATCCTGTACTTGAACATATCTTAGTTGCTAGCATTCTACCCCTTGAGTTTGATTATGACAATTTTGTTTTGTCAAAACTCACTTAAAAGGAGTTAGCATGCGTGCAACTCAATGCTTGTGTTACTGACTTCTTGCGAAGTTCTGTTTGTAAAGATTTATGGGACATCATCTCTAGCCAAAGAGAAATCCGAAGAAATGGACTTCTCATTTGGACTCTCATCAAGGATATGTTTGAAAATCCGGAAAGTGATGATGAAGAGGAAGAAGTCATGAAATCACCTGAGAAATGCTCATCTACATCAACAATATCTTGTGAGCCTCAGGTGACTCCATCTACGGAGCAAGAGAGCAACAAAGTGCAAAACTTGGTTCCTGTGCAGGAACCGGTTTTACCGGTTTGCAACCCCGGAAAAACCGGTTCTGCCAGGGAGACCAAGTGCAGCTCTGCTCAAGGCACAAGCGACGACTCAAGCAAAGCCTCCACGTCAACATGTTCATCCTCCAGTGATGAAAGCATAATGTGCTTGATGGACAAGAAGAAGAAGCAGAAGAAGACCAAGAAGGGGAATGGTCAAATTAATGAGAGACTAAGTTCTTTGACGAAAGAACTTGAGGCTCTCAAATCAACACATGCCTCCTTGGTCTGTAAGTATGAAATCTTGTCAAAGGATTATGCTTGTGCTACGGATTTATCTACTTGTGTAGCATCCTTAGAACAAGAAAAACAAATGCTTAGTGCTCAACTAGAGAAGCTCACTAGTGAGCATATGAAATTGCAAGGCACTCACAAGGAACTTGAATATTCCCATGAGATGCTTGTTGATTCGTATGCTTTGCTAGAAACATCTAATGAGGTCATGATTACATCGGTAAAGTATCTTGAACCTCATACACACACATGCACATGTCTCACATCAATTCTACTTTATTATGTGAAAAACTGTGTTGCTCCCAAGCAACCAAATCTTGTGGTGAGCATGTTTTTGTAGAGTCTTGTGATGATCTCCTTGCTGAAGAATTGGAAGACATGAAGCAAGAGAGAGAAAAGATCAAGAATGACTTGGTCAAGCTTAAGGGAAAGAGCCAAGTGCAACCTTCTCAAGATAACCGTGAACACATGGTGAATAAGCTTGAGAAGGGATCAATAGTCACTGGTTTAGTCCCTAAGCATGACAAGCAAGTCAACAAGAACAAGACTCAAGAAATGAGGAAAAAGGGGCTTGACCACATACAATGCTTTGAATGCTCAAACATGGGGCATTACGCATCCATGTGCCCTATCAAGCTTAAAGGCAAGACAAAGAAGCAGAGAGGATCCAAGAAGAGGGCATGCTACAAATGTAAGCAAGTTGGACACTTGATTGATGTATGTCCTTTGAAGAAGGTGGAGCTGCCTGTGCAAAACCGGTTTAACCGGTTCCAGGAACCAGTGGAACCGGTTCTGGCTGGGGCAGCAGATCAACCTCTCAAGAAGTGCGATCAAGCTACATCCTCAAGCAGAAAGGCTAGCAAGGGACAAGTGATCAAAAAGAAGAGCAAATCACCAACTAAGATCAAACACCAGATTTGCTACACTTGTCGCTCAAAGGGACATTTGGGTAAGGATTGTCCTAATGGTAACATTTCCAAATCTGATCTTGTCCATTATAATTTTGATAGGCTTGGGAATGACAAAGTTGGTACTTATGCTACTAGAGTGATTAGTTCACCTCAAACTAGCCTAAGAGCCATTTGGGTTCCCAAGCATCTTGTGACTAACCCTAAGGGACCCAACATGGTTTGGGTACCAAAGAGTTCTTGCTAGACTTACAGGGGTATGGAGATGCATTGTAACCTTGGCATAGATTGAAGATAGGTCAACCTTGGAACCCTAATTTTGCCAAGTGTCACAAAAGAATTCAAGTTTGTTGTTTTGTAGTTCAAGCACAACAACAGCTACTTTTGCTCCAATGACATCTCGGTAACATTCACTAACTGATTATCTTAGTTATTCAAACCTTTGTGGATATAAGTGCTTTATAACTCATGTGTGAGCACTTGCAAATGACTAAGACTTTCATAGTGTTATTTAGTATCCGTATGCCATAAAATACTTTTAATAGCTCTCTAGCAGAGCATATTGATTTGAAGTGCAGGAAAATAATAAATCAATGAAGAAAGAATTTCTTGGATCATGTAAAGATACATTTTCACTTACATGTGAGCTGCCAGGAAAAACCGGTTTCACCGGTTTGGGAAACCGGTTCTACCGGTTCTGGCCCAGTTAGCTGAAATGAAGTTCCGGCAGCCTCTGTCCTGTATCAGAAGTTCCGGTCCAAAAGTCCGGTAGCCTCTGTCTCGGCTCCAGAACTTCCGACCCGAAAGTCCGGCAGGCTCGGTTTTGTGCCAGAAGTTCCGGCCAAATTATACCAGAAGTTCCGGCAGAGGTTTGTTTGTCAACTTTTATCTAAAGTGGAATATTATAAGAAATTCTCTCAGCACTTCAATGGCATACAAATTCATATCCTATCTTTGTGGTAGTAAGTACTCTTGGCACCATTTCAATAAAAGCAATTTATTTATGTGCCAGGACCAAATTGTGAAATAAACTCCTCAAACCCCTTAAATTGAACAAGTGCATGTGACAAGTGATTCAAACACTTAATGCACCTATTGAGGGGGAGTTCATTCTATAATTTGTGTCCTTGAGACTAACGATTTCTTTTAGTGATCTTGTAGTCTCACGTGTGAGAGTTTGTCTCTCTTTGAAGCAAGCTATGCTTTTTGTCCAAAAAAATGGTAAAATTGTATCTATCTCTCACTTGGGCAATGAGGTCTTCTTAAGAAATAGCTGCTTGCCATAATATAGATTAAATCCCTTTGCTTGGCTTAGTGACAAGATTGATGCATATGAGTTTGCTTTCCATCCATATACACATGTGCATCAAGAAAAAGGAATTTAACCTATATTGTGGAGTTTCATCTTTTAGTGATCCATTATGCCTCTCCAATTCAAAGGTCACTAAATGATGAAAATAGTTCTTGTGCTATTTAATGCATTTCTCTTCTATGATGCATAAAAAGGGAAAGACATAAAGAGAAAAGGCATTCGGATTATATTGACAATGCACAAGCTTTATGATATGAATCTTCACCAATGTGAAGAAAGGATTAGCTTAAGGCCAAGGTATGTCTCTTTGACTCATGTTTTTACATTGAGCATCTAGGCCTCATAATCCATGCTAGTGTGTGCATTCTTGCATGTAACTCTCTCAAGTCCCGTTCTTTGTACCTATTGGATATTTAGTAGATTCCTTCCTTAAAATTGGCTAGGTGTCAAATGTTCCATAAAAACGGTGAAAGGAATATGCTAAACATTCTAATATGGTCCTTGACTTGACTTGGTTGCATGCTTGTGTGACATAGGATAGAGTTTGAAAAATCCAACTAGCATGATAGGACTTGTGTGTTTTTGAAAATATTTGGTTCTTGGTCTTTGTGACCTGATCAATCTGTTTGTGACTATTGTTGCCCTTGATTGTTTGATGGCTAGTCACAAATGGTGAGATTTTCCTCAAGTCCATAAAATTCTTTATCTTTCCCAACTCCCTTGGAAGAATCAAGGAGGTTTGTTGAATGTTGGAAAATCTAAATCTCTTTATGATAAATCTAGTTCCTGATGCAATCCTAAGCTTATTCATCTCATCAAATCAGGATTCAAGAGTAAAGAAGATCAAAATCAAATTTTCTGGTTTTCTGGCAAAAACCGGTTCCACCGGTTTGGCAAACCGGTTCCACCGGTTTTGGCCGGGTCCACTCAACCTTATCTCTTTACCACATGAAGTTACCCCTTCACCCCATTCACTTCCAAACTCATCCAGACCCGACCCCTCTCTCTCTCCCTTGCTCCTTTGGCGACCGAACCTCCTCCCATGGCGATTTGAAGGCCCCCCAAGCAAGGAAGCTCGGCCCCTTTGATTCTTGAGGAGACATTGGTGGTCTAGGTCAGTTTCACTGGATTGGAAACCGCTTTGGATTCAAAAGCTCATGCGGCCTAGGTATTCCGAGGTATAAAATCTTCCCATCACCCGATCTATCTCCTCGTTGAATATCTGTTGAAACCCTTCAAGAAATCATGTCCTAGTATGCTCAGGAAGCTTTCCCTTGACTGGTTTTGGATTTGGTGGGCTACATTTTGAGGATGAGCATTTTTAAGTATCATATGTTCCCATAGCCCGATCTATTTCCTCGTTGCATATCTGTCAAAACCCTTCAAGAATCATCTCCTAGTATGCCCAGGAAGCCTCCCCTTGAATGGATTTGGATTTGGTGGGCTACATTTTGAACATGGGCGATTTAGGGTTCTGCCCCCAGGAACCGGTTTCACCGGTTCATAAAACCGGTTTCACCGGTTTGGGCAGACCGACCCTACTTAATCCATTTTCAACGTGTAATCCTCTCTCAAGTTTGTAGGACTGGTATTCATGGATTCAATCTGTTGTACCTACTCTTTATCCATTCATATTGCTCAGTTATACTTATCTATCATCAACCCATGCAAGAACTGTTGGTTATAGAATTTTGCATATGGACATGGAGTTAAATTCTGTTGATCATATCTTTCAAATCCATCTTTTACTCATGACCTAGATCTGCTCTTTGTGCTCTGTGCAAAACCGGTTTCACCGGTTTGGCAAACCGGTTTCACCGGTTCTGGACAGAGCCGTGCCAAACTGATCTTAAATATTCATCTTGATATCTTTTTATCTCCAAATCATTCCTGTGTCGTGATAATAATGTCCACATCCTTTTGACCAGGAGATTCACACTTACGAGCGGAGAAAGAAAGAGATGGCTGATGATCAGGGTGGTTCTGGTCCAGGAGGCATGCATATTGATGATGATCCTCCTAG
>CM014274.1:86499092-86513439 GCA_004135705.1 Alloteropsis semialata
GCCGCCGGGCGGCCGCGCGAAGCCGGGGCTGGGCCCTGCCGCCGCGACCAGAGGCGCATGGAGGCGGCCGGCCACCGGGCTGGACAACGCACAGGAGGAGGCGGGCGGCCACCGGTTCTAGGAGGCCGTCGGGACCGGAGAGGAGAAGATGGAAAATTTGCAGGGCTTTTTTTGCATATATTCATGCCATTAGGCGCCCCGTCAAGAGGTATGGACCTAAGTGGCACAACTTAACAAGTTCAGGGTGCCAGATTTCGATTTTGCGAGTTCGTGGACCTAAGTGGCACATCGGGACAAGTTCGAGGGCCGCTGGTGTATTTAACTCTAAAATAAACCTGGAGCCTGAAGAACCCGCCTTGTTCTTATTCATTTGTCATCCATTGTAAAAGTTAACTTAAATAACAGATTTATTTATCAGTAAAAAATCAGTTATCTCATAACCATTTTCCATCGAGAATTATGTTGGAGCTCCACCGAAGAGCACCCATTTGGTAGAGCTTATAGCAGCTCAACTTCATCTGTTTTGTGCAAAAATAAGGTACCGCAGCGTGAAGCTATTTTGAAAAACGATGCAAAAATAAACTAAAAGCTAGATAAGGCTAGTATTTCACCTTTTCCAAAACAACTTTATCCCGGCTCTACCAAAAGGGCCCTCATTTGTTGTGTTTATATTGAGAAACTAGCCAACTCGCTAACTGACACAAAACCAATGTATGTGTCTATCAATTTCTCCATGCACGAGAAATTACGAACTTTTGTGTTCAAAATGCATTTCACGTATTCATTTTGAGCCCGCGAGCCGAAACAAGCTTAGTTTTGAGCCTTTCATGAGCCGGCTACCACTAGCCGAGCCGGCTCGTTGCAGTTGTACCAGTCCCTTTTATTTGCGGTTGTGGCTGCTACAGGATGTTTAGATCGGTGAAAAATTTTGTGAAATTTACTGTAGCAATTTTAAATCGAAGATTAGAAGGACTAAACATGATCTAATTATAAAACTAATTACACGGATGGACGGGAAATCGCGAGATGAATCTATTAAGTCTAATTAATCCGTCATTAGAGTTTATTTACTGTAGCACGACATTGTCTAATCATGGCCTAATTAGGCTTAATAGATTTGTCTCACAATTTCACCTTGGGTTATGAAATAAGTTCTGTCAGTTATCCACATTTAATACTCCTAATTAGTATCTAAACATTTAAATTTACTGTAGCTTTGAAAAAAATTTAGCGAACTAAACAGGGCTCTGGTCTCCGAAAATTTTATTTTCTTTGAAAGGACCGAAAATTTTATACTAGTCCCACGAAGGACAGTACTAGTCCCCTCATTTGCGGAACGGGCCCACTGTCAGTCCCTGTTCGCCTCACGAGCACCCGCCTCTGCGCCCTGGCACGTGCTGCGCGCACAAAATTGTTTTACCCACACGAGCACACGACACAGGCGTCAGTCGCCACAAGCGGCCGATGGTTGCTGCCTCTCTCCGCAGCAGCGCGCAGGCGAGGCGATCGAGCTAGCGGCAGTTCTAGCAGCCATCCTGTGCCTCCGAGCGCCCGAGCATGTAAGCGATCCCTCTCCTCTTCTCCCCGTCTCGATTTGGGTGTGATTGGTGCTAGTTTTCCCCCGTTTCGGTGGGGTTTTAGGTGGGTTTTGTAGTTGGGGAGGATGGCCCCCGGATCGGCGCTGGCCTGTGTGTGGGTGCTGCGGCGGGCGATCCGGCGCCGTTTTTGAGTAGTTTGGGGCTAGGGTTTGTGGTTATGGAGACGGGGCGGAATGCGCAAGCCTGGGATGCAACGGATTGAGGTGGTTCTGAATTTTTGGGAGGTTTGGGGTTGGAGTTTGTGTGCTTTCTAAGTGCGGAACTGCGATTATGTAGCATTCCGTGTTGAAAATTGTGGATTTAAAAATTTTTGTTTGGATTGATTGCTTAACAACCTAGGAGTGTGTTCTCTCTTTCCTCTAATAAACTCTAGGTAAAATAAATTGTGCTTTTAATTGTAATTAGGGAAAATGATTGTTTGTGTGGTTTGGCTCTTGTTTGGTTTCTAAGTGTTTGAGTGTGAATTTATATTTGAATTCCCTATTCAAATATAAATTCAAATGCTAACTAATCTAACTAACCTTTCTTGGGTCTAATCCTCAAAGCCATCAGATCCAGCCCAGCTAACTCTCCCTCACTCGGCCCAGCATCAACCCGGTCCGGCCCAACTCCCACTCCCTTTTCCCTGCTCGGCCCAGCCCGTCTCCCTCCATCTTCTTCCCCTCTCCTTCTCCCTGCATCGGCCCAAGCCGCAGGCCCAGCTCCGCCGGCCCGTTTCTCCCTCACCCCGTTCCTCTCTTTTCTCTCAGGCGCACGCGGCCCAGCCCAGCTAGCCAGCCGCATCGCCCGCACCCTCCCCTGTTCTTCTTCCTCCGCACGCCGACGCCGCGCGCCACGCCGCTCCGCCTGGACGTCGCCCGCGCCCACGTGCTCGTGTTCCGGCCCGAGCTCCCTTGGCTCCCAAGCAAACCGCGCCCCCAAGGCAACCCGCGCCCGCTCCAGCCTGGCCGTGCCGTCCCCTTCCTCCCTTCTCATCGCGCGCGCGACACCGCCCTGCTTTTTCCCAGCTCGCGCGCGACGGCCCGCTCCTTCCCGCGATTCGCGCTGCCGCGCAACCACCCGGGGCCCACGCTCTTCCCTTGGCCGCCAAGAAAGCCGTCCCGCTCCATCTTTCCCCTCGGCCAAGCCATCCCCTCTATAAAACCCGTCCCCCTCTCTCTGCTCTCCCCATCGCCGAATCCTCTCGGGCGGAAGCCCTGCTCCAGTTCACCGTCGGCCAATTGAAGGAGGGAGGAGGAGCAAGAGGTGTTGGAGAAGCTTCTGGTTGAAGGAATCGAGCGGAGGAGCTTCACCGCGTCGGGAATCGCTGTCGGACTCGTCGCCGCCGTGCCGGCGTCGTCATCGCCGGGCCACCATAGTCAAGCCGCCGGAGCACCACCCAGGAAGCCGCACCATCGCCTTCGTCTACCCTCTGTGAGCCTCACCCCAATCTCCTTCCCCTCTCTCTGTTGCCCTGCTTGCCATCTCAGTCCGGCCGCCGAGCCGCCATGAATGACCACGGGAGCTCTGCTCCGCTTGTACTACCTGAACGGCCTTCGAGCCGCGTTTGTCTCTGCAGGAATCACTCGCTGCTCTCGCTCTCGCACACACTTGGCCGCCCTGCTGCCGCCCGCTGCTCGTCACCGTGTTCCTCGCCGCGGCCATCGCCCACCTCTCTGCTCTCTCTTGCGTTCTCTCCGTGCCCCGTCGTCGCCTGGACTTCATGCTGGTCAGCCGCGGCAGGAGGCCGCGCCAGCAAGCCGCGCGCCCGCGCCTGGAGTTCGCCGCGTCGTGCTCTGGAACGCCGCGAACGAACGCCGAACCACACGAAGACCCACACCAACTCAACGCCGCACGAGCCACAGCAGATCCCCTGTCCCTCTCCGTTTCTCTGTCCGGCGGGCCCGGGGCGCCGCTAACGCTGACAGTGGGCCCGACCTCGCCAACCTCCTCAGCCTCACAATGTGGCCATGGGCCGGATCAGTTTGGCCCATGGACCTTGAACCCCGAGTCGCTCCTAAAGCCCACAAACCAGAATCGGCCCAGTTGCAGCCCGCTCCAGCCTTTTTCTTTTTCCAGATCTGACAATCCGGGCCCACATGTCATACACCGCGTGTCACTGACACGTGGGACCCACTGACCGTTGACCGTTGACCTGGTCAACGATGACGTCATGGTGACGTCATCAGAGGTGGACCCCGCTGCTGACGTCATGGTGACGTCATCACTGCCACGTGGCGTGTCCTGATGCTGCCACGTGTCGGCCTCTGAGTTTTTCTCTTTTTCGGAATTTCAGAAATAGGTTTTATCTAAGAAAATTCATAATAAATTCATCCTAGCTCAGAAAATTATGAAATTAGTTTCATAATTCTTCTAAAATCATGACCTACGCGTTAGTGTAGGAGTTGAATGCTTTTGGCTCTTCTTTGGATCTTATTTGGAGTTTATTTGCAATTAGCTTATCGTTTATTTATCCGATTAATAGGATTCTCGGAAGATTTGGACGACTTCGTCGACTACGACCACGACGATCGTGACTTCATCAAGAAAGTGAAAGTGAAGGATCTTGCTCCAGGTTCACGCCCATTCCGACTTTGAATCCTATTAGGCATTGCTATTAGAATTGCTAGCGCTTTAATTCATGATGATGATGTTAAACCTATGCATAGCCTTTGATTATTACCTGATATCCTTGTATACCTAGATACATTGTTATATTCGCGCTATGCTTGCATGTGTGGGATTAGCTGTGATCTTGATCATCTTGGCGTGTGTTTTGGGGTGGGATAAAACTGAAGAGTTTCGAACCCCCGGCTGGAGTGAGCAGACATTAACCGACCTTCTGGTCGGGGCTCGGGAAGTGTGTTGGGCACTTCCTACGGAGTACCTGTGGCGGGTACATTGTTGTGGTTACTTTGGAGGAGTTGGGGAATGTTACCTGTAATGGGTAGACTGGCGTACCGCGGAGTCGGACGGCCCAGTTTGGAGGCTTGCTTGCTCTGGCTTAGGCTGAGTCAGTTGGACCTGGTGACGGGACTTTGTCAAACGTGCACACCACTTATCCTCAGAAGGGGAGGATTCCAGCCATTTCTAGTTGGGCGGTACCATTTCTGTGGAGCAGTGTGTTAGGATTGGGCTCACCGGTGGCGCCACCGAAGCCCGGCTGTCTCACAGCCCTTTGTTTCCGAGACTCTCGACACCACGGTGGCCAGGCTAGAGACTCACAGTTCTGGGTCCCAAGCCCGGGAAAGCAGTATGGTACCGTTCTGGCTAGGAAGTCATGGTTGTGGGCTGTGTCTCGAGTTGGCGGCCACCAGCTCGCAGCCCGGGTGGGACCAGGTGTACACACTCTGCAGAGTTAAAACTATACGTATAGCCGCGTCCTCGGTCATGGACACCCCTCGATCCGGCTTCTTCTGATTAGTGTTTTGGGTTATTCTATCTCTCCCCTTTTTCATAGCCTTGGGCTGGTTGAGAGCTGATAGTGCGGATTCCGGCTTGTAGCCGCTGAGATGGGAAGAGTGGGAGTCTTCCCATCGACTCGTGAGGAGCAAGAGGTGAGAATGCGACGGGACCCTGGTGTGCTAGGGTTGACCCGTGGAGATGATAGCTTGGGAAGCTGATGTTGGAGATCTTTATTTCTGTTGCTGCTGCTGCTGCATAGGAAACCCCAGCTTAATTCCTTGATATATTGTTATACTAGAATTAGGCCACCTTAAAGCTTGCATACGGATGGTGACGTGGACCTGTCCCATTCCTTGGGGACAGTTCGTGAGCTTGCAGGTTTACACTTGGATTCCGAGTTCAGCCGTCGGATGCAACTTTGAAGGGTTGTGATGCTTCGCTCAAGGTTGCCTGTGGCGAAGACTGGAGATGAAGACTTGAAGATCTAGCTACCGCTTCGTAGGCTTTCTTCTTGTCGTTTAGCCCAATGGGCTTGTATCAGCTACGTTTCCATATTATCCTTGTAATAATTGTACTCTGATTCGAAGTATGGATATGATATTATGCTAAAATGTGATCTGTACGTGATAGCAGTTGATTCTGGGACTATCACATTGGTACAGGGAGTCGGATTCTCCGATTTGGAAATCCGGGACGTTTCAGTTGGTATCAGAGCTGTACTTGACCGTAGCACGCAACCCTAAGTTGGTCGTTAGCCTAAGAATATTCTGAACGCTCTATTTGATATATACCTCCTTGAACTATATTGAATCTGCCCCTCATACCTTGAAATTCTTCTATCTTACCTACGTTGAATCAAATTCTTACGTAGCCTCAACTGAAGAAATTGGAACTTAATGGAGAAGTTGCTGAGAAGACCGTGAACCATCAAGTATAGAGGTCCACCCTATCTGACATGCCACGAATTAGTTATATCGCTAAGTGTGCGAGATCTTTAAGGCAATAGGAGTCAGCCTTAAGATAGCACTTTATATAATGTTTGTATGCTTGAGTGAGCGCTTCTTGTCGCAGTTTCTTGGTTCTTATTGTTCTTACCCTTGAGTGTAGCCTTATATAATAGTTGGTAATTACATGCCTGTACTTGACTCCACTTTTAGGTAGTATGAGTGCCTTTCTGCCTAGAACTGACCTCCACTATGCCTTACAGAATATGGAGGGAGTAGTCGAAGATGCTCAAGACCATGTTCAGGCGAATCCAGAAGATGGACCAAACAATGTCCAGCAAGAAGCACTACCCTTACCAGAGTCAAGTCTATTTGGAGTGATTGCGATACAGACCCGGATACTTCAACGCATGGCAGATGCAGTGACTCTCGGACAAGAAACACCTGAAGATAAAGAATGGAAGACGATCAAGAGCTTTATCAAGCTGAAGCCACCCACCTTTGACCAAACAGATGATCCCTTGGAAGCCGAGGATTGGCTAGATGAAATCGAGAAAAGATTGGACTTGACCTCTTGCACTGATGAGGAGTGTGTATCACTAGCTGCCTATCAGTTGATCGGTACGTCAAGAGTTTGGTGGAATGAGTACTGCAGAACCCATGAAGACCCTGCTCGTATCACTTGGGAAGAGTTTAAAAGAGCCTTTCTAGAGTTCCACATTCCCAATGAAGCTCGTGTGATCAAGGCAGAAGAGTTCCGCAATTTTACCCAAGGCACGATGAAGGTGCAAGAGTATTTACGAAGCTTCACCAAGATGGCGAGATATGATCCCATACGCACAGACACTGAAGAGAAGAGGCAATATTGGTTTCGCCAAGGCCTGAACCCGGAGATTAGGCTGTATTTAAGTGGCTGTTACCGAACGTTCATGCGTATGGTGAACAGAGCTATGGAAGTCGAGAAGGAGTTAATCAAGGGACGTGAGAACCAAGCCAAGAGAAGAAGAATGAAGTATCAGTCATACCATGGCATGATCCAACAGAATAGATATAACCAATCTCTGGAAGAAGATGATTGCCCAATACCCAGCTATAATAATGGAGATATCCAGTACAATGAGTACCAGAACACTGAGATGATGAATTTCCACAACCCAATCCAAGGAGAAAGTACTATGGAATATCACGCCAAGCAGAAGGACAACGCAGAAAAAGTTATGACTAAATGTCGTAACTGCAGGAGACCCGGACATGAGACATTCAACTGTCCTGGCAAGAAATCACGACGCCAGACCAAAACCAGTCAGAACCAAAAGGAAAGAGAACCTCAGAGAGAAGCTCAAGGAAGATTGAACCACTTGATAGTAGAAGATGCAGAGGATGCACCAGAAGTACCGAAGTCCAAAGAAGTACCAAAGATGGTGTACAATCTTACAACCAAGACCTTGGAAGAAATACCAATAGTACAAGAGTACCCAGATGTCTTTCCAGATGAATTACCGGGATTGCCCCCAGACAGAGGAATAGAGTTTGTGATCGATCTGATGCCAGGAACAGCCCCCATTGCTAAGAGACCTTACAGAATGACAGCTGAAGAATTGGATGAACTGAAGAAGCAGATCAAAGAATTGCAGGACAAAGGAATCATTAGGCCGAGTGCCTCACCTTGGGCGTCACCCGTATTGTTTGTCAAGAAGAAGGATGGTTCGATGAGAATGTGCATCGATTACCGCTCGTTGAATGCAGTGACCGTCAAGAACAAGTATCCGTTGCCAAGGATCGATGACTTGCTTGACCGACTCAAGAAGGCAAGGTACTTCAGTAAGATCGACCTTCGATCAGGATATTATCAGATGAGGATACGGGAGTCTGATGTTCCTAAAACAGCGTTCGTGACAAGATATGGACAATTTGAGTTTATGGTCGTATCGTCTGGTTTGACCAATGCACCAGCCTGCTTCAAGAAAATGATGAACAAGGTATTTATGGAAGAGTTGGATAAGTTTATTGTAGTTCTTATTGATGACATCCTGATTCACTCGGAGACAGCTAAAGAGCACGCACAACATCTGAGGATAGTGCTAGAGGAGCTTAGACAACATAAGCTATATGGCAAGCTCAGCAAATGCGAGTTCGGGATGCAGAAGATAACTTTCCTTGGACATGTGTTGACCCCAGATGGAGTATCAGTCGATCCCGAGAAGATTGAAGCTATATCCGGATGGAAGCAACCCAGAAATGTCGCAGAAATCCGAAGTTTCCTTGGATTAGCAGGCTACTATCGCAGATTCATCGAGAATTTCTCCAAGATTGCAAAGCCGTTGACAGATTTGTTGAAGACCAATGTTCCATTTGTATGGTCAGACAAATGTGAAGCAAGTTTTCAAGAGCTCAAGAACCGACTCACTACTGCTCCAATTCTGACAACACCAGATAACCGGAAGGATTTCGTTGTGTATTGTGATGCCTCCAGACAAGGATTAGGATGTGTGTTGATGCAAGAAGGAAAAGTGATTGCCTATGCTTCACGCCAGTTAAGGAAGCACGAAGAGAACTACCCTACTCACGACTTGGAATTAGCAGCCGTAGTGCATGCTCTGAAGATATGGAGACACTATCTTATTGGAAACAAATGTGACATATACACAGATCATAAGAGTTTGAAGTACTTCTTCACGCAATCAGAGTTGAATATGAAGCAACGAAGATGGTTGGAATTGATCAAAGATTATGAATTGGAAATTCACTACCATCCTGGCAAGGCAAATGTAGTTGCAGACGCGTTAAGTCGCAAAAGCTATTGCAATAATCTTATGGTGCAAGAATGCCAACCGGCTTTGTATGAAGAAATGGAAAAGTTGAAGTTAGAGATAGTAAGTACTAGTCAATTGAATGAAATGAGGATCAAGTATAATTTGGAAGATAGAATCCGAGAAGCTCAGAAGGAAAGTGAAGAGATCAAGGATATAGTCAAAAGAATGCGGGATGGACATCTCCCTACTTTCAGAATTGACGAACAAGGAACTATATGGAAGAAAGAAAGAATATGTGTGCCGGAAGTGAATGAGCTTAGGCAGATAATCCTGAAAGAAGCTCATGATTCGAGATATTCTATACACCCCGGATGTACCAAGATGTACCAGGATTTGAAGCAACGCTTCTGGTGGAAGGATATGAAAGTTGATATAGCAGGACATGTCGCGAATTGTGACACTTGTCAAAGAGTGAAAGCTGAACATCAGAGACCGGCAGGATTACTCAAACCCTTGGATATTCCAGTATGGAAGTGGGAAGACATCAGTATGGACTTTGTAGTTGGACTACCCCGAACTCAGAAAGGTAATGATTCAATTTGGGTTATTGTGGATCGTTTGACGAAGGTGGCACACTTTGTACCTGTAAGAGCGGATTACAGAGTAGACAAGCTAGCAGAGCTATACATTGACAATATTGTGAGATTGCATGGAGCACCTCGAAGCATTGTATCTGACAGAGGATCGCAATTCACCGCCAAGTTCTGGCAACACTTGCATGAAACTATGGGAACAAGCTTAGAGTACAGCTCAGCGTTTCACCCTCAGACCGATGGTCAGACTGAAAGAGTTAATCAAATATTGGAAGATTTGTTGAGAGCTTGTGTTCTGACATACAAGAAAGATTGGGAAAAGAGCTTATCTTACGCAGAGTTCTCATACAACAACAGCTATCAGGCTAGTTTGCGAATGTCGCCATTCGAAGCACTTTACGGCAGGAAGTGTCGTACGCCTTTGCTTTGGTCGGAAGTTGGAGAAAGAATCTTCTTTGGACCAGATGACATTAAAGAAGCTGAAGAGCATGTGAGTAAAATTAGAGAGAATCTGAAAGCTGCCCAGAGCCGTCAAAAGAGTTATGCTGACAAGCGAAGAAGAGATCTAAGCTTTGAAGTTGGGGATTTTGTATACTTGAAAGTATCACCCCTTCGAGGCACGAAGCGATTTCACATCAAAGGAAAGTTGGCACCAAGATATGTGGGACCATTTGAGATCACCCGAAAGATTGGCAAACTCGCCTACGAGTTGAAGCTAACTCAAGACCTAGCTGGAGTACACCCAGTATTCCACGTATCGCAGTTGCGAAAATGTCTTCGAGTGCCAGACGAGCAAGTGCCAGTGGAAGCCTTGGATATACAGGACACATTGGAGTATCTGGAATACCCTATCAAGATTTTGGACACAGCTGTGAAAGAAACAAGAAGGACTTCCATCCCTTACTGCAAAGTTCAATGGAGTAATCACACCGAACGAGAAGCCACATGGGAGAAAGAAGCAGATCTACGACAGAAGTACCCGCACCTCTTCAAGCCATAGGTAACCCTTAATCTCGGGGACGAGATTCCTGTGAGGGGGGGAGTCTGTAGCATTCCGTGTTGAAAATTGTGGATTTAAAAATTTTTGTTTGGATTGATTGCTTAACAACCTAGGAGTGTGTTCTCTCTTTCCTCTAATAAACTCTAGGTAAAATAAATTGTGCTTTTAATTGTAATTAGGGAAAATGATTGTTTGTGTGGTTTGGCTCTTGTTTGGTTTCTAAGTGTTTGAGTGTGAATTTATATTTGAATTCCCTATTCAAATATAAATTCAAATGCTAACTAATCTAACTAACCTTTCTTGGGTCTAATCCTCAAAGCCATCAGATCCAGCCCAGCTAACTCTCCCTCACTCGGCCCAGCATCAACCCGGTCCGGCCCAACTCCCACTCCCTTTTCCCTGCTCGGCCCAGCCCGTCTCCCTCCATCTTCTTCCCCTCTCCTTCTCCCTGCATCGGCCCAAGCCGCAGGCCCAGCTCCGCCGGCCCGTTTCTCCCTCACCCCGTTCCTCTCTTTTCTCTCAGGCGCACGCGGCCCAGCCCAGCTAGCCAGCCGCATCGCCCGCACCCTCCCCTGTTCTTCTTCCTCCGCACGCCGACGCCGCGCGCCACACCGCTCCGCCTGGACGTCGCCCGCGCCCACGTGCTCGTGTTCCGGCCCGAGCTCCCTTGGCTCCCAAGCAAACCGCGCCCCCAAGGCAACCCGCGCCCGCTCCAGCCTGGCCGTGCCGTCCCCTTCCTCCCTTCTCATCGCGCGCGCGACACCGCTCTGCTTTTCCCCAGCTCGCGCGCGACGGCCCGCTCCTCCCCGCGATTCGCGCTGCCGCGCAACCACCCGGGGCCCACGCTCTCCCCTTGGCCGCCAAGAAAGCCGTCCCTCTCCATCTTTCCCCTCGGCCAAGCCATCCCCTCTATAAAACCCGTCCCCCTCTCTCTGCTCTCCCCATCGCCGAATCCTCTCGGGCGGAAGCCCTGCTCCAGTTCACCGTCGGCCAATTGAAGGAGGGAGGAGGAGCAAGAGGTGTTGGAGAAGCTTCTGGTTGAAGGAATCGAGCGGAGGAGCTTCACCGCGTCGGGAATCGCTGTCGGACTCGTCGCCGCCGTGCCGGCGTCGTCATCGCCGGGCCACCATAGTCAAGCCGCCGGAGCACCACCCAGGAAGCCGCACCATCGCCTTCGTCTACCCTCTGTGAGCCTCACCCCAATCTCCTTCCCCTCTCTCTGTTGCCCTGCTTGCCATCTCAGTCCGGCCGCCGAGCCGCCATGAATGACCACGGGAGCTCTGCTCCGCTTGTACTACCTGAACGGCCTTCGAGCCGCGTTTGTCTCTGCAGGAATCACTCGCTGCTCTCGCTCTCGCACACACTTGGCCGCCCTGCTGCCGCCCGCTGCTCGTCACCGTGTTCCTCGCCGCGGCCATCGCCCACCTCTCTGCTCTCTCTTGCGTTCTCTCCGTGCCCCGTCGTCGCCTGGACTTCATGCTGGTCAGCCGCGGCAGGAGGCCGCGCCAGCAAGCCGCGCGCCCGCGCCTGGAGTTCGCCGCGTCGTGCTCTGGAACGCCGCGAACGAACGCCGAACCACACGAAGACCCACACCAACTCAACGCCGCACGAGCCACAGCAGATCCCCTGTCCCTCTCCGTTTCTCTGTCCGGCGGGCCCGGGGCGCCGCTAACGCTGACAGTGGGCCCGACCTCGCCAACCTCCTCAGCCTCACAATGTGGCCATGGGCCGGATCAGTTTGGCCCATGGACCTTGAACCCCGAGTCGCTCCTAAAGCCCACAAACCAGAATCGGCCCAGTTGCAGCCCGCTCCAGCCTTTTTCTTTTTCCAGATCTGACAATCCGGGCCCACATGTCATACACCGCGTGTCACTGACACGTGGGACCCACTGACCGTTGACCGTTGACCTGGTCAACGATGACGTCATGGTGACGTCATCAGAGGTGGACCCCGCTGCTGACGTCATGGTGACGTCATCACTGCCACGTGGCGTGTCCTGATGCTGCCACGTGTCGGCCTCTGAGTTTTTCTCTTTTTCGGAATTTCAGAAATAGGTTTTATCTAAGAAAATTCATAATAAATTCATCCTAGCTCAGAAAATTATGAAATTAGTTTCATAATTCTTCTAAAATCATGACCTACGCGTTAGTGTAGGAGTTGAATGCTTTTGGCTCTTCTTTGGATCTTATTTGGAGTTTATTTGCAATTAGCTTATCGTTTATTTATCCGATTATAGGATTCTCGGAAGATTTGGACGACTTCGTCGACTACGACCACGACGATCGTGACTTCATCAAGAAAGTGAAAGTGAAGGATCTTGCTCCAGGTTCACGCCCATTCCGACTTTGAATCCTATTAGGCATTGCTATTAGAATTGCTAGCGCTTTAATTCATGATGATGATGTTAAACCTATGCATAGCCTTTGATTATTACCTGATATCCTTGTATACCTAGATACATTGTTATATTCGCGCTATGCTTGCATGTGTGGGATTAGCTGTGATCTTGATCATCTTGGCGTGTGTTTTGGGGTGGGATAAAACTGAAGAGTTTCGAACCCCCGGCTGGAGTGAGCAGACATTAACCGACCTTCTGGTCGGGGCTCGGGAAGTGTGTTGGGCACTTCCTACGGAGTACCTGTGGCGGGTACATTGTTGTGGTTACTTTGGAGGAGTTGGGGAATGTTACCTGTAATGGGTAGACTGGCGTACCGCGGAGTCGGACGGCCCAGTTTGGAGGCTTGCTTGCTCTGGCTTAGGCTGAGTCAGTTGGACCTGGTGACGGGACTTTGTCAAACGTGCACACCACTTATCCTCAGAAGGGGAGGATTCCAGCCATTTCTAGTTGGGCGGTACCATTTCTGTGGAGCAGTGTGTTAGGATTGGGCTCACCGGTGGCGCCACCGAAGCCCGGCTGTCTCACAGCCCTTTGTTTCCGAGACTCTCGACACCACGGTGGCCAGGCTAGAGACTCACAGTTCTGGGTCCCAAGCCCGGGAAAGCAGTATGGTACCGTTCTGGCTAGGAAGTCATGGTTGTGGGCTGTGTCTCGAGTTGGCGGCCACCAGCTCGCAGCCCGGGTGGGACCAGGTGTACACACTCTGCAGAGTTAAAACTATACGTATAGCCGCGTCCTCGGTCATGGACACCCCTCGATCCGGCTTCTTCTGATTAGTGTTTTGGGTTATTCTACCTCTCCCCTTTTTCATAGCCTTGGGCTGGTTGAGAGCTGATAGTGCGGATTCCGGCTTGTAGCCGCTGAGATGGGAAGAGTGGGAGTCTTCCCATCGACTCGTGAGGAGCAAGAGGTGAGAATGCGACGGGACCCTGGTGTGCTAGGGTTGACCCGTGGAGATGATAGCTTGGGAAGCTGATGTTGGAGATCTTTATTTCTGTTGCTGCTGCTGCTGCATAGGAAAACCCCAGCTTAATTCCTTGATATATTGTTATACTAGAATTAGGCCACCTTAAAGCTTGCATACGGATGGTGACGTGGACCTGTCCCATTCCTTGGGGACAGTTCGTGAGCTTGCAGGTTTACACTTGGATTCCGAGTTCAGCCGTCGGATGCAACTTTGAAGGGTTGTGATGCTTCGCTCAAGGTTGCCTGTGGCGAAGACTGGAGATGAAGACTTGAAGATCTAGCTACCGCTTCGTAGGCTTTCTTCTTGTCGTTTAGCCCAATGGGCTTGTATCAGCTACGTTTCCATATTATCCTTGTAATAATTGTACTCTGATTCGAAGTATGGATATGATATTATGCTGAAATGTGATCTGTACGTGATAGCAGTTGATTCTGGGACTATCACATTGGTACAGGGAGTCGGATTCTCCGATTTGGAAATCCGGGACGTTTCAGATTAGGCATCTTCCTACAATCCTACGAGGCGTTAGTTGATTTCCGTGTATTTTCTCCTGGTCCTTTACGCATTTGGCGAGCGGAGCGATTGGGAAATTTGTGGATTTTCTTTTCAGACCTGCATTTGCTGTAATATTTATAGTTTCCCATCCTCAATTGCTTGGATTGGTATTTTCGGAGCTCGGGGTTTGTGGAGGCAAGGAATTTGTACTGTT
>CM014274.1:86514439-86534109 GCA_004135705.1 Alloteropsis semialata
CAACGAGGCGGCCGACACCCTCGCCAAGGCGGCCTCCAACCGGAAGCCCGTCCCCCATGGAGTGTTCGCCAAGGACCAGCACGCCCCCTCCATCCGACTCGACGACGAGCCACCCGAGCCTCCAGCGCAGGAGGAGGTGGAAGTGATGGAGATTGACGCAGCGCCCGAGCCTAGCCTCGAGGATCCCGACTGGAGGATCCCGCTACTCGAGTGGATCGTGCAGGGCAAGCTCCCTCCCGACATGACCGAGGCTCGGCGGATCGCGCGCTGGGCCAAAACTTTCACGCTCATCGAGGGAGAACTCTACCGACGGGGCACCTTCGGCGTCTTGATGCGCTGCATCCCGATCGACCAAGGCAAAGAATTGCTAAGGGACATCCATGCAGGGGCATGTGGGCACCATGCCGCGCCAAAGACACTTGTCGGGAAAGCTTTCCGGCAAGGGTTCTACTGGCCAACCGCGGTGGCCAATGCCAAGGACATCGTGCGCAGCTGCGAAGGCTGTCAGTTCTACGCAAGGCAGACCCACCTCCCGGCGCAAGCCCTGCAGACCATCCCCATCACTTGGCCCTTTGCCGCATGGGGTTTGGATCTAGTCGGGCCACTGAAGAGAGCACCCGGGGGCTTCACGCATCTCCTCGTCGCCGTTGACAAGTTCTCCAAATGGATCGAGGCAAGCCCATCAGGCGGGTTCGCTCGCAAGAAGCCGTCCAGTTCTTCACCGACATCATCTACCGCTTCGTGGTCCCGAACGTGATCATCACCGACAACGGCACTCAGTTCACGGGCAAAAAGTTCCTCAGCTTCTGCGACGACAACAACATCCGAGTGGATTGGGCCGCCGTCAGCCACCCCAAAACCAACGGACAGGTGGAGAGAGCCAATGGCATGATCTTGCAAGGACTGAAGCCACGAATCTTCAAACGCCTCGAGAAGTTCCGGGCAAGGTGGGTCGCAGAGCTCCCGTCGGTCCTCTGGAGCTTGCGAACCACTCCCAGTCGAGCCACTGGCTGCACGCCCTTCTTCATGGTGCACGGGTCCGAGGCGGTCCTCCCAACTGACCTCGACTACGGCAGCCCAAGGGTTCGTGCCTACGACGACGAAGGGAATCAAGCCTCCCTGGAAGACGCCATCGACCAGCTGGATGAAGCACGCAGCATCGCACTACTCCACTCGGCCAAGTACCAGCAGGCCCTACGGCGATACCACGACCGCAACATCCGAAGCCGGGCCTTTCAAGTCGGCGACCTCGTCCTCCGACGAGTTCAGAGCAACCGCGGCCGCCACAAGCTGTCGCCACCATGGGAAGGCCCCTACATCGTCGACCAAGTCCTCCGCCCGGGGACTTTCAAGCTCAAGGACGCGGACGGCCAAGTCCTCACGAACGCTTGGAACATAGAGCAGCTACGTCGCTTTTACCCTTAAAAGTACCTGTACTTTTCAATTCGCGATAATAATCAAAGTACTGCGCTGTTCCGAGTACTTTATTCGCATACGGTCGTTTTCCGAAATGTACCCCGCAAGTTCCCAAAGCTAAGCGGCGGGCGATCCCTTCCCTGTGCAGGATCGCCCACCGCTCGGGGGCTCCACCCGGGGCCCAGTGCCCCTCCGTTTTTCACAAAAACTCGACAAGTGATCGCTCTCGCGCGCGATCAAGCGGTATACTTTTGCGCTTGCGAGAAAGGAGCGTCAGCTCGAGGGGCTTCGTGACCACGCTTGTCCAAGTTTCGAGTGCTTACGCCCCTGCGGCTACGGCGCTAACTTGCGGGCAAAGTCCAAGTCCCCGGACCGACGTCCTTTTCCCGAGAAGCAATAAAGAAACCGCCTCGACTAGTTATCGCTTGCAGCGTAATCGATCTGCTGCTTGTCATTGTTCGAATCTTCCGAAACCACTCGGGGGCTGCGAGTCCGAGTGCCCAATCTCCCGAGTTCCTACGCCCCGGTGGCTACGGAACAGAGTCCGACGGGCAGGACCCCGCGCCTTTCCATCTCGACCCATGACCCCCGAAAGCATTCGGAAGAAAATGAAAATGGCAAACAACAGATAAAAACACGAGCTTTTTGAAGCAACAACGATTATCCTTTAAAAAGGAGCTTTGCTCATTACATGATGACTAAGTCCTTTATTTCTATTCTATTCCACCCCGAGATCCTTCAGGGCGGCGGTCAACACCTTCTCGGCGAACGAGGAAGACTCGGCTTCAATTTCATCATATTCGGCATCCTCGTAGCCGGGGGCCCATCCGCCTTGCAGAGCCTCCCGATCCATGGTCGGGTAGTGCGACAAGAACATGGCAATGATCTTCCGCGCCACGCTCCGAGCAAGATCCGAGGCCTGCGCCCGAGTCCTCCCTGCGACAAGGGCGAGGCGATCCACCAGGGACGGGCCGCCGCCGACGTTGAGCTCCTCGAACAGGTGCTCGACCGCCTGGACCAAAGCCTGATGGACCTCAGACTTCTTCTCGAGGGCCCTCTGGCTCTGCTCGCCCGCCTCCCTGGACCTCCGAAGGTCCTCGACAGCTCCTGTAGACAATTCTTCGTCAGGAGTCATCTCGCAGGAAGGTAAGCAAGAAGAAGGATAAGCAGAAACACAATACTCACTGGCCAACTCCGCCTTCAGGTTGCGACCAAGGTCCACCAGCTCTTGGTTGGCAGCAAAGGCCTTGGTCACCTCGCGCTTCTCGGCCTCGAGCTTGGCCTCCAGGTCAGCCTTCCCCTTCCGCAGGGCTACATTGGCAGACAAGCCTAAGCAAACTCGCCGCCACTCGAGGAGAACGGAAAGAAACCGCCCGACAAGAAATGGGGAGGGATAACTCACCGAGGATCTCCTCCTCCCGCTTCTGGGCGACCTCCTTGAGGCGGGCCCCCTCTTCCTCAGCGGCCTTCAGCTTCTCGGCCAACCCGATCGCTTGGTTGTTGGCCGTCTTGAGGTCGAGGTTGCGGTGCTGGAGATCTTTCTGAAGGTCCGCCACCTTCTCCTTCAACCCCTCGGCCTCCTGCACGGCGGCGTCCTTCGCCCGATTGGAGGTGTCGGCGGCCACCAGCGCCTCCATCACCGTTTTCTCGGCCTCCTCCACCTTCGCCTCGAGGGTGGCCTTTTCCTCCGCGGCGTCCTCAATCGCCTCGTCCCTGGCCTCCCGGGCCTCGGTCAGCTGGGCCTCGAGCTGCTCCTTCTCGGCCTTCAGCTGTTGCACGGCGGGCCAAAGCCCGGACTCCCGGCGGAGGAACAGGGACTTCTCGGAGCTGCGCTCCATAATTTTCTGAACGAAAGCAGAAAGGGGAGCGGTAAGACACACCCCAAAACGGTGCCAAGACTAGAAGAACGAAGCCCGAGAACTCACCCGGGAAGGCCCGATGATCATCTTATTAAAGACTTCCTTCATATTATTGAGGCCCTCCGCGAGAAGTCGGCACTGCTCCCTCTCCGACGTGTCGTCAAGCTCGAAGATGGGATCCCCCGGGTTCTGACGATCGTACCACAACAACCGACCCTCGCACGGCAGGTTCGGGTTGTTCTCGATGGGTACGATGGCGTCGAAACGACGATCCATCGTCATCATCCCCGGCGTCTCCCGGAGAAAGTCCAGGCCCTCGCTCGAAGGGCTCAAAGGGCTCGGGGACTCCACGATCGGCCCCCTGCTGGACTCGCCGACGACCCTCCGCGAGCTACCCTCCGGCGAGTCCTCGAGCACGACGACCTCTGGGGGAACCACCCCGGAGGAGGGCTCGGGGGCTGCACCGGCTGCTGCCGCCGCGATGGCAGCGTCGTGGAAGGAGCCGGATGTCCCCGCCTCTGCTTCCTTGGGGCCAGCCGCAGTCCCCGGAGAGGCAGCGACCCCGCGGCCATCTTCCCCGGCCGCGTCACCGGACACGGCGACCTCCCCCGCTCCAGGGCGGGCCGCCGCCTCCTGAAGAGTAGGCAGAGCCGCCTCCATCAGCTCCTCGGCCAGCTCGGCTTGGAGCGCCGCTACGGCCGCCTCCGTGGGGACGGTCTGTGCCACGGCCAGGCCCGTCGGGAGCGCGTCCCCCGGGCTGTCGCCGTCCCCTTCCTGCGCCTTCTCCTCCACAGAGGGCGCCACCCTCCGTGCCACCTCCTCGGCCTGCTCCGTCAGGGGCACCGGCGTCGCCTCCTCGGCCCGCTCCGCCGTAGGCTCCGGCGTCGCCTTCTCGGCCGGCTCCGCCGCGAGATCCGGCGTCACCTTCTCGGCCTGCTCCGTCGCAGGCCTTGGTGTCTGCGCCGCCGAGCGCAGCGTCTTCCTCGGCGCCACCACGAGCGGAGTGTCGGCCCGGCTGGTGCATCACAAGTCGGGGAATCCGGCTGAGAAAAATGGTAACTACAGAGAAAACAAAAACCAGTCGAGAAGGACAGATCATCACTCACCTCGACGAGATGGTCCGAGTCCGCTTGGAACCCGTCGGCGCTGGGTCCGTCGGGGATGCGGGCCTCTTGGATCCCGCGAGCGCCGTTGGGGCGGGGGCCACCGGCGCGGTTTCAGCGTCCCTACCCGAGTGGGGCGCCGCCTGACCAGACGGGCCTCCTCCTTCGACCGGGGACGGGTCCGGCCGCCCCGTCGTGGCCCTCACCGGGGCGGGAGGGGCCTGCGTCTCCACCACGGGCGTCCGGGGCGCGTCCCGCCCTTCGCCGTGCGCCCGCGTCGTTTGAGGGGCTGGCGGCGGCCGCCTGTCATCTCGCGGCGCGAGCCTTTTGGGGGAGCGCGACGCCCCCGAGGACGAACCCCCCTTGTGGGCGCGCTCCGACAAGTCCCGGCTCCGGCTCCTCTCCCGACGAGGGGAGACCGTGTCCCGTCGGGAACTCTTCCCCTCCTCGGGCACGTGACGGGAGGACGGAGGCGTGTGGCTGCGCCTCTCGCGCTGGCTGTCCTCGGAGGGCCGTCGATGCCGGCCCGACCGGGAGCTTTCGCTCCTCCCTGCGTCCGGCGGTGGCGGCCCTCCTCTCCCGCTAGACCCCGGATGTTGCGCCGAGGATGAGGCGGTCATCGCCGCAACCGCCTTAAGCTTCCTGGGGGGCGCGTCCTCGTCGTCGCTCTCCTCGTCGCCGTCACTCCTCGAGTCCCCCTCCGCGGGCTCCGACTCGGGGTCCTCGTCCTCGGAGACCCGTTCTCCCCTTTTCCTCCTCCTGGACCGCTCGGCGTTTCTCTCGCGCTTGGCGATCTCTTGCTTCTTCCACTGCTCCCGGCGGTCTTTCTTTGCCTTGGCCCACTCGGCCTCGGCCTGATTCCTCGCCCTGTCCTCGGGAAGCGGCGGCAGGGAGTAGGAGCAGTCATAGCTCTTCATCTAAAAGAACTCGGGATCAGCAAACCAAAGACTACTCGGGGATTCAAGGCGGATGAAGGAAACCTTACCAGAGCCTGGGTGCGGGCATTCGGGAGCATAGGGAGAAGGCCCGGGGGAGGATACGCGTCGTGCGCCTTCCCCATCGCTGCCGTCACCCGGCGCTCCACCTCGGCCTCCGAGGGCAAGGGGTTCATCGTCACGGTCCCCACGAAGGGGGCCTTCGCCGGAACCATCTGCCAGATCTGGAGGGTGCGCCGCCTCAGCGGCATGATACCTCTCGAGAGGTACCCGCCGATGACCTCCGCCGCGGACACCCTCGCGTCGCGGAGTCGCGCGAGGGCCTTCCAGATGTTCCCGAGGAGCTTCTCCTGCAGCTTCTTCTCGGGCCCGTACGCCCACTCGTCGGGCGCCTTCTCGAATGTCTTTCCAGTGTACTCCGGAAGGGGGTTCTTGGAGTCGTTCTTGAGGTAGAACCACATCGGATGCCAGCCCTTGTTCGAGCTGATCAAGGTCCCCGTGATGTAGTCCTTCGACCGCCCCTGCTTCATCTTCAACACGGCGCACCCGATCGTTGCGGGGGCGCCGCCCTCTGCGGGGTGCAGCGCGAACTTGAAGAAGTACCTGAAGAGGTCCCAGTGGGCCTCCATCCCCAGGTACCCCTCGCAGAGCGCCACGAACACCGCCATCTGCTGCACCCCGTTGGGGTTGATGTGGTGGAGCTCCAGCCCGTACTCGTTGAGCACGGCGCGGATGAACCTCCCAGCGGGGACGGAGAACCCGCGCTCGTGGAAAGCAACGAACGAGACGACGTATCCGCGCGGCGGTCGGGGGTAGTCCACCACACCCGGTATCTTCCACTCCTCGGCCGCCGTCAATGGCGGAAGCAGCCCTTCCGCCACGAGGCCCTCCAGCTGCCGGAGCGTAACCCTCGAGCGCTCCCAGGTCGACATCGCAAGGCTATCAGAAGGAGGAAGCGCAGGCGGGATAGGGGGCTCGGTCACTCACTCCCCGGAACAGCGAAGCAACGGCGGCGGAGGACGCTAGAGAACGAGCGCAGCAGCGGCGGAGGAGACGAGACACGCAACGGAAGGCGAAAGGCTCGGGCTAGGGTAAAACCCTAGGCGGCCGCAACGCAGGGCTATAAATAGGGGCGGGGCAGAGCGGCGACACTAATTGCGCGGGCCCACCACTGGCGCAGCGGCGACGTGCGCCCGTCGTTTCATCTGACCTCCTCAAAAGGCGCGTCCACCCCCCACGCGGCGGAAGAACGGGCCGACGCTCCCGTACTCGGCCCATCAACGGTTGGGCAGCGGCCCGGCCCACCGACGAAGCGTCCTCGGCAAGCTTCCCATCCCCGACGAGCTTCCCGACCCCGACAACCTCCAAGGCAAACCACCCGGGCTCAAAACCTTAACAAGAGCACCAGCTCTTCTCAAGGCTCGGGGGCTACACCCGGCGGGTGCGCTCGCGCGCCCCCACCGGAAAAATCGTGACTTACCATATCTTCGCCGCCTCTCAGCCTGGGCGCGAGTCTCCATCTCCCCCCCAGGCTCGGGGGCTACTGACGAGGGTCTGGATTAGGGGTACCCAATCAAACCCTTAACCCGGGTCCTCACGATAATCCACCCCTCAAAAGCAAAAACCGAAGAACCAAATCAAAGCAGATTCTCCATACCCCAACAGCTCGGAGGCCGCCCGACGAGTCTCCGATTCGCCCGAGGAGTTCTCCGCCTCCGAGAGGTTCCCCGATTCGCCCGAGGAGTTCTCCGCCTCCGAGTGGTACCCCGGCTCGCCCGAGGAGTTCTCCGCCCCCGAAAGGCTCTCCGATTCGCCCGGTCAAACTACTCGGCCTCGTCCCGTCCCGGCCCATCCAGTGCCGTACCCACTTGGTACCCGCCGCGCCAGAGCATGATGGGCGTCCGTCCTTCGCCACGGCAGCCACAGTGGCGCCCGTCTCATCCGAACAGGAACGCTACAGTCCTGAGAGAAATGCATGCGCAACACCGGGCGCCCAAGGACGACCCCAGGCGCCCAAGGACGACACCTGGAGCCCGGGGAGGACACCTGGAGTTCCCAAAGGCCTCGAGCGAGTCAACCACGACCCGGAAACTACCCGAGAACCTACCCGAGAAGCCATCTACACCAACCACCCGGGATGTACGGTCCCGGGTCCGGCGGGGCGCCCACTCCGTCAACACCTGCTCCCCGTACGGCTCGGCGCGCGGTGCAAGTTAAAGGCCTCGGGGGCAGTAACTCCCCTTGTAATTTTCTTCTTTCTCACCTCCCGCTCCCTTCTCTCCTTGAGACTATAAAAGGGGATAAGGGGACACCAGTGGGGGGAGACGGACAACAGACGCACATTCGAACACAACACGAACAGCACGCTCACTCACACAGCACAGGGACTTGGGACCCTCTCCCTCTCCCGACTAGTTTGTACCCCCTACTACAGACTTGGACTTGAGAACATCGGCACACACTGGACGTAGGATGTTACTCTCCGGAGGCCCGAACCAGTCTAAACCCCCTGTCTCTTGAGTCACCATCCGGACCCTGACACGCGATCGTAGAAATTTACTTGCCGGCGGTAGAGAACCCCGACAGCTCATGCTCTCTATCAGGCAGAATGTTGAGCCTAGATACTGTTGGGATAGTAGCCGAAGCTAATAAACCCAAGCAACGGTTGAAACTGAGCTACAGGGATAAGCAATAAAATATCACTTATCAACAGTGTCTCGGGAATCAACAACCTTTACATGTGGGAGGGGGGTCTCCTTTTATAGGGAGACCAAGGGGCTTTACGTTCCCATTGTACCTCTGGGATCAGGCATCATCCTCTAGACTATACAACACAGATAGCCCAGGGACACTCTGGTACATTTACTCCTCCCAGTGTGAATGCGTAGACTTGCGATCCCGTGTTTGACTTGGCTTGGACTTGGTCCACGCCTGCTTCGCCAGCTGGAAAGAGCTTTGTAGCTCCTGGATTCGGCTTCTTCCGAGTCGAAACAACCCAAAGCCATCCCTCTGCATCCAAAAGCCGATGGCTCCCCCAAGAACCTGCAATACAAAGCGCACCGAAGCTAGCCAATGACTCAATCATAGCTTTTGGCATTCAACAGTATCATTCCTTCGCCATATTGGCTTCTAACTTAGTTTGGATAACGTTGCTTTGGTGCATGACCAGGTAAGCCGACCGAAGCCGATTGGCTTTGGCTTACTTCACTGACCAAAGCCGATTGGCTTTGGCTTATTTCACTGACCAAAGCCGATTGGCTTTGGCTTATTTCACTGACCGAAGCCGATTGTGGGACTCATCAAGTAGAAGAAGCCGATTGTGGGACTCATCAAGTAGAAGAAGCCGATTGTGGGACTCATCAAGTAGAAGAAGCCGATTGTGGGACTCATCAAGTAGAAGAAGCCGATTGTGGGACTCATCAAGTAGAAGAAGCCGATTGGCTTCTTCCCCTTTGTCAGTTGCCGTTTTTGTGTGAAAACAGAGCAAAACAAGTAGAAGGCGTTTGTCGGCGGGCCAAATCCCCAACAGTAGCCCCTCGAGGACGAGGGCTTTCTTCAACAGGCCGAGCTCCACGAACATTGGATTGCTTGCCAGTCCGAGAAACGCCTCCTCCTTGTTGGAGAAAGCCCCAAAGTGTTTTTATCTTTATATTCAGTACAAAGAGGAACTTGCCCTCGAGCAGCAGCAGAAAGCCGAAGCTGAAGCTGCAGCAGCTGGCCTTTCATCATCTCATGTCGGTGCTGATGAGAGACATGATGGAGAGTCGAAGGTGTAGATTTGTTGAGGCTATCACCTTGTTTGGCTTTTGATGTAAAGTAACACTTTAGCTTTTGCTGTGAAGTAACACTTTAGCTTTTGCTGTAAAGTAACACTAAGTGATGTAACATTTGTATATATTCAGATCCCTGGCGAGGGAGTAGTTCTTGAACTCATGCCAATCACCCTATGCGATGGTCCCTTGTGTGTGTCCGGCTTCGCATGGGAACAGTATCAACAACGTTATCCGAGTCGAAGACTTGATGATTTCTAGGAATTTTGTCACGATTTTTTTTGTCATTGCGAATTTGATGTGTTTGAATTTTTTAACTCTTTCATCGTTCGACACTCGCCTCGTGTTGAACTTGCTCGTGCAAGAAACGCCGAAGCTGCCCATTTGCTTCCTGTTAAGGTCGAGCCAGAAAACTTAGATGGTGTTAGGGATTTTTCTTGTGTTTAATGCTCCAAGATTTAGGAGATCAGGCCAGCTTTTTGATGGCCATGTTTTTGAGATGTTTTAAATCATCTCTTTGTAAACACACACTGTAATTCGCTTGGTCGTTGTTTTGATTCGAAACACTTGAATGAATGTAAGCTCGATTTGGCTTCGTTGCGAAAGAAACGCCTCCTCCCCCCCCCCCAAAGCGGGGTTTTATTCGTTCAAGTGTTTTGTACTTGTGGTTCGGAGCCATCTTAGCTTTTTTGAGCTTTGTACTTGTGCGTAAATATGTGTACGGGGATGTGCTTTGCGTGGGTTGCCTAAGCCCCTATTATTTGTGCTTATATAAGCGAGTTTGCTTTCAAGCATTTAGAATACTGTTATCCGAAGTTGTTTTTTGAATTAAAACATTTGTATGAGCCGAAGCTCCTTTTACTTCTGTTTAAAGTATGCGTTTTTGGACCGAAGCCCCTTTTACTCTGTTTAGAGTAAGCTTTTGTTAGATCTGAATTGGCCTTACCCTTGGTAGGGTCAATTCAGTTCTATTTGAATAATCGAATACCAGCGACTTGGTCGAAGCCAATCGCTTTCGATGCTGCTTTTGTGGGGAATACCTCGTTCATATATGTTTTCGATGCTGCTTTTGTGGGGAATACCTTGTTCTTTCATTTTGGTTTTTGAGGTGTTTACCTTCATTTTACAAAGAGAAGAAGCCAACGCTTTCTTCCTTCATTTTGGTTTTTGTGGTATTTGCCTTCGTTTTACAAGGAGAAGAAGCCAACGACTTCTTCTTTCATTTTGGTTTTTGTGGTATTTACCTTCGTTTTACAAAGAGAAGAAGCCAACGCCTTCTTCTTTCATTTTGGTTTTTGAGGTATTTGCCTTTGTTTTACAAGGAGAATTCATTTTGCACCATGCCCTTCAAGATACGAAGCCTCTGTTGGACTTGTTTTTCGTAAAACGAAGCCAGTTTTACTCTTTTTTGCGAGTAAGCGTTTTAAGGTTTTGAGCTTTTTTCTGAAAACGAAGCCCCTTTTACTCTTTTTGAGAGTAAGCATTTTAAGGTTTTGAGCTTTTTTTCTGAAAACGAAGCCCCTTTTACTCTTTTTGAGAGAGCCTTTTAAGGTTTTGAGCTTTTTTCTGAAAACGAAGCCCCTTTTACTCTTTTTGAGAGTAAGCATTTTAAGGTTTTGAGCTTTTTTCTGAAAACGAAGCCCATTTTACTCTTTTTGAGAGTAAGCCTTTAAGGTTTTGAGCTTTTTTGTCCTATAACGAAGCCCCGTTTTCTCCTCTTGAGAGTACGCATTTTAAGGTTTTGAGCTTTTTTCTGAAAACGAAGCCCCTTTTACTCTTTTTGAGAGTAAGCCTTTTAAGGTTTTGAGCTTTTTTGTCCTATAACGAAACCTCTTTTTCTCCTCTTGAGAGTACGCATTTTTAGTGATGAAAAATGAAGCTAGAGCTTAATTATATAAAAATTGTAGCTCATGAACTCGGAGACGAATATAGGGTATTAGCTGAAGCCAATCAGTAGTGAAAACATAGCCCGATTGGTTAGGAGCTTTTTTAGCTACCTTCCTGCCGCTAGTTACATCATTTTCGTTTTCTGTTTTGTGTTTTTTCCTTGGGAGCCGCCTTCACTAATCGGCTTCGTTCTCCGATCCAGTCAGAGCTGTGATAACACCGAAGGAAGGTAGTGCATTTTTCCTTTCATACTGTTTCTTCCAGTATTACCTTCCTTTAGTATTGCTTTCTTCTTTCATTTTGGTTTTTGGGGTATTCACCTTCATTTGACCATGAGAAGAAGCCAACGTCTTCTTCCTTCATTTTGGTTTTTCAGGTACTTACCTTCGTTTGACCATGAGAAGAAGCCAACGGCTTTTTCTTTCATTTTGGTTTTTGAGGTATTTACCCTCGTTTGACCATGAGAAGAAGCCAACGGCTTCTTCTTTCATTTTGGTTTTTGAGGTATTTACCCTCGTTTTACAAGGAGAAGAGGCCAACGCCTTCTTCCTTCATTTTGGTTTTTCAGGTAATTACCTTCGTTTGACCATGAGAAGAAGCCAACGGCTTCTTCTTTCATTTTGGTTTTTGAGGTATTTACCCTCGTTTTACAAGGAGAAGAAGCCAACGCCTTCTTCCTTCATTTTGGTTTTTCAGGTACTTACCTTCGTTTGACCATGAGAAGAAGCCAACGGCTTCTTCTTTTATTTTGGTCTTTGAGGTATTTACACTCGTTTTACAAGGAGAAGAGGCCAATGGCTTCTTCTTTCATGTTGATTTTTCAGTCCAGGGCTGAATACGAAGCCCCTTTTACTCTTCTTGAGAGTAAGTTTTTAAGATTTTGAGCTTGCTTCTGAAAATGAAGCTCCTTTTACTCTTCTTGAGAGTAAGCATTTTAAGGTTTTGAGCTTGTCTAAAAACGAAGCCCCTTTTACTCTACTTGAGAGTAAGCATTTTTGGCGATGAAAAATGGAGCAAGATCTGAATGGACCTCAATTTTGCAAGGTTCATTCAGTTCTATTTCTCTATGTCAAATGTAATCAATCTGGCCAAGGCCAGTTGTTTGGACACTCAAGACGAGGTTAAGAAGATTCTTTTTATGGAAAGCAAAATAGTAAAACTGGCACACTTTATTTCCTGTGCCTTATTGCCCTCGGCAGCTTCGTTTGGTAAATCTTTAAATAAATTATTTTAGTTTAAAGGGATTTGTTCTTCATCCCAGCCAAGAATGAAGCCATGGCTTCTGGGTCAGCTCATTGTTGCTCGACCTAATGATCTTAGGTTCGAGTCTTGATTCAGAAATATTTTTTTTGGCCGAATTTGGCAGTTACGTTGGATTAATTACTTTCCTGAGCCAGCCATCATCACCTTCGGTCAGGGAAAAAAAGAAAAATACTTGTTGGTACTTTTGCTTGGGGTTCTGTGCAGTGCACCAGCAGCTCCGTGTTGCCTCATGGAAACACACAGCTTCGCTTTGCAGGTTGTGACGTATGGCTGTGAGCCTGTGACTTACAATCTGCAGTTTTGCTTTTTCAGCATGTATCCTAGCTGTGCTCTGTATTGTGTCATGCCCGCTCTGCTTAAAGACCACCGCAGCAGCTCCATATTGGGGGACCGGCATAAGCTCAGTGACTGTTTGTTCGCTGGAGCATGAAGCTAGTAGCTTCGGTGGCTTTGCTTGACGTACGCTGGCCGTAGCGGAGGTTGTGTAGTGACGACGGCGGCTGGCAGCTTTGTCAGACAGCTTTCGCTTCCAAGTTGGGTATCGAATAGCCGGAGGCTTCCGAGAGCTTCGCTCATGGCCTTGTTTTTCATGTGCTATAGAGCAGCTTAGCCTTGTGGGACAGCTTCGTAGATGACAGCTATGGCTTGATAGCTGCTCCCTGTTTGGGATGCCGATGATCCGTCGTTGTTGTTGTACAGCTTTTTGAGATGCTTTGGCAACTTAACCGTGTGTGTTGTTATTATGCATGCAGATCTTGACTGGTTGAGGCCTGCCTAGCAGCTTCGCTTTGCCATCATGCCGTGGTTGTGTGTCTTTGGCAGATTTTTTTTTTCAACGAAGGTGAGGAGATGATAATGATTGCATTTGTTCTCTTCTGGTGCCTTCGTTCCTGTGTTGGGTAAACATTGCATGCAACTAAGCATCAATGCTTGAATATCGCAAACTGCTTTCTTGCATGCAACTAGGACGTCATCTGGAGATGACGGGTTGCTGCTGTGTGATTGTACGTAGCTCATGTTAGAAGCTTCGATGTCATGCTACCAGTAAGATTCCACGCCCAGCTGATACGCCGAGCTTGCTGGCCTTGCCGACAGCTTCGGTTCGTTCCTGACATCTTAGTGTTGGAGAACTGCATTTTGGCGTGTGCCTTGGGCTTGAGCGAAGCTGATGCATGAGCTGTAGTGTTTCAATTGGCTTGTCATTTTGCTTGTCTAGGATTAAAAGCCTGCAAGGCTTCGGTAAGGGCTTGCGAAGATGTTGAGCTTTGTGCTTTCTATCTTGCCTGGCACCTTCGTTTGCGATCTTTGGTGGTTAGAGCAGACACAACTCTTTCCATTCTCGGCAGCTTTGCTTGTCATGAGCCTCTAGGCTCTAGCGCAGGTAGCCATCAGCATGAAGCCAGGCCTCATGCGTATGGTGATGAGTGGCTTCGTGTGTTGATTAGGTGACGTGCACTATAGCAGAGATATGTAGAAGCTGATCGGCTTCATGTATCAATCGTTTAAGACATTCTTGCTTTGCTGCTGCATGACATGGTGTGTTGTCCGGTGATGCTATACAGCTTCGCTCATGCCTACTTGGGATCCTTTTCTTTTTTTCCTGGTTTGGTTCCTTGATTAAATTGCTATGCACATGGCTGTAGCTTGAAAAAGGCGTCGAACGAAGGCAACTGGGTACTGTTGTCTCAATTTTGTGAGTTCATGGATCTTCGTTTGTGATTTGGATGAGTTGTTTCCTTGCGCATGGCTCCAACCTAGCCAACTTGACACCGTGGCTTCCTGGTTAGCTTAGCGTGGCTGGACCTGGACCTGTGGATATCAGATCCGAAACTTGACTAAAACATAACTTTTCGAGCTTGTTCTTTTTAGAACGAAGCTCCTTTTACTCTCTTTGAGAGTAAGCTTTTTAAGATTTTCGAGTTCATTCTTCTTAGAATGAAGCCCCTTTTACTCTCTTTGAGAGTAAGCTTTTTGACGTTTTCGAGTTCATTCTTCTTAGAATGAAGCCCCCTTTTACTCTCTTTGAGAGTAAGCTTTAGAGAGATTTTTTTTTCACTGATCGAAGCTGCTCAGACATTAGTTGTTGACTTGCAGCTAGATGACAACAGCTTCGTATGGACATAGTGATGACCTCGTCACCGGATGAATAAGCAGGTAGGCTGCTTAGGTGCAGCTTCGTTGGCAGGTTGCCGGTCGCTTTGGTGCCGAGCTGAGGCACCTTGCTGATAGCTTTTGGGCGGCATTGCACGTTACTGTATGTAACGGTTGCATAGCGAAGGTGATAGGTTGTTTCTTACGGTTGTGCTGTCCGGTGACTTTGACTGGTCCAGCATGCTGCTTCTTCCTTGGATATATTGATGTGTGCAAGCTTGCTTGAATCATGTTCGGCGCATGCGCACGAAGGTGACGAGCTGCACTGTCTAGCTGCTGCATGATGGTTTCTAGGGAATGTGGAGATGACTGTAGCTTCTCGCTGCCCATCAAAGATGATGGCTGCAGCTCCGGGTCGCGCGCGGACATGTCGGCTTCTTTGGTTGGCTTTTTGGGTGGCATGGTGGTTATCGTGGGTTTTGTTCGTGCACTGCACAAACGGTGGGCGCCAGTTGTTGGGATAGTAGCCGAAGCTAATAAACCCAAGCAACGGTTGAAACTGAGCTACAGGGACAAGCAATAAAATATCACTTATCAACAGTGTCTCGGGAATCAACAACCTTTACATGTGGGAGGGGGGTCTCCTTTTATAGGGAGACCAAGGGGCTTTACATTCCCATTGTACCCCTGGGATCAGGCATCATCCTCTAGACTATACAATACAGATAGCCTAGGGACACTTTGGTACATTTACTCCTCCCAGTGTGAATGCGTAGACTTGCGATCCCGTGTTTGACTTGGCTTGGACTTGGTCTTGTTGGACTTGGTCCACGCCTGCTTCGCCAGCTGGAAAGAGCTTTGTAGCTCCTGGATTCGGCTTCTTCCGAGTCGAGACAACCCAAAGCCGTCCCTCTGCATCCAAAAGCCGATGGCTCCCCCAAGAACCTGCAATACAGAGCGCACCGAAGCTAGCCAATGACTCAATCATAGCTTTTGGCATTCAACAGTATCATTCCTTCGCCATATTGGCTTCTAACTTAGTTTGGATAACGTTGCTTTGGTGCATGACCAGGTAAGCCGACCGAAGCCGATTGGCTTTGGCTTACTTCTCTGACCAAAGCCGATTGGCTTTGGCTTATTTCTCTGACCAAAGCCGATTGGCTTTGGCTTACTTCACTGACCAAAGCCGATTGGCTTTGGCTTACTTCACTGACCAAAGCCGATTGTGGGACTCATCAAGTAGAAGAAGCCGATTGTGGGACTCATCAAGTAGAAGAAGCCGATTGTGGGACTCATCAAGTAGAAGAAGCCGATTGGCTTCTTCCCCTTTGTCAGTTGCCGTTTTTGTGTGAAAACAGAGCAAAACAAGTAGAAGGCGTTTGTCGGCGGGCCAAATCCCCAACAGATACATTCTTGATCAAGTGAAATATATATGGGGCATAGTGGCAAGCACTTGAAGCATCATATGAACAAAACACAATCTCATACCAAAGATAATCAACCACATCAAACTGGGCTCGGTCAGGTGCAGCTTGAGCCAAAAGATTCCTTGCCTTATGAGAGATATTGCTTACATCACCACCACGAGGGCAAAGAGTGAACCTGAAAAGCTGGTTGAGCATCTTATAGAATGGAGTGAGGCCCTTGGTCTTACCAAACTCACATTGTCCATGTTCCCCATAAGCAGGATCATACATAAAATGCATCTTAGTCACCTCTAGATCAGCATGCTCATGGATACGATACCTGGCGGCACAAATATAATCAACATTTGGAAGTCCAAGGAGTGCTGCAAACTCACTTCTGTCAATGGTAAACCTTTTGCCTCCAAGAGTCCAATGAAGCCTCATATGGGGTTTATCCACATAAAGGGTGGCATAAAACTGTGCCACCACTTCCTCATTCCAATCACATCTAAACCCCATAAGATTCACAAGCCCCAACTCATTGCACCTATCATACACAGCGTCCACCACTTCCTTGACCGATGAGCTAAGTGTCTTGAGATAGGCCCAATCAATCCATTTCATGTCAGTGGTGATGGATTTCTTCCCCATGATAACGGATTGATACCAATCCGCTTGAAAAGGAAGCCAAAAGCGAGGATCACCCTTGAATTCCTTAGAAAGAGCAGCACGAGGGTCCTCACCATACCTTAGTGCCTTCATGTTTGTCTCCCCCTTGCTATAGTCAACCAAAGGAGGATCTTCAGAGTTTCTCACTGGGGGAAGAGCCTTGGTCACTTGACTTTCAAGAAGAGATAGATCAATGTTATCATTGTATGCCTCACCGGTTGGATCAACATTAGCATTCTTGGTGCGGCGACCACGGGGAGGATCAGCAGGAGCTTGGGGATTTGCACGTCCTCTTCCAAGGCCCCTCTTGGGCACGGCTTGCTTCTTGACCCTCTTCCCTTTCCCTTTGGTTGGTTGCACCCTCTCATCTGATTCGGTCTCGCTTGGAGAGGGGGATGGAGATGGTGATGGAGTGCGAATGACAATGCCCTTGCCACGTGGACGTTCACGGCCCATCTGAAAAGATACGATAATATAATCCTTAATCCATAATCTTTAGCCAAGAAACAAGGTTTATTGGCGTTCACTGCGGCCTGCTGGAAATTCCGGCCCAAGCCGGGTCGGCAATTTTCGGCCGACGCAGTGCACGACCAAGAAACCTAGGGACCGAACGATTTTGCCCACCAAACTTCACCAAATCACAGGCATTGCATCTAGAGAGGTTCTTGAGTCTATCCCCCAAAGGAAATCCACTAGAAACTACGGCATTGAGAGATCGGGATTCGGGGATTTTGAATGAAATACCTTAGAGTTTTCCCGCGCGATTTGATGAAGATTCGCGGAGGAACGGAACTTCCGGAGGGTGGGGAATCAAACCCAACACCAAGAATCGAAGTCCCACGGTCGAAAAACGAGTTCCCCCTCATGGGATTGAGAGAGAACAGAGAGGGGCGACGCTGGTTGAGTAAGAATGAGTTTAGGGTTCCAGAAAAACGGTTCAGCCCGACATATATAGTCGAGTCGCCTGCCGGAAATTCCGGTAGCTGGCTGCCGGAAATTCCGGTGCGCCACAGAGGCTGCCGGAAATAGCTGCCGGCAAATTCTGGTGGGCCAACAGAGGCTACTGGAAATTGCGGCCGGCAAAATCCGGTGGCAAGTTCCGACAGGCTCTGGATAAAAACAGATTATGAGATGAGATTTGATTTGAGATTTTGATAGATTTGGAGATTGGACATGTAAGAAACTTGACTCAAAATGATCAGCCACATTCAACATTACATAACCATGATCATTTGAGCGAAGGAATGATCCAACGATCACAACACCAAATATTTTGAAAAACTCACACAAATAAATCAATTTTGCCTAGTCTAAGCATCAAACAATGGGTGTGTGCAACAATTCAAACCACGTTACGAGAATCCAAAATATTTAACTCATTCCTCAAAGCACAAAACCTTTGCTCATCAAGAGGCTTAGTGAAGATATCGGCTAGTTGTTTTTCGGTACTCACATGGCTTAGAGCGATATCTCCTTTGGCTTCATGGTCTCTCAAGAAATGGTGTCTTATGTCAATATGCTTGGTTCTTGAGTATTGGACTGGGTTGTTGGCTAGTTTTATGGTACTCTCATTGTCACACAAGAGAGGGATATTTTTGTACTCACAACCAAAGTCACTCAAGGTTTGCCTCATCCAAAGTAGTTGAGCACAACAAGCACCGGCTGCAACGTACTCGGCCTCGGCGGTGGATAGGGCAACAGAATTTTGTTTCTTAGAACTCCAAGACACCAAAGACCGGCCAAGAAATTGACAAGTCCCGGTAGTACTCTTTCGATCTACTTTGCAACCGGCATAATCCGAATCGGAATAGCCAAGTAAATCAAAAGTGGAGCCCTTGGGATACCATAAGCCAAGGTGTGGAGTATGCACCAAATATCTCAAAATTCTCTTAACGGCTATCAAATGACATTCTTTAGGATTAGCTTGAAATCTTGCACACATGCACACACTAAGTATAATATCCGGCCTAGATGCACAAAGGTAAAGCAAAGAACCAATCATGAAGCAATATACATTTTGATCCACGGATTTTCCATCTTCATTAAGATCAAGATGTCCATTGACGGCCATGGGTGTCTTGATGGGTTTTGCATCGGTCATGTCAAACTTCTTGAGCATATCATTCACATACTTGGTTTGACATATGAAAGTCCCTTCCTTCAATTGCTTGATTTGAAATCCAAGAAAGAACTTCAATTCACCCATCATGGACATCTCAAACCTCTTGGTCATAATCTTACTAAATTCTTCACAAAACTTTTCATTAGTAGAACCAAAGATAATATCATCAACATATATTTGACAAACAAATAAATCATTGTCTACTTTTTGAGTGAAGAGAGTAGAATCGGCTTTGCCCATTACAAAACCGTTCTTGAGGAGAAATTCCCTAAGGCATTCATACCATGCTCTAGGAGCTTGCTTGAGCCCATAGAGCGCCTTATGGAGCTTGTACACGTAGTCGGGATGCTTGGGGTCTTTAAAGCCCGGTGGTTGCTCCACATATACCAACTCGGAGAGAGGCCCATTCAAGAATGCACTTTTCACATCCATTTGATAAAGCTTGAAATCATGGTGAGTAGCATAGGCAAGTAATATACGAATTGATTCAAGCCTAGCTACGGGAGCATAAGTTTCACCAAAATCCAAACCTTCAATTTGAGTGAACCCTTGAGCAACCAATCTTGCCTTGTTTCTTGTGACAACACCATGTTCATCTTGTTTGTTGCGGAATACCCACTTGGTGCCAATCACATTTTGCTTGGGTCGCTTCACCAATTCCCAAACTTCATTTCTTGTAAAGTTATTCAATTCTTCTTGCATTGCCATTACCCAATCCGCATCACCAAGTGCTTCTTCAACCTTGAGAGGTTCTAAAGAGGAAACAAACGAGTAACTAGCACAAAAATTTGCTAAACGAGAACGAGTAGTTACCCCTCTTCGGATGCTCCCAAGAATATTATCCACGGGATGATCCCGTTGGACACTTTGATGAACTCTAGGATGAGATACTTGAGATTGCCTTTGAATAGGCCCATCATCATCTTCTTCATTATCTTGAGGAGCAATGTCATGAGTTGCTTCATCTTGACCTCCCCCTTGATCAATGCCATGACCATGATCGTCACCCTGAACTTGATCTTGACCATGAGGAGAAGTGGATGGTTCAACTCTTGTTGAAGAAGATGGATCACTAGTATCAACATCCGAAGCTTGAGCTTGCACTTGATCTTTCATGAGAGTCTCCTGCGGCCTTACTTCACCTAATCC
>CM014274.1:86536154-86552201 GCA_004135705.1 Alloteropsis semialata
TGAGAGCAATGGCTTTGACTTCATCTTGCCCAATTGACTTGGTGATATCCAAGTCATTCATCTCATGATATTCCAACTCATTTAGTAGTTGGATAGGCTTCATCTTCTTATAGTTTTTCTTCCCTCTAATGATAGTTGCCAAAGTCCGGTTCTTGGGAGCATAAGCTCTAAGCATCTTCTTTGTGACCTTGCTATCATCCCAATCCTTGCTTCCGAGAGATCTAATGTCGGTCACAAGCAACTTGAGCCTATCATACATTTGTCGGAGAGTTTCATCCTTTTTCATGACAAATGACTCCAATTCCCCTTGGAGTAGATCCATCTTCCCTTCTTTGACTTCATCAGAGCCCTCATGAGACAATTGAAGTATGTCCCAAATCTCCTTGGCACTCTCAATCCCTCTAACCTTGTTGTACTCATAGGTGCAAAGTGAGCTTCTAATAACCTGAACGGCTTGAGCATTCCGAAACATGTCATGCTCTAGCTCTGGAGTGATAGGTTCATCCTCATCATGTTGTTTCACACCTACAACCACAATGGTCCAAAGAGCGGGATTAAGACCATAAAGATGCATTTTCATATCATCACTCCAACGAGCATAGTCACTCCCATCAAAGTGAGGGGCTTTGCCCATTGGAACCGGAGTAAATGAAAATGGAGAAGGGTTAGAAGTATTTTGTGAAGATGCCCCATATGGATGAGACACCGCATGAAGCCCATCAAGAGTATTCTTCTCCCTTTCTTCTTTGAGCTATTTCTTGAGAAGCTTTTGAGCCTTCTTCTTGGCTTTTCTTGACACTTCTTCTTTAGCTTCTCCTTTCTTTTCTTCTTCTTTTCTTCTTCGGTAAAGTCACCCTCAACATCGCTCACATCAAAATCATCATCATCACTTGAGCTTGAGTCATATGGAGTTGGGGGATGACTTGTGCGGCCGATCTTCGTGAGTTGGGCAGCGGTAGCGGAAGCATTAGAGACATTGGTGGAAGCACCGGTGACAACCACTTCATCCTCTTTGCCGGCCATAGTATTTTCCCTTAGCGGTTAAGCCTAAATCAAGAGATTAGGCTCTGATACCAATTGAAAGAACCGACACTAGGCCTAGAGAGGGGGTGAATAGGCCTTGTTAAAAATTTCTGCAAACTTAACAATTAAATGTCAGACAGGCCGGATGTTCTGGCGCTGTGTCGAAATTTCCGGATTCCCGGAATTTCCGGCACAGGGGCAGAACTTCCGGCTCAACACAAAACTGAACTCGAGATTCAAAAACTGATAAGTATCTGCAGATTCTATATGAATAGAAAGTTCACCACAAGTATAAGGAAGTCTAAAACTATGATCTCTAGCAGCTGAAACTTATAACAAGATAGATCGGGTGAATTTAAGCTCAAGAACAATATGAATATGAAGAACAATAACAAGAACAAGAGACAAGGATTTGTTTCACCGAAGTTCACTCCACTTAGGAGCTACGTCTCCGTTGAGGTGCTCACGTAGAGCCGGGTCAACTCTAACCCCTTGCCTCCTTCAATCAACCACAAAAGCCGGATTGAAATTCTTACTATTGTTTCCACTTAGGGATGAAGATTACAAACGTCCGGCACTCAACCACACCAAGTTGGGAGTTGCCGGCGACGCCTAACCGTCTAGGAGCTCAGCTCCAAGAGTAATGAACGAGAATCGATGAGCCAAACTTGCTTCAAGTGCTTCTTGAGATGAACAAGGGATGAACTCACTCAATGGCTTGGTCTCACACCTCAAGAATCACTCACACCCAAGGCCCTACTCAAATCTTTGCAAGGATTGGCACTAGAGGGAGTTGGGAGAGTGAATTGAATGCTAGTGAATGTGTTTGCCTCGGGTTAGGTCAGCAGCAATGAAAGGGGGGGCTCAGGGGGTATATATACTCAACCCCCAAAAACTAGCCGTTATGCACTGCCAGGTCATTTACCGGAATTTCCGACATAGCGTCGGAACTTCCGACAAGGCATGGTTTTGAACTAAGAAACGACATGACGAACAGCCCCACCGGAACTTCCGGTACTTCCCACCGGAATTTCCGAGAACAAACCAAGCCCACCGGAGAATGTCCACCGGATATTTCCGGGCAGGCCCAAACTACCAGAATTAGCACGAAGAACAACCCACCGGAACTTCCGGCACTACGCACCAAAAATTACCGGGACGCCACCGAGGCTGCCGGAGCTACTGCGCCGGATATTTCTGGGCTGGCCGGAACTTCCGGCACAGCGTCGGAATTTCCGACCAGCTGCTGTGCAGCGCCTGAAAAACTGAAGTTAGAAACCGGTCAGACCGGTTCCCAGAACCGGTCAGACCGGTTTTGGCCTGAAAAATGAAGCTATATTCTCTCTTGGGTAGTTAGCATCTCAAATAAGCACTTTTGGCACTTTTGATCCATCAAGCACGTCCCCCTTGATAGTACGGTGATTTCCTATACTCAATTTCAAACCAAAAATAAATTTAAATCTTCAATGAGCTCATCCACCATACATAAGAAATTGGGGGCCATCCTTTGATATTCATAAATCCTTCTTTTCTTTTTATTCCTGCATATACTTAATACAACCATCAAATCCCAAATTCTAATTGTTATTATCACCAAAACACATGGGAGGCCTAGATGCACTTTCACTGGCTGGTTTGCGTTTTGCTCACGTGCGTGCTGGTGCTAGATTTTGCCGCGGTAACCTTTTTTCCACTGGCGCCAGACGCTTTGGTTGCCTTTGCTATTTAACCGTCCAGACTCCCATCCAAAACAACGTCCAAACTCCCAATCCAGTGCAACACATGGATCTCAACATTCCTTTAGAGGAACAAGAAAATGGCAATGGTAGCTTTGATCTCAACATTCCCATACTAGAAGATGAGAACGACAATGGTAATCCATTCTCTTATTAGTTTCCTTTTGCATTTGACTTGTGTTCGTTTCCTTTCTCATGTCATCGATTTTCTATAGGATTTGGCGCCCCTATACTGCATGGTGATAGCGCCCCTGTACTGCATGGTGAAGAAGGCCTCGACCGCAACATGTTTGATCTAAACCTTCCACTAGATGAGTTCGGCGCGGTGGATTTTGATTTCGTTCAAAACAATCTTGGTAAGTATAACTCGGCCGGTGGATTTTTTTTATTTGCAAGTAACAAAAACGTGATGCATGTAACTGTAGTGTTTGTTGTTCATGTAGAGGAAGCCGTGCAAGCTCCTGTTCAAGCAAATAACCGTAGAAAAGAGATGTCAGATGAGGTTCAAAAACAAGTTTATCAATCTTTGTTAGCTAGAAGCAAGAATGGGAAGCTAGGAAAGAAAGATACAAGTATTGTTGCTGAACATTTTGGGCTATACATTCAGGCAGTCCAACGTTTGTGGAAGAGAGGTAAAACACAACTTGCAAATTTCATTCCGGTTGAGGTTGGCAGTAGAAAGAAGGGTAGATGTGGCCGTAAGGCAATCCCTATTGATTTGGAAGCATTGCGCAACATTCCTCTCAAGGATAGAACGACCATAGAAGATGTGTGTAGGGCGCTTAACATGAGCAAATATAAGGTTCAAAGGTATCTGAGAAAAGGTTTTATTAGGCGCCACTCTAGTAGCATCAAACCATACCTCACTGATGCTAACAAAAAGGCTCGGTTAAAGTGGTGTGTTGATATGATTGACAAGGATTTACTTGATGATCTAAGATTTAAGGATTTGTTTGACATTGTGTTCATTGATGAAAAATGGTTTTACATCTCTCGAAAATCAGAAATACATTACTTGCTACCCGAAGAAGATGAACCCCATCGCACTTGTAAGAACAAGAATTACATCCCTAGGCTCATGTTCTTGTGTGTTTGTGCTCGGCCAAGGTTTAGGGATGGAGAGTATATTTTTGATGGTAAGATTGGTTGTTTTCCACTTGTTACTTATGAACCGGCTCAAAGAGGTAATGAGAGAACCGGCCGTGTCCGTGGAGACTTGATGGTAAAGCCTATAACTTCGATCACAAGAGATGTGATTAGAGAGTTCATGCTCAATAAAGTGTTGCCGGCAATTCGAGCCAAATGGCCAAGAGAGGATGTGGGCAAACCAATCTACATTCAACAAGATAATGCACCTTCCCATTTAAAATTGGATGATCCAGTTTTTGTGAGGCTGCAAAGCAAAATGGATTTGACATTCGCCTAATTTGTCAACCACCCAATTCTCCGGATTTAAACATTCTTGATTTGGGATTTTTTTCGAGCTATTCAAGCCATTCAATACAAGAAAAATGCCAAAACAGTTGAAGCTCTAATTCCAGAAGTACAACAGGTAAATTCATGAATTCTTTTCATTTTAACATTCTTGATTTGGGGTTTATACTCACTGAATTTTTTTCAACACATGTAGGCATTCATAGAGTACTGTCCACGCAAGGCAAGCAGAATATTTGTAACCCTCCAAACTGTTTTGATGGAAGTCATGAAGATTAAAGGATGCAACAAGTACAAAATTCCTCACATGCAAAAAGAAAGATTAGAGAGAGAACAACGGCTGCCCTAGCAGATCTCTTGTGAGCCATCGTTGCTAGCTGAAGCCATGGGTAGTCTAGATGCATGGAACAATTAGACCTCGATTAGTACTAGCTGATAAGCAATGGTTGAACAAGAACTCGATGAGCAATGTAATCTTATTGTTTTCATCTTGCTGTTTCTTCGTTCTCCTACTTGTTGTTCATCTTCCTCCACTCCGGCTGCTCTTCCTCCATCTTGCGCTTCACGTCCAGCGCAGCCGCACAGTCGAAGTCGTCTCTGCGAATCGTGGAACTCATCCAGTAATCCAGGTGGACGAGGCCGCAACGCGCGCACGGCCATGACATCGAGTGTGCACGGTTCCATGACTCACGGTCTTCATGAACAAGATGGCAGCGAGGACATAGGAAAGCGCTCGGCGGCAAGGAGTCCGGCACCGTCGTCTCCGAGCCCGGCGGCAAGGAGTTCGACGCGAGCACGTCCTCGGAGTACGACGCGATCACGTCCTCGGATTCCGGCGCGAGCACCTCGACGGACTCCGGCGCGAGCACCTCCTCCGACTCCAGCGTCCACTCCATGGCGCGGCGCAGATGGAAAGGAGGCGGCGTAGATGGAAAGGAGGCGGCGTAGATGGGAATGCGATGTGTTTTGACTCCGGCGCGGACGGGAAACGAGGCGAGCGGCGGCTGCAGTTATGGAAGGGCAATGGCGTCCAAAACACGCTCGCGCGGCCAGAACGACGTCCTTTGCGCTGCCCTCCGCAACCGCTAGAACGGCGTCTAATACTGATACGTATGATACAAGGCCTTAGTTCCAGCAAGTTTCTCCAATTCAACCAAAAGTAACGCATTGAAAAATGTGTCCTCCTCTCTGTAACATGCTTCCCAATGCACTTTTTCTACAGAAAATTCAACCAACTTTCACGAACTAAACAAGGCCCAAAATTAATTGAATGAAACGTATACCTCCCTCAAGAGGCCCCTTATCTTTATATTGCCATGTACATATAGATCCTATTATGAATTTTGTGATGCATGTGATCCGGCAGAATAACCAAAGCGCGCTGATTGGATGCCTTTTGTTATTGCAAAAAATTTTTTGCCCAGAGTACTACTCCTAGTACAGTAGTACTTATAAGAGCATCTCCAACAGCATACCTAAAGAGGATACCTATACCTAAAAACTGACAGAATACCTAAAAACCAACAAAAATTTGCTCCAACAGCATACCTATATGAATACCTATACCTAAAATTTTTAGGTCTCAACCTAAATTTCTCTCTCCTGAACCAAAATATAGCAATCCAAAGGGTGGGTACCTATTTCCCTCATGAGAGGAGAATGGACAAGAAAGGAGAGGGGCACTGACAGGCGGGTCACATTCATCAGTGTCTTGTATCTAGAAAATAGGTCTCCAGTTTTAAGTTTGCTGTTGGAGAGTGCAATTTTTATGTACCTAAATTTTTCTCTCTCATATATCTAAAGCAAATTTTAGGTCTCCAATTTTAGATATGCCGTTGGAGATGCTCTAAGTGTGCGTGCTAATTTTCTCCAAGCGATCATCGTGATACAACGCATCTGCATCTGCATGCATGTGTCAACCTCTCGCTGCATTCACATCCGGGGCACCACAGGAGACAACGCGGAGAGGTTCAGCCGTCCAGGCCGTAGGAACTCAGGATCACTGGTCCTATTGTCCTAAGGCCATCCCCAGTGGAGATTTTCATGTCGTCGTTTTCAAGAGAGCCACGTCATCTAAGGCCAGTCTCAATGCAAGTTTTGTGGAGAGTTTCATGACATTAAATTACATGACACATCATTACTTTTGCTAACTTAGCAAGGAGAGAGAAGAGGAGAGTTTCATCAGATGAGAGGGGAGTTTCATCCTCATGAAACCCAGCTGGCACGATTGCCTAGTTTACAGTCTAGGTAACAGTGCAATGAAACCATGCACTGAGAATGGCCTAATGAGTTTTGGGTTGATGGATGAAACATGATCTCCCAATGGATAGTTCCATATTGTGATTCCATAGGCTAGACATAGCATTTAATTGTGATGCATCTCATTGGGCACAAATGAATAAAATGAAACTCTCTTGCTCTCAATGGTAGTTTCAACAAGTTTCATAGTGTTGAAAACAGTGTAGACACAGTCATAAAACTCATTTCATCTCTCTCTTCATAATTACATTGTCATATCATCATATATACTGATGTGTCACCTTATTCAATGTACATGAAACCTCTATGAAACTCCCATTGGGATTGATCTACTCCCAAACCTCCTCACCTCCAGGCGTCAAGAACTGGCCCGCGTTGCACAAGGGTTTCAGAGCCGTCATGACCCACGACCGTGGATACTGGCGCCTTGTTTAGTTCCTACAACAAACTTCACTATTCATCCAACTTCACTATTCATCAAAGGGAATCTTACATGCATGGAGTATTAAACGTGAGTTAATGACAAAACCCATTTCATAACCCCCCCTAACTTTGTGAGACGAATCTAATGAGCCTAATTTGGCCATGATTAGACAACGTCGTGCTACAGTAAACAATCTCTAATGACGGATTAATTAGGCTTAATAGATTCGTCTCGCGATTTCCCGTCCATCCGTGTAATTAGTTTTATAATTAGATCGTGTTTAGTCCTCCTAATCTTCGATTTAGTTTTGCTACAGTAAAGTTGCAACCCAAGTTGCGCGAACTAAACAAGTCCCTGGGTCGAGCTAAGGCTGTCCGCAGCGGCGTCCGCTGCGGCGTCCTGAAGGACGGATGTACCGGATGGATCGCTGCAGCGGGATACGGCAAACGTCCGGTAAACAAGCGGAGGCAGCGAGGATACGGCACAGCAAGCGGACGCCGCGGACGCGCGACCGGCCGCGTGCGCGCCGGCCTCGAGGAGAGAGAGGAGAGAGATTGCGGGCCCCACGTCCTCAACTAACTAAAAAATGTTATAACTCACAAACCAAAAAACCAAATTAAATTCCGATTGCACCATTAAATTCGTTGCAATAAATTCTTCAAAACAAGATCTCAGATGGATATATTTTGATAAAATTTATAAAGAAAAGAAAAAAAAAGGTGAGAAAAGAGATGATATAGTAGTTGGGATAGATGGATAAAATATAGTAGAGTTGGGATAAAGTATGTGATTTGGAGTATGACGGGTGCGGGAGAAGTTGGTTTAGAGTACGGAATCTCGATGACCAGGACAGGATATTCCTTTTAGAGGATGCATTTAGAGGACGACGAGTGCGGACAGCCTAAGCGATCAGTGTGTCAGCTCCAAAGTTGATGAAGTAAACTGCTGTATCCTGCATCTGGATTCTGGAGTTTGCACCTGAAAACTCACGCACACGCGCAGGGACCACCAAAAACAGCCACAACAGATAGACAGCAACATCGCAATCAGATTCAGCTTATTTCGACCTGCGTGGTGGTACCGATGATCGTGGCTGGGCTTCCTCGGGCAGCATTTCTCGCCGTTTTCCTTGTAGTGAGCAATGAGGATCAAAATTCAAAAAATAAAAAAGAGAATTTAGTGCATTTTTGAAAAAACATAAGAGAGTTTTTTTAGGAAAGAGTGAGAGAGAATTAGCTGCCTGGACCTGCTTGATGAGTGGTGGCCTGTACAATGATTGGTATTCGCCTAACATGGTGGGGCCAACACTTGGGCCTGTGGGCCTCCATGATGTGGCAACCCCTACATCTCAGGCTTATTTGAGTCGCCAGGCCAATGAGCTCCCGTGATCCGGCTTGGCCCAGGAAAACGGTGTTAGCTCGGGTTTTTTCTCCCCGGAATGCCCCGTTGGGCCCTCCCATTGTTCCATTCAACGCACTACGGAGACTACACCGGAGAAACCGTCTCGTGTGAGCGTTCGTCTGTTCCATCATTTCGGTTCGGTCTATTCGGTTTTTATGAATTTTGGGTTTTTAAGATCATTTCGGTTCGGTTTATTAGGTTTTTTATGAATTTCGGGTTTTTAAAAATGAGGATCGAAGTTTTGAAAAAAAATAATAGGAACCGAAACCGAATAAACCGACTATGTTGGTTCGGTCTATTCGGTCCACCGAACTAACCGAATTTTTTGGATAATCTTGTCACCCATCAAAACTCTATGGTAGTAATTCAAATTCACAACTCATTTCATGTCTGAGTTCGAGGACTACAAGATGAAGGCAAATAACTAACAAGTTCATGAAGATAAATTTAAGATAGCTAAAAAACACAAAGTTGAACCTTCATAGTATCTTACTATCACTAATTGGAGGCTCCTTTTGAAGCCTCCAGATGAAGCCACCTAGGATCCTAGGTGGACACTCTAGAAAAAGAGAGAAATCCTAGAAATTCTCACAAAAAAGCAAAACATCTGGCCATCAATTGGAACACTCAAATCATCATAGCCATTAGATCTATTATATTTTCTAAAAAATTACCCACATATGCCATTATGAAAATAGCTTAAAGTAACCCTAAATCTATATCAAAATTACCAACCTCTGCCATTATATAAAATAAACCAAAGTAACACCTAATCTTCATGAAAATTACCCACTATGCCATTATAAATAATATTTAAAATAACCTCATAAATTTGCAACTAAATTACCCACTACGAATACCTAAAAAATAACTTAAATTAACTGTTTTACATCTATATTACCCACATATGTCACTATTAAAAATAACATGAGGTAATCCTACATTGGAATCCAAATCACCTTAATTAAAAATATACACAAATATAAGATTATGAATCGTGTATTTCATACACTGTTGGTATATTATATAGTGTATTTCATAAACTGTTGGTATATTATAAAGTGATTAAGGTATATACGCATAATGTGCGTTGTCATTTATAAATATATAGAGAAAGTGACGACAATATAGAATTCTACGTTAAAATTATAGTTCAAACTTACGATTCATTAAATAAATTCAAGGCATACATGTGATGCAAAGTGAAAATTTAAAGATTATAATTGTGTATGAAAACATGATAGAGTAATTACTAACAAAGATCTATCACAATCAGATGAAAATAATAAGTATATATCTATATAGGTATTGTGTTCGAATATTTAAACAAATGAGAGATAGCTCATAATAGTTTGGTAGAAATGTTGCCTTAATTTTTTTATTTGGATACTCCGCATTAGTTATCACGAGACACCCTAGAAAAAAGACAAATCCTATAAATTCTCACAAAAATCAGAAACATCAATCATGTAAACTCTAATAACCATAGTCATTGGTCTATTATATTTTAAAAAAGTTACCCACCACTATCATTATAAAAGTATTCTAAAATAAATTCTAAAAATGTATCTAAATTATCGAGCTATGCCATTATAAAAAATAATTTAAATTAACCCCATAATTTTTATCTAATTTACTCATGCATATCATTATAAAGGATAACTTAAAAATGACATTCAAAATTTGTATCTAAGTTATCCACATATGTTGTTATTAAAGATAACCTAAACTAAACACCTAAATCTTAATATAATTATCGTCATGTGTATTTTACCAAAAAGTCCAAAAGTAAATTGATATATGATTCTAAATTATGGTAATTTATCATTGTTAACATAGAAATAATAAGGTAAAGTATATACACATCATGAGTGTCACCATGTAGACCATTTATACATATACTAGCAACCTTGCCTGTGTTGCTACGGATGAGGACCATTATATAGATTTTCTAAGCAAGTTAAAGTAATTAACTTGTTTTTCCTAATCGGATTGTGGTATACAATGGACTACTCCTAATCCGATCAGAGGACAAGTGTGTGTGTGTGTGTGTGTGTGTGTGTGTGTGTATAGAGAGAGAGATAGATAGATAGATAGATAGATAGATAGATAGATAGATAGATAGAGAGGTGGGAGATAAAGATTGTTTGGTTTAGTTAGGACTCTAATTCAATTAGAAAACCGATGCCGGCAATTAGAATCGTGGTTACAATTCGTCGCAATAGATGGGACCCACCTGTCAGGACGGATAAAAATAAGGAAGAACCAATCCTCTCTTTAGAAATAGGTAAAGATATGTGAGGAAGTAACGAAAAATATTAATTTTTATGTTAAATATAATGTATGGAGGCGCGATACAAAGTGTAAGAATTGTGAATGTGTATGAAAAAATGTATAGAGTAATTACTAATTAAAAATCAATTTTAAATAGAAAATGATAAGTACACATCTTTATGAGCATTATGTTGAAGTATTGACAAAAATGAAAGAGTAGTATGTAAACAATTTTGATTATTAGGTAGAAGTTTAATTTTTGAATCATTTGAAATATAATAGCTTTTAAAAATATTAGCCCATGCCGGAGCACGGGTTTGATGGACTAGTATATCAAATATGCAACTACGTTGAATTTCAGGTTATTAGGTCTATTCCGTTTTTGAAGCACAGGAACCGAAACCGAAACCGAACCCGAATAATTTAGGTTCGGTTCGGTTCGGTTCGGTCTTTCGGGTTCAAAATGCCCGGAAACTTCTCAAGCCGCGTTTGGTTACTACAGTGAAATTTTTCACCCAAGGAATCTTTCTTGCATGGAGTACTAAATGAAGTCTATTTGCAAAACCTTTTCACAGATGAGTGCAACTTCGCGCGACGAATCTAATGAGCCTAATTAATCCATGATTTGCTACAGTAATGCTACAGTAATCATTCTATAATCATGCGGTCAAAGCCCTCATTAGATTCATCTCGTGATTTACACGGAGGTTGTGGAGGTAGTTTTGTAAACTGACTTTATTTGATACCTCTAATTAGCGGTCAAAGCTGCATTTATTACGCGGCAAATTTTTTACGCGGCCTCTTCTGACTGGTTCGGCTGAAACCAGCCAGCAGTACTTTCACCTCACAAAAAATCAGCCCAACCACCAACCAACCAGCCAGTCAGCAGTAATTTTCTCTCACAGAAAATCAGCCCAGCCACCAGCCGAATCAGCCAGCCGAACGGGCTGTCACGGGGCGTTGTACGGCTCCTCTCCGTCTAGTACTACAGTACACCCAACCCTACTGCGTCACGTCACTGACACGTTTTTTTTTGCGCTCACGTCACTGACACGTGGGCACAGTGGAGCTGGGCCGCTGGGGTCATGCGGCATCGGCATGCGGCGTGGCTACGCGCTCAGCTCAGTGCTCAGTTACCAAGACCAAGGCGGAGACCAGGCCCCACTCGAGAGGGTCGAGGCGAGCCTTTTCTCTTCTCCCTCCCCGGACGTCCCTTCTTCTCCGGTTCTCCCCTCTCCAGAGTCCCCACCTTGTTCTCTTGAGCGAAAGAAGATGCTCATAACGAGCGGCATGAAACTCATGGATTCACAGCTCCTTTGGGAGTTCGTGGCCTTCCTCAAGGCCAGGTGGTCGGCGCGCTCCCACGTCGACCAGCGCCGCCGCCGCCTGCGGCAGCTGGTTGCCATGGTCCGCGCCGTCGCCGACGCCGCCGAGTGCCGCGGCGGGGTCGCCGTCCGCGACGGCTCCCTCTCGGCCTGGCTCCACGTGCTCCGGGCCGACGCGCTGCGCGGGCAGGAGGTCCTCGAGGCCCCCGGCTGCGACGCCGCCGCCGTCGCGGGCTCCGCGAGGCAGTTCGTCGCGGGCCTCAGGGAGCTGCTCGTGTGCAGCGCCGAGGTGGACCGCCTCACCGATGCTGTCGAGGAGCTCGAGCGCCTCGCGGGCCCTGGCGGGGACCTCGACATGTTCGTCAAGGTCCTCTGCCTCGACCCCGGCCGCGCGACCGCGATGGAGGTCGACGGCGACGCGCCCGACGGCGCTCGGGTCCGCCGCGAAGAAGGGAGCAGCAGCAGGGACGGCTCGATCGACACCTGCGCCGGGCTCGCGACCCCGGGCGCCAAGAGGAAGCGCGCCGCCTGCAGCTCCAGCGCTGACGGGGACCCGGTGCCGCGCGGCCAGCTCGACAGCACGGTCCAGCTGCCGAAGCGCCGGGTGCTCGCTTGGATGCGGCCGCACCAGTGGCTCCCGGCCGGCTTCGGCGGTCTCTTCGCCGCGCCCCGCGCCGCGACGCCGCCGCCGCCGCTGCCGGTGTCCCGCTCCCAACGCGCCCGGGCGGTGGCGAAGGCAATGTCGAGGGTTCGACGCCGCATCGGCAAGCCGACGATGCGCCGGCAGCAGCAGCAGAGCCTCGGGCAGCGCCTTTCGCGGATTTCCTTGTGATTGGCCAGGATTTGCTCCTGCATTTTGGTAACAGAGTCACGATTCCCCTTCCGTTTCGAGCAATTAGAGGGTTGAGGGTTCTAGTGGATGCAAATTACTGGCAAAACGATTGACCTTTCGTGCTATTAAAATTAGAGTACTTGCTAGTTCGGTAGTTCTAGTTTCTCTTGAGCTTGGAATCCATGGGCTGCCCAGAGTTATCCGACGATAACCTTGTGATTCTGTCAGCTGGAAGCTGAAGTGATTTTCAGCTACTACTAATCCTACTGTTGACTGAGACCGTTAATGTCGAGATGCTCCAATTACTACTGTACTTGCTAGCTTCATATCTCGGTAGGCTACTCTGTGAGCCACTCAGAGTTCTTCGACGATTTTAACTAGTGATTTTCTGCTGGGCCTGTTTAGTTACCTCAATTTTTCAAACTTTTTTGAATTTTCACTATTCATTAAAAGAAATCTTACATGCATGAAGTAGTAAACGTGTGTTAATGATAAAACCCATTCCATAACTCCCGGTAACTTCGCGAGACGAATCTAATGAGCCTAATTAGGCCATGATTAGACAACGTCGTGCTACAGTAAACAATCTCTAATGACGGATTAATTAGGCTTAATAGATTCGTCTCGTGATTTCCCGTCCATCCGTGTAATTAGTTTTATAATTAGATCATGTTTGGTCCTCCTAATCTTTGGTTTAAAATTGCTACGGTAAATTTCGCAAATTTCCCACTCTCAACTAAACAGGCCCTTACTGCTAATTCTACTGTTGACTGAGATGGAGGTTTAATCCGTTATGTAGCGATGCTCACGCTGTAGCGCAGTTTACTTCGGTTCGTTGACTGGCGGCTGGATAACGTCAAGATCTCTGTGTTTGTCGAGCTCGATCAGCTGCTGTTTTTTTTTCTTTTCCTTTTTCTTAAATAACTAGAGTACTGTAAGCTTTACCTTCAGTAGAGATTAGAGAATACTTGTTGTTCCCGGCCATTCTGCCAGGGACTCCGCGGACCGCGGTTCCCTGTAACTTTGACTCCAGTCAATGATGCGTCACATGGATGAACAGGCAGTAGAAAGCTCATTTGGCAAACGAACAAATTGCTCGTGGAGGGAAAGAATGACTTGGCGAGGAAAGGCTGCGTCAGTGGGTGGCAGTGGCGTCTCCTCGTGCTCGTCGCTCCATTGATCCAATCCATCGTGCGGCCTGCCTTTGCAGTCTGTTTGCCAATCCATGTGTGATGTGTGAACGCGACGATTCACTCATCAGTGTGAACGCGAGGATGTGGCCGACCATCCGCTACCAACTCTTGCCTCCATAACTGCAAAGCGCCCGGCGTTCGAGAATCGAGACGCACTTTGCAGGCGGGCCGCGCCTACGTGAAGGAGAACTTGAGGTACTACTACAGGCCCAGCTAGCCCATGAAACCAGAGTATTCCAACCCGGCCCAACTAACCTTTAGGTTAAGGCCGTTGAGCAAATCATGTTAACGATCCAATGGGCTATGCAAGGAGCTGGCCTTTGCTCAACAACCCGGCCCAATTATCATTATTCCCCTCTCAAAGGAGATTTGCCCAAATAGTAAAACCAACATTCCTCCAAAAAAAATAGTAAAACCAACAGCCATGATTCTGAATTTCTTATTTCTCGGAAGAAAACGCCTGATTGCTGTGGTTAAGATCGCTAACTAATCTTAAGATTTAAGAAAGCAACAACCCGTTTGTGCTTGCGCTAATGATGCATGCCTTCACTATTAGCGCCCAAATCATTGCGCGGAATCTCAAAGGGCGATGGAACATTATTCCCTGCACCTGCAGTGCGTTGCTATGATCGAGATTGCTGGTGCATCCTCCTTTTGTCTACAAAAGAAAAGCTTCAGAAGAAAACGACACGTTGGTGAGAGAAATATAAAGATTTATATACAAGTTCTATTTTTGAATTGGCAAAAGTTTAATTTGGCCTCTTTTTGTCACTGTTTCTACTGGTCCCTCGATGAGAAAAATGCAGGAACGCTCTTCACCCCCAAAGTAAAAAAAAATTACAGAAGATGTTCAAAACTCGGCACTTGAATTTACACTTTGGACGGGAAAACAAGCAACAAAAGAAAGACACGGACGAGATTTACACGAGAAGGAAACTGGGAATCACACAGCATCGACCGATCACGCCACGCGCGCGAAGGCCTCTTCAGTCAGAGGTCCTCGGCGATGCAGGCGAGGTGCGGCTGCCACGGCGCGGCGTGGCTGCCGGTGCTCATGCGCCTCCGGTGCTGCTGCGCGGCCGTCCTCTTCTTCGCCGGCGGCGCCTTAAACTCCGGCGACGACGCGCCGGCGCCGGCGAGCCCCAGCTGCCGTTCGCTCACGACGACGCTGCCCTCCGACTTGCTGCGCACGTGCCGGCCCGGCGTGCCGCCGCCGCCGCCGTTCTTCTTGCCGTCCGGCACGGATGCGGCCGGGATGAGGAAGTAGATCTCCCCGCGCTCGAGCTCCGAGTCCGGCGACACGATGACGATCCTCCGCACCACCCCCTGCGGCGACGAGCATGGCCTGCTGAGCACGTGGTTGGGGTGCGCCGCCAGCACCTCCCCGGCCGACACCGCGCGGCCGTACTCGTCGACGCGGCCGCTGAGGTGCACGATCCGCACCAGGTCCAGCGCGCCGCACGGCAGCACGCACGCCAGGCAGCACCGCAGGCTGTTGCCCATGCTAGCTAGCTACCTGATCGACGCCGTGCCGCTGCCGCTGCGCGCCGCGGCTGCTTCGGTCCTTCGCTTTCTCTCTCCTCCACCTCCTCCTCCCCTCTTTCTCCTCACTGTGGCGATGTGGCCAGCACGTATATATAGTGGAGGACAAAGAAAGGACCGGGAAGCAATTAACAATGGTGATTCGGATTAACAGTTTGGTGAGGGGACAGGAGAGATGGGAACTCACCACCCATCTTATCTAGAGTTCTAGAGACTCTGAACTATGAAGCCTGAACCACACTCAATCCATCAGTGAAGGACTGATTCAAAGTTTCAAACTGCACATTGATTTTTTTTTCTGTGGCAAAATAACTAATTAATTATAACTTAATTAGTGCCCATGTTCTGGCGATGATTTTAATTTTGTTTTCGCTTTTGGAGCTAGCTGATGCGCCAATGATTCGCACACGGCACACTCATGCGCACAGCCATGCTGCCCTGCTGGAGCTTGGTTGTACTGTATCCTGCCCTCCTCTCCTCACTGATGATGATGTGTGGGTTGGATTGCATGACTGCTGCAAGCGATGCAACAAGAGCGCTACAAGTGTGAATGCACGATTGGTTATGAGAGCTCAGGTCTGAATAATTTCGATCTTCTTTTAAG
>CM014274.1:86552245-86620782 GCA_004135705.1 Alloteropsis semialata
CTTCGGTGTGTGCTCGTTGTGGTGTGGCAGTGCCACCGTGGCCCTGCTAGATTTCGTTACCGAATCATTATTCGATCGTTTCGTTGTACTAACAAATCGACAGGACTAGCACTATTAGGGTTAGAGATAAACGCCTGCAAATGGTTGGCAAGTGACGGAAAGGGCCACATGGCGATGTTCATGAACTTATTGTATCAATTCCATCGAGAAAAAAAATGCTTTAACTCTGCGCTTTATTCGTCGCCTGATCAACAGCCAGTCAGCTCTATAGTAGTACTTGGTACATGCTTGTACGAAGTAACAAGTTGCAGCATTGGCTTATCCGCGTATGTACTAGGTATAAGGTACTCTCCATCCTTACCGTACACGGGTACATTGGTGGCCGAACGTGGGGGCCTCCATGGGAACAGTGGCCAAGGCCCAACGAGATGCCCCCCATCGGGCCGATCCGATCCGGATCCGTCGCGCCACCATCACGACACGTGGCCCCCCGTCCACACGGGCGCTGGCACACGTCCACCGATTCAACGGGCCGGTACACCGAACACGTTCCCAAGCTCCCCTTCACGAATCACGATCCAGAACCTCCCATGCATAGTTCCATGTCCCACGGTGCGACCGTGCGAGCAGAGATGGATTCGGATCGGATATACATGGGATCAAATTCGGATATCACCTTTTACCATATTTTAATTTGAATAAAGATCAAATACGAATCTTGTCGAATATGAATACAGATGCGAATGTTGTCTATTCTTATCGGATATGATACAAAATAAATACATCGAATACGGATTCACATTCGGATAGATGGCTTCATCACGTGCTAATTCTTCATGAATACGGATAATATCGGATATTCCATATTTTATTCGAATACAAATATAGATTCGGATAGAGAAAATTGATGAAAAGCGAATTCGGATATTTTCATTTAACATCCATATTAAAATTGAATATAAATACAGATATCTATATTGATGTTTTAATCGAATACAAATACGGATAATTCGGATGTGTGCACGTCCCAATCCATCGGTGCGAGGGCGACCACGGGAGTGCACGTGTGAGCGCGTCGACCACTTGCCAGTCCCTTTCGATGGGCCACATCCAGACGCGTGCGTGAGGTAGCCGCCGGCCTGGCCAGGCGCTCACATGGGCCTGAACCCAACTGCACCGGGCTTTTTAGTTGGGCCATTTCCTATGGATAGAGATCAAAAGCGGCCCAAATACTGGATAGATCTCCTGCAGTCCGCCCAGGACGCGGGGCCCAAGCCCAACCCAAATGCTCTCTCCGACCGGTCGGCAGTCGCCGACTCGCCGTGCTCCCGGGTCCCGACACGGCGACGGCGACTCTCTGCTCCAGCGCTCCTCCCTGACTCTGACTGTCCTCCCCCTCTTTCTCACCGGATCGCGTAAAAGGCGGCAGACAGTTGGTTGGCTTCCATGGCTGGCCTTGCCGTTCTCGGCTGCTCGCATTTGCGATGCGTCTTCCCTTCACGAGGGTAACCACCCATTTCTGGAGCGCGCGGTTCCTCGCCGGAGACGCGATAGGCCTCTGCCTTTTGCCTCCGTGCCTTTCGCGAGTGCTCGGCTGCTTGCTCACCTCATCTCTTTGCGCCTTTTCTGGTTCTCTCTCGGCGGGTGTTCACTCAGGCGGGGTCCTTCGCCAACAAGGCAACGATTAACAGATCGAGAGAGAAGTGACTCGGCTAGCTAGGATCGAGCAGGTAGCAGTTAGTTTGCTTCCATGGCGCACCTTGCCACTCTTGGCTGCGCGCATGCGATGCGTCTTCACGAGGCCAACCACCCATCCATTCTCGACCGATTCCTGTTCCTCGCTCGAGACGCGATCAACCAGTGTGTGCCTTTTACCCTGCTGCCTTTCGTGGATGCTGAACTCATCTGCTCTTTCGGCCGCTCGACGCGTCAGAGGATCGGATGTGCCCTTCTCTGCTCTCTCGGCGGGTATTTAGTACTCAGGTGGTGCCGTGGTGTCCATTGCCATTGCTATCGATTCAGAAGCAGCTCGGCTGGGACGACATCAGGAGAGTGAAGAACCTTGCTAGCTAGCTAGGTAGCCACCGACTCGATCCGGGCGTCAGCGCGAGCGTGCTCGGCCGGGATCACCATGGCCGACAACGACATCGGCTGCTGCGGCGCCTGCTGCCTGTTCTGCTGCGCCTGCGGCTTCAAGGCCATCTGCAACTTGTACACGTTCCTCGCCGCGGTGGCGCTCGCCGCCGTGCTCGCCGCGGCCTTCGGCTTCCCCCTCCCCGTCCGCGCCACCGTCACCGACGCCTCGCTGGCGCGCCTCGACCTCATCGGCAACCACAACGGCGCCGGCGCGGCCCCTCCTTCCCTCGCGTACAACCTCTCCCTCACCGTCGTGGTGCGGAACCGGAACTGGGCCATGCGCGCCGAGCTCGCGGCCCCGCTCGACGCCGAGCTCCGCTTCGCGGGGCGGCGCTTCGACGGCGCCCGCCTGACCGGCGCGGGGCGGAGGGTCGCGCCGCGGAGGGCGGCCGAGTTCCGCGTGCTGGCGGTGTCGCCGCCGCGCGGCGTGTCGCTCGGCAGCGACACCGCGGCGGCGGAGCTCGCCAGGGAGATCGCCGCCTCGGGGGTCTTCGAGCTCGAGCTGAAGCTCGCCGGGGAGGTCAGGTACCGCCCGGTGCACGTCGGCCGGAGCAGGAGGCTGGAGGTGACGTGCCCGGTGAAGATGCTGGTGCCTACGCCGGCGACCGCGCCGCTGGGGACGCACCTGATGGTGCTCGACAAGGTCATCACGTGCGAGTAACTAGCTAGCAGAAAGTACCACATCACAACTAGTAACGTACTCTTGCATAGTTGCATTGGACACAGTTTAGGAAGACATGATTGGATCTGCATGAACAGAAAAAAAAATCTAACCGGATTCATATGCATTCATGTTTGAATCAGCTCCAACGTGTATCATTCCCCTTCCTGAAATCTATCTGAGATTCTTGGAAGCTCTGTGGCAGTAAAATGTAGATCATTTTCGATGATTCAATCATCAGTATTTCGATTGTGTTCGTCGCCTAGTATGTTTACATGCATCGTTCATATGTTCGTGTACAAAAATGTAACGATCGAACACCGTCTGGTTGGTGCTTAAAGATTGGGAGTTTTGGTCGACGATTGCAAGTGTCGCTGTGTGATCTTGCATTGTTTACCACCTGACTCGCTCGAGCTCGAACTCTCTCTAGGCATGGGGCGTGCACGCCATTTTGGGTCTCGATCCCCTACCGACCGAGTTCGTCACATTCATTCTACTAAGACAATACTTGGCTTGCACGGCTCAGATTTTGCCATTTCTGGCTACTCTTACTGTCATATGTGATGCTTTTTCACACATGATCATCCGCAACTCTGGATCGATCTGTCCACTTTATTGTCTAATTCTTATATCCTACATGTTCATCGGCATCAATTGCCAGTCACTGGTGGTATTTATTCAGATATTGTGAACCGTCCATTGTGGTAGGAACTGGTTTTGCAAGGCAACTAAACTAGTATTGATGTATTGGGTTCACGAGTGATGCCCACATATCTAAGTACCAGTATTGGCCCTGTTTAGATGAACAAGTTTCAACTATTCATGAGTCACATAGTGCTAAATATAGATTATTGACAAAACCCATTTCATAACCCGGGTAAATTCGTGAGACGAATCTATTGAGCCTAATTAGGACATGATTAGGCAATGTGGTGCTACAGTAAACAATCTCTAATGATGGATTAATTAGGCTTAATAGAATCATCTCGTGATTTCTCGTCCACCTGTGTAATTAGTTTTATAATTAGATCATGTGTTAGTCCTTCTAATTAGCATCTTTAAACTTGATGTGACATTTTCAGCAAGTTTTCACTCCCAACTAAACAAGGCCTAAACCAATACTGATGTATCGGGCTCGGGAGTGAAGAGAGATTGTGTGTGGGCCTCGCTCCCTGTCGCTGGTAAGGTTCAGGTACTGCCGTGCGCCTGTGCCGCCTTATCTGATTATGAGTAACAATAAGCGAGAATCCTATCAAATACCTTGTTTAATTTTTATTATTCTCTATAATAACCGAAAGGAGAGAATCGATAATATCTCCGTTTACTTTAAAATCTAAATATGGCTGAGAGAAGTGGAAACAAACACGTCCGAAGACACTAACGGAAATTAAGCTTTAGGTGTGTGTTAATCGTATACTGCACATACTCTGCATTGCATAGGGTGCAACTTAGGTAGGTTTATATGATCAGCTGCCGAAGAATTTTTTTTTAAACAAACCTTTGAACCCTCTAGCATGGATTTATATTTATTTGACAATATGCATTTGCAATTCTAGATAGCTCCATCCCTAGCATTATTATGTGCCGAGTTCTTTAGAACCCAAGCACCTAGAGCGAATATGGCCATTTTAAGACTTTAAACAATATCTCACCGTATATTTTTCCTTCACTCCTATGTTTACTGAATACCTTCCCTCGAAACAAAGATGTGAAACTGAACACCTTTTTCACTTGGTGAATAACCACTTTTGTCTCTAAACTATCATCCAGCTCAATCTCGTCCCTAAACTATGAAAATGTCCGCTCTCGTCTTCTAACTCTCTCAGTTGGTTCAAATTTATCCTTCTTCTGATGCTTGCCATGCTGGCACGCCTCGTCATTGCCCAGTCATCTAGGGTTTTGATTTGTCTTGAATTGACCCTTTTGCCCCCCTTCCTCCTCTTTTAACATTAGGCACAAGATCGCAGCCGCCTCTCATTTCCCCTCCCATGGCGACTACACAGGAGTTCTAGGATTTGGTGAGGGATGGACGATGTTGTGGATAGGAGGAGTCGTGTTGTTGTCGTTTGTTTGCTGAATTCATGGAGTGAAGACCGTCTAGTATCGTAGAGGTGTGTCGACGATTGAAGGTACCCATGGATCCGAGTTTGATTTCATTTCTTTGGATGGAATTTGACCATGTAGTGGATCTATAGGAAAGAATTGATATGGCACATGTTAAGGTATTGATTGTTAGATTTCATGTCAATAGGGACATTGTTTCTGATGGGTCACAGATGCACCGCTCTTTTCCTTGCTTGTGTTGGTCCTCTTGCTCGCCCTTCATTAGAGCCGCATGACATTGAATTGGGAGAGATGGAGGGGGTTGACGGCCTGGTTTGGGGGAAAACTTCTTGGGAACGACGAGTTGTTGGGGGTGGCGAATTAGTTATTAGCATTGCAGGTGTTGAGTGCTGCGAGCTTCTTTGGATCACTGAGCTGCTAGGAGGCGGTGACCTGATTTGGAATGCCGAGCACAATCACGGAAAGAAGACCTCGACCTAGAGTAGATGAGTCATTGACGCAAAAGAAGGGTAGAAACAATAATTTACAAAACTAGCTCAAGGAACACCAGCATGGTGAGTGACATTGAAAGAAGGATGAATTTGAGCTGATTGAGAAAGTTGAAAGACGATAACGACCATTTTCGTAATTCATGGATAAAATTGAACATTGGCTCATAGTTTAGGGACAAAACTGTTATTCTGTCTTTTCGTTTCCTGTATCAAGAGTTAGAGTGTAATCATCGAGCATCCAGATCCAAGTGTCCTAGGTGGAAATTTTTTTGGTAGAACTCTTGTTCTAGTGCTGACTACCACTAGACCATGAACCATGCTTGTCCTAAATCCTAATGCACCAATGAGATGGCGTGTAAACGGCTTCAACTTTTCCCATATTTGGCTAGTCATTTATTTTGAAGTCTTTCCCTAGAAAGAAATTACCTAATACATATGCCTTCACACATGACCATTCACCTTTATCTTTATGAAGACTTGATCGGCCTATCTCTTTAATTTTGTTGCCTTCTGTGTGTACTATATATGCCAGTGTCAATCAGCGTGCACCCGTGTCGCTAGTTTATTCTGGTTCTTATATGACGTCTCTTGTACTCTCGGTTTTCAAATGTTTTAATTATATGATATGTATGATGTTTATGATAAGTAATTCTAAAAGTCTAATAACGAGGAAAAGTTTGGTAGAGCTCTCATAGCAGTAGCTCCCAAAATAATTCTAGGGGAGGATATGTTATTGCAAAGAAGTGATTTTAGTCTAACTATGTGAGGATTTTATAAAATAAAGAGTTAAATACACCGGCAGCCCTCGAACTTGTCCCGAGATGCCACTTAGGTCCACGAACTCGCAAAATCGAAATCTGGCACCCTGAACTTGTTAAGTTGTGCCACTTAGGTCCATACCCTTTGACGGGGCGCCGAATGGCATGAATATATGCAAAAAAGCCCTCCAAATTTGCCATCTTCTCCTCTCCGGTACCATACGTCGGCGGCGGGGCCCTGCTCCTCCCCAAGCGCCACCTCGGGCGCCATGAACGCCGGCGCGCCGACCTCGTGGGCTCCCGCGCCAGACAAGCTCACCTTCCTGCGCGCGCACCTCCCACGTAGCGGCGCCGAGGCCCCTATGACCAGCAGACGTCGGGGAGCACGGCAGCATCCGGCGTGACGCCCGACTTGGTGGACTTCACCAAGCGGCGCGGGCGGCGCGACGAGGCGGCATTCAGCACATCGGCCTCGAGGAGCAGCTCCTGGGCCTCGGGATGTGTACGTCATGCGGAGCGACCGCGCCATCCACCATGCCCTCGTCGCGCTCGCGCCTGCACTTGAGCAGCCAGCCGGCCGCCTGCATTCTCCGGCGCGCCGAGCGCAGGAGGTTGTACTGGGGGAGCGTCTCGCACTGCGCCAGGACGCCGGCCGCGGACATGAGCTTGTGCAGCGACTGGCGGATGGCCCCGGCGTCGGCAGTGGCACGGAAGCCGAGGCAGGGGAGGACGTGCGGCGAGCGGAGCGCAGAGAGGATGCCCCCCTCGCACTGCAGCTGCTCCGCCCCGGCGGCGCCCTTGGCGGCGGCGCGGCGGCAGGGCAGGGGGGCGGCGGCGCACCCGGCNGCAGCGTGCGCGGGAGCACAGCGAGCGCAAGGTGTGTGGAGGGCCTCTCGCGGAGGCCGTCGGGACCTCCGCTGCAGGAGTCCGCCGGGAGCGCCGCCGCCCCATTGCCTGCCCTGTTATGGCCGCCGTCGGGCGGCCGCGCGAAGCCGGGGCTGGGCCCTGCCCTGCCGACCGCGACCAGAGGCGCATGGAGGCGGCCGGCCACCGGGCTGGACAACGCACAGGAGGAGGCGGGCGGCCGCCGGTTCTAGGAGGCCGCCGGGACCGGAGAGGAGAAGATGGAAAAATTTGCAGGGCTTTTTTGCATATATTCATGCCATTAGGCGCCCCGTCAAGAGGTATGGACCTAAGTGGCACAACTTAACAAGTTCAGGGTGCCAGATTTCGATTTTGCGAGTTCGTGGACCTAAGTGGCACATCGGGACAAGTTCGAGGGCCGCTGGTGTATTTAACTCTAAAATAAACCTGGAGCCTGAAGAACCCGCCTTGTTCTTATTCATTTGTCATCCATTGTAAAAGTTAACTTAAATAACAGATTTATTTATCAGTAAAAAATCAGTTATCTCATAACCATTTTCCATCGAGAATTATGTTGGAGCTCCACCGAAGAGCACCCATTTGGTAGAGCTTATAGCAGCTCAACTTCATCTGTTTTGTGCAAAAATAAGGTACCGCAGCGTGAAGCTATTTTGAAAAACGATGCAAAAATAAACTAAAAGCTAGATAAGGCTAGTATTTCACCTTTTCCAAAACAACTTTATCCCGGCTCTACCAAAAGGGCCCTCATTTGTTGTGTTTATATTGAGAAACTAGCCAACTCGCTAACTGACACAAAACCAATGTATGTGTCTATCAATTTCTCCATGCACGAGAAATTACGAACTTTTGTGTTCAAAATGCATTTCACGTATTCATTTTGAGCCCGCGAGCCGAAACAAGCTTAGTTTTGAGCCTTTCATGAGCCGGCTACCACTAGCCGAGCCGGCTCGTTGCAGTTGTACCAGTCCCTTTTATTTGCGGTTGTGGCTGCTACAGGATGTTTAGATCGGTGAAAAATTTTGTGAAATTTACTGTAGCAATTTTAAATCGAAGATTAGAAGGACTAAACATGATCTAATTATAAAACTAATTACACGGATGGACGGGAAATCGCGAGATGAATCTATTAAGTCTAATTAATCCGTCATTAGAGTTTATTTACTGTAGCACGACATTGTCTAATCATGGCCTAATTAGGCTTAATAGATTTGTCTCACAATTTCACCTTGGGTTATGAAATAAGTTCTGTCAGTTATCCACATTTAATACTCCTAATTAGTATCTAAACATTTAAATTTACTGTAGCTTTGAAAAAAAATTAGCGAACTAAACAGGGCTCTGGTCCCCGAAAATTTTATTTTCTTTGAAAGGACCGAAAATTTTATACTAGTCCCACGAAGGACAGTACTAGTCCCCTCATTTGCGGAACGGGCCCACTGTCAGTCCCTGTTCGCCTCACGAGCACCCGCCTCTGCGCCCTGGCACGTGCTGCGCGCACAAAATTGTTTTACCCACACGAGCACACGACACAGGCGTCAGTCGCCACAAGCGGCCGATGGTTGCTGCCTCTCTCCGCAGCAGCGCGCAGGCGAGGCGATCGAGCTAGCGGCAGTTCTAGCAGCCATCCTGTGCCTCCCAGCGCCCGAGCATGTAAGCGATCCCTCTCCTCTTCTCCCCGTCTCGATTTGGGTGTGATTGGTGCTAGTTTTCCCCCGTTTCGGTGGGGTTTTAGGTGGGTTTTGTAGTTGGGGAGGATGGCCCCCGGATCGGCGCTGGCCTGTGTGTGGGTGCTGCGGCGGGCGATCCGGCGCCGTTTTTGAGTAGTTTGGGGCTAGGGTTTGTGGTTATGGAGACGGGGCGGAATGCGCAAGCCTGGGATGCAACGGATTGAGGTGGTTCTGAATTTTTGGGAGGTTTGGGGTTGGAGTTTGTGTGCTTTCTAAGTGCGGAACTGCGATTAGGCATCTTCCTACAATCCTACGAGGCGTTAGTTGATTTCCGTGTATTTTCTCCTGGTCCTTTACGCATTTGGCGAGCGGAGCGATTGGGAAATTTGTGGATTTTCTTTTCAGACCTGCATTTGCTGTAATATTTATAGTTTCCCATCCTCAATTGCTTGGATTGGTATTTTCGGAGCTCGGGGTTTGTGGAGGCAAGGAATTTGTACTGTTGAATTTGAATATAGCAAAGCATGAGAGTGACTGAATCCGGAAATTGTTCCATTTTTTGTGCGGCTCCCATATAGCAAAGCATGGGAGTGAGTGAGTAACTGAATCCGGAAATTATTCCATTTTTTGTGCGGCTCCCTCTTCTGTACCGAATGATGTGGATCACTTGAATAGCCTTTTGACCCTTTTGTTTTACTACTGGAGGTCTTGTCACTATGACCCTTTTGTGACTGTTCTGCATGGAGCTAAAGCAAACACAGTGGATTGTATTTGCATACATCTTACCTTATGTTAAAATGTGTGTCAGCAGTGACTTATGAGATTGGCATGGTATGAAGTATGAACTTTGTTTGTGGTATTGTGCTGAGTTTTTTTTGGTTTTTGTTATTCCAGGTGCTGATCCAATTACACTTGTACATCACATGGAATCTTTGAATTAGTTTGGTTGTTTAAATTGTTTTTATTATGGAGTATGGAATTTTGTTAGTTCTAGCTCACTGCATGTATAGTGTCCATGCCTTGTTGAACTTTCGAATTTTTATCAAAAAACTGATGCTCGAAGCAAGATTGATACGAGGAAGAACTTGTAACCGGGAGTCCAAGTTTGTTTGGAGGAGAAGTTTCTAACTTGTAGTTTTTTTTCTTTTCCCTGTTAGTAGATGATGTTCTGTTTGTCACTTCCCTTTTTTATCTGTACTTTGTATCTCCTTGGTGGCTCTAGTTGTGTCACTGTTTCCAAATCCGTGTTTAGCTGGTTACTTAATATTACTCTATGATGCTACTTGTAATATTACCGAGTTGTTGCTCCAGCGCACCTGCATGCATGCCTATTACTAATGTTTGCATTTTGCATGTTTTTCATGATTTTTCAAAGTATGGGTGCTGGAAGGAAGACTGAGACTTTCTATGCTGGAACAGCAAGCACACCGACACAAACTCAAACCAATGCATGGCAAGGGACTTATCCCAATGCTGCTCGTAATCTCCGGGAAGATGAGCTGGGAGGAGTGATTTTTGGGTGCAAGCACAATACAATGCATGAATGCCTCTCTAAGCAGTTGTTTGGTTAGTAAATTCTTTTCCCCTTATTTTTATTGAACTAACAATTCCTTTCCACTTTATAATGCAGGGCCATTACTGCAGCTAAAAATTATCCCCGCAAACTATAAACTGTCATTATCATATCAGTTCTTGTTTTTTGGAACGTTGAGTTGTGCGTTATCAGCATTTCATCCTACCTCTTGTCTGATTGGAATGGATTGGCTTGCTGTCTTTTGTTCAATAGGTTTGCCGTCAGGCCATTTTACATATGTGAAGAATGTTAAACCTGGCATGCCTCTATTTCTGTTCAATTATAGTGACCGAAAAATGCATGGAATTTTTGAGGCTGCATGCGCTGGGCAGCTCAACATTGATCAATTTGCTTGGAGTGATGGTGGTAGAATAAAGACCCAGTTTCCTGCACAGGTATCATCAAATAACAGCCCTTTATATACATGGCACTGTAAATTCAACCCATGTATGTATGGTTAATCTGGTCATAGTTTCATAAGCTGACTGGCTCATGAGTGACTTTTGTTTTATTAAGGTCCTCATCTCTACGAGGATTCAGTGTCATCCAGTTCCTGAGTCTCAATTCAAAAATGTGATCAGTGACAATTATCATAGACCTCGGCACTTCTACTTTGAGCTAGACCACGCACAAACAAGAGCTTTGATATCTTTGTTTAAGCCTGCCCCTGTTCATGATGTTACAAACAAATGGGATCCTTCCCGATCTCTGCAATCTTCAACATCCAAAGCATATCTTAATCCCGGTCCAAAAAATTCTGACTCCTATACAAAGGATCATGATCCATTTGGTCTTTCTTCTGAATCACATTGTATTGCGCCTTACAAGTTGGTTGATCCAGATGGTGAATATGCTAGTGCTAGTAGAACATCAACGAGCCACCTTGACGAGGGGTCTTCTAATTGGGATGATTTGGATGATGTTACAACCAAGGAAGGAATGGAATCTGTCAATGATGACCATGAACATATCAATCCACCACATGAAGAACAGCATGTTAGGAAGAAATTACAAGAGCTGTTTGTTTTACGACAGCAGGAGGCCCAATCCTCCAAGGGCACTGTTGATTCTGCTTCAGATGAATCAATGCCTCAAGAAGCACAGTTTGGTGCTGCTCTCCCAACAGACACACCTGATTCCACCTCAAAGGCTGATGCAGCTATTGAAGACCTGACATTATTGGGAAAATGTTACGGAAATGCTGAGGTGCTTTAAGCTAGTGTTATTCCTTACTCTGTGACCACGATTATTTTCATATTATGTCCCATATTTTTAACTTATGATTTGTAATGTTTGTTTGGTGATTATTTCCTGCTGTCTGACATGTCTCGTTGTCTGTAGCTGCTCCACACCATCAATGAGTTATGCAAGAGGACCCAAGCAATGGAGAAAAAGCTGGTACTGTTCTTCAGGACCGTTTACGTGTAAAAATCAATAGCATCATTATCCTTTAGAGAAGTTAATTACAGTGCATGGTTTATGCACATCTCCCTCCTAATTGTGGTTCTTCTGTGTACCAGGTTGAGTCAGATAAAGAAAAAGTGTTTCTGAAGGAATCAATAAGGGACACAGACAGAAGAGTTCAGCAACTGGAATACCAGTTTGAGAAACTACAATTAAACTATAACTCTTTAGCGCCACTCCTTGGTAGACCACACAATAATATGGAAGGGCCATCAATACTCCTACTAGGTGGTTACAGGGGGAGTACTTGCTTATCATCTCTTGATGCCTTTTGCCCCAGAACAGACAGACTAGTGCCTCTGTGTCCAATGAGCTCAGCCCGCGCATATGCAGCTGTTGCTGCACTGAATGATCATATCTATATTTTTGGGGGTGGGAATGGTAGTTCATGGTATCACTCAGGTAAATATTTGAATATGTCAGGTGTCAAGCGTTTTATATGAGTTCAAGCTGTTGACAATATGCATTTCTTTTATTGAAGTGGAATGCTACAGCAGGGGAGAAAACAGGTGGATGACCTGCCCACGTTTGAAGCATGAGAAAGGAAGCCTTGCAGGAACTACATTGAATGATAAAATATTTGCAATCGGTGGGGGAGATGGATCTGCAGTTTTTTCAGAAGTCGAGATGTTTGATCCTGCACTTGGAAGATGGATAGACAGTCTGTCTATGCGGCAAAATGTATGGTGTCACAGTCTCTTACTCCTTATCACATTTGTTGTTTGGTGTTGAGTAGAATGTTCTAAACTTATCTCCAGTGTAATATGATTACGGGGCTTTACTACATGTCTATTCTGTTTTCTCCGTGTGATATTTAATATAAGTTTAGGATCCATAAGAGAGAGCAGAATGAAAAGAAACTTTTACATAGAGAAGGTGTTTGAACTCTATATAGTTCCAAATCACTACTATCATGTGAGTTCATCATCTCTTACCAGTAGAATTGTAGGATACTTTTGCTATAGTCTGCCATATTATTTACTCATCATAAATATGTAAGATTGTCCATTAGTATAGTAAGATCTGTAGCAACCCAATGCATTAGAATACAGATAACTGTTTGAGCATTGGAATGGAAAGTAATATTCTAGGTCGCCTGTATTATTTGGATACATCTAATTCAATGTATTCTTTTAGACTAGCACAAATCCTAGATATTTTCAAATTCAGGATGTATCAAACTATGCATCACAAACTGCATTTGATGTCAGCATACTTTCTAGAGAGAGCTGGTTGACAGATCATGGGATTTTGCGATTTGTAGGATAAGGATTACTCTGGATCTATCCGAACTTTATCGTGCTGTGCTACATCAATTCAATCCTTTGTATAGTTTACCCTCAATTGTTTGATGTTGTAACTAACACTGGTGCTTTTGTGTGCTATCTTGTTCCAGCGATTTGCTCCTGCTGTAGCTGTATTTAATAGCACTCTCTATGTAACTGGTGGTTATGATGGCAACATGTACTTGCAGTATGATCCCTCACTAATGTCTCCATGTTATGATTGTGGTTTAGATATCTTTTTTTGTAGTCTCCTATTGAACAAAATGATTGTAATACACAGATCAGCAGAAAGATATGATCCAAGGGAAGGTTTCTGGGCCCTGCTTCCAAATATGAGCGCAAGAAGAGGATCCCATTCGGTAGCTGTCTTGGGGGAAGCCATGTGAGACTATCTCTTTGATTGGATGCAAGCCTTTTATCATATGATCATATGTGACCTCACTGCTGCAACATAAAAGTTAAATGCTTGCCACATCGCAGATACACTGTGGGAGGGTATGATGGAAGCAACAGGGTGTCTACCGTTGAGATTTTTGAGCCACGTGCCAATTCATGGAGGACAGGCAGCCCATTCAGCATCGCGAGAGGATATGGATGCGCGGCTACAATGGATGATAATTTGTTCTATATTGGTGGGGTCAACAATGCTGGAGAAACTGTCGATACTGTAAGTCTGGCGTTACTATTCCTCTGTTCATCTTTCTCAAACTTGGTATATATGTCGGCGTTACTATTCTACTCTTCATCTTTCTCGGACACGGTGAAGGACCCAAATCCCTTATGTTACTGACTTGCAGGTGGAAGTTTACAATGAGAGGCAAGGCTGGTCGATCTCCGGTTGCCAATCGATTGGAGGGAGGGCCTTCGCCTGTGCTATTGCCGTTTGACAGGAACAGGAGTGGGTCTTCTCTGGAGTTGTGGATCTGCCCCCTGCTTGTTCTGTACATTGCGATACCTCAGTCAGAGTATACCTTCTCCCCAAAAGTCACTGGGTTGAGAAAATTTCCCCCCTCCTTCCCCGTCTGCTGATATACAGACAGCGCCACTACCCCATTTTTGCATGTTTCAGAACCGACGGTTTGACAGCCAGTGTAACCACCAAATGGCTAGGGCCACCTGTAGCAAGTTCTGCTGTGCGTTCAGGTAGTCTGCTGATGTTGGGGCAATTTTGAGAAACTAGACATGGCGTGCTATAACATGTGTAGATGGTGCGGGAACAAACTAAAATGTTCATGACTCGTGGGTGCCTTCGGAAGTTCAAACCGTGCGTGCCGAGATTTTTGCTGCATTTGAGCAACTTTGAATTTTGGAGCATCATTTCTTGCTCTGGAATTGTTGAATGCTGATAGTAGAAATGAATGCTCCAAAATTGGCTGCCTGTGGTCATGGTTGCCGTAATTGGTTGCGGTCACAGGCGCTAATTGGCTGCCTGTGGTCATGGTTGTCGTAAGGGAATCGTTGGGGGTCGCTTTTCAGTTTGTGCCGGTAAACTGGTAGCATTTCTATTATTCTCCTTCGTGCCACTATCGTCCGAGCGGTTGGTGGAATCTGGACTCATGGGGGGCAGTGCTGTTTTGCTTTGTGAATGAAATGCAACGCTGCTAAGCAACGAATATGGTCCTAACTCTCGACCTCTCGGGGTTTGGCCAGCCAAACTGCTAACATGTTGCTTGTGCGAGATTTCCGTAGGCCAGTCTAGCCCTGATCCGTTCAGAGATTCTTTCCAGGGATGCCATTGGTAGAGCGGTCGAAGGCTCGAAGTCCAGCCCAGATTGCGCATTTTTTTGCGCCTGATGATGCATTGTTTGTACATGTACAAATAGGATTTCTCACAACAAATGTTAGCTACGATAGAATTTGTTAATCCTCAATTTAGGAGCTGAAAAATCCTGAAACCTCACGGAAGCAGAAAAGCGAGATTCTTCCTTTTCCCATTGCCAATCGAGAGCAGAAGTTTCCCGTACAAGATCAGCACCTATGCCATTCCTCGTCCAGAAAGCAGAATCTACCATCACGGTTTCACTCAATAATTTGGCAGTGCAACACCAAACGGGACCCGATCAAACGTGCACACCAAACGAACCAACTCCTTAGTGTTATTGGTCCTCGCTGCAACCAATTATCCAGAATCTGCACTAACTTATCGTCTTAGCATCGGGCTTTCCCCAGCTTTCTTCTTTAAAACGACACTATATTCTCTCCGCTGCAGACAGCATAAATGACCAACTCGAGTTTGAAATTCATTGCAGCAATTTTACCTTTTGCTCTGCCCAGATGTATAAGGGAGATTCCTCAAGGTCCAATTGACACAAGAAAGTCTTCAAACCAGACACTAGTTATCAAACAGAGAATCTGCTTTGCCGCCAAACTTTGCTGGGCCTTGCTGGACTCAATCATCCATGGCCAAAATTTTATCCACAAACCACTGCCTTCATCCACTATAAAACCAACCTATTCCCCCATCGATCAAACCACCAGCTTAGTTTCCACCACCAAAGCAATGGCCTCCAACTTTACTCCCGATGCATGGGCTTGGATCACCAGCCTGCCCCTGTTCTCCCAGTGGCGCACCAATGCCATGTCCCTTTGTATTTGCAACACACCATCAGCATCAGCTTCGTCACAGACAACCATGAACCTCTCGGTTGTGAAAACCCCTCCCATCCCCCAGCCTTCCTATCTTACCTTCTCCATCTTTGCAAGCTACGGTGTGCCGGTTTCTTTGTGGACGTCAAAACCAGTCCACCTGAAAACAAAGACACAACAAACTCTAGACGAACAAGATATGCTACAGGTGTTCGTCGACATTGTCAACTCAGTGCTGAGGTACAGTGCAGACAAGAAATCGTCTTTCCGGTTCCCTGGGGCACAGCCTCATGGCAACTTCAAAGACGTGTTCAACATAGCTTTCTTGTCCCTTGCCTTCCTGGTTTGCATCTACGAGGCTCCTCGTGATCTCCGTCCTGGATGCTTGGATTCACTGAGAGTCCAGCTTACTGGATCAAAGTGCAGAGATGCTGCAAAGAACCTTGTTAAATTGCTTGGGGCAAACCTTGAAGACCAGTGGATGCAGACAATGAATCTGGCAGTAACTAACTGGATCGTTGAGCTAAGATCCTCAAACCACTCATTTGGGGTGCCATCACCACTGTTCGCATATGCCCTCTCAGCAAGCGGGCTCTGGAAGGTACAGCTGTACTGCCCAGTCATAGCCATGGGCATGGAAGAACCTGCAGAAGCAACACAGGATGAGCGCCTTCACTTCTCACTTGTTTATCAGCAAGTCGAATGTGTGATTCAGCTAGCTTACAGAACAGTCAGAAGGGACAACTGGATAGATGTTGAGGTGAAGGTGGATAACATAAGGTCAGTAATTTTTAACATATAAGGATTTGACAATTTTGCTCACATTAATCAATTAAATCACTATTACTTTAGGAACCAATTTACCATTCTTTTCCTGAAGTAGCAAGAACAACTTGATTTTTCAGTACGAAGCTCAAAGAATAATTAAATATTAACGGAGATAAGTCAAAATTTGGTTGATCCCTTGCGTCAGGTAAAATTGACCTGGAGAAAGCAATTCATGTATAATTTCTAACAGCTTCCACCTATAGTAAAACTCTTGTTTGACTAGACTAAATCAGAACTATCTTGAAATTCATTAGCATACTGTAATCTAAAAGCTAGATTGTTTCACTGATTATGATTAACAATGGAAAGCATCTTTTACAGAAAAATACATATAAAAAGGCACCATTCGTTCACATACATGAACATCTAAAAAAAGGGAAACAAAGTAAAGAACAGCACTTACTTCTGGCTTCCATCACAGGTGTGATGTGGACTCTTTGGTCTCTGAGACCCTCATGGCAGAACGCGGCTATGGCTCTGAGGAGAAGCACTTCCCATCACGTGTCATGCTGCAAATCACACCTATGCAACAATCTGATGTACTGTCTGTTTCAGTCGGCAAGTCCAACGATAACCCCACACATGAGTTCGGTATTGAGAAGGGCTTTGAGGGTTCATTTGATCCCCCAAACTCATTTGGTCTTAAGGCATCAGTCACTGAAAGCCTTACTCTGGCCATAAGGCCCTGGAAATTTGAACAGTCTGTGCATGGCAACACTGCAACCCTGAACTGGTTTCTTCATGATGGTGTAAATGGAAGGGAGGTTTATTCTTCAAAGCCATCAAAGCTTTCACTGCTTCAGCCAAGGGCCTGGTTCCGTGACAGATACTCAAATGCGTACCGCCCGTTCACAAAGCAGGGGGGCGTCATTTTTGCACGTGATGAGTATGGAGACAGTGTCTGGTGGAAGATCTGTGGTGCAACACTAGGAAAGACTATGAACTGGGAGATCCGGGGCTGGATTTGGCTAACCTACTGGCCTAACAAACAAAGGACCTTTCACAGCGAAACAAGGTGGCTTGAATTTAGAGAATGCCTGCAACTTCCCCTTACAAATTTTTCATAAATCACTTGTACTCTGAATAATTGTATACCCATGTGGGATCTAATAAGTATTGTAAAATCCATGCATGTATCAGGCACAAAAAGTAAGATTACTCTATTGTAACTGAATGTACCGTTACACAGAAATAACTTCCTCATATGACTGTTTGAGCAATTTAATGCAATCCTAGAGTCTTACTCGACGTTCTCACAACTTTTCTTGAGCTAACTTGAGTTCTCCCGAGCAAATGTGCAATATTAACAACCAAGATAGCTCATTAAACATGGACTCATTTCCTACTATGGTACAGGAACTCAACACACAGGACAACTTCTTGTACTGGTTGGCTCATAGTATAACGCTATGTCTCAGTAAGATGAAAACCACAAATGACTACAAAGCTTCAGGTTGAAGTGTTTCCTAACAGCTAGAACGAAGTTATTCCTACTGCTCCGCATGACCACACTTCTAATATGCAAAAAGACTAAATCCATCATCTCCATCGACATATTCTTCATGTACTTCAATTTTTTTATCTGCATTCAATTCTGTAATTATCATCTCAACAACTTCTTCGACGTTGAAGTAAGCATAACTTACGTTCCCTTCTTTCTGTGAAACACTCTCCTCAGATCGAAGTACATCCACGGACTTGCACTCCACGTGGATGCTTCCCGAGTCATTGTTCGCTTCTGTCTTCACCTCAGTATCCACAGATTTAACCTCACCCTTCTCATTAAACCTATGCACTGCAGCAGCTGGCACGCTAGATGCCAGCAATGAAAGTGCTGATGTGCAATCAGAGTTTCCATCAGCAGAGTTTTGCGGAAAGTTGACACGCGCCCTGGGACCATACATCGCCTTTGCCGCCTCATCGTATTTATGAGCAGCCTCCACAGCAGTAGGGAATGAGCCCAGCCACAGCCGCTTGCCACGATTGGGCTCGCGGATCTCAGCCACCCACTTGCCCCAAGTCCGCTGCCTCACGCCGCGGTAAGCACAATTCCCATTATCAGGACCTCCTTTCCCTGCCATGCACCCTTTCTTGGAACCCTTTGCGGGCGCTTTCCTGGAGCCACTCTCATCCTGGAGCTTCTGGTTATGCTCTTTCCACCACTTGATTGTCTCAGCAATGGAGTCAGGCCCCGTGCTTTTCCTCCTCATTCTCTTCTTCCTGACCCAACAAGGCAAATCAATCCATAAAGCTCATGCCAAAACATTCAGATGAAAATCATATGATATAAGTCATCTATGGTCTATCTAATAAGCTTGAGCTAAACAAAGAGTAGTCCTCTTTCATTTCTCCAAAGCCCAGCAGTAATCTAACCCAACCAAAAAAAAACAAATACGCAAACTGTATAAAAGCGGTGGCTTCTTCCCCAGGATGTTGTGCAAAATCAGCTCTTCTGCCGTAGCAGCATTCCAGAGAGCAATCGGCGTGCACCTAAAGATTTTCACATCCGCTACCAATCTAACAGTCAGACACGAACTGCTCCCAAATCTTTTTGAACTCTAATTCCGTACCAAGAAGCTTGATAAAGAGATAACACCTCAGGAAACTCTACCTGGAACATTAGAACAAACATACTTTGCCAAAATAATTGCAGGAACGCATGGAAGATCAGAGTGATTTGGCCCCAACAAATCCACCGCCGCGAGAGCACAGCGAGACGGACAAGCTCCAGGTCAGCACTTGCACTCCGCAACAGCAGCTACCAAGCACAGGCGCCGCCGCAACACCCATCGAGTTCACTCAGGTGCCCAGCTGCTGCGCCGCCAGCCGCGACAGCACCGCCCCAGGCACAGCAATGCTCAGCGGACAACTCAGCGCGAGAGGAAGACGAACGCGAGGGCGGAGAGAGAAGAGAGAAGGACGCTGCTCACCTGACTTGACCCCCGGAGGAGTCCCCTTCGCCTCCCTGGGCGCCGCCATGTCCCGGGTCCATGGAAGAGCGAGAAGGGAGATCTCCCCCTCCCCCTCCTCCTCCTCCCTAGATTTCCTCCGGCTGCCCACTCCCTCTCTCCCCTGCCTGCCTGCCTGCGTGCGTGCCTCCTCTCGCTGGCGGTGGTATCCTCGTTGTTTCTCTTGTGGGCACCAACCAGATCTTCTACGGCCGGAGCGCCTCCCTGGATCTCTCCCACCTCCACCTCACACCACCGCCTTGTAACGCGGCAGGTGTCGGTGTCCCGCACCCGCAGCGCAGGCCACCCCCCTGTCCCTCCTCCGACGCTGCCGCCGCTTCGGTTTTGACGTGGACGCCAGCTCGCGGGTGCGGCTAACCTGGCGGTGGGCGGGCGGGCGTGGTCAACACGAGCGTTTCCACCCACCGGCGTCACGCATCTGGCCGCCCCCGCCGCCTTGCAAAGCCCCCACACATTCTCGTGTCAGTGTATGTGGTATATATTTCTCCTCTTCGAAGATCGTGTACGTGCAACTAAATTTTGGATGGTCTTGGCTTGATGATGGATGCCGCGGCTGAAGGTGTCATCGCCCACTGTATGCTGATGGTTGTTTTGCGGATGGTTTGGCTGTTAGGCATATGTATATGCGCGTGTATAAGCCCCGTTCGAATATTCAGCATGGTATTGTTTTCTAAAATTATTCTCTAAATTTTGTGCGGAATATATGTTATACATGTCGTCCTAAGCCCCTGACGACAAAAGAATGGAAATTGATGTAACGACAATGTATATCATATCTTGAAACATTGGATCAAATAAATAGCCATGCAGATTATACATGCACTTTGTCGGTATAAACAGGGGTAGAAACTGATGAATGCAGAAACGCCAATGGAATCTTGGAGTATCGGATAAGAAATACTTTTACGCATCCTAGTCATGACGTCAAAGGTAGAAAAAATTGAGAAAAGTATGGTCAAAATGCATGAATGTTTTTTGTTTTGTCATGACTTCAGTGACCAATAACCCTTTCATGCCAATGAAACTTGATTCGAAATGTATTATTATATCATATAGAGCTGCGGCAAGATAACGTTCTTCGAAAATTATTATATAAGGTTAATGGAGGTTGAACGAACATATATACCATATGTCTCCAAGTCTCCCTATCAGTTAGTTGTAGAAACCTACGTGATGGTAGTGAATATGGAAATACCAATGAGACTTGGGCATTAGATAAATATGCGCTGAGACAGGCTGGATGTGCCTGTTGTTGGCATTAAAAAGATAAGAGCGCTTGAGCAAATATAGACGGCACATAAACATGTTTTTTCTAGCGACTTCAATGACATAAATAGAGAGATTATAGAAAACACATCTTTTTCATATTTGTTTCTCTCATACCATAACCCCATCAGCTCAAGCAATAGATGGCATCAAGGTTGTTTTAGAAATGGAAAAGCATATTATTGAAATATTCATTCCTCCTCTGCACTTCGTCCCTTAACTTTGAGCTTAGTATGCCTTTCTTGGCTTCGACTTGTTTGTTAGACGATCGTGTCTTTCCATACTAACCGCATTGTGTTGGTGGTCTCAGCTAAGTAGGTGGTTGGTTCTAAATTGTAATAGACCAACACTAATGTATACATAAATTCCAATTTAATTACCCTCGTATCAATTAACATCTTCATTTCTAGGCCTTGTTTGGTTCCAAAAGCGCTAAAAAGCGCTAAAGGGAATCTTGCATGCATGGAGTACTAAATAAAGTCTATTTGCAAAACCTCTTCACATATGGGTGTAACTTTTCGAGACGAATCTAATGACCCTAATTAATCCATGATTAGCTACAGTGATGCTACAGTAACCATCCTTTGTTCATGCGGTCAAACGCCTCATTAGATTCGTCTCGCGAATTAGCGCAGGGGTTGTGGAGCTGGTTTTGTAAACTGCCTTTATTTAATACCCCTAATTAGTGGTCAAAGTTATAAACAGTAATACTAAATTTTAGTACACGTGGATCCACACAGGGCCATAGGAATAATGAAAGAATTTTTGTATCATTTTAGTCATGTGAGGCTAACTCTAAAACAATAGATTCGGTGATAGTTTTTACATGCTAAATAGAATCAGACTATCACGCGGGTCAAACAATAGTCTTAGAGAAAATTATCAAAAGATGTACGAGGACCAAAAGAGAAGAAAACTGTCATATACTTGTACAAGCCATTTCTGTGATTTTGTTTTTTGCACAAACTAATAAAAATGATACCCATCAGTTTTGTGCGCTTGCATCGTGGGAAGATCATCCCCGCGGTGGTTGTACAGCCGGAAGGGAACCGGTGCCGTGCCGGTAATCTCGGCTAGGCGGCGCTGCGCCGCGGCTTGTACAGGTGGGAGGACGGAGGAGAGTCACGCCGTCACGCGGGACAGGTGGGAGCCTGCGAGGACAACAGCAGGCGGCTGGCCGGCTGACGAGTACGACGGCGTCAGATGCCGGACGCGCCGGTGCCGTGCCGCCCTACCTAAACTTTTCTCTCAGCGGCGCCGTGTCCTCTGCTGGGCCGTCTGGCCCGTATACCTCATCGCAAGGCGCTTCTTCTTCGGCGTGGCCCGTCAACTCGGCCCGGCCCGTCTGCTCCACCTCGTTGAGCCCANAAAAAAAAAAACGCGTAGCGCAGAACTGCAGAAGGAATCCAGCTCCCGCGCGCCTCTCGATCATTTCCCTCCCCTTCCTGGCTTCCTCTACAATCCTCCGCCCCATTTCGAAATATTTTCCTTCTCTCCCGTCTCCGTCGCTGCGGCTCCGCTTCCTCGCCGCCGTCCAGGGACCATGCCGAGCAAATGGCAGGTCTGGGGCCAGCCCGACGGCACCCTCGTCTGGGTCCCCGCGTCCGACGCGCCTCCCAACCCGCCCGCGCCGCTGGCGGCGGCGGCGGCGGCGGGCGCTTCGGCTGCCCCGCCTGATCCTGCTCCTTCTCATCCGCCGCCGCCCGACGACGCGCCAATCGAAGGTTCGATCTCCATATACGAGCATACCCCTGCATTCGCGTCGACCTCAATCATTGATGGCTTGCTGACTGCTGACCCCCTCTCCTCCGCTTTCAGAAACCCTAGACCCGTATGGCGCCGACGGTCGCCGCCTGCCATCCATGGCCGACCTACTTCTCGAAGGTACCCGTCTCCTCTCCATACACGCGCGCGCGCTCTGATTCCGGCGTTTGCGTGAGTGGCGCTGTGTCTAACTGGGCTGCGGCCGCCTGCTTTCGTTGATGGGATCCGCAGCGCTGGACAAGCTGATTGAAGTTGATGGGATGGATGGAGTGACTGAGGGTGTCAACACGGGTGGACTGTTCTCCACCGGATCAGGGAGGTCAGTGGTTGTCAGCGAGAGGGCCTCAAGGAGGGCCAGGGCGTTAGTCAGAGAGGAGGGGGAGGAGGCTACTATCAATAACAAGAAGAGAAGTAAGAGATTTTGCTCCGAATTATGTTTTGATTGGGTTGAATTGTTGTGTGCTGCTGGTTACAATGTAGCTTGTTATCGGCACTGTTTATGCTCATCTCCTATGCCTTCAACATTGGGTTCATGAGTTTGTGTATGGCAGAGCAACCATTTGGTGATGATGCATGTCTGGAGGGTGAACAGACACCCTTGGGAGGTTAGACTTGTTTCTCCCTTTTCTGTTCTGAATTAGATTGGATCCTGCAACTAGAGATAAAGGGTGCAAGCTGATAATGTTGATGGAATTTTGTGGTACCATATTGAGATAGTATAATGTGAAATTTAGGTGGTGCGCATAAAGATAACTTCTTCCCAATGTTCCAAACTGGATCAGGCAAAGTAGTCTCGCTCAGTGGGGACTCGATCCAGAAGGCAAGAGCTGTTTTAGGAGGTAGGAAGTGCTCTCTTATTTCACGCATAAATGAAAATTAGTTGTTTCTCTGTAGTTTAGGTTTGTTTCATGTTTTTTATTTGGCAACCATGTCATTAATTATGAACTACATTTCTCTTGATTTTAGAAAATGTTGAGAATGCTGCTGGTGCCAGACAACCAATGTTCCATACCAGTACCGGTAGATCGGTCCTAATCAGCAAGAGCTCCATTGATAAGGGGAGAGCTATTTTAGAGGGTCAAATGGTCGCAAATGAAGGTTAGTTTTATCCTAATAAGAATTCTATATGAAGAGTGTTGAATATTTCGCTGAATGATTCCAGACATGCCTTGTCTTGTGAATAACTAGCACTTTTGCAGGAAATGTAGGAGGTGTGGATGGCGTGGAACAGTTTCCAATGTTCCAAACTGGTTCAGGTAGAGCTGTATCAATCAGTATGGCATCTGTACAGAAAGCTAAGGTTGTTCTAGAGGAAAACAATATAAATACAGGTAACATTGATTATTGTACTGTTTACATTTACTATAAGTTTTTTGCCTAATTACCTTGGAATGGGCACCTTCTTAGTGTTATTATGGAATTCCTCTTTTGTTAGGAAATGTGGAGGGTCCTGGTAGGCCAGATCAGTCTCTGATATTTCAAAGTGGTTCCAGAAGACCAGTCTTGATCAGTGAAAGATCCATTGAGAGATCTAGGGCTGTACTGATGGATGAAGGTGTTGAAAATATTGGTAAGATACTAAATTGAACTCTATGTCTTTGCACTTTTCTAATTTCAATCGTGATAATAAGTGCTTACTTTCTTTGTGTGAAGGACAACGGGATACTGGCTGCCAGCTCCCAGTTTTCCAAACAGGACTAGGAAGGCCTGTTGCTGTGAAACATAGCTCAATTAAAAAAGCAAGGGCAGTTTTGGAGGATGGAGATGTTAAAAGAACAGGTAAAAGCACTCATATGAACTTGTTTTCCTTCTTTACTATGTAATGCATGGGATTCATTGACTTTACTCCCCTTTGTGAGATTCAGGAAATGAAGATGCTGATGTTTGTGCTACATCTTTCCAATTTGAAACTCCGACGTCTGTTTTGATGAGTAGCAGTTTGATTATGAATGGCACAACAGTTACACCAAAGGAAGATACTTCAGTGCAAGGTATATATACCTTTCCTGAGTTCACTGGAAAACTCGTCTCTTTTGTGCCATTATCATCTATTCAATTTATTAACAATACAAAAATACCACTATTAGTGCATCTTAGATGTTTGTCACTTTATAATATTTGTTTCCCTGCAGAAAAATGTTACAAGGATGATGGCCACTTGCCATTGTTCCAGAATGGGTCAGGGAGGTCAGTTACAGTAAGTAAGAGCTCAGTTAAAAGGGCAAGTGCAATTCTGGAGCCAAGGAACATTGCAAAGGATTTGGAAGGTAGATCATGCTCAAAACATCACATATCACCATTTTGTAATTGTCGTGCACATGTATGTTCTTTTTCCCTGAAAAATATGTTTTGTACTGTGATTTCCTCAGATGAAGCTAATCTAAGTGATGTTTATACCACCTCAATAATTAAAACTGGAATCGGAAGGTCTATCTTAAGCGAGAACTCGAGAGAAAATGCACGGGTTATTTCAGAGGCTAACGAGGCTGTAAAAAGAGGTACATTTATGTTCTAAGTTAAGAGTTCTTTCACTTGGATTTCAATGTTGCTACGGATAACCTTTGTGTAGTCTGCTAAATACAATGTCTCTTGTGCAAACCAGTAAATAGCGACACTGGAGATAGCTTTGCTGGAAACCCAATGTTCCAGGCTGTAATACAAGAGTTTCTCCCTGAGAATGAAAGTTCAATACATAAGACCACCCTCTTGGAGCAAGGAAAATTTGCAACAAAAGGTATCTCTTGAAATATTGGGTTACACTGTAGGGCTTCTTACAAAGCTGATTTTAGTAGAGTACAGACTCACAAAACAAACCATACATGATACACATTCAATTCCTTTGTTGACTTCTAAACTACTATATACAACGTAATTTTTGAAAGGATATGAAGACTGTGGAAGTTCATTGCCAATGTTCCAAACTGGATCTGGAAAGTCTGTCTTGGTCAGTGAAAGCTCAGTGCGGAAGGCAAGGGTTGTTTTGGAGGAAGGTGATGTAAACAGAGGTACTTACTATGTAACGTGCATATCAAACTTCATAGGCTATTTGCTGTGCAGCAACTGATACTTCATATTCAGTAATTTCCATTCTGACTTTTTCTTCTGTAATTCGATTAGTTCTCCTCTGTTAAAAGAATACAAGGCATATGTTTTATGGCTCGGTGTTCAAAGTTAGATTTTGACCAAGGTTTTCTGACAATATATACTTATTGTGGGGGATATATACCTATGTATTGTGAAAGCATTATGAAATGTGAATCTAGTTGTTTGCCTACACGGCCGTTTAGCCCATTTGCACGCCGTGTAGTGTAAACGCTAGTACGCTACACAATGGCTAGCCGTGTCCATTTAATCACTTGTTTAGCTTGTTTAATGACCGCTTAACCCGTTTAAATAGCCGTCTAGCCTGAATAAAGAGCTAAATGGTAGTTGAATGACTGTTTAGCGTTTAGGTTAACATTTAATTCTTTTACACTAACATGCCTATAATTTTACTAATTACTATGGGTGAAAGTATCCAACGTTTGACTTTTCCCAAAACAAAATATGTCTTGTATTTTTGAATCGAGGGATTATAATGTAACAAAATTATAATATTATAATGACAATTTTGATTACAACCCTAGCTATCTAGTTACAGTTTAAATGCACAAATTGTAAAATATCAATTAAAAAAGAACAGACATCATATAACAAAAGTATATGGAAAAAGTCTAAATTACCCCCTCAACTATGGTCAAAAGTGTAGTTAACCCTCTAAACTACATTTTGGTTCAATTTACTCGCACAACTTTGCTGATTGGTCCAATTTTAGTAAGATTTGTCTTTTTTGTTTCTCCATGCACAAATAAAGTTTTAAGTTCAAATTTTGTGGGATGACGGAGAACATCGTATATTATGTTAAAAAGTATCATATAATTTTTTTGTACTTCATTTTTATACAGTTCATGATTAATTTATAATTAAATGTACTAGCCTATTAAAATAATACTAAAAAAATTGATAATATAATTTTCTAACATAAGTTATGATGTTGTCTATCACACCGCAAAATTTGAACTTAAAACTCTATTTGTATGTGGAGAAATAAAAAAGACAAATCTTACTAAGTGGTAAATTGGACCAAGTGACATAGTTTAGGGGGTTATTTGAACAAAAAAATAGTTTAGAGGGTTATGTAGACTTTGCCTATAGTTGAGGTGGTAATTTAGACTTATTCCAAAGTATATCGACAAAGATTATTTTCAAAAGGCACACCACAATTATGAATTAAGATAGGATACTGTCCTATTATTCCTTTTTAGTTGTGAAAGCTAAGCTACCGAACACAGTTTATAAAAACTGCTAGTAATCAGTCACGAGTTTTCTAGTTACCATAAAAAGAAGAAAGAAAAAATGTTGCATCTCTGTCATAATCTATTTCTTCAGTCATGTAAACCATTCATTCTGCTATGCTCATTTAGTGCGGCGCATTTCACTGTTCAGACATTTGTGTCAGCCTTACGTATGATGTATGATCGTCATATTTTAAGAGCATGACATGATCAGTGGGCAGTTAAATCAAGTGCTGATATAGTGATATGGCATGATAATTATGATGCATTGACTATTAATAAAATTTTGTTTTGAAAGGATGTAATCATGTAAAGGAGCATGTTTCCACTTTTAAACCTATATATGCATTTTCCTTTATTTGTTGCTGATCTTAGTTATTCTGGCAGAGAACTGCAAATTGGTTAAAATGGACAAAAAGTTTCCAGTCTTTGCTTCACCTCTCAAGACTAGCCGTGCAAGAACAGTAAATGTATCTTCAGCTGGTGTTTCTCGAGCTGCTACCTTATTGGGCTTGGAGGAGGATACCCTTTCAACACAATTTTTTGGACATGTGGGTGATAAGTTAGGCACGAAGATAACTGTTAAGCGGGAAAATCCAGAACGAAGGCTTGATGTTGCATCTGCACATGCAATTTCTGGTGGCCCTCATAAGGGTTTTTGTCCAACAGGAAACCCTATACTTATAGATACACATCAGCAATTCGGATTTTCTAAAACTAACTATGATGCTGGTGAGCGAATCAGGTTCAGCACTGCTGGTGGCCAATCAATGGCTATTTCTACTGATGCACTACAACGTGCGAAAAGCCTTTTGGGTGATTCAGATTTAGCGGTTTCACCAAATGATTCAATAGGCCGCTCTCTGGCATCAGCTAAAGAGAAGCTACCAGATTCAATTATTTCTCCAAGAGGAGATGAATCTAACTTATCGCACAGAACTAAAGCAATTGGATATGCTGTACTTGATACACCTGTGTCTAAAGGAAATGCTAATAAGTTTCATATGGGGAGGGAGTATCGTCCAATCAATGAAATTCCAAAGGTCCCAAGGCCTCCATCCAGATGTTTATCTGAAGGTAACAATGCAATTGACACCAAAGACAAGACCCAGAGGCATAATTTGCCAGCTGGACCATTGGTCGACATCACTAACTACATGGCTACAAGTCCTGGAAACACTGACCACTTTGCTAATGCAAAGAGAATAATCGGGGGAAGAAACTCCATATCTCCATTCAAACGGCCCCGTTCTTCCAGGTCCTTTGATTTGCATCCTGTCTAGCAAGTTGTAAACTCCTTGATATCATGCTTCTGATACATCCTTGATAAAACTGGCTAGGTTCATCACGCCAATAAAAACCAACAAACTGCCCTCTGCTGGTAAGCTGATGGTTATTTGTAGTTAAGCAGGTTCTCCGGATTGTTTCCTACTTGATTTGTTGGATTATTGTTCACAGGAGAATCCAAAGTAGCTTCAACTGAGATCAGTCCCTGTAGGACAAAGCTCTCTGCACGTTATCCTTTCCAACATCAAAGGAAGAGTTGTGAAGAATATTTTGGTGGTCCTCCTTGCTTCAAATATTTGGTACATACAGTGTTGACTCCTTGCATTTCATTCTGCAGTTGTGTTGTTTTGCTCAGTTTGTTAACGATGAATATTTCTTGTGACCAGACTGAACATGTAACTGATGATGTGAAGCTCATGGATGCAAAAAGAGCTGAGAAGTTTAAATTCCAGCATATGGGTAATGGGGCAGAAGATTTTCAGAAGATGCTTCTCACATGTGGTGCTTCATTATCTTATGCAACTAAAGAGTAAAGATCGTTCTTGGATATCATGTTCCATTATTTCATGGATGATACAAGAATGACATTTATGTGGCATTTGAATTGTGGGATTTGGATAGGGATATGGGGTGATATAGGCTAACCCTTATTAATAGAAAAGAATGAAGGCTACTACTCAACAACCCACTAGAAATCTAAAATTCATAAATCATAACAAATGCTATGTTCGACTAAGTTGATTGGTGCTTTTTCTCACTAAGGATAGAAAATAGTTTGATCAATACTTTTCCAGTTTATGCGTTTCTAATGAGCTTCTTAATTAATGATTTATTTTGGACCTGTTCATTTAAGTCTTCCTTTTTTTTGCTTGATTCCCGCCGTGCTAGGATTAATATATATTGGCTCAAATTTTCTGCATGTTGGATGCCAATAAAATTACAAGAATATTTAGTCATCTGGAATATTGAGTCACTTTGTTTTCTTGTTTTAGATGGGTCAGTAACCACTATAAATGGATCGTGTGGAAACTTGCTTCCCTCGAAAGATGCTACCCAACTAGAGCTGCTGGTAAATTCTTGACGGTTGACAATGTTTTTGAAGAGCTTAAGTACCGGTGAGACGATAGACATGTGTTCTATTTTTTCCATTTCAGTTCTATGGATGCATTTCATTTATTCTTGACATTTTGTGGACTTTAGGTATGACAGAGAAGTGAACCATGGTCATCGGTCAGCAATAAAAAAACTTTTAGAAGGGAATGCTTCACCATCTTTGATGATGGTCCTGTGCATTTCAGATATTTACTCTTGTCCTGACCAAAGTAACAATACGTTGGAGGTTGATAATAACGAAGAAAGCAATGACAATAAAAGCCTGTTGGCCGCTAATAAAAACATGTCTGCAAAAATTGAATTAACTGATGGATGGTAAGTGGTTGCATTCGCCTTATTACATTCGCCTTATTACATTGCATTCCGAAACTGAAATACATCAACAGTTTCCACTGTGTGCATCTTCGCAGGTATTCACTTGATGCATTGTTAGATATGGCACTTTCAGAACAACTAGAGAAAAGAAAGCTTTTCTTAGGACAGAAGCTTCAGGTACTATGCTATTTCCACTTCTCATGGGCACATGGCTATAGTTAGATATGACCTAATATGTGTTCCATCTTGGCAGATCTGGGGAGCTTCTTTATGTGGTTGGTCTGGGCCTGTGTCATTTCATGAGGTATCTTGGATCCCCTGATCCATTAATTAACCATAATAAATAAGAACTAACATGTAACTAAATGTCTTTGTTGATGACATCATATTTTCAGGCATCTGGTACTGTCAAATTAATGGTCCACATAAATGGCACCTACCGTGCAAGATGGAATGAGACCTTGGGATTCTGTATGTGCCTGTTTATATTTTCTCAAAGAACAATGTCAATATGAGTACTTATGACTGAATATTTTCACTTCGCATTCTGTTTATCCCTTACCAAACCGTTGCATTCTCTTCAATAACCATTCATACATATCAGGCAAGCATGTTGGACTCCCACTGGCATTCAAGTGCATAAAAGCTTCCGGTGGTAGAGTTCCAAGGACACTGGTTGGGATCACAAGGATATATCCTGTTCTCTACCGGGAAAGGTATATGACTGGATGCAGGTTAAAAACATCACAAATTCAAAAAAGAACTAGGATCAGAAACCCACATGCTGGGTGTTAAGTGAGCTTTCTTTCCCATTTGTGTATTTCAGGTTGCCTGATGGCCGTTCTATTGTGAGATCTGAAAGGATGGAAAGAAAGGCGCTGCAACTGTACCAACAGAGGTACTTAGTTATGTGACCTTAAATATCTAATTAACGAACGCTACTGGATTTTTTTTTAGCTGAGTTGGTTAGGTGGCTCTAGTAGCACTCCTCAGGTCCTGGGTTCGACTCCCCGTGGGAGCGAATTTCAGGCTGAGGTTAAAAAATCCCCTCGTCTGTCCCACGGCCAAAGCACAGGTCTAAGGCCCGGCCCAGGTCGTTGGTCGTTCTCACACGGGCTACGGTGCCGCTGTGTAAGGGTGGGGTAGGGGTTCGGGGGTTTTCTCGACCTGCGTGAGAAGGTCTTCTTCTTTGCAAAATGTCCGGGGGCTGTCTTACCCCCCGCAGGTCGAGGTTTTTTTTTTATTTTATTTTATTGATAGCCAGTAGGCAAGTCTGTTGGAGAAACCATGCTGCAAAATAGAGTTGCAAACATATTTGCTTCCTATTAAGTGGTTCGTGCACTGATGAACGGTGATAAGCTGCTGTGGTTTGCCTGTTGGCACCATTGAATTTTCGGGCAACATTCCTGTTGTGGACAATTTCTTCAGTGCCAAGTTTCAGCAAAGAAAGAAGCCCACGGTTGCATCTAAAAGTGGCTAAGAGGCAGATATATCTGTGTTAGTTTCTTAGATACTATGTTTAGAGATATTCGTGGAGTCAGTTTAGGAGTTTGTTAGGAGGACTGTACCGGCCGGGCTCTTGTTATTAGCCTGGGCAGAACTCATGTAAGGCAAGTCAGAAGTAGATTGAGAAATCTCAGAGCCTCCAGCGTGAGGGTGAGACCTCTATTCCTGTTGTCATCATCAATAATATAGCCATATTTATCTTTGTTAAATCTAGCTTAACACGAGAGCCCTCCCGATTTGCAAGGGTAGGGGATGCTGGAAGAAAAAAAAAAGCCAAAAAAAGGAAAAAAAGAAAAAGAAAGAAGTAACAAATCAATTTGGGAGACCTCCAACTCTGGCGACCTCCTTTCTTCTCCAAGTCTTCTCCAGCAACGAATCCACCTCTGGCGACCTCGTCTTTTTCTCCGTGAGACCTCCAGCGATTAATCCACCTCTGCCGAGTTCTGGATCTTGGGTGTTAGGTTTCGGGTTGGTGGCCACCGTGGTGGTGGAAGCCGGTTGGGGAGGATTGGTGGCGGGGTGTCATGGTCGCAGTGGTTAGTGGTGGCATCAGTCAAGGGCGGTGGATCTGGCAGCAATGTGCCACTGGATCAGGGAAGGGCGGGCGGTGTGGGAACCAGACCCAGGCGTGGGAGGTAGAGGGGGTAGCGGAGGGGAGGGGACGGCAGTCCTCACTGGTGTAGGAGGCAACACCGGCAAGGTGTAGGCTGGTGGCAGGGCGGATCCGCAAGTTGAAAACACGTGCGGGCTGCGGAAGATGAAGACGAGGGCAGCAGTCTCAGGCATCTGTTTTTTCTGTTTTCTTTTTTTTGGGCTCTGTGAGTGGGTGAGGGGCCTCTAGATTGATTGTTATCGGGAGAGCCCTCCCTGTAGTCACGTCCTTTTTTTTTAATATTATCCCCCTTCTAGTGTCTTCTTTTTTTGGGCTCTGTGAGAATAATGTGTGGGGGTGATGGGCTTCTCAACTGATTGTTATCAGGAGAGCCCTCTCCCTGTAGTCACATCCTTTTTCAAAAAAAAAAAAATATTACCCCCTTTTAGTGGCATTGGAGTAACATTTACCGTTTCTTGTAGAGTATCTAAGATTGCAGAAGACATTCTCTTTGAACAGCAAGAGAACTTTGAGAATACAGATGATAACGAGGAAGGGGCTAAAATTTGCAAAATGCTGGAGCGTGCAGCTGAACCTGAAGTCATAATGGCAGGCATGACCCCAGAGCAGTTGATGCATTTCTCATCTTATAAAGAAAAACAGAAGGTAAATAGATCTGGCTTCTGTTCGTTCATATTTATATGGAAAGTTTCACATGCTATACTGATATGCCGCAGTTGGTTATGCAAAATGAAGTAGCTAAGAAGGTTCAAAAGGCCCTTGAAGTTGCTGAACTTAGTTCAAGAGATGTTACACCATTTTTGAAAGTGAGGGTGATGGGCCTTGCCAGTAAACTTTCTGCTTCAACATCCTGTAACAAGGGCGGGCTAATAACAATTTGGAACCCTACTGAGAAGCAGGTATGGCACAATCATCTGCAGTGAATAAGTGTTGCAAATATCTTATTCTCTGTTGAGAAGGGAAAAAAGATTATTGGTGTAAATCATTAAAGCTTCATCATTGTTATCAACAGAAAGCAGATCTTGTGGAGGGACAAATTTATTCTGTTACAGGATTGATGCCTTCGAACCATTGTACTGAAATCCTCTACTTGCACGGTAGAGGATCATCTACAACGTGGAAGCCCTTAGCATCAGCTCAGACTACAGATTTTAAGTAAGAGACATGGCTGCACTCTGTTTACATTGCATCGTTCAACCTTAACCATGTTCTTGTTCCAGACCATTCTTCACCCCTCGTAAAGCAATTGAACTGTCAAAGTTTGGTGAGATGCCACTTTCAAGGTCAGTCTAATCCTAAATTTAACCTTCTGAATCTTCTCCCTTGTATTAATGAAGCTTTTGAATAATCCTTGTTTGGCTGTTTGTTTCAGTGAATTTGACATTGCAGGTGTTATTTTATATGTTGGCAATATTTATTTAGTTAGCAACCAGAAAAGGCAGTGGCTCTTTTTAACAGATGGATCTAAATTCATCTCCGGACAAAATTCTGAAGACCAAGATTGTCTTCTAGCAATTAGTTTTTCTTGCCCAACCACTGGCGAAGACTCTGCATTATTTAGTTACACCCTCTCTGGAAACACGGTATGTGATATTTTGATTGTCGTGTCTATATCTCAAGTTTCTGTATCTTATTTTGAAACCTCAAAAATTGAAAATCTCTGTGGAAATCATTGCTTAGACATTTGAAGGTCATGTGCAGCAGGGTTTTTTTTATTGCATTTGTTAAGCTTTAACCCTTTCAAACAAGTGCAGCTTTAGATTAATTCTACATTTGTTGCTCAGGTTGGTTTTTGTAATCTGGTCAAGCGACAGAAAGATCAGATGAGGCAAATTTGGGTAGCTGAGGCAACAGAGAGCTCTACCTACACTCTTTCACATGAGATTCCTAGAAAATCTCACCTAAAAGAAGCTGCAGCTTCTGCTGAGGGATGGGCTTCAAGATCTTATAATGTAAGTTTCTACTCCTTACAAAGACCACAGTTAGGTGCTACATTTTCTGACGATCCCAGTGTCACTCATTATTTCACCCCAATGCAAATGGTCCTTGCAGAAAATTCAAGAGCTAAAAGAAAGGGTTTTATGTATAGTTGGTGACAGTGGTGGCTGAGCTATATAAGCTGCTGCTTGCCTTTTTGGAAATGATGCAAGAATTTGTTTTGGGGACCTTATCATCACATCAGGATTTGTCACTGGCGTTAGTCACTGCTGGTTAGGGCAATGTGTTCTAGTAATGAACCAAAATGAGGCTTATGCTGGTGGAAGGTTCATGGTCAGTGTGAACAGGCATTGTAATATCCATACATACTAGGCCAAGGCCCCCCCTGCACTTCGAAATTCTTAAGACCATTTGCAAATGCCAAGGTTTCAGCTTATTTGTTACTTGGCCTATCAAATGAGCACCGCTCATCTCCCTATGCACACTGAGGTCAGCCCCCTCGAACAATTGGCCCAAGTTCTGCCACTGCTGATGGACAAGAGAATGAACTGCAATATATGTTGCACATGATGCAAGTGGTAAGGGGAGAGGTTTCTTCAGAAGGTATAGTGCTTTAACCATATCGCCTGTAGATATTTATAGGCCATGATATGTGTTGTGATGTGCCATCATAACATCAGCAACAACAGCACTTATCATGCACCAATTTCATAAGTGACCTATTTGTAACCATGACCATTGTTGTGTTTTTCCACTTACAGGGCTTGCTATTTGGGGCTGGACAGATCAGAGAAATAATCGAACAGAGATTTCTCTAATCACATGAGCCTGCTCAAGTGCTCAACACTATGGTGAAATCACCTCATGGAGTTTGACCAAAGTTGGTGCCCCTTTTTCTTATTTGAGAAGAACACCTGAAGAGTGCCTCATATGCTGATATTTATCAAGGAAAACAATAGATGATACAAAACAAGGACGACACAGAATGACATTTGAAAACTGAAATTAGACAATAGTCATCTTGGTTAAGACGGGGAGCCTTATGCAGCCAGCAGTCCGTCGTGATCTGGTGTCTTGGTGCTGCCAGTTTTTATGCTGCCCAGGCTTAGGCTGTCTGCACTCGTCGTCCTCTAAATGCATCCTCTAAAAGGAATATCCTGTCCTGGTCATCGAGATTCCGTACTCTAAACCAACTTCTCCCGCACCCGTCATACTCCAAATCACATACTCTATCCCAACTCTACTATATTTTATCCATCTATCCCAACTACTATATCATCTCTCTTCTCACCTTTTTTTCTTTTCTTTATAAATTTTATCAAAATATATCCATCTGAGATCTTGTTTTGAAGAATTTATTGCAACGAATTTAATGGTGCAATCGGAATTTAATTTGGTTTTTTGGTTTGTGAGTTATAACATTTTTTATCTCAAAAAAACGTGGGGCCCGCGTCACTCTCTCCTCTCCCTCTCCCGCCGCGGCTGCTGTCAGCGCGCCGTACCGCGCTAGCAGTACCGCTCGCGCGCGCGGTACGGGACGTCGCGTATGGCTTCCGGACCACCGCTGCGGCGTTTTTTGATACTGCAGTATGCCTTCCGTTCCACCGCTGCGGACAGCCTTACATGAGCAACACATTGTAAGTGAGATGCCTAACCAAGTAACCAGGCTCTCTTATATTATCACACAGTTGTACTGATAATTATTTTAATTTTTTAATAGTTGTATAGCTGCTTCACCTATCCGATGTTCTTGGACCGTTATGTATGCAGCTGTTGTGGTATTGTTGCCTGGTTTGGTTTGTTCAAAAATACGACTTATTACTGTTCGAGAAAAGTACTATTAGCCCGGCGTAGTTTCTGCCACCCATGGTGGCTTTACATAACCAGTACATAGGATGATGCCATGATGGCTTCGCGGGGATGACCTGTCGCCGGCGATACGATTTGGAGGTACTTCCTGCAAAAAAGGATGTACTGTGTGTCTATATGTACTGACCTCAAATTTTAATATATCGCATCCCCTACCCACACGCACCGCTGCCATGTAGAAAAAGAAATACTAATCCTTCCTATTCAAAATATATGATGCTTTTTAGAAAACATGTTTCGGTATTTGTTTTAAGATAGTACTCCATTTCAAATTGCAGACCGTTTTGGTTTTCAAAGCTCATTACTTGCATCTAGATATACATTAGATCTTAATATCTAGATGCACACCAAAACTAATAAACCTTGAAAAGACAAAACGATTTACGAGGCATTCTATCTTGTTATTCTTTTGGGACTTTTCTATCTTGTCTCTCTTCTCTTTATCTTGGCCTTTCTAAATAAATGATATCACTCACAAATAAAATAAATCAAATGCATCTCATATTTCTTTTTTTTTTATAAAGTTGGATGTCACATTATTTGTTTAGCGATGACTCGGATTACAAAAATAAATTAATATCATGTCGCTGCATCAAGACACTATCCCCACGCTAACGTTAGCCACCTGAGCGGCCGGGCAAAGGGACTCGGAATCATTCCAAATGATCAAGGATTCAAGTAAGTTTATTGACAACACCATAAACTAAAATCAATGAACATAAATCAGCTATAATTTTGATAAAATGTTGGCTACACAAGATACATCTCGGAAAGTGAACAGGGCAAGGACAACAAAAAGAAAAACAGAAAACAAAATTCAGTTACACATAATTCAGGAACAATCGAGACTAATTGTACAGGTGAGCAGAGGAGTATATCTTCATGCAGAAAGATGCTAAATGTATGGCCTTGGATATTGATGATTGAGGAAGCGCCTCTGGAGACGAGCAGCCATGGCAGCAATTGTATTATGACGAGCAGCCATGGCAGCAATTGTATTATTTCAGCCGACAGCTTCAGCGAAAGCATCAACATAACCTTCTTTCCTCATGAATTATATTATATCTGCAGAATTTAGAGAAGAACATCAGCAAATCTAGGTAAGCTATCAACTTGTGGGCCCCAAACACCAAGGAATTTGAGGTTTTAGCTACAAAAAAAACTGCTAAAATCAGCTGGTGCCTGATAGTATATTCACAAACTGATTCAATACAGCAAGCAGGACACACTACGGCGAGAAAAGATGTGGCTTACCTTGAACATTTCGCCAAAAAGTCCTTCTAGAGGGTTCTGCCTCTGTATATTGTAAAACTTTGCAGCTATTTCGTCCAGTAACTGCAAGATGCAACCATGCCATCTCATGAGTCATGAGCTAGAGGGTTCTGCCTCTGTATATTGTAAAACTTTGCAGCTATTTCGTCCAGTAACTGCAAGATGCAACCATGCCATCTCATGAGTCATGAGCTACTTTCTCGAACTTTGTGAAACAAGAAGGCATTCCCCCCTTATATTTTTATAATAGGGAGTATATGATCCGAAAAAAATCAAACTTCATAATTTTTTACTTATAGTCAAATTATATACATGCTAAGAGTATGAGACATCATATCAATAGATTTCTATTTAACAAAAAAATTAATACAATGCTGATTCTGTAGCATTAATGATATATTGCAAGTGAAATGGATGTTCAGGGTACACTTTGAAAGACTTCTCTAAATCATAATATGCCTATTGAAAATAAAGACGGGGGTACTAAAATACAATAATAAGAAAGCATATTCCTAGAATTTTCAACAAATTCCTACAGGATCTAAAACCATCTTTTACCAATTTTGTTTCCATTTTTTAAAGCCGCTATCATGATTCCTGTCAAATAAAATGTTGAAAAACATCAAAGAAACATCCCTACCTCCTGAAACACAGGGTCACGATCTGTACTTGGCTTATACTTCTGTCGAAGTGTCCTAAAAAGCGGGTAAGCATCTCTTTCAAGCCTGCAAACAGTGACACATGTAACATATGCCAGCGAGCGCTGGAAACAAACAAATAATATGTTTCATGATATGCACATACACAAAAAAAGAAAAAAAAACTCGGCCGGTGGGGGAAGAACCGCCCCACAGTATTCAATTAAGAAGAGGACTGTACAATCCCAGCCGAGAAAACCCCCCGAACCCTGGCCCATGCCCGTATAGGGCCAAACTGAACTTGGGCCGTCATATGCCGTCTATTGGGCCGGATGCGCAGCAGACCAAGCCAGTGAGCACAGCGAGGGGGGTTTTTTTTGGGTGCAAATACCAGGGTTTGAACCCTGGTTGGTGGTCACAACCACGACCAGCCACACCACTGAGAGCTATCGCTCATTTTGCTGATATACACATACACATGTAATGGAATTTGAAATTACCGTGAAATGCTCTATTAACATTATTTCAAACATATATGGTGACAATAATGCTCAACTGCTGGATCAATTTGTTCATAAAGAAAGTAAAGCTAGCTAGCAAATCTCTTACTATGGGACAACATATCACAAGAGTAAAAAATGCATGATATTAGCGATTTATGACCCTGGCAATCCAATACAACTCCTATGATCCTATTAGCCTCAGAAAGTGACAGTCCAATAGCAAAATGTAAGCAAACATAACAGTTTGAACTAAAGCAATAAAAACATTAAATAAAGCTCACCATGGAGCTGTCAAGAGTGAAGTGAAACTATTCTAGGTGGGAGAAAAAGAGAGTGAAGCTATACCTGTCAGATTGTCATATTAACTTAGTTTAAGGCCGTGCATACATCAAAATAAAAACAATTTACTCTATCTTAAGTATTGACAATAACTTGTATACATCAACGGTCCTTACCAAAATTAATTACTTACAGGAGCCAGGACATCAATATATCAGTTAAATTGTTACTAATTGTTTCAAATGAAGTCATCAAGATCAAGACATGAATTTTCGGTGGGGAGATCACAAAATATTAGGCAATCTACTCATTTTGCAGTTGACAATTCAAAACTATTCATGCAAATCTGCAACATTCGTCCTGTAATACCTTTTCATGTCTGAAAGAGAGGACATCCGTACGCTGATAAAAAATGTAGAAAGAAGAGGACAAACTTACGTTGGTAACAGATACTTGATGAACTGAATCAACTCTGTTTTCGGAAATTCTGAGTTAGCAGATTTTAGTTGTTCCTTCATCTCATCCATAAGTAAATTTGCGTCTCTCAGGTTCCCTTGAGATAGGTACCTTAAGGAATGAATATTATGTCAGAAAACTGAATATCTCTACCCAATGCTAATATATTGTTCCACTAATGAAACAATCTAGTTTACTTCAAAGTATGAAACTCTCAGCCTTCGGATACAACCTGAAGGAAATTTGTGGATCACATGTCAGGATATTTAATTGTCTATATTTAATCAAGGCAAACAAATCCTAGGCAGTGCTGTTAATCATGTATTGTTTTTTTTGAAAAAAACTCAATCAACTTAGGAGGAACTAGGTGGCATTTAAATCATAAGAAATATGCATCCAAATTCAAGTTATCCACTCAAGCCTGGGTGGTTAGAGGGGGTGTACAGCCACACCTTTCACCAACTGAGCTAGGTTCCCCAAGTATGGTCTAGCTAACCTCTACCAAACACTGTAAAAATAACAGAAACCAGACGTTTCCTGCATTGCAAATACGCTGAAGGTTTCCACTCATACATGGAATGGATATCCTCCCTCCTCATAAAAACATTTATAAAATGATATCTTACATTAGGACCCCGCGTGCAATTGCAGTATCATCTTCACCAGGGTAACACTGCACAACACAACAAAAAGGATTATAGTATCATATACTTTGTGAAACTTATTTGTTAAGAACAAAACCACTACCTTGCCCATAAAGTTCACCAGCATAGAAGCAAACTTTTTTGGATCATTTCCACGCACAAAATGACTTGAGACTTTGGTCATGTCCTGCCGTCAAGGTACTAAACAGTAAAGGTTGGAGCACAATATAAAATTACTAAAGCTAGTAATGACAGTATTTTTTTTGAACTGTAGTAATGACAGTAATGACTCATAAAAATACAGCTCTAACATAGAAGACATCCACATTCTTATCAGCCAATGAATTATAGCAATTTAACAAGTTACCGTTTCTGGAGATTCAGAATATATGTATTCCGCTAACATAACGTGCAGCTCAGGACAACCATTTCTTGATGTTCCAAACTCAGCAGACCACCTTATAATAGATAAATGATACATTATTAGTGTCTTATGAAGACATCGCCTTGATAAGGGGGAGAATCATCAAGATGCTCCATTAGTGTCTTATGAAGACATCGCCTTGATAAGGGGGAGAATCATCAAGATGCTCCATAACAGATTAAGAATAAAATAGCTATTGTATTGCAGTGTCAAACCCACTATATTTTAGCATAAGCCAGATTTCATCTTGAAATAGCAGCATGAGCATACAAATGACAACATTGTGATCAACTCTTGAAAGTACTCACTAAAACACGTGAATGAGACCACTATTATGGAAAAATCTCTTTACCTTTTGACTTAACCAATTGATTAATTCTTTATTATCATATGAGATGAGAACAAATGAGTCAGAACTATGCATTACCCTATCCCTACAATCTCAACAACTGACTGATCTTATCTGCTAGGTCAAATATGGTTATGCACATAGCACCAGTTTGCATGAAACACTCGATGCTTCAATGGCAAACATTTGTTTAGTTTTACTTGCATTAAATAAAGTTCGTTTAACCCTACCTGATAGCAGCTTTCAGGAATGATGAACAACTCTCTCGCACGCGCTTTTGCGGCAGAAATAGCTTCAGATAATTGATGCCCCTCATCATCATAGTCATCTCCAAGGAAATGCGGAACAGATATCTTGGGAAATGCTTCATACATCTTTCTGATACGATCTAATGTTACACAATATAGTTACTATCACAAAATGTGATATATATATTAACCAAAATCATGCTTACATTTACTAAAAAGGAGTGTTTTTATTCAGTTGATTCAGAACAATAAGCGGACCAATAAGATTTTCTGTATTATGTATAGGAAAAAAAAAAAAGAGGAGCATGAAATGTGCTAAATCACATTTAGAACTAGGGGCCACTGCTTTCAACAACATTTCTTCAATCTTTTTGCACATGGACTAGCTAGAGACATATTGTACAAATGGATTAGCTAGGTAATTAAAGGAAGATCATGTCCTGTACTTCCTTATAAAGAAAAGAACTAACCAAAAGTTTCTTCATTGCATGAAACCTCTCCAGCGACAAGGGTGTCAACAAAGAGTGTAGCAAGTTCACCACCACAAGTAACCTGAAATCGTTAATAAAAATATAAACACATTGAGAACGTTTACCAATAAGTAAACATAAAAGGATTTCAAATACATGCTGCTGCAGTGCTGCTTCTACCATGGATTGGATTGGGTTGAATGCGAAGTTCAGGTTGTGGCAAGTACAAAAAAAAGATAACAGTGAAATTAGCGTACCATTTTTCCAAAAAATCTAAAGCACCTCACTATACTATAGAATGGCTGCCTGCTACCATAACATCAATTTTCAGTTGAAAAGTGAAATGGAATGCAAATTTGTAAAGTTCATTTTTATAAATTGTCCCCGAAGTGCAAAAAAGGAAGGAAAAATAGTCATGAGATGTTAGCAGCTTGCTGCTGAGGAAGCAACATGCATAAAATATCCGCTTAAGCCGTTTTTCACTTTCTGGTTGTGCAGCCTCTCAATGGAAATAAAGTTGGAAAAATGCGCAGTTGTGTAATTACTAAAAATTAGGAAAAGTCACATAATGAGATCGAATTAAATCAATGAATAATCTTGGTATAAATTGATATATGGAAATAGCCGCTAACAATATCTGCCAACTTGCACTTATGCATCACAAGGAGAAAGTAACCTGCCCATGCTTCAATTGTACCAAAGCGCCTGACTGAAGGATGTCCAAGGCTTCTGAATACTTCTGAGCAGCCATATACCTACACAAGATATTCCAAAAACAAGTTACGGTTTACTGGTATATTTTGATCCTTACAACTATATTCTCCCCTGCCTGATTCTAGTAATTTATGCATAATATTCGACTATTTGTTTTCATTTTCTAATTATCTGGTACATTTTGATCACTGAAACTGCATTGTTTCCCACCCAGTTGAATCTTGTTAGTGACTTACATATACAGAGTTACATGCATCCTCAAATAAAATTCTTATCTAAACTACTCAGCACAATGTGCGCTATCCTTCTGGCTTAAGAATGCATGGGCAATTCGTGCATGAATAACATTTGGTCACTATGAAAAAATTTTGTTCCTAATTTTACTTGAAATGTGCTATATGTACATCCTGTCATGAACACCTTTATTATGGTATAAGAGCGAAACTAATAGCAGACCATTTCAGCTCTTGCTTCAGGAGTCAAATTAAGTAATGTAATGATACATAAAGTTGATCTCCATCATCATGTAATAAGATATTTAAAATATAGATTGAAGCGTGAGGTTGTTGAAATGGTGCAAAAGGGGATTAAAGTGAGGTAACCACTCTTTATTATGTTAAATCGTGTACGTAATACCTTGCACTGGTTGACTTGTACATTTGTTGAGCTTCATAGAAATTTCCTCCATCCACCATAGCCGCAAGCCTTTCAATTGTCTAAGACACATGATTCACCATTATTAATTCAGTCTACCGAACCTGTGCCCAACATACAACTTAATGCTGCCAAGGAAGCACAAGCTCGCATTACAGCTAATGCTAAAAAGGTGCAAGGAAATACTTTAGAGTAGATAGGGCAAGGTTTTATAGCTTTCATTCTCTTTCCAACCTCAGTCTCTAAAGTTGAAACACACAAGCAAAAAGGTGGGCAAGCACTCAGGTTTATTTACATCATTGAATTAATTATCAAAATGCTGCTACACCTCTTAACGGATAATGATTGATTTCTATAGCTACCAAAATATCTCAAGGGAAACTGGAATCGCAATAGAAGAGAGTTCCAATAGGAAATTGCATAAAAGCATTTTGGTTCCAACGTAAAAGATATGCTTGGTTTTGTTCCGGTAAATCGTGCCAAGCTAAGGGAAGAGAAAACACCAATGTTGCTTGCTAGGTCACTGCGATGTGGCAATCTGGTGATAAAAGCATCAACGTTGGAATCTTATGCAGGATTACTCCTTGCTTCCATTTTTAACGGAAACGGAAAAAAAAATGTGCAGTATCCCTTGTGTAAACAACTAGGCTCAACCGAGCCAAACTCAACATCGTTATCGAATTTTGATCCTCTGGTACGCATGCCCACGCCGCCGTGCATGGGAGGTCTTCAGCACGAACCGGTACTTGGAACCCTAGCACCAACAAATTTGCCTCCATGAGAGGCGACGCCCCGGAGGCGCAGGCGTCGGTACCGCGAGATCCAACTCGCTCATCGCGCACACACCGAAAAACACGAGCGCTCGCACCAATGCGTACGTGCTCACCCACGCACGAGCTCACCGGAAGCGCGGGGCTCGAGCAGAGGCCCAAGGGAGGGAAGGGGATAAACGGGGAGTGGGATCCCTCACCTTCTCAGGGGGAGGCAGGTCGCGGCGCGACCTCATGCTGCCCCTCATGCTCAAGGACCGCGACATGGCTCCCCGACGAGCTAGCCCCGGCGCCGGCGGCAGCGGAGGAGGACGGCGGGGCCGCGGTGGTGATCGGAGTCGCCGCGTCGCTCAGGGAACTCGCCTTTGGGACAGGACACGGCGTGTGGCCTGGCTTTTGGGTGGGCGGGCGCTGATCGTGCGAGCGCGAATCTTAAAGTTACTCGTTCTTTCATACAGGAGTAGGCTCTATTTTGTCTCCGAATTCTCATGGATACTTTCATATAGGCTCCATTTCGTTCTTTCCTGACCTTTTGTCTCATGGATACTTTCATGAAAAAGCATAGTATGAATGAAAAAATACCAATACATAATAAGTCATTTAGCACAATGATGTGATCAATGCTGATAAAATGATGGTAATAACTAATATGAAAACAAATACTACATCCGTTCTTAAATATACGACGTCATTGACTTTTTTCCTTCGTTTGACTATTCGTCTTTTCTACAAATATTTATGCAAAAGATAGGTCTATGAGTTAAATCCAAAGTATTATTAATATTAGATGTATCGGTACCCATTTTACTTTATTTAACAAACTAACTAATGAAATATTGTTGGTCAAAGTTGAAATAAAAAGACAACAGTGTCATATATTTAAGAACGGAGAGAATATAAATACTTCCTCTAGTCTAAACTCTAAAACATAAGTCGTGTAGGACATCCATAAAGTTATAAGGTGTTTTTAGAAAAATGTAGCACACATGACGTTTACACGGCACTTAAATCAGTATGATATCTCAAATAAAAAGGATTGCATTTTACAAAATATTTATAATGGTGATTATAATGAAGAGAACTGCTCCGGTATAATGAATATCAACTTTGCATTTCTGTTTCAAAAAAAAAACTTTGCATTTCTCGTTTCAACGTGAATTTATGAACTTTATATAGAAAAGGGACAAATTTGAACCTCTTATCTCTTACGTTGGTTTAACTTTGGTCTCTCTTTTTTTGTGCCGGTCAGATTAAGTTCTAGTCCTCTAAACTATTTTACCTTAGTTTCTATGTTTTCATGACGGTTTTACGTATGCAGGCCAGGCCCATTAAGTCCTACATCCCTAAACTATTTTTGTTTAGTCTTTATGCATTTTCGCGATGGTTTTACATGTTGCAGAGCTAAATCAGATATGACTCCGTGCATAATTAAAAAAAATGATATATAAAATCTTATGGTCTAATTTTCAGACACATTAATCGCCCTTGGTTGCCACAATCTAAACAAAAACCAGTGAACAAGAAAGGTGAAAAAAAAAAGTTTATGCAGAGACTAGAAAGTAGAGACATGTAAAAAGGTGAACGCCACTAGCTACCAAGAGGCCTCAGCCCCGCCCGCTGATGTGGCCTGTCTGCCTCCACCCCTCCGCCTCCGCCACCACCACCGCGTCGCACTTGCCGCGAGCGGCCGTAGCGAGGGGATTGCAATGGCGGCCTCCACTGCTTCCCGCCTCTCGCCCCCTCGCTTCCACGCCCCTCCCCGGTCTCCTCGTCATCTGCTCCGACGCTCGCGCTTCTTCTCTGTCCGCGCTGCCAAGTACGCCCCCTTTCTTTGTCGCACGAAACCATGATAAATTCACAGATGTTTGCATTCTCCCGGTTCTTGGAAACCTGGGTAAAATCTCGATCTTAGCTAATATGTTTGCTAGTGAGTATGGTTTATCAGGAATTGAGGTAAGGACACTACGAGGTTGCAATTCAAAATTTTTGTTCCCGTCTAGTTTAGGCACTTTTCCAGCAGGCTCTACCATTGTGCCCATGTTTAGCAGAACTTCTCTTTATATGTATGCCCTGTGATGGTTTATCTATGCGCATTTTCTCTGATGGCTTGTAGTTTTAGTCACTCTCGACTCTTGTCTCCATCAAGGTGCAAAATTAAGTTTGCTCCAGCTAACTAATAGGGCTATTAGTGCTGCAGCTAATTATGACTCAAGTTATTTGTAGTGTATTTTATCTGTCAGAAACTCAGTATTCAGGCATATGAACTTGTGGTTGTAGGCTGGAAGCTGTGTTATCTATTGGTACTTATCTAATCCCACACCCAAGAAAGGTAGGTTGTACATTTTAACCACATAATTCAAGTTGCTTGCTGATCATATCAGCTTCCCAAACTCTCATTGCGTTTGTCATATTTCTTTTCTGGAACTCATTTGTCATATTTCCCAGGCTGCTAGTGGCGGTGAAGATGCTTTCTTTGCCAATAGGGATGCTGGCGGAGTATTTGCCATTGCAGATGGTGTTTCAGGGTACGCCATCTTTGCTGCAATAAACTGTTTCTCCTCCAAAAGAAGAGCTGTGGTGAACTGCAATCAATGAATTTTCCCCTTCCGCATCGGAGTGTTTGTAGCACTTTCAATAAATATATGTTGCTTTCATTAATATGCATTAACACATGGTTTTTATCCTGCTAGTCATTCTCTTATCTACTGACAGATGGGCAGAAAAGGATGTCAATCCAGCTCTGTTTTCTCGAGAGCTCATGAGAAACAGCTCTAATTTTCTCAATGATGAGGAGGTATCCCTTGCTAAACATCAGTACTATTAAATATACACCATTTCCATTACTCTATGGACCTGTAACAAATTTACATCACATGGAAGTTGCAGGTCAATCGTGATCCTCAGATGCTTCTCATGAAAGCTCATGCTGCAACTTCTTCTATTGGATCTGCAACAGTGTAAGCATTGTTTCTTGTTATATGTTACAGCCTTACAGGTAACTCTTTGTTCTGGATAATACTTAAAAATCTGTACAATTCATTTCAATGTTGATAGGATCATCGCCGTGCTTGAGAAGACCGGCACTCTGAGAATTGCAAGTGTGGGAGATTGTGGTTTGAAAGTTATTCGTAAAGGTGATCTTGAATAATATAATATATAATTTACCTATTCTGTACCAATTCTAACCTGTAATTGTTTTCTCTTCTTCAATGACATACTAGGCCAAGTAATGTTTTCTATATCCCCCCAAGAACATTACTTTGACTGTCCATATCAGATAAGCTCCGAGTCAGCTGGTCAGACATATCAGGATGCACTTGTATGTACCGTCTTTTAAATTTTAATTAATTTTTCTTTATTAAATATGGTTAATCACCAGCAATATGACACGTCACTGTAAAAGTTTAAGCTTAAAGGTGACTAGTTGGTATATGAAACTCAACCTATTACATGCGTGGAAATATTGTTTTATTGGTATACGTTAACACCTCTTAGTTACTTCCAGATTTAGTAAGCTTCATGATTACGGTCGTTACACTGTATGATCCATGTGTTCAGTAAATATTTCTGCTTTCTGATTTTGTAAGTTCGTTGGTCTGTCAGGTTTGCAGTGTAAATCTTATGGATGGTGATATGATTGTAAGCGGTTCAGATGGACTTTTCGACAATATCTTCGATCAAGAGATTATTTCCATAATTTCTGAGTCACCAGGAGTAGATGAAGCTGGTAAACTTTCCCTTCTACAATAGGGTTCATCAGTCCACATGTTCCAACCCTTCTAAAACCATGTTAAACTTTTACACAGCAAAAGCATTGGCCGAGCTTGCAAGAAAACACTCGGTGGACGTCACATTTGATTCACCCTACTCAATGGAGGCCCGGAGTAGGGTGAGATAAAAGCACCTCTTCTACATATTATTCTTTACATCATCAATGATGGAACATGTTTCACTGCATACTTACATGCAGGGTTTTGATGTCCCTTGGTGGAAGAAGCTATTTGGAGCCAAACTAATAGGCATGCATCAGCTCTTTACAAATTACAAGATGCCATGCTCTATATTATACACTGCAAGATCTTCTTTTTTTGGGGAACATTATACATTGCAAGATCAGTAAGCTCATTGATGCCCAAAAAGTTTGTTACTGTAGGTGGTAAGATGGATGACATTACAGTTGTCGTCGCACAAGTGAAGACAGTAGTGGTCCCAGAAGACAAGGTAGACTAAAAAACCGCTCACTTCCGTGTTCTGTCTCATCTTTTCGGTAATGTGAATATATGCTATTTCAGGGTGGTGACATAGAAGAACAGAAAGGGAATGAGCAAGCCGTTGCTGTTGCGGTTGGTTCCGCTGAACAAATTGAAGAATGACCAAGAGCTAGCTTGAGTTCTTGACCTGCCGACATTCTCTCCAATTTCTTTTTCTGCAATGGTGTATTAAACTGCAAGTAAAGAAATTGGAGTGAAATACATATGTGTTTGTGTGTAGCTGTGCATATATATACTTCCTCCCAGATTGGGTTTAATTAACATGAATGAAATTATGCAGTCAAGTTAGTTATATACTCCTCCCAGATTGAGTATAACAATATCCAGAGCAGTGTCTTGGGTTTCTGCCTTTATGGCAGACGAAAATACGCCTTCTAGTCTGAGTTGCGTATTAATGGCCAAGCCGCTTCTGGCTCTTCGTTTTGCGCGAGCGAAGGCACATCATCCGAGCGCTACGCCTAAACCCCCACCAGTCCGAAACTCCGAACCCTAAAGCACAGCGCTTCCCATGGTCAAATCCGCGCCACCGCCGGCGGCGGCCGCGCGGGGCGCGCTGTCGGACAAGAAGTTCTCGGAGCTGTCCCCGGCGCTATCCGTGGAGGTGGTGGAGGCCCTAGACCGCGGCGGCTTCCGGCGTTGCACGCCGGTGCAGGAGGCGACCATCCCACATCTGCTGTCGCACAAGGACGTCGCAGTCGACGCCGCCACCGGCTCCGGGAAGACCCTTGCCTTCCTAATCCCCGTCGTAGAGATCCTCCGCCGCCGCTCCTCCCGGCCCAAGTCTCACGAGGTCGGCTTCCAGCTCCTGACCCCATGCTTCCTTCGCTGCTCTGTTCTTGTGCTGCTATTATAATTACGAAAAGACCAAATTGCATCCTTCACTCCTGAAGTTCTGACCAATAGACCAATTGATGTTTTTCATTGCAGGTTCTTGCCGTCATCGTCTCTCCCACGAGAGAATTATCCTCGCAGATATTCAATGTGGCGCAGCCCTTCTTCGCGACACTGAAGGGCGTGTCGTCCATGCTCCTGGTTGGTGGGCTGGACATCAAGGCGGATCTCAAGAGAGTGGATGAAGAGGGCGCAAACATATTGGTGGGCACTCCCGGGAAGCTGAGTGATGTTATGGGGCGCGAAGACACTACTCTCGACTTCAGGAATTTTGAGGTGGTTTCAGAGATGATGGAAGCTTGCATGTGATTCTTTTCTGCTGAATTTGGTGAAAATGTTGTGGCATGCTTATGGTGTCTCCATTTGTTTTTGTGTATGCTTGGGAAGCAGATTTTGATCCTGGATGAGGCTGATAGGCTCTTGGATTTGGGATTCCAAGTCCAGATTAACATGATACTTTCAAAGTTGCCAAAGCTGAGGAGGACTGGGCTTTTCTCAGCTACGCAAACGAAAGCTGTCACGGATCTTTCCAAAGCAGGGCTGAGGAATCCTGTAAGGGTTGAGGTTAAGGCAGAGGCCAAGCTGACGAGCAAAGATGCCAGTCAGCAAGAGCTTGGTCCATCTAAAACACCATTGGGGCTTCGATTGCAGGTATCACAAGATACTTCTGTAACAACAGCTGGATGGTCATCAATTGTTGCCACTGTCTATATGGCTATCATAATAAGACTTTGGTTTTGTCATGACCATGCCTGTTGGTTTTCTTGATTTGTAACTGTTGCCTACAATAACAGAAGCTTGTTTTGGTGCAGTATATGATATGTGAGGCATCAAAGAAGTCGTCTCAGCTTGTTGATTTCCTTGTGCAGAATAGTGGGAAGAAAATAATGGTGTAAGGACATGCCGAACTGAAATTTATGTTTGCTTACTTCTTTGTTTTGTGTGTAGCAGTGTGCTAACTTTCGAACCCTTCTATACCACTTGACTGCAGGTATTTTGCAACATGTGCTTGTGTAGACTACTGGGCTGTCGTTCTTCCACTGCTTAACTCACTTAAAGGTTCTCCAATAATTTCTTACCACGGGAAGATGAAACAGGTTATGGCAGAGCACTTTGTTTTCATTATTTTGACTATAATGTTGATACGGAGGCTTTCCAATGATACCTTTCAATGTTTCTTCATACTGATTGCCTCCATCCTTTTTATTTTTTAATCTGTAGGGCCCTCGAGAAAAAGCTTTGGCATCATTCTATTCTCTTTCAAGTGGTATTCTAGTCTGCACTGATGTTGCAGCAAGGGGTCTTGACATACCAAGTGTTGCTCTGATTGTGCAGGTTATATTCTATTATTTTCTCCCTAAACTGAATCTTCATGTTCAGGCATCAGTTGATACTAAACATATGCATTTTTCATCCAGTATGATCCACCTCAAGATCCCAACGTTTTCATACATAGAGCTGGCCGTACCGCACGGTATGATCAGGAAGGAGATGCTATTGTATTTCTCTTACCAAAGGTATTTGTTCTGCATTGAGTTTTTTTTCTTTATTGTTCATTTGGTAAGTGAGAGTTTGTAGTTCTATTGATTTTTCTAAGTGTGTGTCTGAAGCGATTCTCATTTGGAAAAAAAAGTAAAGTTGTTTTTCCACTGCAGGAGGATACTTATGTTGAGTTCTTGAAGCTTCGAGGTGTTCCTCTCACAGAAATGGAGTGTCCCACAAATACTGAAGATATTGTACCACAGGTGCGGTTTTCATGTATACAAATATCATTTAGGCACCTTAGGTTTGATCTACACGATATAGAAAGGCTACCCTGCTTAGGATGGAAATTACTAAACTAATACTAATATACTACTCTGGCTGCAGATTAGAAGTGCTGCACTTGAAGATCGTAATGTCATGGAGAAAGGACTTAGAGCATTTGTTTCATTCGTTCGAGCATATAAGGAGCATCACTGCTCTTACATTTTCAGATGGAAAGACCTTGAGATTGGGAAGTTAGCTATGGAGTATGGTTTACTCCAGATCCCATCCATGCCTGAAGTGAAGCATCATTCTCTTTCCCTGGAGGGATTTGTTCCTGTTGATGATGTTGATGTTACACAAATCAAGTACAAGTAAGAACTAGGAACATAACATAGTTTGCAATTTTTTTGCTGGCCTATTTTTCAAGTAATTGCTAATTCACGGACAATGTGGTGAAGAGTCATGTTAGTGTCCATGTTCTAGTGAATGACATATCTACATTTGAACGATATAAAATAGGACTTATTTCTTGCCAAAATGAAAATCTTTCAATCCTTAGTACATGATTATCATCTCAGAATCAGCAAATTTTAGTCGAAAGATGGTGTCATTTGTGCTATCTGCGTGGTAACATCACATTGTGTTTGACATGATTTTCTGTCTTCCTTTACTGCAGGGATATAGTTCGAGAGAAACAACGCAAGAAAGCACTGAAAAAGAAAGCGGAAGAGGAAGCTCAGAATCCAAAGCCCGAGAAGAGGAAAGCTCCAGAGAAGCCTGAGAAACCCAAGCGGAAGAAAACAGGCAAGCAGCGGCAAGCAGTCCAAACCAAGGAGGACCTGGATGAGCTGGCGCACGAGTACCGGCTCTTGAAGAAGCTGAAGCGTGGAGACATCGATGAAGAGGAGTATGAGAAGCTTACTGGGTTCGGAGACTCTGATGGTGAAGCCTCTGACGGGGAAGCGAGCGACTTGGATGAGACGAAGGAGAGAGGCAACAAGGCCCAGAAGAAACTCAAGCAGAGAGGGAACGGTAGAGGAGGGTCTAGGAAGTTCGAAGGGAAGAGCAAAATGAGGAGCAAAAGGAGATAGAAATACAGTGCTGTTGTCTTGTTGAGAATACTTTTTTGGGGCAATATTCATTTTTCCACTTTTAAAAGGAGTTCTGCACAGAGGACTTTGCTGGCAACCTTTTTGTCTGGCTTCTTTCAGTTCAGCTAAAGGCCGAGGAAAATGATGAAACATAAGCTGCTTATCCTAGTGACCAGGTTAAGTGACTGATGAAACTGGTTAAGTGAATGTTTGGCCGAGGAAAATGATGAAACATAAGCTGCTTATCCTAGTGGCCAGATTAAGTGACTGATGAAACTGGTTAAGTGAATGTTAACCTGAAATAGTTACATGTGCAATCCTAGTGGCCAGGATCCATGACTGGAACATGAAACATCCACCCCATTAAGGAAGCCTAATATACATATAAGTCCACATCTTCAAGCCTGCAAGTTGATTGATAGACTCAAATGATGAACCCAATTTAGCTAACTTATGGCTAATCTCCAAGAAAATGGTAATCATGGAATTTTTTTGGGACCAACTGGGCAAGCATGAAAGGAGTCCAAACTATTTTGACGAACCCATTAAAATTGGTATTTATGCTTTGTTATGGCATCTCGTCATGAACAACCCATAAAAATCGGGTTTTCATTTTGGCTTCTGGTCATGGAGGGTTTCATCATTGAAGGCTAGATTTTGTTGTAGTGACCCCTCCCCTCCAAAGTTGGCTGCATCAAGCTCTTAAACCCAGTATCTCGATCTTTTCCCACCATATTTTAAGGCGAAAATTGCACAAGTGATGTCCAACAATATGTGGGCTTTGAAATGCAACATGATCGATGATCACTGTAGATGTAACACTCCGGTGTTAAGTCAGATCTCTAATCAACATTTGGATGATATTGCAAAGTCATTAAGGTTTAATGGTTGATTAGGGAAGTTAAAATTAAAAAAAAGAGAGAAAATGGGAGTTTTGGAGGGAGAGTTTGAGTTTGAATTTTGGGTCAAAGTAAAGGGCCTTGTAGTTTCCAAACCAAGCAAAATTAGTCCACAAGTGTATAAGAGAAATGGAAGATCAATGAATCAGCAACAAAAGTTACATTGGGAGTTTTGAAAGTTGACATGTGAAATGTGGAGTAAAAAGGGCTTGATTGTGGCTGCTTCAAAGAATGACTTAGCTGAATTTTGCTGAAAATGGACAGTTGAACTGGTTCGAATTCAGTGCAGTGTAACTCCTGATCTGGATAGAATTAGCTCAAGCTCATATTTAAGAAAATGAAGGTCATTATATAGGCTACAACTTTTATATTTGGAGATTTGAATGTTTACATTCAAAATGTGGATAAAAATTGGGACGAACTTGCAAGTTTCCACGAGTTTCAGCAAGTGCAGGTTTTTAGGCTGATGTTCAGTGGCTTGTAACTCAAAATCTGTGGGGAGTTAGACCAAAGTCATATTAGAAGAAATGTAGCTGGATGTTTGTGCTACAACTTTCATATTTTGAGTTTCAAGAGTTTAGGTGTGAAATTCGAAGGAAAAGTCGAGTTAATTGGCGGGTTTGCATGTGTTGCAGCGGCCTGACGAATGTTCAGTAAAGGTTCAATTAACAGGCTAATATCTGGGGCTTTGGATCTCCATTTTGGTTGAGCTTTAGAGCAAAGTTGTATAAGAAGAATTGAAGGTGGATGTGTACTCTACAATGTTTATTTTGGATGTTCTTTACGCTGACATATGGAATGGAGAGATCGAGTGATGTTTCGGGGACGAGATCGGGCTGTTCTTCTCCAATCGAGTTCGCAGTTTCAGAGTCACCGCCGCCTCACCGTTCAAGCTCGCGCGCCAAAATTCGCGTGCCACGCGCCGGCGAGCGCGGAGCACAACACGCAGGTGGCAAGCAGGAGCTGGCAGCACCGCCGCCCGCGCGAATTGGAAGGAAAAGAGCCGACCGAGCTGTTTGTGCTGTGTTTCCCTCGCTACCGAAGCTCGCCATCGTCGCCGTGGTTCTCGTCGCCGCCGTTGCTGTCCAGTTCTTTTCCCTCGCACCTAAGCGTCCTAGAGCAGTCCCTAGCACCCCAGCCCGTCCGCGTCCGGTTTCCCTTGCCCGCAACCGCCGTACGCCGTCGTCCTTCGTCCGGTCGTCGCCGCCGTCCACGAACCTACGGTGAGCTACCTCTTCCGGCTGCTTTTGTCCCTTAATAACCCCGTAGCTATGCGTCTGAGGACCCCGTGATGCTTACCTTGGGGCTTGTTGCCCTGATTCGTGGCCAGCTTGGCCGGAACGCCGTAGCGCCGCCGTGGCGGCCGGTGCGTCCACGGCCACCGCAAGGTGGAAATCGAGGGGTCCGTTCCCCTAGGACCTGAGTTAGCGGGAGCGCTGCGTGTCCCAGGTGAAGAAGGAGCAGATAGTGCCATTTGTTGGCTTAGGGAGTAGGTCCTGGGGAGGTTCTTGGAGCGCCGCCGTCGTGGTTGTGGCTGCTGTTGCAGCGGGGCGCCATCCGTGGTTGCCGAGCGTCCTCGAGCGGGGGCTCGGCCGGAGGTGTGTTCGGGGTGGGCGTGAGCTTCGCGCAGTGGTGTTGGTGGTGGTGAGGCCCTTGCCGTCGGCGTGTTGGCGGGGAAGCAGCGCCGCCGGGATTCGGTCGCGGGCGCGAGCGCAGGCGCGCGAAGGAAGAAGGGGCGAAGCGGTGTTGGGCTGGGCCGGCCACCGCCGAGTGCGGCTGGATCTGGTGCTGGCCGACTGAAGGAGCTGGGCCGGGCCCGTTTGCCGGTCGGGCGGAAAAGAGAAAGAGGAGAGCCGGTGGGCCAGGCCGCCAGTGGAAAAAGGAGAAGGAAAAAGGGAGAAAAAGAAAAAGGGAGGATGGGCCGGATCGGGCCGGCCCATTAGGAGGATTTGTGGACTGTGGGCTGTATTAAGGGATAGGCCAGGGGGTTTTCTGCAGAATGGGGAGTTTTAGGTTTATTTAGGTTTTTAATGTTTTTAGAAATGCATTTCAATTAGGAATAATATTTAGAAATGCATATCTTTTTGTAGGAACCTCTAAAATTAATGAAATAAATTTTATTGCAATAGTTGCATTTTCTTTTATGCATCTAGAGTATAGTTTAGTATACTAGATGTTTTAATAATTATTATCCTTGATTTTAGGATGGGGTTTAAAGGCTTGTTTAATTAGAAAATAGGTTTTAATTAGTCATTTCTTTATTATAATCCTTGAAATATGTTAATTAACTCTTTTGTGCTATTTAGGTGTTTGATCAAGTTTAGGTGGGCTTGAGGGTCTCTAATTTAATTATTCCATGTTTTGCATCATCTCGTGTAGACCAGGTCCCATTGCAGCCGGAGTTGGTGGAGTCCCCGACGACGTCCAGGAGGGGGACGAGGTGGTGTTCGAGGCGGAGACCGAAGCCGTTCTGCAAGCCCCAGAAGCCCCTGTTGCTGCAGAGCCGGAGATCTGTGAGCCAGGCAAGCCCTGGAGCATTCCCGTCCCAGTACTAGCTTAACTACTGTTGTCATGATTGAGCCCATGTTTGTGCATTAGATTAGGATAGAATGAATCCTACTTTTGATGCATTATCCATCCTTGTTTAGAGCATCTCTGCCACCTTTTCAAAAAGATAGAGTAGAGTTGCTTAGATCTGCTCACTATAGTAGTAAATCAGGTGTGATCCCAATCACCTGCCACTAGGTAATGTTGGCTTAGAGAGCTAAACCTGTTTAGTGAGTCTTTGAAAGTGTTGGGCAGGACAGATGGTTGTTAAGTAAGGAATATGTTGGACGTTTTGGTGGTTTTGAGTTGGTCCTGCCCACTGGATAAGAATAGGAGTTGCTGTGGTCTGCCTGTGGTCAAGCTTTGAACGTACTGGGCACATACCGGTATAGGGAGCCGGGAAACTGATGTACTTCTGTGGTACTAACGGTTGAACTGTGACTCACCGTGTCTGGCGAGGAATGTTGGCGGGGTCGTAGTCAGTAACCCACATGCCTTTGCCCGGGCAATGTGTAGGGAATGGGGATGCGACCCCGGGCTATGTGGGCACAGTTCAGGCAATGGTGGCCGCAGCGGGAAAGGTAGCTTCGTGTGGCCTTCCGGGGGCGTGCACGCAGCGTGTGTTCCAGGTTTACCCCTGCAGAGTTTGAAATCGATTCGAATCGCCGAGTGTCACGGTTTTGATACACGCTTGAACCTGACAGATAATTTTATTGCATGTTATGTACTGTTCAGCTCTTATGCCTTAATTCCTACTGTTTGGCAGTAATGGTTGGTTCACCTAGCTAAATAGAGTTTTAATTCTCAATTTAAAATTTGGTAAGTATTTAGTAGCTAATTAAGCTAAGCTTGCTAGTCAGTTTATTTCTGTTTAACTTCACAGCTTTGCATATCCTTGTAATCCCTTCAGAGTAGTTCGTCGGGTAAGTCTCGCTGAGTACCTTTGTACTCAGGGTTCTTTTACCCTTGTTGCAGTGGAGCCTGAGGAGTAGGTCTTTGCTGGCGCTGTGGTGGTCCGCGGATCCAGACATGTCAGGGCACGACATGGTCTGATGTTATTTGTTTAATTACCTTGTAAACTGTTGCTGAACCTAGAACCTGTGTGTAATAACTTTAAATGGAGCTACTCTGGTTTGTATAAATCTTACCTGTCTGTGTTGTATAATTTACCTGTGCAATATCTGTGATGTTTCCTCTGGTGTTGGGATCCTGAGTATTGGTGATGAGAACAGCTGATAGTGAGAACTCGGTGGAACCTCGGACTTATGCTGACCCAGATGTGTGACGTGTTAGTATTTCACACTACAGATCACACCTGAGTCAGTTTAAGTAGGGCTGTTCCGTCACAGTAGAAACTATAAACCAAATATATAAAATGAAACCCAAGTCGGGTTATTAAATCTAGCCTCTTTTGATAAACCATTTTTACGAACCTCTTAAATGTAGCCTTAAAAACATAGCCAGGCTCAAGGATGGCCTTTTGCATAAGGATTAAGAGAGATTCGGAGAAACAAATTCATGGAGAGACCTAGTGTCAAACAAGGAAGATTTTATTTTTCAGGGCCAAGAAAGAAATAAACAACTTTCGTAGTGTCAAATAGGAAATTTTCTCTAAATAAAACATTGGAACTAACATTGCTGGTTACAAAAATACTACGTTTTCAACCATTCAGCTTGACTTGCGTACGAGCAATGACCCTTCATAGGCCCCAACTGCAAAAGCATGCACCCTCTCTCGGTGGTCAACCATGTTTCCAACTTTCCATCTCATCGAACTACACATCTTTCATAGGAACATCTCACATTTCATACATTTGTGAGTTATCCTAGATTGTTAGTGCAAAGAAGCAACACCACAAAGGCACAAAAATATAGCTGGCCAGCAATAGAATTGATCTAATTAACGAAAAAGGGATACAAAAATGCACGCTAAAACATCCAAATTGCTGAACACAAAATTGTTAAGCAACACTATGGAGTAAAACTTAAATTACTCTCTCTCTAACGGAGCACCAGACACGAGATCAATTCTTAGACATGACACGGCAGCGATACATGACCCTTACTAGCACCAGACCTTTTTTTTTAGAAAAAGGAATATATTTCAATATTCCAGCCTCTGCAATGATCGGTGCATATAGCTGTTCGTTATTACATCAACGACCACAAGAGTTGGAGAAAAAAAGGAAGGAAAACAGCACTCGACTCAACGACATTTAAACAAAAGGTAGTCTATTACTGAAACACCAGCCATTGCTAGCAAAAATCTCCATCGACATGGTCTCAAGTGTACGACATCCCCAAATAACTTGGGGGCGCTCCTCCTCCTTTTGCAAGAGTGACCAGAATCGCATCCAGTGTGTTCCTCTGAAGATCACCTGCATAGGATTAAAGATTCTTGTGTTGTTAAAGACCATATCATTTCTACAAAGCCATATTGCCCAGCATAAGGTACAAGATCCTACCAAAATTTTGTATCTAAGTTTCTTATCGACCCCAAGTAACCAGTCATCAAATATATGTTGAACATTTACAGGAGGTTTAATATTAAAAGAAACTTGTACAATTCTCCATATTAATCTAGCAACATGACAATCAAAGAAAAGGTGTTGGATACTTTCGTGAACATTACAAAAGCAACATTTTAGACTTCCCTTCCATTGGCGTTTTGCTAAATTGTCTTTGGTAAGAACTATTCCTCTAATCAAGTACCATATGAAAACTTTTATTTTTCAGGGCAATTTTAGCTTCCATAAGACATGATTATGAGATACAACGTCAGGAGCGGCAAGCATCCTATACATAGAACGTACCGTGAACTTTCCATCTTGTTGCAACATCCATCTAAAAGTGTCTTTTTGATTACTTAATTGGGTATGCATAACCTTAGCCACTAGCTGATGCCAGGCTATTAAGTTATTTCCAACTAGTGATCTTCTATAAGCCACGTTTAACGAATTTTTTTTATTTTTTAATCCTTTTTAAACTGAAATTTTTAAAAAAAACCCCACCCGAACTGTATTTCCAAGAAATAACCCTTTTGGTCGCGCCACGACGCGTGGCGCGACTGATGAGGGAGTCGCGCCATAGCATGTGGCGCGACTGGGCTGCCACGTCGGCCGGCCGGGCCGCGGGCGGCCAGCGCGGCTGCTGACCTGGCTAGCGGAGTCGCGCCACATGTCCTGGCGCGACTTAGTCGCGCCAAAGGACGTGGCGCGACTCGCCTGTATACAGCCGGGCACCCGAGCCCCTTCTTCCTCCTCCTCCCTTTCTTTCTCCTCCCCACCTGAGCTCCACTTCTCCCATGGCGCCGCCCCCCACCTCCCCCCTCTAGATCCCCCTCTTTCTTCGACGGATTCGAAGGGGAAACGGTGGGAAAACACTCCGGGAAGGTAACTCCTCCACTTTATCCGTGTAGATTTGTGCCATTTGCTTGTTTCCCTTGGTATAGCTTGTGGTAGGGTAACCTAGGGTTTGGGTTGGATTTGGTAAATTAGTACGAAAAGGGTAAGATTAGTTGAGCGTTATCGTGTAATTGATTCTTGGCAACGCTTTTGTAACGTGTAGATTGTGTATCATGAAACGATTTCGATGAGATTTTAGTGGGTAGATATTCTTGTTAATATTGGCAAGAAATGGAAATTAGGATTTATTGTAGAATGATCTTTTAATGTAGGTTTTATTGTAGAATTTATTGTAGAATGATGTTATGGAAACTAGTTGGTTCTAGTTTTTATATAAGTCCATGAATGGTAATTGTAATGTGGCCGTTAAATGTATGTAGATGGATCGCTTAGTTCGTTATTTCTCTGGTGGTTCGGTTAATGAGAATGGAGAGTTTGAGAGGATGAAGCATGAAGTCACAAGATTTGATAGCCCTCCTTCATTTGATGAAGTTTTTGTTCGAGCTAGATCAATATTCCAAGTTGATCAAGAACATAGTGAAATAATCCTACATGGTAGATTCGATGCCGGTGACAAAAGGGCTCATTATGTGCTTATGAGAATTTCATGTGATGAAGATTGGTCTTTTTATAAGGAGTTGGTGAAAGGTTCCCAAGTTGGTTGTGCTGAGTTAGTAGTTGAAGTTCGTGAGAGTGTCTGTATAGAAAGTAATTATAAGGTTGGTGAAGCTGAGGACGATGAAGAATATGAGGTTGACATGGCAAATGAGCCAGATCCAGAGGATGATTGTCTAGTGAACAATGACTTTGACGAGGGCACTTTTGATGTTGAGGAGGAAGATGTGTCTAGTGAACAATGACTTTGACGAGGGCACTTTTGATGTTGAGGAGGAAGATGATGATGAAATCTCTGCGGGATCAGAAGAAGAAGAAGAGGAAGAAGAAGAAGAAATGAGAGAAGCGTTAACCCAAGAAGAAGTTTTTGAGCCAACCCAAGTCAATGAAGCACCGTTTGTTGAGCCAACACCAGTCAATGAAGCACCGTTTGTTGAGCCAACACATGGTGTACCAAAACAGTTGAGCCGAACTATGTGGTGCATCGGCGTTCGTTTGTTCAACCATCTCCTATGGTTGAACCGTCCTCTAGTATGGCTACAATTTTTGGTGCTAGATTGGCCCCTCTCACTATTGAGGAGTCGAGACAACTTGGAGCAGTTCATGTGGGTGTTCCAGAGGTTCCTCTCTTCCATGCACCCCCTAAGAAGGCATATTGTGATTCCGGCTTGCGTCTTAATTCTTTAGAGCCTGACAGTGGTCAAGAGTTGATACAGAGAGGGATGACATTCGACAGTATGGAAGAGCTGAAATTCTTTTTGAGGGACTACTCGGTGCGGCACCATCGTCCATATGATGTGGTGCACTCTGACTCTAAGCTGCGCTACACAGTAGCATGCCAACTTGGTTGTGGTTGGAAAGTATGGGCCCGTCCAATGACCGATGAAAGGCAGAAGTGGAGGATAACTAAAGTGCAGCAGCCTCACACATGTGGTACCTCCCGACCAATCCACCAGCACTCTCAGTGTACGGCACGATATATCGGAGGTCGGATTGCTTCAATGGTGTATGCTGACCCTGACATTTCCGTGTCAGCGCTCGTTGAAGCAATTGTCGGATTCACTAGTTATCGGGTGAAGTATGGAAAGGCCTGGAGGGCTAAACAACACGCCATGGCCGTGCTGTGGGGTGATTGGATTGAAGCCTACAGTAGAGTTCCGCGGATTCTACATGCTATTGCATATTACAATCCGGGGACGAAATGGTGCACTAGCACCACGGGAGCACTGGAGTTGCACAATGGGGTAATGAAGGAAGTAATGCAGCGTGCTTATTGGTGCTTTCCACAATGTGCAGAGGCATTCAAACATTGCAAGCCGGTGATTAGTGTTGATGGCACTTTTTTGACCGGGAAGTATAGGGGGAGTTTGTTGATTGCAACGGGAATGGACAGGGAGGATCGTTTGTTACCGCTCGCCTTTTCTTTGGTGGAGAGCGAGAACAACGAAAGTTGGTCTTGGTTCCTTCATTTGGTACGTAGGGATGTGGTGGGACCGGATCGAAAGATTTGTATAATTTCTGATAGGCACCAAGGCATTCTAAATGCTGTTCAAGAGCACATTGATGGTTACCAACCGATCGTGCACCGTTGGTGCATGCGCCACTTTGCTGCAAACATATGGCATAGGCACAAAAACAAGAATGTAATAAAACAATTGAAGTTGGTATGGTCATCGAAGGCAGAGAGAACTTTTGGCATACGGCTTGCGAAACTTAAGAAAATGATGAATGAAGAAGCGACAGAGTGGCTTGACAGTCAAATGGAAAACATGCATAAGTGGTGCAATGCCTTTGACGAAGGTGGTTGGAGGTTTGGTGTCTGCAACACTAATATCTCTGAAGTCCTAAACAAGGTACTTAAAGGAATTCGCGGCATGCCTGTGTCGGCAATTGTTGAGTACACCTTCTACAAGGTCAATTCATACTTTGTTAAAAGGTGGCAGAAAGCGAAGAGTCAAATTGATGCGAGGCCAAACCAGAATTTGTGGGGCAAAGGTGCGGCAAAACTGCTAGGCACGGAAGAGGACAAGGCGAATACCATGGCAGCAGAGTTGTTTGACCCTAACTCTTATGTGTACTCCGTTAGGACCGCAAACGCTCTAACGGTGGGTGGTGAGAGTACATGTGGTCGTATATACAAGGTTGACCTCACACATGTGACTTGTACTTGTTGCGTTGCCGCAGTTGTTGCATGTGCCTTGCTCCCATATGATTGTTTCGTGCCGTGTTAGAGGGGTGGATCATCGGGCCGCTTTATATACCTCTCAGTTTTACCTAAAGGCTACCGTGTTAAAGACCTGGACACCCCGGTTTGAGCCTTTACTTGACCCTTCTGCTTGGCCATTGTACAACGGTCCTGAGTATATACCGGATAGTACCACAAAGAAGGACAAGGTTGGGAGAAGGAAGAAAAAGCGTCTCCGTAACGAGATGGATGCATCTAATGGTTATGGAGATGATATGTACGGTTACGGGGACTTCAACCAAGACAAGTCCACAATACTTTGTGGTATATGCCACAAACCAGGACACCGCATGGAACGGCACAAAGAGGGCCCAAAAAATTTGCATCCTACCAAAAGAAATAGACCTCCTAACCAAAGAAGACAACAAACCAGGACTAGTAGCAGTGGAATGGAGCAGTGAATGACTTAGGATTAGAAATAGAAGTATCTTTGCACCAATGTAAGGTTGTGAGATAGTGTTACATTGCTTGTGCGTTTATTTTGAATGGTTTAAGTTTTTTTTATATAAAGTCATGGGTTGACACATTGTACAGGAAATCAATGGATGCCCTGTGGCGTGAGAGAAAGTGGAAGGAACGTGGACAGAAGAGTTATCCCGACGTGTCTTGCAAGGATGCGCCTGTTCCTCCCGCTCTCCCGCAACCTCTGTGTGAGTGTGGGAAGCCTGCGAAGGTCACTCAATCGATGCATCCAGATACTGCGGCTCGAGCGTACTACACGTGTCCTGATTACCGTGTAAGATAATGCAATCATAGACTGTCTTACTTGATTGCCCAAACTCTCATATATTATGAAGATTTGCTAATTTGGTTGTGTTGATGCAGGACTGGGAGCAATGCAACTTTTTTCAGTGGATAGATGGCCCTGAGATGGTGGATCAACGCATTCTTCTCTTCAGACCCAATTCCGCGAAGAATTATGAGACTTTCCAGCGGTGGCTACCTCCTCCTCCTAACCCACCACCCATGACAGCTGAGGAGAAGAAAGAAGCCATTGCCAGACGTATGTCAAATCCACCATTATGCAATTGCGGCGATCCAGCTGAGATTAGTCGGCAGATGCCCAACTGTCCTTGGCCTCGCACCTTCGGGTGTCCCAACCGTACAGCCGTAAGTGTAATCTAGTTTCCATCCATCTGCATTGCTTAATTTGTTGTGGTTGCTAATTTCATGTTTTACACAAAAGCAGAATAGGTATCCGGTTTGTTCATTTTCGGAATATGACTACGGTCCCAAATCTTATTGGCCTGAGCAGGAAGGGATTAGGAGGAAAAAGGGGGAAAAGCGGTACATTGACCCTGCCCCAGATAGGAAGTGTGCTTGTGGTGTAGTAGCTAATCATGGTTTACTGCCCTCGGAGCTTGGAATAGGATACTATTGCGGGCATATGGTTGGCGATGATTTGGTGAGTTCATTAGCGTGACTTGAAATCAATATCCGCTTATATAAGGTTCATATGTTTATGTTGAATGTGAAAATGTATGTTTTGTTGTTTGCAGAGTACTCGAAAGTGTGACTATGAGGCCCATTATTTGGAGCGGCAAGTACATGATGAGATTGCAAGGAGAAAGAAGCCGGGACTCCATCCAGAGGTGCTGAGGACCTTTCTCAAGTTCCATAAGGAAAAGCAAAGGAAGGATGCGCGACAGATGGGTTTGTGGCCTCGACCAAATGGAAAGAAGAAGGACAAGCCTGTGTGGCTGAACAATTCTAGGAGGAGGTCAGATGCTGATATTCTTGAAAGTCTGACGCCGCCGACTATAGAGGCAGAGAACATGAAGAGGCAGAGGGCAGAAGAGGCACAGCTGGAGGCTATGAGGGCTCTAGTGTCAGATTTGCCCAACCCAAAGGCAAGGCAAGGCAAAGGAGACTCCAAGGGCAAAGGAGAGGTCGTCATTTGCTCGGATGATGAGGACGAGGAGGATTGGGGCGACGACGAGGTGTTCCCTGGGTGTGAGTCGGATTAGGCCTGATGCTGGAAGTGTATGAATTCCCATGTCTGTCTTTGTCATGAACTATGTTTATGTGATGAACTTTGTCCTTTTTCCATTTGTTGGACTCTATATGTCTTGTATGAACTTTGAACTTTGTCTGAATGGGATTGTCTGAATGGCCTGGCCTACCCTGAAAAGCGTAAATCGGATTGTATGACATGCACAATCAAGTTGAGTAAAAAAAAACAAAATATGGCCTTTTATTTTGTTTCATTTGCAGTGTGGTTTGTATTCACTCATACAAATGGTCTTCTTTGTTTTACCCACTTATGCCTTGTTTTTCTTAATATTTTAGCCTTTTGTTGTGTGTACAATCTGACTGCCATCTCCTGTAATCAGGTCCAGTACATGGGTGATCATTCTCACATTTCAATGGAACTAGATGGAGTAAGTCTGTGTTGCTTTATATTGTCACAAGGTGCATAGTTAGTTTCGTACATGTCACTTCCATATTTTAACTGAACTTGATGAAGTAAGTTTTTATTGCCTTTTATATTGCTACAAGATGGCTGGAACTTCTGGCAGATGTTCTTGATTTTTCTTGTCCGCATTGTATATGGTTGGTGCAATCATCTGGAATATGAATCAGCAGGTTCATTTCCTATCAGAAATAGGATAACCAGATACACGCAAGAGATATAATCAGAAATCAGTGACTTCTGAAAGTATATATATACACTACTTATTCTTAACAGCTGAGAAACAATACTTCATGAAACAAAAAAGTAGCATTACTGAGACTAGGAGCACTTTGTCTAAATTCTGTATTCATTCTCGAACACAGGTTGTCTCAGTGATCATCAGCTGTTATGAGGCTAATCAAACTCTCTCAATTAAAGAGGTTGTCAGACTTCAAGATGATGATGATTTGGTCATTAATGGGAACTTGGCTGTGGTACCAGTTTCTGGGCAAAATAGCGCCAAAGTGGCATCTGATACAATGTGAGCTCTCCTGCCAGTGTAACAAGCCCATTTCCAGATCCTTATGCATCTTTCATTGCTATAATGGCTTAATGTGTCATCAGGTCCGCGTCTGAAAATCCAGCACATTGGGCAAGGGTTTGCTTGCGTAATATGGCTAATATTGCAAATGAGGCAACAACAGTGCGGCGTATTCTTGATCCTCTTTTTCGCCTTTTTGACAGCCATGACTATTGGTCTCCTGAAAATGGGATTGCCCTTTCTGTTCTGCAAGAAATGCAGAAACTGATGGACAAATCAGGTGCAGCAATTTCCTGGGCGTAAATCGGATTGTCTGAATGACCTGGGATGAATGTAAATCGGATTGTCTGAATGGCCTGGGCGTAAATCGGATTGTCTGAATGGGCTGGGATGAATGAATGCCTGGGAAGGATTTCTGCTTTAGTCGCGCCTCGATCCATGGCGCGACTTATGCTTTAGTCGCGCCTCGATCCATGGCGCGACTGTCTCCTGAGTCGCGCCACGTACCATGGCGCGACTTATGCTCTAGTCGCGCCTCGCTCCATGGCGCGACTGATGCGGTAGTCGCGCCTCGATCTATGGCGCGACTGATGCGGTAGTCGCGCCAATAATGTGGCCGACACAGGACCCAGGTAGGCCATTTAGGACCAATTGAGTCGCGCCACGTACCATGGCGCGACTTATGCTTTAGTCGCGCCTCGATCCATGGCGCGACTGATGCAGTAGTCGCGCCAATGAGGTGGCCGACTCAGGACCCAGGTAGGCCATTTAGGACCAATTGAGTCGCGCCAATTAGTATGGCGCGACTCCTGCTTCAGTCGCGCCATAGATCGCGGCGCGACTAATGCAGTAGCAGTTGTTCTGCTTCACTTCCATTCCATTTTCTCTCATTCACTACAATAAAAATATAAGCACAGTAATTAAACTACCAATTGCAATTCCAAATATCAAGCAGATTAATACATATCAAGCAGATAAACCTGATTATGAAATTTTTGGAATTATTTCATGATCAAAACATACTATTGCTTTGTATAATTTGGTGACTTATGGAGCTATTTCCCAGCTAACTCATGGCCAAGTGGAGAGCATTGACCTGAGAGCATTGAGGGTAAATACAACCCGTAAGAGATTACAGGGATGCAGAGTTGGAGGCTGTTGAGCAGAAACCATGAAATCAAATAAGCCGCATGATCCACATATACCCATACATATTCATGTGAAACAGTAGGACACTGGTGGCAACACTGCATCCATATCATAAAGATACCATGTCTGGTTCAGTGTTTCAGATTTACTTCCAGTACCAATGTCTATTACTACATTGAAAATGAACAATGACAGTCACTAGATTAGTGCACTTAAATCCTCATACTGAATCAGAACTAAAATTTAAATATGGGGCAGAGCTGAGTATATATCGAAATACAGAGTATATATCTAAATATGGGACAGAGCTGAGTATATATCGCAACATAAGGTTCCAAATACAGGGCAAGGTTCCAAATATTAGCCAATGTTTCAACTGTGAAATTCCATCACATAACATAATAATTCCATCAAAAAGGTTTCCACATGACCCAAGTCCATCACATAACAAGTCCATCACATAACAAGTCCATCACATAACATAACAATTCCATCACAAAGGTTTTGACTTGACCCAAGTCCATCACATAACAAGTCCATCACTAAACATAAGTCCATCACAAAGGTTTTCACATGACCCAAGTCCATCACATAACGAGTCCATCACTAAACATATCCATCACATAATCTTACTTGAGTAACTCTACTTGCGGCGTGAGGGGTTGGGTGTGTAGGGCTTCTTCTTGCGACGCTGGCGTCCTGGATTGGTAGGCAACACATTAGGGGTCCCAACATCTGTGTGATCCCGTCGTGCCCGCCTCCTAGGCCTCTGACTGCCCTGTGATGGATCAAATGGCGCATCAGGCAACTGTGAGGAACCAATCTCTTCTTGACCATACGAAGGATCATCATCTTCTGAGTTCGAGCTATTTTCCTCCTCCTCCTCCTCCTCCGGGTCAACATCTCTACTAGGGCCGGGAATGGTGAGAGTCCCTGCATGAACAAATATACATTTTGTATCAAAAACCAATGATAAAAACCAAAAATTCACAAACAGTACTAGTTTGAAACCAGGCCCGCACCTGTACTCGTGGAGGTGGCCCTAGTACCCCTAGTGGATGGAGCTGAACGTGTACCAGAACTTGAGGGACCACCAGCCGCTTCTTGTTCTCGTGGGGCCATGCAATTCAACTTGCGGGCCATTTTTCGACACCCACGATGGAATCTCTAAAATCACAATAAAGTTAAATTGGTAGGCTCTAAATCAGAGATAAAAGCACTTTACCATCTAACCTGTATGAAGGCCCGTAGCTTGCTCGCCTCTTCTGGATGCCCAATTGGCACACCCAATGCTACGAGAGACTCGTTAGCAAAACGACCAAGTTGTTGTCCCTATCATTGCCATGTGAAAATTCATCCATTTAATCACAATTCAACCAAACTTACAATGTAGCCAAAACCAAATTACATTAATGACATAAGCAAACAATTAAACCAAACTTACAATGTAGTCTTCCACCGGTCCCCGCTGTGTCTGCGTGGCCTGCCTTGTCATCTCGTCATACTGGTCAAACACATCTTCTGGGTCTGAAGGTAGGTCCTCGACAGGACCGGCATCCATAGCCACCTTAAGTTTAAGCCTTGTGTTCGCTCAAAACCATTTCAAAAAATTTTCAAAAGGGGGGTCACGGTGAAGTGGACCTCCTATGACAATGTTGGCTCCACGACTATCCCAAGCGTTAATGTATCCTTGGTGCTTCATGCCCCAATCCTTTCTACCCCTCTCGCGTCGACGGTCAATACTACATTCAAGACACATTCTTTATCAAATACAAGTATATAACATACCATGATTCCAAGAATATAAACTCAACAAACACACAACATACCGATGAAGCTCTTGATTAGTGTTTATGTACTCTGGAGGGTAAGGTTGAAGATAGCCAAACTGCCTCATCACTCTACTTGGAATATGGTACTCGACAATGTAGAAGCAAATGAGGGGACAAACCGAGCGCCAATAATCTTGATTCATCATGCAATATGGACTAAGCTCCATGGCTTGCACCTCATCTCGATCATAAGGGCGCCAATTCACCTAGGTATCATGAATCAAATAAATTTCCAACAATGCCAAAACCATTACAATAGAACAGACAACGAAAATAAACCTCAATACCAAAGAACGTGCTAAAGACAACTTACATGTGCAGGAGTGAGGCAGTCCAGAGCGTTGCTGTAGTCAGTGTAACGTCTCACCGGGTTTCCATGCACATTGAGAATATTGTGCCATAGATAACCGATAGTGGCCAAAGGCTCTTCACCATAAGTTGGTAATTGCTTCAACAAGACAAATATAATGTCAAATTAACAATATCTCATATCATACTTAATGAAGCAAAAGATATTATCTTACCCCATGTGTATACCGCTCCGGCCGACCAACCGGAAGCCGCTCCCACATCCACAGTTGCAAAAGATAGGCACAATCCCCCATGTTAGCACTAGCACCCTTGCGGCAGCAAGCATCACACATCTGGCGATAGAGCCATGCAAGAACTGCACTACCCCAACTATAGGTGGCGATGTTCTCCCAAGCTTGCCCAATAATGTCTACCCACATCCAAGAAATGGTGTTCCCACTCGAGTCCGGAAATAAAAACCCAGCCACCAAGTGCCATAGCCATGCCCTAGCATATCGAGCAACAACACCAGCCGCAACATCAGCAGGAGGGGGCGTACCAAAGTGCTGCACCAACCAAGCCGAGCTGACTTCTGTAGTCTTCCTATCCTTTCGATCGTCCGGTGGATCTGCAGGACGAACACCAAACAAGACCTCCACCCGATCTCGCCAACCAGCAGGATCAATTGTCCCAGTGACCGCTTGACCGTCTATGCGAAGACCAAAAAGCATGGCAACATCTTGAAGTGTCACCGTCATCTCACCACAAGGGAGGTGGAATGTGTGTGTCTCAGGCCTCCATCGGTCCACTAGCGTGGTAAGAGCCGCATTGTCCATCTTCGGCAATCCACCCTTCACAAGCATCGCCAATGGGAGCAAGCCAGCTTGCCGAAGGTACGGGGCGTACCTATCATCCCACACGAGAGGATTGTGGGTGCGGATACGTAGAGAATTCAAAACCTGCAAATAATAAATCAAACACCGTGTTGGACTACATCCACCCATCAAATTCATTTACTCCATACAAAATCATCATTAAGGACAAACTAACCTCAATACGCTCCTCAAGTATCCGCCCGCGGTGTCTCTCGTCATAGCCCATCTCAAGCAAAGGATATTGTGGGTGCTGCGCCATTTTATCCTATAGTCAACAAAGGAAAATAAGTTTTATTTATGTAGCTCCATACATCTACTATAAACGAGTCATAAAACAATACACAAAAAAATTGCAATTCATTCTTATGTCTATACCATGAAAACCTATTGTCGGATATCAATATCCGACCCTCTCACCGACGGGTGGGACCACGCAGTTTCAGGAAGAAGATAGGCATAAGAAAACCCGAAGAGCATCAGATTAGGGGAGGATCGGTTTTCCCCTGACTCGGCCGACCCTCATCCGTCTCGGCCGACTCCCGTCCGCCTCGGCCGACCCGCGTCCGCCTCGGCCGACCCGCGTCCGCCTCGGCCGACCCTCGTCCGCCTCGGCCGATCCACTCCTGTCGCTATCTCGCCCGACCTCTCTTCGTCTCGCCCGAATCGGCGTGGGCCCGAGACGAAGTGGAGCGTCCGGAAGACCCGGCGTAAGGATGTGTCTCCATACGCCCATGCCATTTCCCATCGGCATTAATTGGCCTCACCAAGCACTGTCCGGCGCGGCCAGCGGATGTGACCCCCACTGACTTGTCCGTACGCGGGCGCCACGCGAGGAGAGCCACGTCCCCAACAACTCCGATCAGCGTCCACGCAGGGAGAGCCACGTCCCCAACAACTCCGATCAGCGTCTCGAACAGTGTCCTGTACGGCGTCCACAGTATCCCGCAG
>CM014274.1:86621782-86717506 GCA_004135705.1 Alloteropsis semialata
TTTTACTTGTGTTTATGTCATTTATATGAAATTGTAAGCACCAACGATTTTTTATTTGTCAATATTTGTATTACATGTCCAGCTCACGAGCCTAAACAAGCTGGCTCGAGCGAGCTAACTGAAAGAGCATCTAGGCTCCATGAGGGTTTTGGTGAGTTTAATGACAAAACGATTAAAGGTCTAACTTGTTTGCTTAAGATGATGAGCAGGGGATTATTCTTATGATTCATTATACTTAATGTGCTTATCAAAATATATGGTTATTCATTGATACAAGCAAGCAAGTGTGTGAAGAAATAATACTCATTGCAAAAGATAAAGTGATGCTAAGTTGACTCAGTCAGGTGGCACCCAGGTCAGCCAGGTAGAATTAAATTCAGGACAGAGAAGCTGACCCGGCTCAGTCAGGTGGCACCCAGGTCAGCCAGGAAATTAAACTCAGGACAGAGAGGCTGACCTGGCTCAACCAGGTGGCACCCAGGTCAGCCAGGTGAAATTAAATTCAGGACAGAGAGGCTGACCCGGCTCAGCCAGGTCCAACCCAGGTGACCCAGGTGTCAAGTCAAAACAGGCAATGATGAAGCAATGACTTGGGGATATGCTATGTGGGTCTCCAAAATTATGAGATGACTTATTTAACAAAAGGACACGAGCATATGTGTTACATATCGGTCTTCAATTGGAAGCTTGCATTATATGGGATATTCTTTATCAATCAAGAACAAACATTTGAAGAATCTTTCAAATGGAATTCACTCAATGGCAAAGCAAAACTAAACTTGATGATGCAAGGGTAAGATTGTGAAGAAACAAAATGAGATGACTAGAGTGAGGGACTAAGCAAGCTTTGGCTAAGTGACGACTTATGACCATGTGCGTAATGCTAAGGTGAAGTATCTAGTATCCGGGGGGTTTCGAAGCATCATATCCAAGTCGTGTCAAGAGAGGCATTGCAATGCGTATATATGTTATGGTTGATAGATGGAGTGACTTATGGATTAAAGTGAACTCAAACATAAGTTATGGAAAATCCTAAGTCACTAGCTCAAGGTTGATCTGCTCGGATGATGGACAATGTTAAAAGCCCTCAAGTGAAGAATATTCAAGTATTGGCATGATTCTCAACATACAAGCTCAAGTGATTGAAATATGATTTATTTATATGTCTTGAGTATAGGTATGCCGTACTATCAAGAGGGATGCAACATTGGTTGATAGACATTCACCAAAAGTGCTCAAGTCAAACCCATGAGAGTCTAATCGAGTGAAATCTAACTTAGTGGGGTTGTCTGGCCACCGGTTTTGAGGACCGGTCTGACCGGTTCCTGGCCTCCGAGTGTCTAACAGCTAGTTAAGTCTGAAAACCGGTCTGACCGGTTATGTCTGACAGAATAACGACTAGTTTTGTTGGGCTTGGGTATTTATACCCAAGAGCTCCTCTTTGAGGGGCTGCTGGTTCTGTGCGTTTCTAACACTTTCTTGAGGCCAGCTGAGCTCTCCCCAACCTCTCTTTGTGAGATTGGAGCATCCTTGTGAGATTCTTAGAATTGGGTTGAGAGAGAGACTTGTGTGTGAGCTTGTGTGAGCAATCTGACCTTGAGCACTTGTGGTGGCGTCAAGCAACTCGTAAAGCATTTGTTACTCTTGGAGCTTTGCTCCTAGACGGCTAGGCGTCGCCGTGGAGCACACATTCCTTGTGTGGTTGTGCCCCGGAAGTTTGTATCACCCATCCTCTTGGTGAGGAAATCAGTAAGTAAACTCAATACACCTTGGTGGTGGATTGGGTGAGGAAAGGTTTAGGTGACTACCCGGCTCTACGTGAGCACTTCAACAGAGACTAAAATTCACCGTGCCTTCGTGGCTGCTTGGTGCAGGCGGTGAATCTGAACTTCGGTAAACAAATCTTTGTGTCTTGTTTTCATTTACTTACATTTGTCAATTCTAGCATTTACTTGTAATTCCGCATCTATCTACTTTGGTATACTTGTGCTGTGTGCAGGAGCTTCATAAATATACTTGTAAACACCTGGTGAAGCTTTTTGTCCAAAGTGGTTTGTGCTAGAATTGTTATAAGGGGTTGTGCATTTTTGGTTCCCTGCTGCCAGGTGAAACCGGTCTGACCGGTTTCAGGAACCGGTCTGACTGGTTCCGGCGCTGACAATGAGTTTAAGTTTTTGTAATTTGCAGAAACGCCTATTCATCCTCCCTCTAGGCGTCATCAAGGTCCTTTCACTAACGAGCTGAGCCGAACTGCCTTTCCAGCTCGTTAGGATAACGAGCCGAGCCAAGCTAGCTCGTTATCTTAACGAGCTAGAACGAGCCGAGCCAAACCGAGCCGGGCTGGCTCGTTATCCAGCCCTATGAGCAATGACCATTCATAGGCCCCAACAGCAAAAGCATGCACCCTCTCTCGGTGGTCAACCATGTTTCCAACTTTCCATCTCATCGAACTACACCTCTTTCATAGGAACATCTCACATTTCATACACGAGAGTTATCCTAGATTGTTAGTGCAAAGAAGCAACACCACAAAGGCACAAAAATATAGCTGGCCAGCAATAGAATTGATCTAATTAACGAAAAAGGGATACAAAAATGCACGCTAAAACATCCAAATTGCTGAACACAAAATTGTTAAGCAACACTATGGAGTAAAACTTAAATTACTCTCCTCTAACGGAGCACCAGACCCGAGAGCAATTCTTAGACATGACACGGCAGCGATACATGACCCTTACTAGCACCAGACCTGACGAAACAAAAACAATATAACATGACCGGAATACAGACACAGATACCCATGCATGAAAAATCTGGCCATATGCATGAGCTGAAGCCTGAAGTATAGCCTCCTCATTCCATGGCAGGAATATCCTCCTGTGCCCATGGAAAACCTGAGAAGCAGCCCAGATCAGATATCTGCTTCATGTCACCTCCGTAGCCGCTGGGGCCAACATAGCCGCCGCTGCCACTAGCGAAGGCATTGCAAACCCCATCGCCAAGCTGCCCTTGATTCGAGGCCAGCTCGGTGGGCCAGCCCTGCTGCAGCGGCTGGTGTTCCTCTGCTTCTCCCAACATTTGCATCTGATCACCATAGGTGTAGGAACCTTGTGGCTGGGATGAGGATGGCAATGGAAACTTTGGGAGGGCTCCCTGCACAACGCCATGTTCTTGAAGTAGAAGTTCTTTGACTTTGGCCATCTTCGCGTCCACCATCTGGTCGAGGTTGGTGAGCTCCTCGACGGTGGTTTGGACGAGGCCTGGGCGGCGCCCATCCAAGCTCTCATGGAGGAGGCGTGAGGTCTCATGCTCGCGGTTCACGAGTTCAAGCTTGGATACCTGGTCACGGAGCTTGGAGACTCGGCCATGGAGGAAATCCTCCTGACTGTGCGCCTTCTTGAACCTGCCCATCTCTGGCATGGACTTGAACTTTTTCAGGACATGCCTGGCATCCGAAACGGAGGGCCACACCTCCGGCTTGGTCGTCGTCTCTCCCTCCCCGTACACCACCACGCATGCCTTGATGCCACAGAGCTTGGTGAGCTCGTCAGTCTTCTTCATCAGGCTCTTGCAACGCTTCTTGTACGCCACACGCCGGGTCGAGTCGTTGGAGATCCACTGGAGGTTCACCTTCTTGCGTGCCATCGGCTTAGCGTGTAGCGTAAGAAGCAAGATCCGACTAGCAAGCTATAGCTTTATTTGGTGATGAGGAGAATGGAGGGGAACCGTGTTGGTTATATAGAAACGAGCAGTAGGAGCCTAGACGAGTATTTTGTGACAAAAAAAAAACACCAATAAAAGTGATATCATGGAAAGCATTTATTTCCATACAAATATAACAAAGGTCGATGAGTAGATAGATAGGCATATTTTGGTTTCTTAATTGTATATTTGTATCCTTTGATAGGAAGGAATTTAATGCATTCCTTACCAAAAAAAAATCATGAGGACTGCGTGACAGGCTAGACGGCGGGTCAAATATTCCATATGTGGGCTCTCAACAAAATCATGTGAACCAGTGAGCTGGCCCTTAAATATATAATTTGAATTTGGGTCCTCAGAGAATCTCCAAGAGACTCTTTATATCTTTTTTAATTTATAGAAATAGAAATTTTGGTGAAAAAACACTCTCCAATAGGCTCTTCAATAGGATATCTAAATATAGATATCCTTTATTTCGGATTTCTCGCTAGCTAATGATGGAGAGTGAAGATAACTCTCTAGACTGCGCATAACATATAAAAAAAAACTGTTGGAGAGTATAAAAATATAGAAAACAATTTTAACTTAAATGACTCTTCAAATGATGATTTAGAGAGTAAATTTTAGAAAGGCTCTTGGAGATGCTCCGGTTTCATCTTGTATTCTAAATAATACCTTTTATTTTCATTGATAGTTCACACCCCTATCAACTAAAAATGTGTTCAGGAACTTCAGTTTTTGTTTGGCTATCTTTTTCCTTTTTTTAAAGACAAGTACAGACGCTGTTAGCCTAAACGGTAAACGCTAAACAGTCAGTCACCTACCGTTTAGCTCTTTATTCGGGTTAAACGGTCATTTAAACGGGTTAAACGGGCTAAACGGTTAATTAAATGGACACGACTAGCCAGTGTGTAGCGTTTAAATGGTGTGTAAACAGGCTAAACGGCCGAGTAGGCGAGCAATTAGACGCAGACACACACGCACGCACACTCACCCTTATGAATACACGCAAACCCTACCCCTATGAGAGACTGGGATGGCTGTTCTTGAGGGGCACATCGCCTACCACTGAAAGAATAGCGCCGGTTAAATCCTGAAATAAATCCAAAAAAATATAACACGTGCCGAGTCGGAGACTCGAACCTGAATGGGCAGGTTCCACCACAAGGAACTAACCAACTAAGCTACGCTTGGTTCCACTATCTTCTTCCTATGACCTTGACGTATATGTTTCAAGCCAAAGACAACAACCCATTCTGACTTAGTATTGCCAATTGGATATCCTGCTATATATATCAATATCTTCATCAATGTTACTTGTCAATGCCAGAGGTGCGGTTCAACTATTTGCAAGCTACATATTGCTCTATCGTCGAGATAAGGTCACAACCTTATGGTTATGGGGCTTAGGCTTTGTTTCATTTTGTACGTTTGTAGTCCCTGACTGATCTTTTTTTCCTTTCTCCACCTTAGCTATGTATTTTTTAGAGATGAGATCCTAGTAATCTGTTGTTTGTGTGGTAAGAAAGAGAGGTACTTTTTGGGGGTGAATTCCCATACCCTTTGCCGTTGCTTGCTGACACGCCGTTCGATTTACAGGGTTTTCAGTATACCAAAACTCCCAAGTGGTATGACGCGCAGGCCAAGAATGTCACAACTCGGGGCTGGTTCGGAGTTAAAGCATCGGTCAGTGACTGAAAAATGGACTGCGTTAGCAACCGAGAAAAGTCGATCAAGAAACGCCACAGAGAGCAGCAGCCAAATACATTTGTTGTGGATAATCCAAACAACAGTACCAACTGAGATAAGGGCCTTCTGTTCTGCTTAGCTAATCTGTAGGTCCAGTAGACTACTGTCCCGATTGCAGCGAGGAAAGGGAGACGAGTAGACAACCAAGGAATAAAGATAATGGACTAGCAAACATTGCAACAAGGACAATTTAACGGTCTGTCTGTTTCCCAACTAGAATATATAATCTAGTCTATGGACCAAGAATATTATGATAAAAAGATACCATGAACCACCAAATAAACAGAAATAAGCCACCCTTATGCACTTTATTTAGGATTGTTTTAATAGTTGGTCTTGTACCATGATACCTTTGATCCATAAGCTAGATTATATAATCTAGTTGGAAAACTAACATCCCTGTTATACGCAGGCCACTCATACGGAGGCAACACGGACTCAACACAACGCTTGCCCATCTAATCAAAATCGCCACTTCAATGTAAATAGTCGATAACCCTACAGAATGATTGCAGTCAAATTATGTAAATAATGTTACTACGGCGCACACAACGGACCTGCTGAGATCTACAGTTTCGTGTACACTGCCTGCTGTGCTGAGATTTTCTTTACTGCCTTACTGGGTGTCAAAACTGCGTTGATAATGTTGATATGGCATACACAACCGAGATGCAGCCTCACCAAAAGCACACACTGCTGTACCGGGGCCCCAAGAGAGAGGGTCCTTCCCTACCAAAATTTTTACCAAAAGAGGCCATACAAGTCAAACCATCTATCTATACAAAACCAGAAGTCAGCAGGAACCTAAACTAAGTACATGCTACATTCTAATTCAATCCCACATCCATGGGAATTGCAACGGATATCACGCATTCTGTGTATGTTAGTTGATTCATTTAATATGCGCGAAACCTGATAAACCTATCACATAACAAAAACCCGCCTTCCTGTTCTTCGCAGCAAAATCCAAAGCTTACAGGAGTGATCCACCGGCTGAGGTACCATGTGGAATGTAAGCATTAGATAAACAAAGAGAAAACACTGAAATATGTAAGCAATCGTAACAGTTCGGCACTCACCTCAAATAACATCTCAAACCTACCAGCATTTGGAGCTTATATCCATCTGCCTCTATGCAAAAATTCATATAACATAGATCAATCACTTTTTGGACAAACAAACATCCGACCAGCACTGGTGTATGACAATTTAACAGAAGTCTAATAAGAAAAGCTGACAACCTACCTTATGCGCCTGTATGAGAGTACATGTCCGTAGGACAGGAATAGAAATGGTTTCTCACAGAAGACAATCATAGTAATAACATTGGCTGTTTCAGTACGGTCGAGAACGCGAACCACCACCCTGGTTTCTATTGGGTCCATGGCCACCGCCATCTCTGTAATTGTCCCTGCGACCGCCACCATAGCCACCACCACGGCCACCACTGCATACCACACGACACAGCATGAAAATTAAATCTAAACATCATCCACATGAATCGTGAATTATAGTACACATAAAAAAACATTTCCCATTGCGCATTTTGTTATACATTTATAAAATATCAATCATGATTCATAAGATCACAAACATAGATTTCATGAAGAAACATTAGCACAAGAATTAACTATTTCACTTGTCCCCTCCCATCAGTGAAATACTCGATCAAAAGATGACTTTGCTCAATTAATTACTTTCTCTGCAGTTAGGATACAGATTAGGCATCCAAGACTAATTACTTCAGCATTTACCAGCATGAGTACATACAGTTACACAGAAATTTCGTAAAATAAAACATAAAAAAAGAGCCCGAAGTGCGACCACAAGTAACTTTGGGCTTCATGTTTCTGATCATCCATTAGCATCTTATGTGAGAAGACAGCAATTTTACCAACAGTGTTGCAAATGAAAACCCCATATAGACCATGCAATCCAATATAATGTACCATTTGATTTTCAGAATAATGCACAGTTACAAGTTGATCTGATATGACATTCCACAATTCACATCTAGCAGATAAACAGATAAGAAATACTTACCCATGACCATAAGAGGGTGCTCTGGGTGCTGATTTCTCAGCCATCACAACACTGATTGTATAGCCTCTCATGTCATAATCTGGAACATGAACAGAATAGGTGCATTAGAAACTGAACTAGACTATGAATTGGACAAATTGATATCAATAAAAAGCGCAAACTCTGACAGCAATCTTACTGTTGTAGAATCCACCAGCTGAATGAGCAGCAGAAGGATCTTCATAAGCAAGGCAAGCATCTCCTTTGGCTTTTCCAGAGTCGTCAGTATAGATTTTTATGTTCCAAGGCCACTGATCTTTGTAGCCACGTTTTTGCTTGATCCTTCCAACCTGTTGAAGAGAATAGTTGCAAAGATTCAAAAGACCGAGCCATGAAAGCAAATATAACACAAATAAATTACAGAAAAAATACAGAAGAAAAAATGAACTGGTTCCATGACATGACAACTCATGTAAAAACATGGTTACAACTCCACAAAAATCCGAGAGAATTACAAAGGCTCAACATAATGTAACATACAAAGGAAATGAAAGAGAAAAAACTAGTTCTATAACATCATAATAGTTAGCAAAATAAAAAGATAAATTCTGAAAAGCATAATAATTACCAAGGATGCAGTGAAACATTAAAACTACCTTTAATCTAATTAATAAGATTTTTCCATCATCACGAGTTGGAAATATTGAGTCAAACATAAGAGCATAATCATTCAGAATAGTTACTTAACTAAAAGGTTGTTCTACCTATTCACAAAACTTTACACTATAAAATGCAGACTCAGAAATAGGCCTGCCATGGGGGAGGGTATGGAGAAACCCACTCTTATTCATACCCAAATCCAAATATCTATTACCCAATCCTTACTCATATCCAGTGGATAATTAATTTTGTACTAGATACTATATATCTCTAGTGGATAAATAGTTTTCTCCCCATACCCTACCCTCCCCATTTGTAATGGATAATTAATTTTCTACCCATACCCTCCCCATTTGAAGTGGGTGTGAATTTAGTTATGAGTTTTGGATATTCAACAACAGGCCTACTCAGAAAGCACCGTTACTGACATACAAATCTTACTAGTTAAGCATAAGTCAGTCAGATTATTATAAAACATATAGACCATAAATTGACTTGGGACGAGTCGGTTAAGAGAGATCATAAGGAGTGGAATATCTCCAGAGATCTAGCTATAGATAGGAGCGCTTGGAGATTAGCAATCAACGTGCCTGAGCCGTGATCTTTTTCTTTTTCCCTAACTCTACCTTTTGTCTTTTTTGCCTTTTTATGTCTCTCTTATCCTTGTTTCTTTTGGGTTTCATCTCTAGCCTACCCCAACTTGCTTGGGACAAAAGGTTATGTTGTTGTTGTTGTTGTTGTTGTTGTTGTATATAGACCATAACCTCATAAATATACAGTGACTACCAACACAAGAAGGCTAAGTAAAAATTAAATTATACCTGACCAATTCCTCCAAATAGCTCCTGTAATTCTTCAACAGTGACATCAGGAGGCAAGTTTGAGATATAAATCCTTGCGTTATCGCATGTCTCATCACAGTTTGCATCACACTGCTTAACTTTTGCAGCTGGCTCAGGGGCAGCACTGCCAGTATAACCACCGCCTCCGCCTCCGCCATCGCCATGATAAGATGGTGGTGCACCTCCAGAACCTCCACCCCCAGGCATGGACCGGGCACCAAACCCACCATCATATGTAGGAGGCAGACCCCCTGGCCCCCCTGGGGCACCACCACCATATTGGTTTGGAGGCGGGGCACCGTAGCTTGGTGGGTATGAGCCTGGGCCACCACTATAGCTATTAGGAGGTGGCACTGCAGAGTCCGAACCATAGGCATTGTTGCCTCCATAGGAGCTGGGAGGCGCTGCATAGTCACCGGCAGGACCACCATAGGAAGGAGGCCCTTGCTGAGGAGCTTGGGCATAGCCACCAGCATTGTAGCCACCTTCACTGCCCCTTTGGTTTTCCTGGTCTCGTCCCCCATAGCTGCCACCTCTGCCACCACGTTGGTCATCAAAGCCACGGTCACTACCACCACTTCGGTTGTATCCTCCTCTCCCCCCACCTCCACCACTTCCATCTCTGTCAAAGCCAACTCCTCCTCCAGAACCATAATCACCACCACCACGGTTGTAGCCCCCACCACCTCCACCGGATCTATTATACCCGCCACCGCCGCCTCCACTTGGGCAAGGTGTTCCACATTTGTTGCACTCAGTCCTCCTCGCAAAGTTCACATTGCCGCAGCTGCATCAACAATTCATAAACTGTTAGGAAACAGATTATGAGGAAACAGATATACTTACATTAAAGCTTTCTAAACCATGGAAGAAGTAATGCTGCATACAGCTCATGTTCCAAAAAGAAAAACTAGGGATACATAAAAAGAGGACACCCATAAGAAACTATAGCCATAAAAAAAAAATACTAAACCCTTCTTATAACCATAAACAAGCTTATACACTTGTGCTCTACAACTCCAGAATGGCAATCCGATTCAAATAAATTTAGAAAGTAATTGGGATCTACAATTGATGGCATGACAGTCCCAACTAGCCTTTCGAAACTATAACCACATCAAGAACCCTAGGTTCGAAATCATAAGCCCCATCGATCCAGACAAAGCAAACAACAGGAGATAGGATACATGGGGGCAAACCAAGCTAAAGGAACATGGAGCTAGTTACTATACACCATGTCACATACAAATCAATTATCCAACAGCCTAACAATTTAATCACCAAAGCGCCAACAAAAAAAAAACAACCTGAAACAATTTACATTATCTCAAGTCTACACACCAGAACTCACAGGGCAGTTCAGAACAAATGCTTAAATCAGTTTAGTCCAACAGAAATCGACGAACAAGCAATCCTAAACGCACCTCGCATCAGGGCAAACCCAGTCGCCATCGCGTCCTCCCCCACGGCCGCCACCGCCACCGCCTCGGCCACCTCCACCTCCACCTCGCCCTCCGCCGCCGAAGCCGCCGCCTCCGGCTCCACCTCTACCACCCCCGCCGCCGTAGCCTCCACCTCCCCCGCCACCTCCATACCCTCCTCCACCACCACCACTTCCATACCCTCCTCCTCCACCGCCACCGCCACCTCCATACCCTCCCCCACCGCCTCCGCGCCCACGACCGCCTCCGCCGCCACCTGCACGAGCACAAACATTCAGAAGCAGATCCAGAGAGACTGAGAGACGCACGCAGGCCGCGGGATCCAAACGCGACCTCGGCCGCCGTATCCGCCGCCGCCGCCGCGGTAGTCGTCGGATCCGTAAGACCCCGACATGGGCTCAGGTCGCGCCTAGGGTTTGGGACCGTTCGAGAAGACGCGGAACAGAGTGTTCGTGATGCGGACGGGGGTGGGTTTGTGGATTAGGGCAAGGGAAAAGAAAGCCTCTATTGCAGCAGGGATAAATCGCAAACAGTAGTGGGCTGCTGCTATGAGGCGGTTTCCGTTTGGATTCGGTTTGGGTTACGGATGTGGGCCGACTCCTTGGTGAGGCCCAGTGTGTCACTCTCTCGGCGTCCGGAGAGAGACCCAATATGTTTTTTGGGCTTTAGATTTCTTCGTTTTGGCCCAGCAGATATTGATGGTCGTTAGATTTTGTTTTGTTTTATTTTAGTTTAGCTGATGGTCGTTAGACATGTGTGCCTTGAACTGTTGGACACACGGGTAGCATAATCTTTGAAAGTCTGCATATCTCGTTATTGGATGTCGGGGAGAATGTTTGTATTTCTTGGGAGGTGCCACGTACAAGGCGTAGGGCTTGTCAGCATGTCGTGTTTTGACAAACCATAGTATCAATAAACTGTAATTTTAAAAGTCCGTTGCAAGATCACGATTTAGAAAAGAGAGGTATGGAATGGAGTTTCTAAATAATAAAACCACAAAGTTCATGCATCCAAATGCCCCACAACTTTCAAAATCACAATTGTTTTTCTAAAACTCATAAAATACATCGCATCCAAATAGGATCCAGGTCCAAACAGTTGTATTTTCATAGGTAAGCTGTGTTTTTTTTTTGCTCCATCTTATTTTTTACCGGAGTGTGCGTGTGACGTGTCACAATTTTATCTCAAGTCCAAGGTGAACTCTGAACATGTGTAGGTCCTTAAAGTATTTCTGAATTTTCATCTATGTCTATGAGCTCTCAAAGTTCAAAGACCTAGATGATCACTTTGAAAGTTTACGGATCCAGATGAGAATGCGAGAATAGTTTAAAACCTACGGTGCTATAAACAACATTAATCGCTGGTTCAGTGTGCAATGCAATACTAACGGACTGAGGATTTTTTCTGGAACTCTAAAGAAAACATGTATTTTGCAGCAATGGATCGAGTTTACTATGGGCACACAATCTTTTTGTTAGATCAATCATGAGTCTTCTGACTCCTGAGCTCCGATCGAAACAAAGTGGGCTTCACGTAGCTTACTTCCGACAAGGCGAGCACGACCGACCGATCACCCACCACGCCTACATGGCCGCACGTCTGCGCCATTTTTTTAACACGCTGACCCTCACCCTGTCACGTATTTAAACCCTGCGGCTCCCGCCATTCCCACACAGCCAAATCTATTCAAACGATCGAGCGCCGGAAGGTCACCAAGCAACAATGGCGGCCTTCCTCCCCATCGCCGTCCTCGTGTCCCTCCTAGCCGCCGGCGCCGCGGCCGACGGCTACGGCAGCCCATCGACACCGGCGGCGCCCTACACCCCACCGCCCGCCACGCCGAAGCCCGCGCCGTACACTCCGCCGCCCGCCACGCCCACGCCGGCGCCCTACACCCCGCCGCCCACCAGCAACGGCTACCAGAGGAAGCTGGTGGTGGTGCGCGTGGAGGGGCTAGTGCTGTGCCAGAGCTGCGCGCACCGGGGCTCGCAGAGCCTCGACGGCGCGGCGCCGCTGCCTGGGGCGAAGGTGACGGTGACCTGCCGCGACAGGAAGAACCGCGTCATGGCGTACCGGGAGCCCGCCGCCGACTACAACGGCTACTTCCACGCGGAGTTCGGCGTCGAGCACGCCGACGACTACTTCATGGGCGACCCCCGCAAGGCCTGCTTCGTGCGCCTGCTCTCGTCGCCGAAGCGCGAGTGCAACGGCGTCACCAACATCAACGGCGGCATGGAGGGCGCCCGGCTCCGCGACGAGGGCAAGCGCTGGACCGACCAGCGCGGCATCGAGAACGTCGTGTACTCCGCCGGCCAGCTCACGTTCAAGCCGGCGATGTGCGTGCCCAACCACCACTACTGAGCTTGTGGCAACAGCGTGCCACGCCATTGATGAGCACGCGTGTACTATGGGCTTTTGCTCTGGGAGAAGTGATTGGTGTTCCATTCGGAGGATGATTTTGATTTCATTTCGTTCTTGTTTCGATCTGTGTTTCTGTGTGCAGCATGGCATTCTCTGTAAGCTATTTTTGCTCTGATATATGAGTATTGAGTACGTGAGATTGAGAAGTATAGTACGTTTGATTTTGTTGACGTCTGACTTTTTATGGGGCTAGCTACAGCAAGATGGACTATAGTACTAGTTTGCACGTAGCTACATTTCTTAACTTTTGAACCTGAGAATCATGCTTCCCACATCTCAATGTTTACAATGCTAAGAGGCGGCCATATCTCAATGTTTTTATTCCATCATCGAAAAAACAGGTGACCACATCTGAATTGTGTCAATCACATCTTTGCTACCAAAAAGAAGGTTTAAAACGCAGAGAGGACTTGCTGGCTTGGAATCTTATCTTATATATCTATAAAGGTCATACCCATCAACAGCTCACCAGCTCTAAAGCTTTCCATGTAAGCTATCCACCTCATTTTCCACTAATCACAAAAGCTGTCCACATCGTCCACTACCATGTGCAAAATTTATCATCCCTAAATCAATTTCCATTCCCACTGCCTAACCTCATGTGGGTTTGGATCACTTCACAGTCGTCATCACCTCCACAATTCGATCAATTCCATCATGTGAGTACTTACTGTCCGCCCCTCCGACTCCCCTCTCCCTCAGTCGCTCTCTCCATATCCGCAATCCAACAGGCGGCTCATCTCCCGTAAGCATCCGTGTAGTTATGCCAATTTTTATCATTGATGATTACTCCTTGCAATCACACGTCATTTACATATCCTATTTTTGTGTGTTCCAACAAATTTATATAAGTAACTTAGAAAACCCCGCCGCAACGCGCGGGGAATTCACCTAGTATCTCTATAAAGTTCATACCCACTATCTCTAAATCTTGCACCACATTGAGCCACGTCACCATAATACCCACTATCTCTAAATCACCTTCGTGTAACTGACCCACTCCCCTGTGCCCCATTTGGCTTCCTCTCCCACCCAGGGCCGGTGAAGAGCCAATCAGTAGTGTATTTTAGCACCCATAGGATAGGACCTGAAGGTGACGGCACTACCCTCCTTCCCCCTCATCATACTCTCACCACTCCCTGTTGTATGTCATCATTAGTGGAGCGATGCATTTTCAACACTCCTACACGAAAGCATCGCCTCATGTTTTCACTGTTTTTGCACTCAGCTTGATCGTCCAAAATTGACGCGCGAACACAAGGTCCTAAATCAATCGTCATCCCTTGGTCTGTGCTCGTGTTGTTGCCTGCGATGGCGATCTTCCTTCGTCCCACGCATTTGGTCAACAACGCTTTTTAACGATGGTAGAACTTGCCAATTCGGTTTCAGGTGGTTGCGTTGGGCTCCTCTCATCCTATAAGTGCAGGTCTATAAATGGATTTTCTTTCTCATGCCCTTTAGCATTTTCCCACAACGTCCCAAATGCAATTGTTTCTCAGGTACGATTGTTCCTTAGTTTTTTTTTCTAATGTTCATTGTTTCAGTATCAATTTCACCAGTTTTTTTTAGTATATCAATTTGTGCGACAAGCTCTTGAATTCACTGCTGCAGCTGCCATGAGCCCATGACATCCTTTGATACATCCATCGTCTATTTTAGAATAGACTTATATTCTCGCAGCAACGCACGGGAAATTCACCTAGTTTATTAGTAGCATACTAGCCAGCATGGGATCTTACGGCAATGTTTGGAACCTGAGGATGAAGCAGAGTACGTGTCAGTGGCAGCCCACCTCATGCTCCTGTTTTGTTTCAAATTGCAATAATGAATGGCTATGTGCATCTCTTCTCTCATTTGTGCAGCTGTGGAGGGTTTAAAAAAAGTTTACGTCGGCACCTGCCTGCTGGTTGCTTGTGGCGCTGGCGCTGACCTCGTTCCTCCACAACGCCGGCATCGCAAATCACAATCAGCCTCACCGGAGAGTTGAGCCCGGCAACGCGCCTCCCTGGCTCATTGAGGCGGTGGTGGCAAGTGTGTGCCAAGGCCACGGTCATCCGGTCATGGCCCTTCGGCCTTCATGGTGTCGAGCATGAGGAAGTCGAGGAATGCGAGTACCGAGGAGCAAGCGGATGATATCATCGAATGCGCTGGCGATGATGGAGTAAGACGTTTCTCAAGGTGCATCTAGGTCCTTAAGTGGATTTTGGTGAATTGAGTGACAAAATGATTAAAGGACTAACTTGTTTGTTTAAGTGCATGAGCAGGGATTTATTCTTATAATTCATTTACAGTTTATATGCTCATGATATATATGTGTTTATTAATCAAAGCAAGCAAGTATGATCCCATGATTTCTAGAATGTTGAAAATGGCATGTCATTGGTATTCATGATGGAGACATAGTTCTATGATTTATATATGGTCTCTAATTGCTTAAGATGGACAGTCATTAAAATATTGGGATGATAGTTTCAAAGAAGTATGCTTGGATCATTATTGGTCTCATGCCAAGGATGGTCTTTGGACAAGGCATGAGACACTATCACTATGATGAAGATAGAGATTCATGGATCAGTTAAGAAAAGAAGAATTATTGCATAAGATTGGATATTGCAATAAGATTGGATAATGCAAGACTTCATGTATGTATGATAAAAATGACATGAGCATATGTGTTACATATTGGTCTTCAATTAGAAGCTTGCATTATGTGGGATATTCTTTGTCAATCAAGAACAAGCATTTGAAGATTCTTTCAAGTGGAATTCATTCAAAGGCAAAGCAAAGTCGACTTGATGATACAAGAGTAAGTGATGTAGAAGCAAATCGAGATGATTAGAGCGAGGGACTAAGCAAGCTAAGGTGCAAATTGTTAGGGTGAAACATCTAGTATTCGGGGTGTGTTCGAAGTATCATATCCAAGTCTCATCAAGAAAAGCAATGCAATGCATATATATGTTATGATTGATAAAGAGGGTGACCTAAGGATTAAAATGAACTCAAATATAAGTTATGGAAAATCCTAAGTCACTAGCTCAAGGTGGATATGCTCAGTTGAAGATACAATGTTGAAAAGCCCTCAAAGAAGTGATTGATCAAGTATTGGCATGATCATTGACATACAAGCTCAAGTAGTTGAATTATGATTTATCTTATGTCTTGAGTATAGGTATGCCGTACTATCAAGAGGGATACAACATTGGTTGAACCGGTGAAACTGATTTTCTCTGACAGAAAAACGGCTAGTTTTTGGTGGGATGGGTATTTATACCCATGAGCTCCTCATTGAGGGGCTGCTGGTTCTTTGGCGTCCCTTGCACATTTCTGAGGCCAGCTGAGCTCTCCCCAACCTCTCTTTGTGAGATTTGAGCAATCCTTGTGAGATTCTTGAGTTGGGTTGAGAGAGTGACTTGTGTGTGAGCATTGGAGAGCAATCCATTCCTTGAGCACTTGTGGTTTCGTCGATCAGCTGTTGAAGCATTTGTTACTCTTGAAGGTTCTTCCTCCTAGACGGCTAGGCGTCGCCCGGTGAGCTACCAAAGTGTGTGGTAAGCCACGGGAAATTTATTTGTGCAGGTTGGTCTTGCCTCCTTCGTGGGAAAAGATCGAATTAGTGGAATCGAGGAGATAGCTTGACCTAAGTGGTGGTCGCATAAGCTTCCTCAACGGAGAGTAGGATTCACCGTGCCTTGGTGGCTGCTTAGTGCAAGCGGTGAATCCGAACTTCGGGAGAAAAATCTCTTGTCTCTTGGTTTGAGCTCTTTCCTCAATTTGTCTTTTCTAGCATATTACTTGTGCTTCCGCTTCGATCTACTTTGGTGTGCTTGAGCTGTGTGCAGGAGCTTCATTGGAACACTTGGAAACATCCCTGGAAGCTTCACACCATTTGTGGTTTGTGCTAGAATTCGTAGAGGGGCAAATTACATTTGTTGGTGCAATCTGTGTAGAACCGGTTTTACCGGTTTGCCAAACCGGTAATACCGGTTTTGGTGCTGACAGTTAGAATTAGTTTTTGTAAATCACAGATTCGCCTATTCACCCCCCCTCTAGGCGACATCAAGGTCCTTTCAATTGGTATCAGAGCTTGGCTTCAAATCAAAGTTTAACCGCCGTGAAGAAAAGATGTCGATTGAGGTACAATTTGAGCCACTTGAGCTCGATGGCTCAAACTATGCTTNGACGTTCGCCAGGGCGAACCTGGTACAGCGCACGTCTTCCTGCGTGGGTCGTGGCCCCCGGAAGATCTCGTGCTGCTCCCACGGTGGGGCCTCGTTGGCCCTCGAGCGGGGGTTGCCGGCTTCGTCGCCAGGGGCGTTGATGCCGATGTCCGCGAGGGCCTCGGTGGCGGTCGCGATGTCAGCATCAACAGTGTCGACCGGGGGGGTTAGAGCGACTCTCTCCAAGTCCCCGGCGTCGGTGATGACGAAATCCAAACTCCCAAGACGCAGCTGCGTCCCAGGAGTCCAGCTCGATCCGCGGGTGGCCATCCAAAGCCTGGTGATCGCCGAAACACGCAAAGGCCCCTACCTGGCGCGCCAACTGTCGGTGTGCGAAATAACCAACGAGTAAATTAGTGTATTGCGCGTTTGGGCTCCGGATGGTTCGCGAGAGGACACAAGGGATTATACTGGTTCGGGCACGAACGCCCTACGTCCAGTTCGAGGCTGCTCGTGTTACTCGCGTTGCTCGTAGTAGGGGTTACAAGCGGTCGAGAGAGGGAAGGGCTCCCAAGTCTCTGAGTGCGTCTAAGTGTGGGTGTTCAGGTGCGTGTGTGTCGTGTGTTCTTCTTCGTCGTCCTAGTCCGTAGTGGGGGTGCACAAACTAGTCGGGAGAGGGAGAAGATCCCAAGTCCCCGAGCGGCGTGGGTGAGCGTGTTCTACTAGTGTCCGAAGGAGAGCCCCCTCCGCCCGATGTCCCCTTATCCCCTTTTATAGCCTCAAGGGGAGAAGGGAGCGGGGGGTAAAAAGAAGAAAATTACAAGGGGAGTTACTGCTCCCGAGAGCTTCCAGTCGCGTCGCTCGCCGAGCCGTACAGGGAGCAGGTGTTGACGAAGTGGGCGTCCGCCGGACCCGGAGTCGTACATCCCAAGTGGTTGGAGTCGATGTCTTCCTGGGTAAGCTCCCGGGAGGTTCCCGGGTCGTGGTTGACTTGCTCGAGGTCCTCGGGCGCTCCAGGTGTCCTGCTAGGGTTCCAGGTGTCGCCCGAGGACGCCTGGGGTCGTACTTGGACGCCTGGTGTAGCGCATGCATTCCTCTCCAGACTGTAGCGCTCCTGTTGGGACGAGACGGGCGCCACTGTGGCTGCCGTGGCGTAGGACAGACGCCCATGATGTTCTGACGCGGCAGGTACCAAGTGGGTACGGCGCCGGACGGGACGGGGCGTGGCCGGGTAGTTTTACCCGAGGAGCTGGAGACCACACGGGAGCGGAGAACCCCTCGGGCGAACCGGAGACTCGTCGGGCGGCCTCCGATGGGAAATGGCTTGGGCGTATGGTGACGCATCCTTACGCCGGGTCTTCCGGACGCTCCACTTCGTCTCGGGCCCACGCCGACTCGGGCGAGACGAAAAGAGGTCGGGCGAGATAGTGACAGGAGTGGTTCGGCCGAGGCGGACGGGGGTCGGCCGAGGCGGACGAGGGTCGGCCGAGGCGGACGGGAGTCGGCCGAGGCGGACGAGGGTCGGCCGAGGCGGACGAGGGTCGGCCGAGGCGGACGGGAGTCGGCCGAGGCGGACGAGGGTCGGCCGAGGTGGACGAGGGTCGGCCGAGGCGGACGAGGGCTGAGTCAGGGGAAACCCGATCCTCCCTTAATCCGATGCTCTTCGGGTTTTCTTATGCCCATCTTCTTCCTAAAATTGCGTGGTCCCACCCGTCGGTGAGAGGGTCGGATATTGATATCCGACACTAAGACTTTCATAGTGTTATTTAGTACCCGTATGCCATTAAATGCTTTTAATGGCTCTCTAGCAGAGCATATTGATTTGAAGTGCAGTAAAATAATAAATCAATGAAGAAAGAATTTCTTGGATCACGTAAAGATACATTTCCACTTTTATGAGAGCTGCCAGGAAAAACCGGTTTCACCGGTTTGGGAAACCGGTTCTACCGGTTCTGGCCCAGTTAGCTGAAATGAAGTTCCGGCAGCCTCTGTCCCGTATCAGAAGTTCCGGTCCAAAAGTCCGGTAGCCTCTGTCTCGGCTCCAGAACTTCCGACCCGAAAGTCCGGCAGGCTCGGTTTTGTGCCAGAAGTTCCGGCCAAATTATACCAGAAGTTCCGGCAGAGGTTTGTTTGTCAACTTTTATCTAAAGTGAAATATTATAAGAAATTCTCTCAGCACTTCCATGGCATACAAATTCATATGCTATCCTTGTGGTAGTAAGTTTTCTTGGCACTATTTTAATAAATGCAATTTATTTATGTGCTGGGACCAAATTGTGAAATAAACTCCTCAAACCCATTAAATTGAACAAGTGAATGTGACAAGTGATTCAAACACCTGATGCACCTATTGAGGGGGAGTTCATTCTACAATTTGTGTCCTTGAGACTAACAATTTCTTTTAGTGATCTTGTAGTCCCATTGGTGAGAGTTTGTCTCTCTTTGAAGCAAGCTATGCATTTTGTTCAAAATTGGTAAAATAGTATTTATTCCTTACTTGGACAATGAATTTTCATGAGTAAATAGCTGCTTGCCATAATAGAGATTAAATTCCTTTGCTTGGCTTTGTGACAAGATTGATGCATATGAGATCGCTTTCCATCCATATACACATGTGCATTAAGAAAAAGGAATTTAACCTATATTGTGGAGTCTCATCTTTTAGTGATCTCTTGTGCCTCTCCAACTCAAAGGTCACTAAATGATGAGAATAGGTCTTGTGCTATTTAATGCTTTTCTCTTCTATGGTATTTGAAAAAGGAGAAACATAAAGAAGAAAAGGCATTTGGATTATATTGACAATGCACAAGTCTTGTGATATAAATCTTCACCAACGTGAAGAGAGGACTAGCTAGAGGCCAAGGTATGTTTTCTTGACTCGTGTTTTTACATTGAGCATCTAGGCCTAATAATCCATGCTAGTGTGTGCATTCTTGCATGTAACTCTCTCAAGTCCCGTCCTTTGTACCTATTAGATGTTTAGTAAATTCCTTCTTTAAAATTGACTAGGTGTCAAATGTTCCATAAAAACGGTGAAAGGAATATGCTAAACATTCTAATATGGTTCTTGACTTGACTTGGTTGCATGCTTGTGTGACATAGGATAGAGTTTGAAAAATCCAACTAGCATGATAGGACTTGTGTGTTTTTGAAAATATTTGGTTCTTGGTCTTTGTGACCTGATCGATCTGTTTGTGACTATTGTTGCCCTTGATTGTTTGATGGCTAGTCACGAATGGTGAGATTTTCTTCAAATCCATAAAATTCTTTATCTTTTCCGACCCTCTTGGAAGATTCAAGGAGATTTGAAGAATATTGGAAAATCTCAATATATCTATGCTAAATCTGGTTCCTGATGCATTCCTAAACTTATCCATCTCATCAAATCAGGATTCAAGAGTAAAGGAGATCAAAATCAACTTTTCTGGTTTTCTGGCAAAAACCGGTTTCACCGGTTTGGCAAACCGGTTTCACCGGTTTTGGCTGGGTCCACACAACCTTATCTCTTTACCACATGAAGTTACCCCTTCACCCCCATTCTCACCACAACAGACCCAGGCCCGACCCTTCTCTCTTTCTCCTGCTCCTTTGGCAACCGTACCCTCTCCCATGGCGATTTGAAGGTCCCAAGCAAGAGAAGCTCGGCCTCTTTGTTTCTTGTGAAGACATTGGTGGTAGAGGTCGGTTTCACCGGATTGGAAACCGCTTTGGATTCAAAAGCTCATGCGGCCTAGGTATTCCGAGGTATAAAATCTTCTCATCACCCGATCTATCTCATCGTTGAATATCTGTCAAAACCCTTCAAGGAATCATATCCTAGTATGCTCAGGAAGCCTTCCCTTGACTGGTTTTGGATTTGGTGGGCTATATTTTGAGGATGAGCATTTTTAAGTATCATATGTTCCCATAGCCCGATCTATTTCCTCGTTGCATATCTATCAAAACCCTTCAAGGAATCATCTCCTAGTATGCCCAGAAAACCTCCCTGTGAATGGATTTGGATTTGGTGGGCTGCACTTTGAGGATGGGCGATTTAGGGTTCCACTGCCCAAGAACCGGTTTCACCTGTTTATCAAACCGGTTTCACCGGTTTGTGCAGGGGAGCCCCAAATAATCCATCTTGAACGTGTAGTTCTCACTATTAAGTTTGTAGGATTTTATTCATGGATATTAATCTTTTGTTCCTACACTTTAGCCATTCATCTTGCTCAGTTAGGACTTTTCTGTGAACTACCCATGCAAGGATTATTGGTTATGGAATATATCATATTGACATGGATTTAAATTCTCTTGATTAATTCTTTCAATTTCATCATTTATCCATGACCTAGAACCTGATCTTGTGCTCTGTGCAAAACCGGTTTCACCGGTTCTGTACAGAGCTGCTGTCATCTGTCAATAAATTCCATCTTGTGATCTTTTTATCTCCAAATCAATCATGTGTCCTGATCTTTATGTTCACATCATTTTTGACCAGGAGATTCACACTTACGAGAGGAGAAAGAAAGAAATGGTTGATGATCAAGGTGGCTCTGGATCGGCAGGCATGCATATTGATGATGATCCTCCTAGGCGCAATCTGAGGCCTAGGAAGAAGAGAGCAGCCTCCAGAGATATAGAAGATGTTCATGAGGATGCTATTAACACATCTAGTGATGATGATGAAGGTAGTGATGAGAACTATCGAGTTGAGCATCGTCATGGCAAAGGGGTAGCTGTTGAGAGCAGCGAAGAAGATGAGGAAGGTGCAAATGGCAGTGATGAGGAAGAAAGAGGTGCTGGTGTTGAAGAAGAGGAAGAAAGAGGTGCTGGTGAGGAAGAGGAAGAAGAAGAGGAAGATGATGAGATGGCTATGCTGGAAATTAGAAAGCCGACTGCTCCAAGAAGAGGAGAGAATTATCTTTTAGGTGGTATGACTGATGTGGCTAGGCAAAAGAGAAGAGAAAATTATATTGGCACTCCTAAGACAGCCACTGACTATAGGTTCCATACCATTTTCCACCAGGATTACTATTCTAGTGCTATCATTGGGAAGAAGGGTCACATTGAAGCCGAGTCAAAGTGGATTGACTGGGATTACATGGCAAGGTACAATGATCCTATATTCAATGAGATCTTAGAGGTGGTTGCCAACACTAGAATAAAAAGAATTATGAACTTCAAGTGCTCTTGGAATAAAGAAATCATTGCTCAGTTCTATGCCACTTTGTATGTTGAGGAGGGAGTGAGTGTGAGGAGGATGCATTGGATGACAGAAGGAAGGCCTTATAGTATATCATTTGCTTCCTTTTCTAGAAGGTTTGGACTTGGAGAAGAAGATGCATCCTTTCCCAAGTTACATAGAGCCGATGGTCCAATGCCCCCTAAGGACATGAAGTTTATGTATCCAAGGACCGAGCAAGGTAACTTTGGGAAGGTAAAGGGTCTCTACACCTATTATCATGTCTTGAACAACTTGTTTAGATTGACCCTTACACCTAGAGGAGGAAATCAAACAGAAGTGTCCAATTATGCTCGTGACTTGCTTGCTGCCATGAGACCTCCTGGAGTCAACTTTAGCATTGGGGAGTATCTATGGGAGGATATCAGAATTATTTCAGAAAGTCCCCAAAGGTTTTGTGGTTTTGCTCCATATGTGATGTATTTGATTGAGAAAACCACCAAAAGGCAATTTTTGAAGGACACAAAGCATGAAGCATTGAGGTTAAATCCTGCCAAGAAGACCAGGGTCCCATCTCCTAACAGATATGAGCAAGGAGGGGCAGATCAGCAGCAGCAGCAGCCCCAGCCCACTGTGCAGCCAGGAACCGGTTTTACCGGTTCTGGAAACCGGTTTGAGTCTGAACAGCCTCAGTCATCTTCATCCCGATCTAGTGAGAAGCCTTCATCCCCAATTCGACGCATCTTGAGCTTTCTCACTGGTATGTGCAAAAGTCAGAGGGATATAATGGTTGAGCAGCAGAGAGCAAGGGTGGCAAACAAGAAAATAAATGATTCGATCAAATTGATGCACAATGCTATGAACTTGCAGCCACCAAGGTCTCCACCCTCTCCAATGCCTGTTGAACAGGAAATTCCTTCTGTTGAGGACTTGGTGGTCACCTATCAGGCAAGTGGTTACTTTCAGCCACTCCAGCATCAATTTGGATATGATGTCTATCAGCCACCACCACATCCACCTGCACCTGGCATGACCGGAATGGACTTCCCTGGAGCCTCATCATCTGCAGCACCACCTCCTTCTCCTCCACATGTTGATGACATTGCCACAAGGGCGGCTGCTTCTCTCTTTGGTCCTCCTACTGGACCTTCTTCTTATGGTATGTCTTGACCTATATCTTTCAGTTCTAAATCTGTCCCTTTATCCATTCTTGAAGTGACTTATTAATTTAGGTCTTCCTCATTGGCAAGAAGATTCTCCAAGCCACAACGGTGATGGACAGTGATGGATTGACAAGTGTGGGCAGCACTGCTCTTCTTCTGGCCCTTCTTGGATACTTGATGACAAAGGGGGAGAAGAGCAACGGATTAAAGCTGAGAATTTGAAGTTTAGTGTGCTGTCCGGGAAATCTGGTTTCACCGGTTTGGCAAACCGGTGGAACCGGTTTCTGCTGTGTAGCAGAAATTTGGATTGCTGTAATAAATCTATCGAACCTTTATCTTTTGTGGATTTGAGGAACTTGATTATGTGCTACTGAGTGTAATGAACCTTTTATTTCAGTTAAATGATGTTATGCTTGTGTGATATGCATGGTTGTGTAATGTAATGCCTCGTATATGTGCTGACTGGATGAACCGGTTCCACCGGTTCATGAAACCGGTGAAACCGGTTTTGCTCTGGACAGCACATATACTCTTTCTTTGATTTTTGTGATTTGCATGTCATATTTTATTTCAAATCATGTTATTGTTTATATCAGTTTTGTATTGGATCCATGATGCTTAGAAACAGGGGGAGCTCCCATGTTTTTCTCTTATATGTGCAATTGGCATGTGAGGCCAAATTTTTAAAATTCCATTCAAAGCACACATTAAGGGGGAGCTCACAACTGATCTAAGAATTCTTTAATGACTATTTAATTTTGTCTGTAAGCTTTAATTGAGTTGTCATCAATCACCTAAAAGGGAGAGATTGAAAGTGCATCTAGGCCCTCAAGTGGATTTTGGTGAATTGAGTGACAAAACGATTAAAGGACTAACTTGTTTGTTTAAGTGCATGAGCAGGGATTTATTCTTATAATTCATTTACAGTTTATATGCTCATGATATATATGTGTTTATTAATCAAAGCAAGCAAATATGATCCCATGATTTCTAGAATGTTGAAAATGGCATGTCATTGGTATTCATGATGGAGACATAGTTCTATGATTTATATATGGTCTCTAATTGCTTAAGATGGACAGTCATTAAAATATTGGGATGATAGTTTCAAAGAAGTATGCTTGGATCATTATTGGTCTCATGCCAAGGATGGTTTTTGGACAAGGCATGAGACACTATCACTATGATGAAGATAGAGATTCATGGATCAGTTAAGAAAAGAAGAATTATTGCATAAGATTGGATATTGCAATAAGATTGGATAATGCAAGACTTCATGTATGTATGATAAAAATGACATGAGCATATGTGTTACATATTGGTCTTCAATTGGAAGCTTGCATTATGTGGGATATTCTTTGTCAATCAAGAACAAGCATTTGAAGATTCTTTCAAGTGGAATTCATTCAAAGGCAAAGCAAAGTCGACTTGATGATACAAGGGTAAGTGATGAAGAAGCAAATCGAGATGACTAGAGCGAGGGACTAAGCAAGCTAAGGTGCAAATTGCTAGGGTGAAGCATCTAGTATTCGGGGTGTGTTCGAAGTATCATATCCAAGTCTCATCAAGAAAAGAAATGCAATGCATATATATGTTATGATTGATAAAGAGGGTGACCTAAGGATTAAAGTGAACTCAAATATAAGTTATGGAAAATCCTAAGTCACTAGCTCAAGGTGGATATGCTCAGTTGAAGATACAATGTTGAAAAGCCCTCAAAGAAGTGATTGATCAAGTATTGGCATGATCATTGACATACAAGCTCAAGTAGTTGAATTATGATTTATCTTATGTCTTGAGTATAGGTATGCCGTACTATCAAGAGGGATGCAACATTGGTTGAATGACAATCTCCAAAAGTGCTCAAGTGAACCCTTGTGAGTTTAACCATGAGAGATTCTAACTTAGTGGGGGTTCCCTGGGTAAACCGGTTTTACCGGTTTTGGGAACCGGTTAAATCGGTTTATGTGGCCTGAGCGTCTAACGGCTAGTTTGTTTGAAATCCGGTGAAACCGGTTTTGGTAACCGGTGAAACCGGTTTTCTCTGACAGAAAAACGGCTAGTTTTTGGTGGGATGGGTATTTATACCCATGAGCTCCTCATTGAGGGGCTGCTGGTTCTTTGGCGTCCCTTGCACATTCTGAGGCCAGCTGAGCTCTCCTCAACCTCTTTTTGTGAGATTTGAGTAATCCTTGTGAGATTCTTGAGTTGGGTTGAGAGAATGACTTGTGTGTGAGCATTGGAGAGCAATCCATTCTTTGAGCACTTGTGGTTTCGTCGATCAGCTGTTGAAGCATTTGTTACTCTTGGAGGTTCTTCCTCCTAGACGGCTAGGCGTCGCCCGGTGAGCTACCAAAGTGTGTGGTAAGCCACGGGAAATTTGTTTGTGCAGGTTGGTCTTGCCTCCTTCGTGGGAAAAGATCGAATTAGTGGAATCGAGGAGATAGCTTGACCTAAGTGGTGGTCGCATAAACTTCCTCAACGGAGAGTAGGATTCACCGTGCCTTGGTGGCTGCTTAGTGCAAGCGGTGAATCCGAACTTCGGGAGAAAAATCTCTTGTCTCTTGGTTTGAGCTCTTTCCTTAATTTGTCTTTTCTAGCATATTACTTGTCCTTCCGCTTCGATATACTTTGGTGTGCTTGAGCTGTGTGCAGAAGCTTCATTGAAACACTTGGAAACATCCCTGGAAGCTTCACACCATTTTTGGTTTGTGCTAGAATTCGTAGAGGGGCAAATTACATTTGTTGGTGCAATCTGTGTAGAACCGGTTTTACCGGTTTGCCAAACCGGTAATACCGGTTTTGGTGCTGACAGTTGGAATTAGTTTTTGTAAATCGTAGATTCGCCTATTCACCCCCCTCTAGGCGACATCAAGGTCCTTTCAGTTTCCCAGTAATCGGTCATCGAGGGGGTCTTGCGGCCTCGCGGAAGCCGTTGCAATGCGACCTCTCCTCGTCTTCGCGCTCGCCGCCCACCAGGTGTTCGTGGAAATGTGCCTCCATGTTGAGGTGAGGACAAATGCCTAATATAGAAGGGCTTTTTAGCTAACTTCCACTAATATTCTGCTCTGTGCATCAAATCACACAGTTTGACTTGCTCTTGACTTTTTAAAAGGTTGTCTTGCCTTAAAAAGGGATGACGTAAATTGTAATGCTTCGAGTTTTTATTTTCCTCCCCTTTCCGGAGACCTTCTTATCACAGAAATACAAGCTCACTGCTCAAGTTCACACTATCATGTTTAGGTAAGGAGTACATATGAAGCAGTGAAGGTAGCTTCGTTATTTTTAGAAGGCAAACAAAATAAAATCGGTAACGATGACACCATATATCTTAGTAGAAGAATAGTATATTGTGCTGGTTGAGGTCATGGATCCAAGCTAACATTCTCTTCTTGAAATGAAGCCTCTCCCGTGTATTCTAAAGAAATTAGATCTAGTATCACCGGCCACCGAGTACAGCATACCCTCCTTTTAGGCTTTTACCTGACAAACCATTTGGAATATGATCACCAGTGCAAAGCCCACTGCAAAGCCCAAGCCAGAAAAAACAAACAATAGGACAACGCCAAGTTTGTCTTCCCACCAAGTTTCGTCTTGTAATGAGGCCGGCGAGCTTGGAGTGTCACATTGTTTGGATAACGGCTTTCCGCAGAGACCCACATTACCTTCAAATGAGATATTGGAAAATGTGAAGAATTGGGTGCTCTGTGGTACTCTTCCCATTTGTTGTATGAAAGATTGAGCCAAGCTAGGAAAGTTAGAGAACTTAACTCTTGTGGGATTTCCCCCGAGAGCTGGTTCCAAGAGAGATCCAATGATTCGAGCTGAGCCAAGTCACCAAGCTATCGTGGAATTTCTCCCATGAAAGCATTGTGTGACATGTTAAGGCCATGAAGTGAGATAAGTCTCCCTACTGATCCAGGAATGACTCCATTGAATAAGTTATTTGAGAAATCAATTGCATTGAAGGTAGTTAGCATTTTATTGAATGTAATATCCAAACCTTTGTAAGTAATTGTGATGGTGTCATGGTAGATAAAACCTTCAGAGAAGTTTGTTTTGTACCCTAAAACCTGTCCATTGTCGACACTTGCCATCATTGATTTTAGTTTACCAAACCATTCTGAGTGCAAGTTGCCAGAGAAAGTGTTGCTTGCCAAATCAAGTATTTGCAAACTTGAGAAGAAATCCCTTGTTTGATTGCTAGTTTGAAGACCCAATATTGTGCCATGAAATTGGTTGGATCTCAATACAAGAACTCGAAGCTTAGGAAGAGTCCCCAACCAAGAAGGGAACATGTTGAGGATTTTGTTATCGCTAACATCGAGGAGCACTAATCTTTTACAGTTTGATATCGATCTAGGGAGTACACCTTCAATTTGGTTGCTACTCAAATCTATTGTTTCTAGCATACACCCTTCATTGATGTTTTCAGGCAACATTCCGTGAAACTTATTCTCCCTTAACTTCAGTACGCTCAAGCTTCTACCTTCGAGTAGACAATACGGGATCAAACCACTAAAGTTGTTATAAGACAAGTCCAGGATCTGGAGTTCTTTCATGCTACAAATGGAAGTTGGTACACGTCCATTTAGTCTATTTTTGGACAAGTTAATATAGACGACATTGTTAAGATAATTACTGAAGTTATGAAGAATGGAAGAAAATTCATTATTGGAGTAATCTAAGGCAACACCACCATACGGTAAGGATACGACCGGTATGGGTATGTCTCCTTCAGGCCTATTGAAACTAAGATTGAGAAAATTTAAATGTGTCATTGGAATAAGAGAGGACTTCTCTAGGCTAGTAAATGCATTGTTAGAGAGGTCCAAATTTCCAAGTGTATCCTTCCAATTCACCCATATCCATCTTGGTATAATTCTGCCAATTTGATTATTTGAAAGGTCTAACTCAACAATGACATCTAGATGTCTCAAAACTCGTAAGGTTGCATGATGCTAGGCCCAGGTACTGAATGTTAGGGAGGAAATGAGGTAGAGCAACATCTCTTGCATCAATCAGCGATAACATATTGTTAGAGAGACCAACAAAATAAAGATTGCTTAGTTTCCAGAAAGGGTCAAGTTCCACTGCGCCTATCAAATGATTTGACTCAAGGTTGAGATATTCGAGACTTGGAAGTTGGGAAAATGATGTTGGCATTGGACCATGAAGCTGATTATCGCTTAAATCAATTTCAGATATGGATGAGGATAAAGGAGCTGGAACATCTTCTAGATGGCCAGAAAGTTGATTTGAATCTAGGTACAGTGTTTGTAGTGTTGGAAGAGTGAAGATAGATCTTGAAATTTTGCCTGCATTTATATAGAGAATATATAGTCAATAGGTAGTAGACTCATACTGCATCTTCAAAATTAAAAGTAGTAATGTCTTGCTTAAAAAGAAGTAATGCACATGATAGTAGTAGAAGGTCATTATTAGATCACTTGCAACATTTCTTTGTCTATACATAATCATTAAATCAAAAAATATTTGAAAAGAGTATTGTGAAGGTTCTACTTAGTATTTAGCATATGTATTGTACTATCAGAAACTAGAAAGTTTCAAACTCATGTAGGAACCTTACCAGTGAGGCTGTTGTTCCCCAAGTCCAGGTTGCCGAGTTTGGTCAAGTTCCCAATCCATGAGGGTATTGGCCCAGAGAAATTGCAAGTATTGAGCACTAGACTAGTCAAATTGGTAAGATTGGAAATCCAAGAAGGCACTTGCCCAGATAAATCGTAATCATTAAGCTCCAGGTACATCAAATGCTTAAGTCCGCCTATCCAAGTGAACATAATCTTCCCTGGTCCTGATCCTCCATTAAGCAGCAGAAATTCCAGCAACTGGAGTTTCCTTATAATTAAGATATCTGATGCCCTTGAAATCCCTGCCGTGCTAAGACCCAAATACTTTAGAGACTTGAGGTTTATTAGTGATGCTGGTATGGCATTGGAACAGTTGATCTTTGTCATTGCTAGATCCAACACTTCTAATTGATTTCCAAACAGAAACTCTGGCAAGCGCACACAAAGCTTATCGTTCCAGTATAGATTAAGAAAACTTAACTTTTTTAGCTCGAAGATACTTGTGGGGAAACTCCCCTCAAAATCATTGCCCGATAAGTCCAAAATTGTCAAGAAAGAGAAGTTTGCAAAGAACTCCGGAACCACACCAGTGATTTTGTAGTTGGCCTTGAGGTTAATTGTCGTCAGGGAACTGAGTTGTGAGAAAGAGGGATCGATGGAACCAGATAAGCCACATGACATTAAGCTGAGTATTTGAATATGTGGAATAGAGGTTCCTATAGTAGTCGACCAAGTTGGCCCACCGCTAGACAGGTCCATCTCATCAAGGTAGAGCACTTTCAGATTGCTTAAGTTTGCTATGAAGCTTTGAAAATTGGGTTGGCGTAGATACAAATTTGGATTCCCAGACAAGTCGAGAGAAAGTAGCTTGTTCAAACTTGCAATGCCAGCAGGGATCTGACCAGCAAAATTTGTAAGAGACAGATCCAGGTTGACGAGCTCAGAGAGACACTCAAACCCAGAAGCTGGGAGTTGGGTTCCCATGAAGTCATTGCCACTAAGGCTAAGGTTTCTGAGCATGGTGAGGTTAAAGATTGCTGGGTCCAGACCATTGCTCTGAAGATCATACTCGTTACTGAGGTCAAGCGCAACAACACGCCCTGAAGCCATGTCGCAAGTGACACCCTCCCAACGGCAGCAGTCAGTGTCTGATTGCCATAACAGGAGGTTGCCTTGGCCGAAGGAGCGCTTTAGCTGTAGTAGGGAAGACGACTGAGAGGCGAGGCATCTGACAGCAATGGCGCCATTGGCAATGGAATGGGTGGAGGAGTATGTGCAGAGGAAGAGGAGCAGGATGTGGAGGTGTCTGTGCATGGAATTCATTATGCAAGTTTGCTTGCCTTCCTCCGGTAGTTTGTGAAGAAGACATAAATATATACTGTGAGTTTGGTTCCTCTGTTTTCAGGTCCAATCAATCATCTGTCAAGTCTCCAATAAAGCAGCCGGTAGTCAAACCCAATAGATAAGAAACAAGACTTGGCATGCACAGTCGTAGATTTTTGCCTGCGTTTTTCCATCGTTAAGGTAGCATCTCTCTTTGTGATGCCATTATCATTGACTGGCTCTTCACATGCGGAATTGAGAGACTGGTCTTTGAAAAACATAGAGGGGGTGCTGCTGACATCTCTGAATTTGGAGTTCAACTAGCAATCCTTGATCCTAATTCCTATCTGTCGAATCTCATCATATGTTCAAACCAGAAATTTTCATGGTACTAGCCTGGTAAACTTGGATAGGGCCATATGGTAAACCATCAATTAAATTAAACCCTAAGAGAGAGGATTTGGGAAAGAGGAGGTCATGATTTTTGAAAAAACGAACATATCCTATTTATGACTATGTGTTGACATTAGCGATACAAAGAAGTAAATTTTAAAACGAAATACAAAGAAGTCATAAATCGTACTTGATTTTAAATTAAGAACTTATTAGAAGAATTTTAGTCATCACATAGTCATAACAACATTATGGCTGATGAAGGACATGGCGAAACGATCCAATAACTCATGGACAGCGAGGCAAAGCTGAGAACTTGAAAAAATACCACACATGTTTTAGGGATCCAATTTTGCATTTTTTTTCAAAAAAAATCTGTGGCTCATTCTTCTTCCATGGTTATCTTCTTTTTTTTTCTCTCTAAATGTTGTGAACACCATATGACCTAGAACAACTCATGGACTTCTTCAACAAAATCTATTATATACTGGAAATGATTTCATCAAAACAAGAACGACATGGAATATATTTATTGACCTTTTAATAGGCAAACTTTTTATTCTTTGCAGTTCTATTTTGTTTCCAAACTTTGACATAGCAGGTGTCCATAGACCATCAACTTAGTCTATTCCTTAGGAGACTATTGGCTGAAAGTCAAAAAGATTCCCAGAGTACCTGGAGAACACTGCTGGCCGCCTTGCAGAAAACTGATCCTGAAGCTCCTTCCTACCCTATCTAGCTAGGCCAGCACACCCAAAGAACTAGAAATATGTAGGGCCGCCCCGCCACCACCACNGCAAGCGGGCCGCGCGCGCGAATACCAGGCTGGGCCGCGCTGCGGGTGCGCGGGCTGGGCCGCGCCAGTGCAAGCAAACGGGCCAAACAGGAGACGCGCGCTACTGGGCCGTCCGCAGCAGAGCAAGCAGGCCGGATCTGTTGTTTTCCGGGCCGGTTTTAGCAAAAGTGATACTTCTGAATTTATTTCTTCATATTTTCAGCAGCTTTAGATACACTAATTAATTCACACCAACGTGTTTATTTTTTAGAGAGCAAGATCAGCAAGTTATGTTTCTGAAAATAGCAAGATTATTTTATTATTCCGCTGCGCAAGTTATTATTGTTATTCTCTTATTAAATTGAACCAACGGAATATTTAATTTGAGAAGCCTAGATTTTTCAGCACAAGTATTTCGGTACTGTTGTTATTTTTTTGACCAACGTTAATAATAGCAATATTACTGATCCAAGTTTTACCAGTATTTATTCTTTTCTGCCCAACGGTGATTAGAATAAGTGAAGCAAGTTATTTGTATGTCTTGATTAGAATGAGTGTAAGCTACAGTTTAATAATAAATGTGTGGGTCTTGCCTTCCGACAAGACAAACTTTATTTATTATCTATGTCTGAGAATGTGAATGATGTAAGCAATAAGCATGAGAAAGTATTATCATTAGATGCAAGCAAGAAAAGAAAGAGAATTGATTCCTCATCGAAATTATGGCACTGTCGTTTAGGCCATATTTCGAGGGGGAGAATAGAACGATTAGTTAAAGAATCAATCCTCCCACCACTAGAATTTTCAGAGTTAGAGCAATGCGTTGATTGCATCAAAGGCAAGTTTGCAAAGATTATAAAGAAAGGAGCTAAGCGAAGCGGGGGAGTTTTGGAATTGATCCACACGGACATCTGTGGACCTTTTCCAGTAAAGTCTGTGGATGGTTTTGATTCATTCATCACATTCACAGATGACTACTCTCGTTATGGATATATTTATCCAATCAAAGAACGTTCGGAAGCGTTAGACAAGTTTAAGATATTTAAAGCTGAAGTAGAAAATCAACTCGAAAGAAAAATAAAGGTAGTAAGATCCGATCGTGGAGGGGAATACTACGGTCGACATACCCCTTATGGACAAGTTCCTGGACCTTTTGCAAGGTTCCTACAGGAAAATGGCATAGTAGCCCAGTATTCAATGCCGGGCGAGCCTCAGCAAAATGGAGTAGCAGAAAGGCGCAATCGTACCTTGATGGATATGGTGCGCAGCATGATGAGCTATTCCACATTACCATTGAGTTTGTGGATGGAGGCCTTAAAAACCGCCATTCATATTCTCAATAGAGTTCCAAGCAAGTCGGTGATGAAAACACCGTATGAGTTATGGACAGGGAGAAAACCTTCACTCAACCATTTGCGTGTGTGGGGGAGTCCTGCTGAAGCCAAAGTATTTAACCCAAACATAGGAAAGCTAGACCCCAAGACAGTCAGTTGCCATCTTATTGGCTACCCAGAAAAATCGAAAGGTTATCGTTTCTACTGCTCTAGTGGGCACACAAAGTTTGTGGAAACGAGACACGCTAGATTCCTAGAGGAAGAGATGATCAGGGGGAGCAAGGTAGTGCGAGAAATTGACCTTGAGGAAAAACGGGTGTTTGTGCCCATCCCGATAGAGCAAGAGCCTTACTTCACACTACCTGTTGTCGCTGGCCCCACAATGGAGCCAGCACCTGCTGTTCCTTTGCCTTTACCTGGTAACCCGGAACCTGTCCTTCAGGAGCCGGTTGAGCCAGTGGCAGAGCAACAGCAGCCTCAAAATGAACAACCACAAGTAGAGGAAGTGCCAGCTGCGGAGCCTTCTGGCAGACCGCAAAGAGTTAGAAAATCTCCAATTTCAGATGACTACATAGTCTATGAATGCGAAGAAGTTCAGATGGAGGGTGATCCCGCTTCATTTGAAGAAGCCATGAGAAGCGCTGAAGCATCTAAGTGGCAAGAAGCCATGGAAGATGAGTTGAGATCCATGAGTGCAAACAAAGTCTGGGAGCTAGAAGAAATTCCTAATGGAGCCAAAACAGTAGGCTGCAAATGGGTCTACAAGGTGAAACGTGACTCCAAAGGGAATGTAGAAAGATATAAGGCGCGACTTGTGGCGAAGGGTTTTACCCAAAGAGAAGGGATAGATTATAATGAGACATTTTCTCCCGTCTCGAGCAAGGATTCTTTCAGAATCATAATGGCCTTGGTAGCACATTTTGATCTAGAATTGCATCAAATGGATGTAAAGACAGCATTCCTAAATGGAGACTTAGAAGAAAGAGTTTATATGGCACAACCGAAAGGTTTTGTCGAGAAAGGTAAAGAAAGAATGGGATGTCGTCTAAAGAAGTCTATCTATGGCCTAAAGCAAGCATCTAGGCAATGGAATCTAAAGTTTGATCAGACAATCAAAAGATTTGGGTTTAAAGAGAATGTTGAGGACAATTGCGTGTATGCAAAGTTTAAGAATGGGAAATACATTTTCCTAATACTGTATGTGGATGACATTCTACTGGCAAGTAGTGATGTTGGTCTGCTGCAGGAAACCAAGAAGTTTTTGTCCTCAAATTTTGATATGAAAGACATAGGTGAAGCCTCATTTGTTTTGGGCATAAAGATTCACCGAGATAGAAGCAAAGGGGTATTGGGATTGTCCCAAGAAGCATATATAGAGAAAGTTCTGAAGAAATTCAATATGCATAAGTGCAGTCCTTCACCTGCTCCTATAGTCAAAGGTGACAAGTATGGGGCGCATCAGTGTCCCAAGAATAAGTTTGAAAGCGATCGCATGAAAGCTGTTCCATACGCTTCAGCTGTAGGAAGTCTACAGTATGCGCAAGTGTGCACACGCCCAGATCTAGGATTTGTAACCGGGTTGCTTGGCAGATATCAAAGTAATCCTGGTATGGAACACTGGAATTTGATAAAGAAAGCCTTAAGATATTTGCAAGGTACAAAAGGTCTAATGTTGACATATAGAAGAACTGATGACCTACAGATAGTAGGGTATTCAGATTCTGACTATGCAGGAGATGAAAGAAAGTCCACGTCAGGGTATATATTTACTCTTGCTCAAGGAGCTATTTCGTGGAAAAGCCAGAAACAAACAATTAACACTGCGTCATCGACGATGTATGCTGAGTTTATTGCTTGTTATGAAGCATCAGGGCAGGTGAACTGGCTTAAGAAATTCATACCCGGTTTGAAGGTGGTTGATAGCATCAACAAACCACTAAAGTTGTATTGTGACAACGAGCCAGCTGTATTATACGCTCACAACAATAAGTCTAGCAATGCCGCCAAGCACATTGACATCAAGTATTATGTTGTGAAGGATAAAATCCGGGATCACGCCATCAGTCTAGAACATATAAGCACAGAAAAGATGCTAGCGGATCCGCTTACAAAAGGCTTACCGCCCAACGTGTTCAGAGGACATGTAGCCGGCATGGGTTTAAGGGAAAGCCTGTGATACCTGGATAGCAAGGGGGCCCAAGGCAAGAATTCGTCTCTAAACAGAAAAGGGTTTGTGGCTGTCGAGTCTAACGGTAATGACTGTGATGACGGAACATGCTCAATACTCTGATTTGTGATGGGGTGAGTTGGAAAAGCACAAGGCGATAGAAGAGATCAAGGGGGAGAATGTTAGATTGATCTCTAGTGGGCTGGCCCAACGGCAACCCATTAACCCCTTAATCGCGCCCTGATCGGGGGCGCCTAACCCTAATGGTTAGTGGGCCCCCGTCGCACTGCGCTATATTAAGAGGGGTGGGGGCTGGCAGGCTCTCGACACGAGGTTCGCCGCAGCCACAAACCCCACCCCGACAAACCCTAGCTCCACCGATCGGAGTTGCGCAGCAGCGGCGGGAAGCACCACGACGAACTCTCCTTCTTCCAGCGACGACACCGCCATCGCCATGGCAAACGCCGCCGCAAATCCCGCCGCCACCGCCGATGGTCAGATTATTAACCCTCTGTTTTTCGTTACTGTCTTCCCCTCTAGTTCATGCATAGGAACCCCATTACTCTGTTTATCTCTGTTATATCCAATCCGTTCTACTGCTAGTTGATTAGCAAGATCTATCAAAACCATGCACTTTCGCAACTTCAGTATGTAAAAAAGTCCCACCCTGTTCTGTTCCGTGATGTCTACATTTTTTCTTGGCTGATCGATGGGCAGATCCTGCTAATTCCTGTTATTGTGCTTCCACAAAATCTGGCAAGTGACATGATAACGCCAAAGAGTTCGTGCATCTGCAGCAATGACTCATTTGTGCCTGAGGCCTAAAAAGACTAGGAAGCAATACATACAAGGCAAAATTGCAGTGGTACCACTAAAACCAAAGTGATTTCATTGCAGGGTGGTGTAAGTGCTGTGGTACATGCTGTGCACCTTCATATGTAGGATACTTTGAAATTTAGAAGGCTAGGAATCAGGGAAGGATTAGTGTACAGTACACGCCCCATGGAAATTCAGCTAAACTTGTGTTTTGAACCCATGGTTTCAATTTTTTAAAGATTGAGTTTTACTGTAGTGTTTTTCAATATTTTCAACAGAGAAATAATGGAATTACCAAATTCTGATATGGGAACTGACCAGTGAGGAAGTATTGGCCAAAGTCAAGTTACCAACCCAGGAGGGTATGAGTCCATAGAAGTTGCAACTCTTTTCCAAAGACACCAAGTTCGAAAGATTGTTGATCCAGGAGGGTATTGGCTAAGAGAAGTTATAGCTAGAAATCGAAAAATTTGTCAAATGCCTGAGGCCCCCGATCCAAGAAAACTGGGGCTTCTCTAAGCGTGACGGTCCCATGAGAATTGAATCCTCCAAAGCTGGAATTGCTTCCACCGTAAGCGCCAAGTAACACAAAGACCTGAGATTGGCAGTTTCAACAGGAAAACTTGGTAGTTCCCAGACACAAAAAGCTTAGGGTTCCCAGACACAAAAAGGATCTGCAAATACTTTAATTGGAAGATCTTTGTGGGAAACTCTCCTTCAAAATCGTTGTCTGACAAGTCAAGTTCACTGAAGAGAGGAAAGTCAGCAAAAACTGAGTAGCGAACAATTTTCTTTCCTGTGAGGTTGGTCCATCTTGAGTAGTGACCGGAGCTGTGAGAACTGAGTTATCAATGGATCCAGATAGACTATAACATCTCAAAGATAGAATCTGGAGTCCAGGAGTAGAGTTAGCCAAAGCAATGGGCCATGTTTCTCCACTGCTGGAGATACCCACTCCATCGAGATTGAGCTCTCTTACACTGATTAGGTTTGCTATGGATTTTTGAATTTTTGAAAGCTTGGGTCCTTAAGAAACGAATTGTAGAGGATAAATTAAGCATGACCAGTTACCTGAGCCGGCCTATCCCAATGGGGATCTGACCAGTGAAACCTGCACTGCTCAATTCATGGTGAAGGAGTCAAGCTGATGAAGTTTTTCCAAGTTTTCGGCTGATGAAGGATGACTTGCAATGCTGCAGTAAATCATGTCACGATGTACTTCCCCGTTTATTAACAGCTCCATTAATGACTCTACAGCATTTCAAAATTTTGCAGCCCCTTCTTCCACCCTTATGTACCATCTTTGCAATACTTTTTGAAGCCTGTACATCTTCATTTCACCAAGAACAGGTCATGGACTTCTTGAACGTGGAAGAAAGTATCATGGCCTTCTTCCAACTTTGCGGCCATAAACCATCTTCTTTTTCCTTGTTGACAGGAGGCAGGATACATATATGCTGAGAGTCAAAAAGGAAAAAACAAATATCAAAAGATCCCTAGAGGCCAGAACGCCTGAAGTACACACGGTTGGCTGCCTCGGAGACTCCATTACCCCAAATGCATGCTTTGTCTGATACCTGCATTTCTAAAGCAAAGTTCATCGAAAGGGCGGTCTGCCCATTCGGTCGCATTTTTTCTTTCTAAATCAAAGTTTACCTAACTAGAAACAGTGGCTTTCATTAATTCAGTTCGGACCACTGCTTGATAAAAAAAACCCAAAGAAACAGAGTGGTTTTCATTACTTCATTTTGGAAGCACTGCTTGATAAAAAAAATCAGTTCGCCTATCTGTTTATACTGCTCTGCCACACTGCATGTCCAAGATGACAGCTTTGTACCTGTTTGGCGGATCCAGCCTATAGAAGGATCAACCTCCATAACATGCATACTAAGGAGCAGTAGGCAATTGCATCGATCAGTGGAGTTGGTCCCTTGGCAGTTGGCACAGCACTGCAGCTGTTAGGTTGCAGGTTTGAGATTTCTATTTGCCACTTTATCACTGATCAGTAACATAGTTGATGGAGTTCTATCAGAATGCAGAAATAACGACCCGATCCCACTCTTCTATCTCGCGGACGAAGCCGTCTGGGGTCTGGCCATTGCGCTCCTGCAACACCGTATCAGAATCCTACTTGTGGTGCTTCGCGCTTCGCAGCCTGGCCGTGCGCGATATCTGATCCTGCTACTTCGTTGCCATCATATCAGTAAGCCAATCGCCAAACCAAATCTAAGATAGGTTTGTTGTCGTTTGTATCATTAGAGCCAATCTGCAGCTGAATTCGTGTCCAGCCCCTTCAGGAGGTAGGAGGCCACTGTGCTCTTTACTTGCCAGCTAGATAAGGAGGCGCAGGTCCCGGATGGCCGCCGGCCGGTGGCGGCATTGTAAACCGCACTGGAAAAAGAGGCCATGGAAAAGTCCTCCAGTGACGGCCGGCGCACCGCTGTAGTTCGAACTGGAGACCAGGTTTGGCGAATTCGCGGCGGCGGACAGAAGGAAGACCCGATCTGGACCAGGGCCCTATTTGTAAAATTTGCTGGACCCAAACCAGAGGGTTATATGTAAATAATCGTATCGCGATTATTAACCCTGAACCGGAGGTAATTTTGCAAAGAGTGAAATGCACCAGCGGTCCCTAAACTTGCGAGGGTGTGTCACTTAGGTCCATTAACTTTGAAAATGCATTTCTAGATCCATAAACTTTGTAAGTTGTTCACGGCAGGTCCATAGCCATCCACGTGTGCATGTTGTGCTGATATGGCGTGCTGACGGGGCTTTATGTGGCATCTCTTGGCTGTGGCATCTTGTCGAGCATGTCATGGGTGTCGCCGCTGGTCCAGTTTCCAATGGCCATGGCTAATCCGAGAGCGGTGCTGACCTCCTCGCCGTCGCCGTCGCCCGGATGCTCGGCGGCGGCGGCGGCGTTCGTGCCGCCGTCGCCGTCCAACGGGGAGCTGCTTCGGTCGCTGCACCGCCTGGCGCGGGACCTGTCCGCCGCCGCCGAGACGCCGGCCCCATTCCTGCGCGCGGCGCTCGCGTCCATCACGCGGTGCTCCTGGCTCCTGGCCGCCGCGTTCGACGACCTGGCCATGTGTGCCACGGCGGGTGACCTGCCCCGGTCCGCGTCGCTCTGCCTCCGCGAGGTGCTCCTCGTGCTGCTGCGCTTCAAGGTGCGCTTCAAGGCGCTGGAGGCCGACAGCGCCGCGTGGAGCCGGATGCGGCTGCTGCTGCAGTCCGACGAGATCGAGGAGGAGAGGTGCGGGAGCTGCACCAGGACCTCGCCACACATACGTGTAACCCAGCATCTTATCCACAATATCCCGTCTTATCTTTCCGGCTCTTGCTCCGTTTCGTACCCGGCACAAGCTCGTGCTCTCTGAGGACAATTTCCAAGCTTGATTTCACAAATCGTTGCATTGCCAGATTCAGTACTAGTGGTAGTTAGCAGTGGCCCTTGTGTGCTCTGACGTGATGATTTCAGTCCCCGTACAGGGACCGGGCCGTTCCGGTGATCGGCCGCGGCAGCTAGGATGGCCGCTGTGCAGCCAGGCCGAAGTGGCGGGCACCGCCGTGGACGACGACGAGGCATGCGAGCTGGTGAGCGGGTCGGACCTCGTCATCGGCGAGGGCGACGACAGCGTCCGCGCGTACCTCCTCAAGGCCGTCAAGAACAACAACGGCACCGGCATCCTCCTCCTCTCCGACATCTTCGGCTTTGAGGACTTTTTCCGGGGCAACCCGTGGAAGCCGAGCCTCCCGCACGACGGCGACGGCTTCGCGCGGTGGCTGGCAGGGCAGGCCCCGGTGTAGGTGTCGGGCGACATCGACGCGTGCGCGAGGTGGCTGGTGGACGAGTTCAAGGCGGCGGGGGTGTCGAGGAAGCTGGGCGTGGTGGGGTTCTGCTACGGCGGCGGGCGGCTCGTGGAGACGCTGGCGTGCGACGCCGAGCGCTGCTTCAGCGCGGGCGTGTGCTTCTACGGGTCCCGGATGGACGCCTCCCTGGGCGAGCGCGTCGCGGCGCCCGTGCTGTTCGTGTGCGGCGACGGCGACCCGCTCTGCCCCGTGGAGACAGTGCGGGAGCTGGAGCGGCGCCAGGGCGGCGGTGTATGCCGGCAGGGGGCACGGGTTCGCGCACTGGCTGCAGTCCGAGGACACGTTCAACGCAATGCGGACAGGGATGAGAGATAATATACCTCATCAGCGTGCCATGTCAGCACTAGAAGCACACGTGGACCGTTATGGACCTACGGTGAACGACTCAACAAGTTCGCGGACCTAAAAATGCACTTTCGGAGTTCGTGGACCTAAATGACATCCCCTTACAAGTTGATGGACCTCTGGTGCATTTTACTCTTTTGCAAATATATCGGTTGCGGTTATTAATCGTGATCCAACCTAGGGGTCATTTTGCAAATAATCAAATCACGATTATATTAATAGTAAAATAGGCATTTTGGTCCCTCTGACTTTATCCAAAGATCAAATTCGTCCCTCAACTTTCAAATTGATGAATCTAGTCCGTTAACTTTTATTTTTAGGTCAAATTAATCCTTGTGCTGACAAGAAAACTACGTACTAACATGAAACTAATATATATGAAAAGTCCTTTTTGCCCTTAGCTCCTTCTCTATAGAATTTTTGGCCGATTTAAAATACAAAAGCTTGGCATGAAACATGGATGTTCTTGTTTTTTACTATCTATAAAGCAAGACATTATTGTTGCTCTCTCATTATATTTTACATCAAGTGCAAATTAATTAAGATATGAAAAATAAAACACTAATTAAATGATACAAAACCCATTAACACGTGAATCAACATACACATGGCGCTCCAAGTAGAGACCATGTACTCTTTTCTCAAGTTCATGGGTAAATTCAACCGTTGTATAACGTCGTCAGAATTTCAGTTCTTTCAGTAGGTTAGAGGTGTAGTTATATTTTTAGATAAAGGATGAACCAAAACATCCGGCCTCTACGTCTGTCGACGTACACAGCCCCTTATTACAAAGTTTGCATCAAAATCAAAACAAACGAGCAAGCCGTTCTCAGAAAATTAAACTAAAGCAAACGGTAGATATGGTTCCACCCTCCTTTGACCAGCTCCATCGCCACAATCTCTATGTTTCTGCTCATCAAGGAGAGTGTCTTCTTTGCTTGCTCATCACGCTGCAGCTGCGCCCAGAAACGTAGCCAGTACGTTCCCCTGAAGATAACCTGCAAAATCGAATTATATTTGATTTTATGAAAAATGATATCATTTCGGCATCGCCAGATTGCCCAGCAGACAGCAGCAACCCCCACCCAAATCAGATTCCTAATATTTTTATTTTGATTAGAGAGCCAAGACCCATACATATGTCGAATCGATCTAGGTGGGGTCAAACCTGTAGCATAAGAAATTATCCTCCATATCATTCTCGCATAAGGACAGTCTATAAAAAGATGATTTATAGTCTCATTCATATTACAGCCACAACATTTTTGACTTCATGTCCAGTTCTTTTTAGCGAGATTGTCTTTGGTTAAGACCACCCCTCTTTGCAAATACCAGAGGAAAATCTTAATTTTTAGAGGAATCTTTAACTTCCAAATCATCTTATGTTGAAAAGGTGGTTGTGTATCTATGAGATGTAGATACAGGGAGCGTACGGTATAAGACCTGGATACGGTCAAGTTCCATTTAAAAGATCGGGCCCGTCCACCAATTCAACCTGGACAATTTGTGCTACAAGGTTTTGCCATTCAATTAATTTGTTATCCACTAATGCCCTCCTGAAAGATACCTGGAGGGGCGAAGTAGCCATAACTTTGGCTATTGTTGCATGAGGATCCCGCACTATATTGTAGATTGATGGATACTCAGTTTTGAATGGCCTGTTTCCTACCCAAGTATCTTCTCAGAACCTAGTCTTCCCCCCATCATTTACCTCAAAGGTGCCTAGATCCAGCACCTCCTCTTTGATCTTCATGAGGCCTCTCCAAAAATGAGAGTCATAGGGTTTGGCTTTAACCTGAGTAAGCGACTTAGAACCAAGATATTTATTAGTTAGTAACTTTTGCCACAATCCATCGGTGTTAATTAAGTTTACTAACCATTTTGCCAATAGGCACTTATTCTGCAGCTGCAGATTCAAGATTCCAAGCCCTCCCTGGTCCTTAGGACGGCATAGGATATCCCATTTGACCAGTCGGTACTTATGTTTATCCGACGATCCTTGCCAAAAAAATCTTGATCTAAATTTGTCGAGATTTTTGAGAACCCCTTTGGGAATTTCAAAAAAGGACATCATAAACATCGGTAGGCTACTAAGTACTGAGTTTAGAAGAACTAGGCGTCCGCCATAAGACAAGTACAGAGGTGTAGTTATATGGAGGACTATTTTCAATTATTTTAAATTAGTTTAGCATTCCAGAATGGATGAATTAAGGAGAGCAACAAGATAACACTGACATCTAGCCTTATGTGCGAGTTTAATTAATTTTTGTTGTTGATACTTAAGAATGGGAAGAATAAGTCAAGGGTAAAAATGATTTTTTGCATTAGTCTCATCCAAGTATGTGGAGCGCCACGTCAACACAAAGACGAGTTTGACCTTAAAAACAAAAGTTGAGGTAATAGATTGTCTGATTTTTTTGATAAAAAATTGTCTGATCTTGATCTAATAGTTGAGAAACGAATTTGACCTCGAGGCAATTTTGAAAGACCGAAATGAATAATTGGATAGTTTGAAATGTTCCGCGGGGGCCTTCCGCAAATCTTCCGACCCGGTAAACCAAGGCCGCGCCGCCGCTGGGGACCTCCGGCGCGAGCCTCCGTCCACCCCCAGGCCCAGACGCGCGGCGGTACTGGCTACCAGTCGGAGATACTCCCCTCACGGCCCTAGGCCCCTGGGAGGCTAGGACGAGAAGAGACGCACACCGTGCTTCAAGCCGCGCGCGGCTCGCCGGAGCGTCGCCGCGTTCGGGCCGGTTCCGGTCGCTGGAGGCCTCGCGGCTGCCCCGGCATTCGTCAACCAACGTCCAAACGCCTTTTGCTACCGCTGCAGGAAGCCTGCGTGTAAACTGCAACATGTTTATCTGCAACTGTGAGCAGCAACTCAGATTCAGATAGTTCTGCAGATTGCCATTTTTTTCTGATTCGGTCACTGTGCTCTGTACGAAGCAGCGCATCCTGATTTTTGGAAGAGAGAAATAACAAATATGTGCAATTTGTATGTTCAGAATTGCAGGTTTCTGAATTAAATGTGTGGGAGAGAGAAATGAGTGATATGTAGGTATGATTTCAGCCTTCAGAGAAGCAGCAAGGTTCATGTGAACAAACATCCTGAATTGCAGCATTCTTACAATGATGGCTTGGAATACAAAGGGGCGAAGAACTACAAGGCCAAAGATGACTAGTTCTGCAGCGACTGAATAATTCAGTAGTGATGTTTCTTCAGAAAGCCAAATATACAGACAGGGAAACTCTAAAGAAGAAACCTACCATTTTTTTTCCGAAAGGAAAACAAAAACATTAAAAGAGAATATGAAATGATTGTGGACTGAGAATCCTAATGAAATGACTTTATTACGCAAATGATGCCACGTTTCAGCAAAGTCTATGCAATAAAAAAACTCATAAAGCATATCTAGTGTGGAACCTGAAGGATTGAAGCATGCCAAATGGAGGAATGATACACAGCCGGCTCTTCCTGTCTCAATGGTGCAAGACTGACTGACACGTGAGTAGTCTCAGTACTCTGATGTGATCTTTGTGTGCAGATAGGCCATTCGAACATGAGTGGACAAAAATGAGCGCACAAGAGTCCGTCAGGAGTCTCAGTATGGCCGTGTTTAGATCGAGTGAAATTTTTTTCACCCTCCTTTGATCACTAATTAGGGGTGTTAAATAAAGTCAGTTTACAAAACTACCTTCACAACCCCCTGGCTAATTCGCGAGACGAATCTAATGAGGCCTTTGACCGCACGATTAGAGGATAATTACTGTAGCATTACTGTAGCAAATCATGGATTAATTAGGCTCGTTAGATTCGTCGCACAAAGTTGCACTCATCTGTGAAGAGGTTTTGCAAATAAACTTCATTTAGTACTCATGCATGAAAGATTCCTTTTGAAAATTTTTGTAAGCCCCTACAAAACACGGCCACTCTGATGTTGTCCTTCATGACCAAAAAGAAAATATCAATATACCGACACAGCGATCAAGAACAACTGGTTGATTGGGTTTTTTTAATCAGACTGCAGAAATAACTACCCTATCCGATTGATCTTGTTCTCCTTGTGACCTTGTCGTCGTCGATGACCTTGAGGTACTCTTCTATCTCGCGGAAAAAGCCGTCTGGCGGCGGCTGGTTCTTGGCAACTCTGGCATAGCACATCTGCAACACCATGTCAGGATCGTACTTGTGGTGCTTCGCCGCCTGGCCCCGGTCGGCCGTGCGCGATCCCTGATCCTGCTGCTTCCTTCTGTTCGTTGTCTATCAGATCAGGACGCCCAACCAATTTATTTTGTATCATAGAACCAATCAGCGTCTGAATTTTCCGAACCGCGTCCAACCCTCGCAGGAAGATTGGAGGATACGTAAATCATTGAAACCCGTGATATGAAGTCAGAAGACTCTGTGACTTGTGGGCCACCATGTTCGGCGAGCCCTCAGTTTTGTGTTTGGAAGATGATCTCTCAGATGATGCAAAGAGATGTGACAACAGAGTTTGAGTCTGTGGTAAGGTGGATTAGCATAAGAAACGTGCAGTTATGAATTTGTGTTGTTGCAGTTGCAGGTGCATTTGCTCTGTTCTGTGAGCTTTCGCATTTTCCTTCTCTGGCCATCTGTGTATCCCAGTTTAGTTTTTTGTGGCGGGATCGGCAGTGATATGAATATATGATAATGCCCAGAGAAGAGTCCGTGCATAAACATGGCGACCAAAGTATTCATAATGGGTTGACATCTTAGATTTGGAAATTAAAAGCATCAGCAACGAGAGCATATATACAAAACAGCCCTGATTGCAACGTGGTCCAAAATCAGGAAATTTTATTTCTTGTGGCTACATTATTATGAGTGCTTCTTAGCCTTCTCAAGACCATCTCTTAACTGGGATTCCCCATCCAACTACAATTGCAATTGCAAACCCAACACCAAATCCCAATCCTGCAAAGAGAAACAGCATAATGTCCGCAGATTTCTTCTTGGAATGATGTGGCACCTGTGGTGTCGTGCTACCGCACACTTTTGACAAGGGAGGCCCACACAAACCATCTCAGTCCTGAAGAAAACTGACGTGTGGTACCGTTGCTACCGGACATGGTAGCATGACCGGTGAAACGGTCGTCGGTCTAGATTGATGCTGGTTGCTGGAGGAGAGCTAGCGCGGGAGTGTGGTCCGGATCATGCCGGTCCGTATCTTGGCTTCGCAATGCGGATTTCCTATTCATCTATCGGGTGTTTTTATGACTTCTTATCACTTCAGATTTCGACGGCTACGATCCTTTCGTGATTTGTGATGCTGTTGGATGTGTTTTGGACTTTGTTTGACGGGCCGTTCGTTTCGTCGGCCCAGCAGCTCGCTAGCGTCATCCATTCTCTTATCCACTCACTAGCTTCGAGCTTCGTCCATTCTCCTCGCTGGTATCCACTCATACTAGTGTAGATGAAGCATAGTAAAATAAAAATTTATTCTAAATTGAAAATAAAGAAACAATAATTTTATATATATAATAAAATATACATAAAAAATTTGCATCCCGACAACTTATCTTGTAAACAACAAATAAAATTATGAAATAATAGTACTATAATAACAAATATCGATACACCTCAATAACCATTTTTCTCTGTCCCTCCGTCACCTAACTTGATTCGTCTATAATTTCACATCTTCCTCTTAATTTGATCCACCTATGATATCTCTCTCACTTACTCGGTCCATCTGCGACATCTCTCCATCCCTCCTAACTCGATCCACCTGTGGTATCTCTATTTTCATCTTTCTGTCCTAACCTGATCCATAAGTGATCTTTCCCTCCCTCTCTTAACTCAGGCAAGCTGAGATGTCTCTCTCTCCTCACTCATCCTCTTTTAGATAACTCGGTCCACATGCAATCTATCTCTCATCCCTCCCCATCCTAACCCGATTAAACTATAATCTCTCTTCTATCTTGGCACACATGTGACCTCTTTTCCTCTTCTAAGTCGATTCACACTTAATTTCTCTCCCCTTCCCACTCTTACCAAACTTTATTCGCCTCTAATTTGTCTCCCTTTCTCCCTCTTCTACTCTCTCTCCTAACTCGATCCACCGTGATCTCTCTCCTTCTCCTTCCTCTCCCTCCCTCTCGGCCTCTCCTAACTCGATCCACTCGTGATTTCTCTTTACCTACTTTCTGTGTTGACAAACAAAATTGGCACTTCATCAATGACCAGAAGGATTGTAGGACTCGGCGCAAGAATCGAGACAGAAGATGATGCAAGAGGCAAAGCCACGCCCAGACTGGTCTGACCGGTTTGGGGAACCGGTCAGACCGGTTACCCTGTAATCCAACTAGGACTCTTAGATTTAGGATTCCGAGGTTGTAACGAGTTGTAACTTGGTTTTCTTGCGGGACAAGACCTACCCTCCCTATAAATATAAGGGGATTCGGCCGATTGAGGGCAACCCAATCGAATCTATCAAATCTACTATTTACCTTTACTTTTTGTACCCTTCAACCCTAGCTTTTCCAACCCCATATGATGTTCTTCCTTCGTCTCCGCCACGTCTGAAGGCGTCCTAGGTGGCCTGCCGACCCTAGGACACCCCTGATCACGTTCTTTCTGACGGATCCTTCCGGGAAGCGTTTTTAGGGTTTATCCCCGATTTCCCTGCAGGAACCGGACTGACCGGTTTCCCTGACAGGTCTGACCGGTCTGCGCAGAGGAGCTGCGGGCAGCTCGTGATACGTACCGCGCGATCTAGCGCTCTCGTGTGTTGACCTAATTCTGCGTCAACATTCTGTTTGTTTACTAACTCGACCCAACCTTTGATCTTTCTATCTATCTCTCCCCTAACTTAGATCCACCTATTATTTCTCTTTCTTTCCCATCTCTTTCCCCAGACTAACCCGACCCAACAGTGATCTCTCTCCTAACTTGATCTACCCTGTGACTTTCTCTCTCTTCTAACTCGATCCACCTTTAAGTCGTATTTCAATCCTTCCCTCCCTCTCCTAAGTATGGACACCTCTGATTTTTCTCCCCTTCTCCCTCCTCTACTCTCCCTGACTCGATCCACCCTTTGAGATCTCTCTCTCTCTTCACCTTTCATCCTCGTTTTCCTAACTCTATTCACTCGTGGATTTTCTTTCCCTCCCTCTCTTCCTCTTCAAACTCAATGCATTCCCCTCTCCCCCTCTTCTAATTTGATCTACTTGTGATCTCTCTCCCTCTCTTGACTCAATCTACATGTGAATTTCTCTCTCTATATATCACTATCTCCTAGTAGCTCATCCATGTGTGATCCATAAACTTGTAAATAATGTTAGAAGATTATTTATATTATCACATAAGATTAATGTTATTGAGTAACCAAAGCTTAACCCATATATCACAATTATTTATATTTAGCAATTTAGATCGTGTTTTCATAAAGAAATCTAGCAAAAAAAATTTTATATCTATATATCAAATGACTTGGGCCATGTCTGTATATCCCTCTCCATCTATCTATCTATCTATCTATCTCTATTTTTTTATCAGCCAAACAACATACACGAATACATCATAAATAATCTTAGAGCATCTCCAACAGATTGAGAAAATCAATTCCTTTTCTTTTTATTTCTGGTTAAAGGGGATTGAAATGGAAAAAACCATCTCCAACAGATCCCCTCTCTATTCCCCTTTCCCTTTATTTTTTTCTCAATCCCCTTTAACTCCCTCCTCTCCCCTTTTTAAAGGGGATTTGCCCCTCTCTCCTTTCCTTCTCTTTTTTTTCTATTCATCTCAGCCGCATGATTTCTTGGCCCTGCACGAATCTTGCAGCACAATTGTCAGATGAGATAGAAAGGGAAAAGGGAAAAGAGGATCTGTTGTAGCCACTCTCCCCAATATTTTGAATTGGTGAAAGAAGATTCCCCTATAGCTAGAAAAAAAGGAAAGGTGAAAAGGGAAAGATGCTCTTACCTTCCATCATCGTCGGCTTTCTGTTCCAACTTGCCACTAGTTGTTAAAAATAAAATATTCCTTGGATCCGCCACCAGTTCTCCCGTGCTCTAGGAAACAACGTAGTGGTCATGCTGCCGCTGGTGCTTGACCTCCGGCTAAGCGCCATTCTCGGCTTGTCGACCTGCTATCTTCATTGTTCACAGAAAATATGTACTTATATCAAATGGCAGCACCACAAAAAAACATTACAATTATGTACATATCTGCCATTCAATACATGGAGGCTTTGAGCGTATGAGGGTCCTAACCATGAGTTGGTTTTGTTTTTGTCACTCATGAATGCTGAAAAAGCAATGCATTGCCTGATAATCAATAGAGAGAAGGGCAGAAGCAAGCTAAGAGAATAATCAGCTTGTCACCATGAGACTGACATTTGATTCAAATGGGATTTGGAGGGCAGAAGAATAAGCTTATTGGGGGAGGAAGTGTAGTCTATGGTGATGTTAAAAAAGCAAACAACTCCCACATATGTAAGCCCTGAAGCTCAATACTATTACAGAAAGAAAAAGAAGCTCAAGAATCCTCATTGGCGTAAAGCATACGACAATGTTTCACCAAAAAGCTTGTAGAATTTGACAGTAAAATCATGAATTATGAAATGTGACATTACCTCTTAATCTCAGAGCCAATGTCAATAGCCATCCCTTTCAGCTCGGTCATTACATCAGACAGTGCTGGCCTCTCTCGAGTGCGCACACTCCATGCTCCATCAGTCTGGAACCAAGCATCATACGCTAGATGGAGGCGGCACCGAGAAGCAGGAATACTGAAAGAGAAGCAGAAATTTCAGCACTCTATGTACCTCGCCTTCTGCTAACATGAAGGTAATGTGCCTTCCTAGTGGAAAGTCGCAAATAACTCTATAACATCTTGCACACGCATTATAGATAAAACAAAGAATAGGCATATTGAATATCGATCAGTTCGGTCTCATACTGATTAAGAAATCACTTATAGACTGCCGTTATTATCCAATCTAATTGGATAGTTGTTGGACTTATAAGAGCTACTGCCATATATAAAACTCAATCAGAATCTCTAAACTAATCCTACCTCTTGAAACATGGCACAGGGTCCATAAACTATGCTTTTCTTTTTGTTAGCACATGACCAGATTGGGGGAGACACAGTCTCATCTTGCATCGAGGTGTGGACATGAAGGGCAGAACACTAACAACCTATCAAGGCACCATAAAGGTTGACAACCACAGTTTGCTAAAACACCATAAAACAATCTAAGACGTCTCTCTTTCTACAGCTCACCTTGAAACCTCCTTTGGCACACAAAAATCATGTGCTCTTCAAGTAACACAGTACACTTCCAGAAAGTAGCCAATCAAAAAAACTGAAATCCAACAATCTACTATTCATTCAAATTCACGTAAACAGAACACTTTCAGAGAAGTTTTTCAAAAAACCATGAAACAATAAGCACTTGGTAATTTTACCTACAACGTATTATCATCTACTACAAAGATGCCAAATTCAGCATTTCGTTGTACCACACTAAGCTAACACGTCAAATTCACTGAACCAATATCTATTGCCTAGCCACCTTGGAAGCCCTGCAAAGCACAGGTCCAGAACAATAAATGTGGCAAGACTAAACAGGAAAACAAATAGTACAACTAATCAGGCTCTTAACAACCTACACTCTAGTTTATTAGTGCTCCAATCCAATTTAACAGCCTAATAACCCCACATATTTTTCATTAGACAAAATTTATCAGAGTTTATTTAGCAAACTCAGTAACAAATCATGTGTCACAAGGCAGGTTGCATGCATATACCTTGCGTGAAAGTACAAGCTGGGAGCATACAATTAGTATAGAGTGTCTTGCTGGATATATGATGGTAAAGTTTTTTTTTATTTTTGATTCAAAAGCCTTACAAAAAGTACTCCTATTATATAATTGCATTACAAAGTCAGTTATCAGTTATACACATAAAAAATAAGAACAGTGCACATGGCTGTGTGTTAGGATATTGGATACATGTCTCAGATATTAGTTAATTAGCTGAAGTCCTTAAAACTGAATTTGATTATTTTCTCTCAGACCCATTCAATGAAGAAGACTAATCTGTTTTGCTACCCCTACTCACAGATTTTGTAGAAAAAACCTTTTGTCCAGTAACAGCACGTGTATATGCCCTATTCACTGCAGCAACGAAGAGATAGCTAGGTTTCACTGCTCCCCTTGGGGCGACTGCAACTTTCAGCATGCAGCAAGGTCCTGTGCTTCCGGCCACTGCTACCGGGTGTTCAATGTCCCCGACGCCCATGCCCAACATGCCAGCCAGCATGACGAACACCATGTGCATTTGTGCATCTTTAGAGGCATTTCATCGAACGATCTACCTGCAATGCCATTTTGCGCCTGCTTCTTCTTGCCTACAGCTCCACCGCTGCAAGATGTTGCCGCCGCGTCCATACACATTCCACAGGCAAGGCGGAGTGGCGGAGAGCGGCCGGCCTGGCGGCGCCGGAGTGTCTGCCGTCCCCGGCCGCATGGCTGTGCGGCAGCGCGTCAAGGCACATGAGCCGTGCCACAATGCTGGGTGACCGCCGCTCGTCCCCAGCAGCTCCTCCCGTGGACGGCGATGGCGGCGCGCCTGGGGCCGGCGAGGTCCGGATTTCGCAGAGCTTGCCCCCTGGCCTCCACCAAGGCGCAACTGTTGAGCGAGAGTCGCAGCAGCTTCCACACCGGCGCGGCGCCACCGTCCTTGAGGTCCAGCGGCGGGAGGGGTCCACGACGGCCCTGGCGCGGCGGGCGGCGTGATGTCCGGTTACTCATAATTTGAATGATAATTTTGGCAAATTGCGAAAGCCCATATTTGTTTAGGGTGTCAAAAGTCCAAGTGTCTGGTTGGCTCGTGGGCGAGCAGGAGGCACCGGTCCAAATCACCGTTTCAGAGCTGCAGTGGGCCAGTGGCTGCTTGTTTCGGCTGCGGCCTGCGGAGGGAAAATTAGAAGTCCTATTGGGCTGTGTTGGGCCTTCATATTTGCACTACAGCCTTTTGATTAATGTTGCCGATAATAACGTGATAACAAGTGAGTTCGTTTGGCTTCAGCTTGGAAAAAAATCTATTGAGCCCAATTCGTCGGACCCGAACGCGCCCACGGCTGCCTCCTCCTATTTGCTCCACAACCGCTGCTATGGCTGTCGTTGCCCCGCTCCTACCCTGCCCAATCGGCCTCCTCCACCGCCCGCCCGCCCGCAGCGCCATTATTGTCAGGCTCACTGCCCCCGCGTCCGCCACCTCTGTCGAGCCGGCCTGCCACCACCAGCCTTCCCTCTAGGTTCGGCAGGGAGGAGATTGCCAGAGCCCAAACCCCAAACCCTGGACTCTGAACCCTAACCTTGCCGGAGGTGGAGAAGAAGCTGAAGCCACCATGGATTGATGGAAGGAGGAAGAAGAAAGCTTGGATTTGTGAAAAAAGGAAGAAGCAAAATCTGGGTGTGAAAGGAGAAGAGAATACCCAAGTAGAGTATAGCTTTCCCTTGTTGCGTTGTTAGAATTGGATAGAACTTTGACCCAATATCTCCACTGCTGCCGCCATGTGCCAATGTGACTCCAACACCACCAAGACCATTGGCCAAACAAGATAGATTAAGAAACATAAAAGATCGGTATTGACATTGACGGTGATGATGGTGTTGATGCAAGTAGATATGTAAAGAAAAAAATTGGACACGTGAAGAGGAAATAAACCGGCAATCACACTACATAAATCCTTTTCATATGATTACATATATGACTGTGCTCTCGCTAATTCGATTTTTCCTTTTTCCATTTTGTACGCTAGTGCTTGGCCCAACAATTCTGTAGACGAGCACGCTCACCTATTTGGATTCCACTTTCTGGAAGTTTATCGCTCTAGTCTCTTGATAAACGGGAATGACAAGAAAGGTAATGCATTTTTGAGGGGAGCAGCTTATGAGTTTAAAGAAGAATGGCCACCAGATCGTACAAAGAGAGAGATTTGCACACCAATAAGAAGCGAAGGGAAATGATATTGAACGGGCTTCTCATGTCTTGCAACAGCGGTTTTGCATTTTTGGAACGATCAGCTCATCTATATGACCGGGAGAATTTGAGAAAGTTGCGCAAGCTTGCACCATACTTCATAATATGATAGTTGAAGATGGAAAAGAAGAGGACATTTATGAGAATCAATCATGATTTGAATGAAGGCTCCAAATACATCGATTGTTGAACCAAAATTCTCCCCTGAACAATACACTATATTTGAATGAGTGGTCGAATAAAATTTTGAGATTGAGGACTGTTTAACTCATATCCACTTAAGAAGGATTTGGTTGAGCATATTTGGCAAAAATTTGGACTGTGATAAAATTTACTCTATATACAAAGCAAGTGTTTGAGATGCTCTATGTACTCTTTCGTATGTGTGATATCCCATACCGTATGGATATTGAAGTGAATTGAACTATCTTCCTTTCACCTTGTTTAGACCGTTCATGCATCTCCTAGAGTTAGTATGCTACTACATGATTCAAAAACAATTGCAAATGGCTACACAATTCATATTCATATGGTGTATTTGACCACAACACTATCCATCAATCAAATGGTATGGCTAGCCGTGGATCGAAACAGTGGAATGAAACATTATATTGTAGGGGTTACTTCAAACATGGATTCGATCCACTCTGAATGACGTTGCGGTGTTGAAAACAGTGTCAAGAAACTGCCCAACAATTAATGGCTCATATATTGGTGATCAATAATTAACTTCGTTATCAAGACTTCATTGACGCCTCAATATATAATATTATATTGTTGCCAAATGCTGTTCTCTAGATGCATATGCTTCAGCATCAATCATTCTTCACCTTGCGCAAGTAACCTTACATTAACACGCCACGTCAATCAGCCGGTGGAGAGAAGTAGAGAACTACCAGGAAGAGGGGGAGTGTAATATAATCGGCTAAGCATCAGACTAATCTCCAGAAGGATCTATAAAAGAAAAATAAACAAATTAAAATAAAACCCAGCAAAGCAATGTACTAATAAACACGTAATGCAAAATCAATGATAATCATAGTTGCAATCAATCATGTGAGATGGAGGGCGCAATGAATGGATCCCATGTGGCATGGGCGTGGCTGGCCCCACCCAACCGCCTTCAGCTGGCTTGCTTGACTAGCTGCTGCTCATCGAGGGAGGCTCCGTTCCCACAAGAAAACAAGGAGGGTAGGGTAGCCTACGGACAAGACAGACAGACCATCTCGATCCGCCCCAATCCCAATCCAGAGAGCCATCCATTCCATCCACGCAGACGCAGGCAGCAGGCAAGGTAGCCATGTCGTCCACCATGAGCTGCTCGCCGCGGCAGGATGACGCCGACCACCGGAGGAGGCCGCCCGCGCCGGCGCTGGACCTGCTGGACGAGTGCTGGTTCTTCAGCAACACCCTCGCCAACAACAAGAACAAGCCGCCGCTGCCGCGGAGGTCTGACAAGGATCGGGAACAGGGGGACAGCAAGCTCAAGGCCTCGGCGTCGGCGGGGCCGTCACGGTGGAACCGGAGGCTCCTCCGGACCCCGTCGCTCCCGTCGCCGCGCGTCGGGATGTCGACGATGGAGATGCCCAAGGAAGACGACGACCTGGTGGTGGAACAAAAGGACGCCGCCGCTGGCAGTGGCAATCAGCAGCAGCAGCTACAGGTGGAGGCGGAGGTGGATGACGACGACCTCAACTGGAGCTCCATCTACGAGGGCGTCCTGCGCAGCAGGATGGCCGAGGGGGGCGGCGGCAGCAGGGGGATAGCGCTGCGCCGGGCGCCGTCCATGCCCGTCCCATCCTCCGCGACCCACCACGAGCACCACCAGACCAAGCCCACGCCGAGGACGCCACCATACGGGGAGCAGCGGCGGCGTGAGGTCCGATCGTCGAGCGCCGCCAGCCAGCACCACCACCAGCAGCCCGTCCTGGCGCGGTCCAAGAGCGTGTTCCACGACAAGAAGTGGAGGAGCTCCAGCGACCTGGAACCGATCGAGGTGCAGGGGTTCAGGGACCTGGCGGGCGGCGTACCCCCGAGGCTCAAGCACGCCGCCGGCAGCCGCAGCAGCAGGCCTCACCTACCGGAGGCGTGGCAGCAGCGGCCGGCGGCGCTGGTGAGGGTGCAGTCGGACGCGAGGTCCACGGCGGCGGAGATGAAGGACCAGCTCCGGATGTGGGCGCAGGCCGTCGCGTGCAACGTCCGGCAAGAGTGTTAGCTAGCCGCGTGCTGCTAACCGATCGAGACACGTACAGACGTGCAACACCGTACAAATCCATCCAAACCAAACCGCCTCAGTTTTGTTACTACACCATATATATGTACCCATGTATAATTTCGATTCGGTTCATCTTCTCTCTCAATTCCACACAACCATTTGTATTCTTTTGCTCCAGTCGCCATTGGTACACACTAGCTCTACATCCATGAATGACCAAGGGGAGCTGGCAACGCCTTGTACATTTGTTGTAGTCCTGACCAAAATCTAGATCCATTTTAGAGAAAGGGGAAAGTATATGATATGGGAAGAACAAACTGGTAGATCACCATCACCAACTTGGGATGCTCTGAATTCTGTTCAAGACAAGGTGCCACGGCAGGTTGGTTGTATTTTTGACCGAGATGCATGGGGACGCATACACACATAGTATCTGGTTGGCTGGCTGGCTGTCTGTCCGGTGTCCAGGCCATGTGCACACCAGCAGGCAAGTCCGAAAACAATGCGTGGAATCTGGGGCAGTAACATGCCATGCCATGCGATGCACAGTTCAGATCATCCAGCCAGCAGCCACCAGGTCAGGTGCATCATCATCATCATCACTCATCAGGTGAGGTGTCAGGTGATGATCAACCAGCTCGATCGGCGCTGATTGCGGCCGACTTGCATCACGCCATCACCTATACATCTGATTCCCATCTGCATGTTGAGGGTGCTGCTGATAATTTCAGGTTTGCAGGTAGCACCCACATCTCAGGTTAATCAGGATGTGAAATACGCCTTTCAGATCCGATGTTGCGCATTTCTGCAGAGCTGTAAGCGTATCGTCAACAGATTGTTGCTATTCTGAAATTAACACACCAGTCATATGTTCCAGATGTTCGAGCTGTACAAGTGAATTCAGGAAACGGGATATTTAAGTTTCGCTAAGTCCATTATCTAGTACTGTACAAGTGAATTCAGGCAGTCGCCCAAAATAAGCAGCAACTCAAGCCTGGTAAATGACAATAACAAGAATCTTCTGCCTCAGAAGACAAAAAGATGGAACACACTTTTCTGTACATTAAACAAATGGAAAATGAAGTAGAATTAATCAATTAACTAGGTAAGCAAATTCAAACCTTTGTTAACATCACAATATTTATCATATTTCTTAAGGATCAAATTAACACAGAAATGGAGATTGTTGTCGCAGAGGGAAAAAATCATCACCACAGATTATTGAACAATAGTGTAATACAGCCGATTCACTGTTTTGGAATAAAGAATGAAACTTGACATGTTCACTAGATTGGTAGTTTGGTACAATTGGGACAACAGTAGCATGTTATCATTAAACTCTATTACAGACTCCGTTCCAGGCAAATAATAATATATAGAATCATAACATCAGACAAAAACATAGATATCTATCAATACAAGTATTGTGCTGAACATTCTATTGCAGACAGAACTTGGCAACACGAAAAGATTTGAATTTCTTTAGGAAATAATTAAAAGGCAATAATCTTGTGCTGATTTTCCATTGGTGGCTACAAGTTTGGGTTTTATAAGTGAACAGGAAGAAGAAACACTTAACCATAGCACCAAAACATGAAAGGAGAGCAATAACGAAAAAAGGAGACAAACGAAAGGCAGCATCAGTTTGACATTTGTCTATGTTTACGACCAGGTTGTTTCGACACACCACAGTGCACCGCAAAAACTCCATCTAATCAAACTGTACCATGTCCAGGGGAAATAAAAGAGAAAAGATAACACTCCTGTTATCAATGACAACTCAAGAACTTAATGCAGCCTTAGTTTTGGGCTTCAAAATCCTGCTTGCTCATGAAGATTGCAACTGGCTCGCCAGGAGATGGAGGGTTCTGGTTCAGGAGAGACACACACTTGCCAGCTTTAGCACGCGCAGCTTCATCAGTCGCCGACAACACCTCTACATGCTCAAGCCCCAACTGCCTTCTGATCAGCTCCACATTCTCCTGCAGAACATCCATTTCACCAAAAGGAAGCTTCAAGTCCAAGGCCTGAGGGCCAACCTCCCTCGCCTCGTCTTTCTTGAACCTGATGAAAGGCATGCACAGCTTCTGAACTTGTTTGAAGTTTGCTTCCTGTCCGATGGAACAGTTCTTCAGCGCTTCTATAATCTCCTGGTCTGGTGCAAAGGAACGTGCTTGACTGTCGAATTTAGACTGGAGCACCCTCAAGCATTGCTCTTTCCAGCCATAGTAGTGTTCGTTCACATATATAAGACCAATGCTCATCTTGTTCTCTGTCAGAGAAGGAGCAGGTGCAGCTCCCTTCTTGGGTTTCTTCGAACCAGATTCTTGCTTCTGAAGCAGCTTCCTCATTAAAACTATAGAATCTTGCAGGTACTTGTTTGCGATTCTTAGAGTAGGGTCCGGCGTGTCTGCTACTGGCCACCCAGCTTTAATTGCAAAGCCTTCTTTCCTCAGGATCTTTTGCCACACATGCTCCGCGTAATGCGGACAGATGGGGGTAATAAGCCTTGTCTGGACATCCATAAATTGCCACAGTAAATCACGGTTCATGCCTGCCGCTCCACAAGAGAGCCTGTATTCATCTCTAGCCAGCTGCAGGTCATAGAACCCAGACTTCAGTGCATCTCTGAACATAAAGGCATTGTAGCTCTTCTCAGTTTCCTTGACAGCAATGTTTATCTCATTGGCAAAAACATGGTCAGCATAACTAGATGGAGGCCCAGCTCGCAGAGAAGATTCAATAGCTACCACCTCTTCCATCCATGCAATTTCCTTTGTAAGCCTCAAGATAGCAGCGTTTGCGGTTTCAAAGACAAAGTTTGCATCATCCATACCATCACCAGCATCAGCAAGTGCAAACCTAGTGGCATCAGATGAGAATTCTAGAATGGCCTGCTTGAGAGTACGGAAATTCCCTGTCGACTTGGACATTTTCTCAGAATTGAGCATAAGATGCCCATTGCAACGGAAGCCACGGGGCCATTGGTGTTCCGGTAAAATAGCTGTATGGTTGTAAATGCAGAACGTCAAGTGGTTCTGGATAAGATCCTTACCAGAGGCACGGATATCGAAGGGATACCAGTACTCAAATTCCTGTTTCATATTGCTCAAAAGAGTAGAAGGGATGTCACTTTTTGGTACTGGACCATTGCAGAACACATACTCCCAGATATCATCTGTCATTTGTTCTGGCCTGATAGCAGATATCTCTTTGCCATACATATTGCCATTTTGCAAAAGATGTGCAACGGTGTAATAAGCCATATATAGGGTCGAATCTGAAAGAGATTCCACAAGGAACTGCTCGTCCCATGGAATACGAGTTCCTAGACCAAAGGAGCGTGAACAGGCCCACTGGTTCAGCCAGCCCAAAGTGTGTTCAAAGCCATTGCGAGTCTCGGCTGAGAATGTATTCATATTTTCCAAACATTTCTCTGCCATCTTCTTCCACTCAGCCTCACCATATGTAATATACCATTGGTCCGTGAGAGCAACCACACACTCGTCACCAGATCTCGACATAACCTTCTTCTCAGGCTCACTGTATAACACTGCAGTGCCTTCTTCCAGAAGCTTGTTCTTTATCAGTGGCTTCACATCTTGAACTTTTCTGCCCTTGAACTCTCCTACAATCATGGTTCCATCAGTGAATCCTTTCAAATATGTCATCCGCTTTGCTTCAGCAAGCTTCTCCTTGTCATTCTGGCTCTTAATCTTAAGATCTAAGCACACCTTCTCTGCTGACTTGTCTCCAAATTCAGGGATATTGATTATTGGAACAACCTTGAATGGAAGAACCCACTCATCTTTCACAGCAAACTTCGCTCTCAGAGCTGGTTTTGTGACTAGATCTTGCAGTGCCATGAAATCATCTGGCGAATCACTTGGAACACTAGTCACAATACCAGTCCCTTTATCTGTTAGGATGGTCATCATAGGAAGTGCATATATGATTTCGTTGAAAGCAAGAGGAGACTTCAGCGGCAAACCAATCAGATCATTTCCAGATATCTCTGCCAAGCATGTTGGCTTCTGTGAGACCCTTGATAGATTTTGATATGCGAGATTAAGAGCAGACCTTGCAGTCAGAATGAATACATCAGTATCATTGATCTCAAAGGCTCCATACTTTCCATCAGGTAGTACCCAACAATTTGTCTGCCCATACATCGTCTCAGGTCTCAGTGTAGCTGCAGCCAAGTAAACCTTTTTCCCCTCTAAGGCCTTCAACTGAGGAGGGAAAGGTGGGATCACCTCCATTTTAATCAATACATATTCCTGTGGTTGCACGCCTTCACCTGTGGCTCGATCATGATCAGCACAAGGTTGGCCATCCAATGGAGAGTATATTGTATACCTCATATCTTTAACAACCTTGCCCATTTTCTTCAGCTTTCTCATCTGCCACCGGACAAAAGCGTCATAGAACGGATTCATGTCCGTCGTTATGAATGACCGTCTCCAATCACATCCCAGCCCAAAAGCCTTTAGGTCCTCCTTTGCCAATGGAGGGAAGTATGTCAACCAGTGATATGGATCCTGGAATTTAGCAATTTCTTCATCTGACACGCCAAAGCCCCTCATGATCTCCCATTGGAACTTCTGCACGCCAGTCTTTGCAGCGGCCTTAGATTTCTTGCTCTTAAATTTATCTGGGGCAACAGCAACAGCCTGGTCAGCCTGGCTATCTGCTACTTCCAAGCTGACTTCATCCTCTACTGCAGGAAACACTGGAGGATTACCATATTGCTGAATCTCCCTTGCAAGCTTATCTGCTGAGGCCTTGATAGGCATTCCAGTACAATGGAAACCAAACGGCAAGAGGACATTGGAGCCCCGCAGTCTGTGGTATGCAGCACCGAACTCAAGCTTGGACAATGAGAAGGCATGGCCCAAATGTAACAATCCATTCATGTAAGGATATGGAAAGTTGCCAAAGAATTTTTCGCCAGGTCCTGGAGGACTGTTGCCTGGTTCTGCCTCAAAAACCCGCTTCTCATCCCACAGCTTTTGAGCCTCTGATTGAATTGCGAGCAAGAGATCTCTGCGAGCAAAGCTCTTGCCTCCATCAGGATTAGACGACATTTTCCTAACCAAACAAAAAGATGTGTCAGGGTACAAGTCACTTGGCATGATATGTCTTACCAAAGTTTTCAAAAACTATTGGATTACATGAATGTATAACAAGGACCTAACAGATGCCTAAAAAATGTACAGAATATTTGTCTCCAAACTGTAGCAGGAAAATCAAACATCCCTTCCAAGAAGAAGGCTGTAAGATTAAAATCTCAGTGATTTAAAGTTTGCAGAAAAGTGAGTACAATTTTCTTATAAGGCCAACCCATCTTCTATCAACTCCATTCTGAACTAATCAAACAAGGTGTAACAACATCACCACTAAAAGAAACATAAGTAGATGTAATTCCAGCTGCCCCTGGCCAAGAGCCCAAGAAACTATGGGTCTCTTACAATCTATATAACTCTATATTCATCATAAAGTTCATGAACCGAGCAGCAAATTTACAGCAAAACAAGTATAGCTGACCGACCTAAACTGATCAGATAAGTTGATGGAAATCAGTACAATTTTCTCAAAGGAAAAAAACAATGACCAATTAATTATCCCAGGGACAGAGAAACTAGCAAGAGTTACTTATTGTAGCTGCATCTAGCATATCAAGCTATTTTAACTTCTCTGTGCCCATGATATGATTTAACAAAGTTTAAAAAAAAACTATTGGAGTATGTCGAATGTATAACAGAAGACCTAACAGATGCATAAACATGCCCAGAATATTTGTTTCCAAACTGTAGCGGGACAATTAAACATTCACTTCAAGCAGCAAAAGACAGTAAGATTAAAATCTTATATGGCAACTTCATCAGGGAAAAAACAAGGTTTGGCTTGAATTAAGAAAAACAGGGGGTTAATAGCAGTGATTTAACTTCGCAGAAAAGGGAGTACAATTTTGTTGTAAAGCCAACCCATTCTGCTATAAAATCTATTCTGAACTAATCATACAAGGATTTACAACAAACATCGCCACTAAAAGAAACATGAGTAGATGTAATCCAGTTGCTCCTAGCCCAAGAAACTATAGGTCTCTACAACCTATATTGATCATGAAGTTTGTGAACCCAGCAGCAAATTTGCAGCAAACCAAGTATAGCTGACAGACCTAAACTAGGCACACAAGTTGTTGGAAATTAGTACAATATATACTCGAAGGAAAAAAACAAAGAGCAATTAATTATCCCAGAAACCAGATACAGACAGAAACTATCAAGAGCCACTTATCGTAGCTGCATCCAGCATATCAAGTTATTTTAACTTCTCCGGGCGCAATTCGGATTGAAACAAATGCATAAAATCGAAGCTAGTAGATAATATATCGTTGCTGGGTCAGATTCGAACACAAATAGCTTATACTAGGGTTTGGGGTGCTCCGTTTCGCACAGCAGGGAGGGAAGATGAGGGGAGAGCATACCTGGTGGGTGCTGGTCGCCGGCAAAGGGCCCGGCAAAGACCTAATAGCGCCGCCACTCGCCCAGTCGTCGCCGCAAGACAAAGAGAGAGGAAAGAGACCGTCGAGCTCGGCGGAGGGGAGCGGCGGCGGCGGGGGCAGCAGCGCGCGGCGGCTGCTCGGGAAAACTGAGGGGAGGGGAGAGGGGACTAGGCAGCTAGGGTTGGGTGAACCTTTGGGAGGCGTGGGAGGGGGAGGGAGGCGGTGCGGACCCTTAACGGGCCGGCCTGTTAAACAGATCGTGCCCAGGCCGTCACGCCGTGCCACACTAGTAGCCCAAGAGCGGCCCGATACGCCGTGCCTTAGCGTGCCATGCCCCAGCCGCCCGTTAGGCCGGGCCTGTTCGGCCATGTATACCAGGCAGCGAGCCATAGGCCCACTACGCCATCCTCTCTGCTTATGCAACTCTTATATATATAGTATTTTTTTCTGGAGGGCATGCCACTCTTATATTATCCCGGTAAAAGAAACTCTCAATCAATTTAAATCCGCTTCAGCTCTGAAATGGTGTTTCCTGTTGTTTTTACTGGCAACTAATAAGGCCATATATTTGCTCACAAAAATAAGTCCACCATATATGGCTTTATTTATCCAGTTAAGGTAAGGTACCATGAATACACAGACACGAGTACATGACGATCCTGAAATTATAACGAGTGAATTTCGACATGACGGTAGCAGAGAACTGTTGTCGGAACTTAATTTCGACATGACGGTAGCAAATGTGGAACGTGGAGAAGCCGCTGAGCTGGGCAATCTCGACTGGAGTCGCATCGTCAAGGCGACACCAACAGGCTGGTCCTTGGCCCACGGATGACGGGTCTTGTGCCTGCTTCTGCAAGGATGCCGGGACGGCTGGATACAATCTATACAAACACCATACGCGTCCACACAAGTACTCACACACTCATCCACATACACCACAGTCCACAGGCTCACCCTGGCTGGATCATCGTCCATCGAGGTTACTGTCACTGCTGGCCAAACACGCTAAGGGGGTGTTTAGTTGTTGTTACGTATAGTGTTTTTTTACATTAGGTTGCGTGTCACAGAGAGAAAAAAGTGCATTGAAAAACGCGCGTTCCGGAAAAATCCGGATTCTGGCCGGAACTAAACACGGCCTAAGCAGTAAGCACGCCAGCTTGCATTCGATCAAGTCGTGGATGACCAATCCGTCACCACTCACCAGTCGGCAATCAGTCGTGTCACCAGTCTGTCAAACGGTGTCATTTTCTCGTCTTGTTTTCTTCCTTGATGACGTGGAAACGAGGCACACCTGGCCCCTCGCTGTGCTGTTCATGAGCCACATGAACAAATTAAAGGCTTCCGAATGGAGATCGCTGGGAGATTTTTTTTTCTGAAGTGGCTTTTTGCCAGCCAACCAGGCTGAAAATAAGTTAAATTTGCAGATTGGCCAAGCTGATTGAAAGCAGCAACAATCCCAAGTGAACTACTTGTTGTTGTACCTGTACAATTGCTAGCATTTAAAAAAAATTCATTTACATATATGTCTAACATATCAAGTGATCAACACCACAAATCTATAATATCATTGGCGATAACACAGTTTGCAAGTGGATCAAAACCGACCCTCATACAGGAAATGTATTTCGATCTCCATACATAATTAAGAAGGATTCATGCCTTCTCAAAGATCATTTTCTAGTGGGGATTCTCCAAGACATTACAACTGCAATTGCGAATCCAGCACCAAATCCTATTCCAGCAAAGAGGAATAGCATAATATCTACCGGTTTCTTCATGAAGCGATATGGCAACCCAGTTGATGGTGTTATGTCAATGCACTCTTTTAGCAACGGAGGTCCGCACAAGCCATCGTTTCCCAGAAATGAGCCATTGGAAAATGTCATGAAATGAGGCGACTCCGGCACTCTTCCTTCCAGCTTGTTGTATGATAGATTCAACATGGAAAGAAAGTCTAGAGATGCTAGATCCTGGGGAATTGTTCCTGAAAGCTCATTGAAGGATAGGTCCAAAACTTCTATCTGGTTCAAACGACCAAGCTGAGACGGAATAGATCCGGCGAGTGAGTTGTGTGACATGTTGAGCACATTTAACATAACAAGCACCCCCAATAGATTCAGGGATGCTTCCACAGAATGCATTGCTTGAGATATCAATGTACACAAGGCTCCATAATGTATTAGAAATTGTGATGTCAAATCCTTTGTATGTGATAAAGGTGGATATCTTGTATATACCCAAATATTCCACCACCTCTGGCTCATTTTCACTTTCAACAATCATGGACTTCAATTCTGTAAACCATGCCTTTGTTAGCATGCCTGAGAAGTTATTGGAGCCTAAATCAAGAACTCGTAGACTTGGAAATGTGCAAGTGTCTTCCTCATCAAAGGTAGAAGGCACAACTTGTCCAAAAAACTTGTTTGACTCCAGTACCAGAATTTGAAGTTTTGTGAGTGTATTCATCCAACATGGAAAAGAGTCACTTATTTGATTGTTTCCGATATCAAGGACCTCCAAGTTTTTGCAAGCAACAAGTGATCTAGGCAGCTGCCCTGCAATCCAGTTGCCACTGAAATCTAGTGCCTCAAATGAGCATCCTTCCTTGATATTGTCCGGGAATTGCCCACTAAGCAAATTTTCTTTTAGTTTTAACGATTCTATTCCATTGACGTTCTCCATCAGACAAGAAGGAATTGATCCATTAAATTTATTGTAAGATAGATCAAGCAGTTGTATGTTGATTACATCACAAAATGATGATGGGATTTCTCCAGACAACCTGTTACCAGAGGCTATGAAGACTCTAACTTCATGAAGATGGGTACTGAAATTAGAAGGTAAAGATGAGAATTTGTTGTTTGAATAATCAAGCTGAATTGTTGGGCCTCGAGGTATAGGTATAAGCCCTTCAAGCATATTGTTGCTCAGATCAAGCTTCCATGAATGTATGGGGAGAAGAGGGGCATCGCCAACACTAGTAAGTTTATTGTTTGCTAGGATCATTACAGAAGGAAAATTTGGAAAAGTCTCCCATGCCCACTTCGGTACAGCCCCATGGATTTGGTTATATGAAAGGTCAAGCCATTTGATTTGATCCTGGTGCCTCAAGAAACTAGGGTACTTACGTATGTTACAACGTGATAGAGATAAGTAACTGAGTTTAGGCAAAGACGATGCTAGTGAAGAATTGTCTGCTCCATCTACCACAACTAGATTATTATGAGGAGCTTTTTTACAGTGCCATATACTACTACTCAGTAGTATATAGTATAGAGAAAGGGCATTCTAGTAATCTCCTTCTATTGAGAATTTTTTCCCCTTTCTCCGTTCCAGGTTCGAACCATATCTATGTCTTGACATAGATTGTTAAAAAAAATATTTACAGTTGTGCCATTACGATATTTTAATAATATTATATTTGTGCAAATAAAATTTCTTCAAAAAATTACATTTGTGCCAATTATAATTTTTTCCCTAAATACCCATACTAGACTATACTATCCACCTATACCACTATACCACAGGTCAAGTTTTCACCAGTATACAAAAATTATGAGCCGTCCGATCCTTTCATATTGGTCCTTTTTTATTCTATACTGGTCCATCTTTAGAGTAGTATAGGGCACTGTAAAAGAGCTCATTATGAGATAGATCCAAAATACAAAGGTGCATCAGTTTTCTAAAAAAAGGTAAACTCTATCTTGCCGATGAAATTGTTCCAATATAGTAATATTGTTTGCAGTTGCACCAAGTTTGAAATGTATGAAGGTATTTCTCCAGAAAAGCTACAGTTACACAACGCTAATTTCTGTAATTTTGTTAGATTGCTGACAAAAGATGGTACTGGCCCAGATAAACCACAATCAGAAAACTGGAGAGTCGTCAGAGATGTTAGGTTTGCAACAAATGATGGAATTGACCCTACTATTCCCATTCCGGAAATCTCAAGTTCACGCAAGGATTTCAGCATACCAATTGATGAGGGGAGCTCACCGGAAAAGCCAGCTGCACTAAGGCCTAGGACTCTTCAAAGATGTGAGATTGCCAATTGAGGATGGTATTGTGCCTGAGAAATTGGTTCTACCAACATCCAGGTTCTCCAAACTAGAAGTACTAGTTGTGAACTTGGCAAGTAACCAGAAATTTCAGCATTATGGTAAAGATCAATCGTGACTAGTTTCTTGAGTTGAAAGATTGCTGGGGGAATCCATCCTTGAAGCCTGTTATTGCTTAGTTGAAGAACACTCAAATCAGAGAAGTTGGTCAAGAAATCCGGGATTGGACCTGACAGCATGTTATATTGCAGGTCAATAATAGAAAGAGAGCTCAAGCTCAAAAGTGAACCGCAAATAGGTCCAGAGAGTTGACAATAAGGTAAGCTAAGAACAAGAAGTTTAGGACATGACTTGGCTATGATATCGCACCAGTGTGACTCGTTGGACAGGTCCACAAAGCCAAGGTTCAACTCCCTTAAATTGCCAAGCTTTGCAACTAACTTCTCCAAGTTTTTCTCCACAAAGCTTATAACATAGGAAATGGAGTTCACCCTTATATTGGGAACATAACGAATCGTCTCATTGAATTCAAAACTAGTAGAGAGATCAATGGATATGAGATTTGTCAGGTGCCCAATGCCATTTGGCACCTGGCCAGAAAATCTTGAACTTGCAAGGTTGAGATGGGTGAGCTCAGTGAGCCGCTCAAAACCGATGGGTGGAAAGCTCAGATCCGTTGAAGTCGTTAGAAGCGAGGTTTAGGTACCTGAGGGAGGTCAGATCGAAGAGCGCATGTTCGAGGCCTCCGCTCTTCAAACTGCAGTCACCCAAGTTGAGGAAAGTCACGCGGCCATTATGGTGGCCACAGCGCACGCCCATCCATCGGCAGCAGTCCGTGCCGGCCCTCCATGACCGGAAGGCGATGGTAGAGTAGTTGGTGGTGGCGAAGGATCGTTTCAGCCTGAGCAGTGCTGTCGCCTGGTCCGGCAAGCACGGAAATGGCGGCATGGTGGTGGTATGGTTGCTGGTGTAAGCTCCAGCGGATGAAGGGATCAGCAAGCAGGATGTGATTGCGAGGTGGATTTGCAGGAGCAGCAGCGATTCTGCTTGCCGTGGCCCGTCACTACTACAAAAACCAGCATTCCCAGCACCCCCTTCACCAGCGGTTCTGGCCAAACCGCTGGTGAAGGCCCATCACCAGCGGTTCGTAAGCGCCGGGCCCCACTAGGCATTGGAACCGCTGGTGAAGGGTACCCTTCTTCTCCAACCCGACGCTTACGAACCGCTGGTGAAGGTCTGCACAGTATAAAGCTCCTTCCCCTTCTTCTCCAACCCGACGGGGCACCATTTTTTTCACCATTTTTTCACCATTTTTCACCAAATTTCACTTGGAAGCTGCCATATTTGAAGGTATGGACCTCACCCACTTATTTTGTGGTTGGTAACTTGCATCTCATTACTTTGTAGCTTGTTTCATTTGTTTGATTTCAAAATTTGGCCAAATTTTGAAGGAGAGGTGTTTGTTCATGGTAGAACCATTTCTCTCCCAGTTTTTCATGGTGAAACCCGAAATTTGAAGTTGCCAAGTCTCTTGTATGCTATAAGGTTGGTATCTCATCCCTTCTCTAATTGATAGCTTGTTTGGATGGTTAGATTTTTTGAATTTGGTAGAAAGTCAAGAATTTGATGAATTTTGTTTAGTGATGGATCAATGTGATGATTTCAATGTAGATGTCATGAATTCCACAATATTAGTGAATTTCATTTAGTGATGGATCTATGTGATGAATTTGCTAGAAGGTCATGAGTTTTTTGAATTTGGTAGAAACTCATGAATTTGATGAATTTTGTTATGTGATGGATCAGTGTGATGATTTCAATGTTGATGTCATGATTTTCACATTATTAATGAATTTCATTTAGTGATGCACTACTGGAAAACGGAATTTTCCTGTGTGTGTCCGATTTCCCTGTGGATTTTTTGGGTCACACACAGGGAAATTGTCATTTCCTTGTCGGTTTCTAAAGAACGCACAGGAAAATAATAAAAATCCACAGGAAAATTTGATTTTTCTTGTCAGTTTACAAAAAACACACAAGAAAATAATCAAAGCCACAGGGAAATGAGTAGTTTCCCTGTGGGTTACATAAAACGCACAGGGAAATTCATAAAACACATAGGAAAATACGCATTTCCCTGTGGGTTTTTTGGGCACACACAGGGAAATAGACTAAACTCACAGGAAAATTACCCATTTCCTTATGTGTTTGCAGCACATGAAATTATTCATTTTCTTTTATTAAGCACCTAACTATATGTTTTTTTGCATGAAAACTTGACTTAACCTTAGTCAAGTGTGGTTGTTCATAAAAGTAATTTTAATTATAACTTCTATGCAATAATATACCTTTTAGAACTTAATGTATTTCTACCTATTTCTTGGGATTACTTCACCTTTTAACTACATATTTTGCAAAAACGATCATTAAATTGTAGAAACATATATGTGCCACGACATACATACATTGGAATAGCACATGTGAATTCGGAATGTAAAATTCAAATGTTTGTATAGTTTGCACTATAGTTTTCATATTCACTTTATACTTTTCAAAATCTAATAGTACCCAAAAATTCTTGGAAAATCACAATTTTTGGTTGGGGAACAAAATGCATTCTTATAACTCCAAACAAAATCTATAGTGGTATTGTATTTTTTTAACTGTTATCAAATACCTTCAGCTTCTCACCTATTACAACCTTGTTTTCTTTTGTTAATATACCAGGTTTTCAGATATGCACTGACAATCAAGTCCATCATGTAGTCCGATATTTTGACCAAAGTCCATTCAGAGGTATGTTTTTTCATGCATGGGCTATGTCAATCTATTTTGCTGATGTTTTTGTCCTGTAGCTACTTCTGAGGTACAAACAACTGTATAGTCGACAATTAGCAGTGGGCAAGGAACTGGAAGTGCAACAAATAAACAAGATTTTGATGTATGTGTCTAAAATATTTTGTGAGAACTGGGGTAGCATTAGTTTGGAATGTCATATGTTTCTCAAAGAACATGTGGTTGAATTATGAACTTGTATTTGAATATGAACTTGTGGTTGAATTATGAACTTGTGGTTGAACCATGAACTTGTGGTTCAATCATGTGGTTGAATTATGAACTTGTGGTTGAATTATGAACTTGTGTTGATGTAATAATTGTTAAGCTTCTGGATTATTCATTTGCTGTTCAAATATTATTGCTGCTGCTGGAAATTTATTAATTGCAGCTGAAATTTTTTTTGGCTGTTAGACACTTATCACCAGCGGTTCGTAATACAAACCGCTAGTGATGACCCCAACATCACCAGCTGATGTTGGGGTCATCACCAGCGGTTTGTATTACGAACCGCTGGTGATACTAGGGGCATCACCAGCGGTTTGTATTACGAACCGCTGGTGATACTAGGGGCATCACCAGCGGTTTGTATTACGAACCGCTGGTGATACTAGGGGCATCACCAGCGGTTTTAAAACCGGTGGTGAAACCCAGGGTCTTCACAAGCGCTTTTTCAGCAGCACTTCCAAAAACCGGCGCTGAAGGCCCCTTACGAACCGGCGTTGATGCCTTTTGTGTAGTAGTGCGTGATGGACCATGGTGGTCGCCATATTGGAAGCTAGCTTCACCTTCTTCTTTTTTGACTGCTGGGAGCTGCTTCTCTATAAGTTCGAGGATGTGATAAGGAGAACCTTACCATGTGTGTCAGTTTATATACACAGTTGCTGCTGTGTAGGGCTGTAGGCAGGCAAGGGCCGTGTTTAGTTGGCTTCTGAAAAAATTTGCAAAAGGGAATCTTTTTTGCATGGAGTACTAAATGAAGTCTATTTGCAAAACCTCTTCACGGATGAGCGTAACTTTCCGAGACGAATCTAATGAGCCTAATTAATCCATGATTTGCTACAGTGATGCTACAGTAACCATCTTCTAATCATCCTCTAATCATGCGATCAAAGGCCTCATTAGATTCTTCTCGGAAATTTACTAGAGGTTGTGGAGGTAGTTTTGTAAACTGACATTATTTAATACCCCTAATTAGTGGTCAAAGATGCATTTAATACCCTGAAAAAATTTTCATCCTCCAACTAAACACGGCCAAGGATTGGCAAGGCAACAGTACTATGGTTGCTGGTGAACACTGAACAGGATAGCTGACAAAGGGAGAGAAGCGTGCACATGTGCACTGTGCACATGACGATTACAAAGGTGGATTTGCAGTACGAGGAGATGAACATGTTGCCTGTGTGTTGACGCAGAATTCGGTCCACACACGAGAGCGCTAGATCGCGTGGGTCGCGAACGGACTGAACGGCAGGGATGCTGCGCAAACCGGTCAGACCGGTTAGGCAAACTGGTTAGACCGGATTTCTAGGGTTTTGCCAGAACCAGTCGTTCGAGAGGATAACTATCACGCTTACGTGGTGAAGGACGGCGAGATTTACGAGCAAACCAGCAAAGGGATAACCAATGCACTTACGTAGCGAAGAACGATTAGTTTACGAGCAAACTAGCAAAGGCCGTCGAAGCTCTCGCCCGGGGGGAACCCCGTCAGGGCGTGGACGTCGCTGGACGTGCCCTAGGTTGACCAGCAAGCCTTAGGGCGCCATCTATGGTCGTGGAAATCAGTAGATGAGTAGCATTGGAGAGGTTGGAAGAGAATCAGGGTTTAGGAGATAAAAAGTAGATACATAATTGTTTAGATTTGATTGTGTGTGTATCAATCGGCCATAACCCTTTATATTTATAGGGTGGGGAGGTCTGTACCTGTGCGAAAAGGTTTTACAACTCGTAATCTACCCAAACTAAGAGTCCTACTCGAATTACAGGGCAACCGGTCTGACCGGTCCCCCAAACCGGTCAGACCGGTCTGGGCTCGGACTTCTTCTTTTTGCGCCAATCCTTCGTCTTGCTCCTCGCATCGACTCTTGCGGTCCTCCTGAGCCCCTAGCACCGCAATAGTCGGTCATTCCAGAGACCATGTCACTCTCGGACTGATTGTTGCGGTCCTCAAAGCACCAGCACCGCAACATCCTGTCCTGGACCGGTCAGACCGGTCGGGCTGACCGGTTTACCTCGGCCTGTGCCAATTTTGGTTGTCAACTTATGCCCCCCTTGTTTCTTGGTAAAGCTTGCGTATCAAAAAAAATCTCTCTTAGCCAAAACCATAGAATGACTATCCTTAACTCATTGTCCATGCTTCTATACTTAAAGGCAATAAAACCTCATCGGCCATGTCACTTGATATTAACCAGCGTGATGATCTCATCCTTGCTGTTCTCCTTCGTACATCATGGGTGGATAACAAGTTTGGGTACACACCACCTCGACTATAATTGTTTAATGCAATGGTTAAATCCATCTTCGCATCCTCAAATGACCATAGATGCATAAATCGACCAAATCATTGTTAAAACAATTGGCCTTTGCAATGTTCCTCAATTTAGCATGAAGAAGAAATCAAACATCCCGATATAACTTATGTAAACTATTGTGATCATAAGCTAAGCAAGAATGATATATAGAATATGCTCTTTACCAATAATATAATCGGCCTCATAAACATGTCGCAATCAAGATGCAAATAGTCAAGATTAAATTATTGTCAAGAAAAGACCTTCGGCATTTCCATCGCATAGCCTATCATCGAGATATAATTGAATGTGATACCGATGTCTTTGCAGCTAGAACTCTGTTGATAATCAATAAAAGGTTTTCTCTAAACACTAACCTCGGCCACATTAAGATTTAGAGTTATCATAGCCGATATAGTGTTCTTCGCATGAATGAGATCAAACCGGTCTTGCAAGCGGTCAGACCGGCCTCGAAATCCAGTCAGACCGGTCTCATAAACCGGTTAGACCGGTCTGTCCAGAGAATGCATCTTTGACAGCAACAAACGTTGGCCTTTTTGATATGGGAGTGACCTTCTGTAATCACTTAGCCTAATGTTTGATGTATCCAAGTATTGGTCCTATCATTGGCATGTCCAAATATACGATAAATAATAAATTCATGAATTTCAATATCATATCCAGACATTTTGCCCCCCAAGCATCAAAACCATCAATATGACTACAATTGAAATCTTGCTGGGGAATCATCATCTTACCACGATGATCAAGAACATTCATCGGCTATACACGTTGCTAAGGTCGATAATAAAAATACCGGCCATGTAGAATCCATCCATAAGAGTATAAATAACTGAAATAACTAGAGAGGTATTATAAATGTAAAAGTATCATGATAAGCTCATAAGTACTTTAATAGCAATATGATTGCAATTAACATGCATAGCACTCTGATGATAATCCTCCATGATAAAATGATCCATGCAGCATCCAAGGATCAAAATTAGAGTATGAAGGATAACCAAACATGTTATAAGATGGATTCCATGACATATGTATGTGTGGTCCTTGTAAATCATGAGGATAATGCAATGACCAATAATTTTGATGATTTGGTGCAAACCTTAGATTTTAGAATCGTCTTTTAGACCTTTTCTTCTCATTTTCTTTGTTTGCACCTTTTTCTTGAACATCATCCTTGTCTTGAGTATGAATACTCTTCTTTGGAACCCATGTCATGTCCTTGTCTTGCAGCTCTTGTTCACTTGCTTCTTCCGCCAATTTGATAAACTAAGTGAATGGCTTGGCTTTGCTTCAATTTTGGACAGCAGCGCTCTTTTCTTGATTTTTGACTTATTCAACTCCTTTTGTTCAGATTTGGCACTTGGAGAATCAACAACTGAATTTATCTTTCCTTTGCCATTAATAGCCAAAATCTTCAACACATTAATCGGCTTTTCATCAACTGAATTTGGATCTGAATTTTTATCTTCGCGGCCATCCCTTTTCACTCGATAAATCTGCTTGACAACCTTTTTCTTGTTTTGAACTTTAAACCGATCCTTATGCTCGAAACGGTCATTCTCATAGAACGAGAACCAAGGATTATACCAAAACCATGGATTATGATTAGATACACCTGAATATATACTCCATGGCACATGCATCAACGGAATAAATGATGAAGACCAATGTGATGACCATTGATGCTTCTTTGCTCGTGGTAATGAAGAGCTCTCCCTTTGACGAATTTCTAACCGATTTTGCTTTTGCTCGGCTATTCTCCGATATTTATGTAATAATTCATCAAAACTTGGCTTCTTCTTCACCGTCTTACCCTTTGGTGCAACATTCTCGGCTGTACCAGAATTTCTGGCACAACCGGTCAGACCGGTTGGAACACCGGTTAGACCGGTTCCTTCAGAACCAGCCACTTTGAGATCATCATGCCCCCCAGCCGAGCTTGATTGTTGCTCAGCTATATTGTTTGAAATAGGCTCATCATTGGGGACAATTTGATCAACTGAACTAGCCGATGATTTTTCAATTGTTGGCTTTTCTATGTCTAGTGTTAAATCTGAATTTGGATTCAATCTACCATCCCTTTTGACACGATAGACTTGCTTAATCACCTTACGCTTATTTCTGTATGTGGATCGATTCTTTTGATCAAAACGGTCATTATGAACATAAGGCTGCCTTACACTTGATGGTTCTCTTGGAGCTGCATACTCCACATGATATGGTCTAAAATATGAAGGAGTATGTACCCAAAGATTATTCCACTCCCATGATGAGTAAGGATTAAAACAAATGGGATGTGGAGCATACAGAACTGGCATTGATGGTTCAAAAGGAGAATATGATGTTGCTGAATGAAGGTTTTTCCTTTGCCAATTCCAATTCCCAGAATTATGTTTAGGAGGTGATCTTGATGATTTAACATCATTTGACCGATTAGCACGCTTGGCCTCATTTTCTTTTTGGTATTTAGCCAGAAGTTCATCAAAAGTGAGCTTCGGCTTTTTGCCATTGTGCTTGTCACGGTCTTTAACCCCTTGCGCTGCAGAACACTTAGGTTTCAGAAATTTTGGACGCTTTTGACCAGGACTGGTCTGACCGGTCTGCACAACCGGTTTGACCGGTCTGACCTGTTTAGTCAGCCCAGCAGGAGCAATCGGCTCTTGTTCTGATTCAGAAATATTCACTTGCCCCCCAGCGACTTCTGGGATTTTTGTAGGCTCATCATCCTCAATAATTTCTTGATCTTGCAGGTCATAGACGATGTCCTTTACATCACTTGGGGATATTGAATTTTCCACTTTACCACTTTCTATTGGATCTTTGCATGAACCGGCTGATGCTAACCAATCTGATGATCCCTTGCCATCAAAAATCAATTGGAGTCAACTGGTCATCTTCTGAAATTTCAGTAAATCTCAATCGTCCTGCATTAATGGCCGATTGGATGACTTGGCGAAAAATATTGCAATGGCTAGTGCTATGACCAAATGAATTATGCCACTTACAATATTCTTTCTCTTTTACTTCCAGAAGTGATGGCATGACTTTGTGATCAAATAACTTAATAAAATTATGCTCAAACAATATATCAAATAAGTCATCACACAAAGTCAAATCAAAGGTGTATTTTGTCTTCTTTAGCTGATTCTTTTGTTGAAAAGGTTTCAAGGCTAAGCAAACGAACGGTTCAGATTTATCATCGATCCATTCGACTATACCTTGACTTATGCTTCTCTTACCCGATGTTTTGGAACTGATCACTATGTTATCACCGGACTTCACGATGTTTTTCAGCTTTGGTCTTTTGCTTTTAAATCCAGAATGACCACAAGCAAACCATGAAGACAAAAATTTTGGCAATGATGATGTAGAAAATTTAAATGCCAAAACATTACTATTATCAGCCTATGGACACTTTGGTACATTTACTCCTCCCAATGTGAATGCGTAGACTTGTGATTCCGTGTTTGACTTGGCTTGGACTTGGCCTCCTTGGACTCGGTCCACGTCAGCTTCGCTCGCCTCCAAAGGCTCCGTAGCTCCTGGAATTGGCTTCTGCTGAATCGAGATGACCTCAAGCCGCTTTCCAGTGTGCGGGAAGCCGATGGCTCCTGCCAGAACCTGCAGTTTAGAGTGAACCGAAGCTTGCCATTAACTTATTAGTAGCTTTTGACGTTCAATAGTATCAATACAGCAATGAATTGGCTTCTAACTTGATTCCGATAACATCATATTGGCTTCCTGCTGCGCGATCACCGAAGCCGATTGGCTTCCGCATATAGCGAGATGTGATCACCGAAGCCGATTGGCTTTCGTATACAGCAAGACTTGACGACCGAAGCCGATTGGCTTTCGCATATAGCAAAATATGCTCACCGAAGCCAATTGGTCTTTGTATGCGGCGAGACAAGCCGACCGAAGCCGAATTAAAGATCTGCAGAGCAAGATGAAGCTAAATTGGCTCTATCTCCTTTGTTCATTGCTGCCCTTACGCGTGAGATGAAGCAAAACAAGTAGAAGGCGTTTGTCGGCGGGCCAAATTCCCAACAGTAGCCCCTCGAGGACGAGGGCTTTCTTCAACAGGCCGAGCTCCACGAAATTAGGATTGCTTGCCAGCCTGAGAAACGCCTCCTCCTTGTTGGAGAAAGCCCCTTAGTGTTTTTGTCGTGTTTGCTCTATTTTTGCTTCGTTTGTCTGTCGTGTCCTGTCGCTTGGCTTCGTTTGTTGGTAATTGGTTGAATTATTTTAACCGTTATTGTAACTTTTGCTTCGGTTTGGCTGATTTTGAAACGGTGGTTAGTTTTTCGAGGTTTTAACGGTCAGAATTTACTGGCCTATAAATAGGACCGAAGGGGGGGAGCAATTTTACTTGCTTCGTTTCGCTTAGCTTGAGCTTGACGCTTTCTCTGGCTTTTGGAAGCTCTTGATTTCAAGCTTTGGTTTTCTTCTCTCGACACAAGTAAGTTTTGCTTTTTGTGCTCTACTATTTCCTTCGTTCTTTCTTTTGTCTTTTTGCTCCTTTGTTTGCTTATTATTATTATTATTTTTTTCTGTTTGTTGTAGCGGCTCGTACGAAGCAAACCGCTCGTCTGATTGGCTACGTCTCTGACGAAGACAACTCAGACGGCGTTGATATGGATGCTGCCGAAGCTGCGTAGTTTGCCCAAGAAATTGAGGGCAACGTGGACGTGAACCCCGAAGCCGGAGCTGCTATGATTATTGATGACCGAGGCAAGGGACTTGCCGAAGAAGATGCGGGTGACGATACCGAAGACGCTGGATCTACAGCGGAGGATGCCCTTGAGGACGTGGAAGCTGATGCCTCAGATCTTGTGGATTACAGGAAAAAGCCAAAGACCACTGTCTTTGGTGAGTCTCGTGTTACCCCTTCATTGATTCGCTTCTATGAGGAAAAGGGTACTTTGGAGCCGGTCAAGGACGAGCCCCTGGCACAGAGACTACCCCGACACCTGAGGCAGACGAAGCTGTTGTATTCAAAGAGTTCTTTACTGCCGGGCTTCGGATGCCCGTGGATAATATTATTGCTGATATTCTAGGGAAGTATGGCTTACAGCTTCACCATCTTACCCCCAATGCTATTACTCACTTGCTTCGCTTCTTCTGGGCCGTCAAGACCAACGCTTCAGATGTTAATGCGGACTGCTTCGTCCGTTACTTTGAGGGGCATCGGCAGACAAAAAGCGTCAAGGTTGACGGTTTTGACTATGAGCCGGACTATGGTAGTGTTAGCTTTTGCGCGCGGTGGAGGCAGACTGACAAACAAAAGGTGGAGCTTACTTTTTGTCAGAGAAACACGTGGGACAAGAGCTGGAAGAACTATTGGCTTTATGTCAAGGTGCCTGCGCTTGAAAATGTGTTGGATGATGGAACGAAGCTGATGGCTTTTCCTCTGCGTAGCTCTATCGGGACTTGTAATTTTGTGGCTTGCCCTTCCTTCGACAGGAATGCCCCCGGCTTTGATCGCTGTGAGAGTGCTTTTTTCAGAGCCAGTCGGGTCTCAAGCAGCCGGGATTTGATTGAGGAAGGGCTTGCTGTTGGAGTGAACATTTTATCTGCTTCGTGGAAGCCGTTTGCTATTGTGACTAGGCTGTACAGAGGTATTCCTAATGTTTGCTTTCCCAAGTTTGGGGTGAAAAAACCAGAGAATATGTCTGACTTTGCCTTCGTTCAGTCCATTGAGTTAATGGCTGAAATTATTTGTGGGAAGTACACCGTCAAGGAACATGAGAGTTGTTTGGCCTTGGTGGATGGGGTTCGGCTTAACAGGGTGTTCGATGAGATGGGTGTTAGCTATCCACAGCGTTCAGCCCCATCCAAGCCGTCGAAGAAGTTCGTGGATCAGGATCATCCCAGCCTGCAACCAGTCCCGAAGCCGAGTCGTGGCCGCGGAAGGAGAGGTCGTGGTGGAGGCCGTGGAAGTGGTCAGTCGGATGAGGGCGGAGACGAAGCTGGAGCCCCTTCAGGCCGCTCGAGGGTAGCTGCCGTCAAAAAGCGAGCTGCTTCTCCTTTGGAGACTTCCAAGCGTACTTCTGCCTTGGAGTCCTCCAAGCGTCAAAAGCTTGGAAAAGCTCTTCCATCACTCCGCTTGCCAGCGCACCTCCTCGTCCAATTGCTTCGGTTGCGGAAGCGCCTCCTTCTGTTGCCCCTAAGCAGGTTGTTCCTGCAGCTTCCGCTGCAATTGATTTGCCGTCTTCTGGAGATTTGTTTCTTTTGCAACTTGTCTTTTTATTTTTAGCTTCGGTTTGCATTTAGCTTCGGTTTGCTTATTTGTTTTTGTCATCTTATTGCAGTTAAAGCTGCCGTTCAACCTCCTCGTCGTGAGCGTGTACTTGACTGCATCGACGACGAGGAGGAAGTAAGCTACAGCCATGTTTTGAGGGAGGACGAGACGAAGGATTTTACACTTGGCGAAGCTGAAGTGTCGTCTGTCCCTCTCCAGCCATCGTCGTTGGATTTATTGGCTGGTGCCGCGGCCAAGTCCATTCAGATGGAGGAGCGTGAAGAGCCGGCTTCGGCTAATGTTGAAGAGATTCCGCGTACGACTGCGGGTATCACTGAGGATCCGATGCAGTTGGCTTCGACTGATGTTGAAGAACCTGCACAGATGGCTCTTACTCTTGGGACTCTGCAAGGCCCAGTTGATTCGGCTCCACGCACGACTAAGCCAGTTGAGTTGGTTTCTTCGGCTATCGCCGAGCGATCTGCCCCTGCCAAGGATATTGAACCAGCTCCTGAGAGATCAGCTCCTGAGGAGCCAGCTCCTGAATCAAGAGGTATGTTTCGCGAAGCAGTTATATTTGCGTTTTTAGCTGAAGTGATCTCTTTTGATTTGTTGATTGTTTTGCTTTAGAAACAAGTTATGCCGGATATGGCCCCCTTGCAGATCGGCTTCGTCAGAGCGGCTTTCGTGCTCCCAGTGATATTCCGGTTATCGTCCCAAATGGTTGGTAATTTTAACTGCTCACCCACAACTGATTGGTTTTAGCTTTTTTGTCTAAACATTTGTTTCGCTCTTTCAGAACTTGAAACTCGTGTCAAATCCTTGGATTTGGACACGCTTTCCATTTCCAGCCTTAGTGGTGGCATCCAGGTCTGTTCCTTTTCCTTCGTTTTTGAGTTTGTTCGGTTTTTTGATACTTATGCTTTTCTTGTTTTAGTCTATAATGTCCATGCAGGAGCTTTTCGCTCGCCTTCCGCTTCGTCTCAACGATGTCGAGAACGAGCGGGCGGAGCTTGAGGCTCTAAGGAAGGAGCGTGACGGCTTTTTGCTGCTTAAGAAATCCTTGGATGATGAGAAAGAGCAGCTTCGGCTTGAGCGTGAGTCTACCTCTTCAGAAATTGCTTCGCTCAAGCGTCAGGTAGCTTCGCTGGAATCTGCGCGTACACACAATGCTCAAACGATCGAAGGGCTTCGGGACAAGGTAATTGATGCTGCCACTTTGGAGCATGATCTGGAGAACCAAATCAAATGCCTCGAGGCTGATAAAGAGAAGGCGACATTGAATGCTGAGAAGTATAAAGGGGAGCTTTTGGTTGCTGTTGACCTGAAGAATTCTCTTATTTCCAAAGCCAGTCAGCTCAAGGCTCAAGTGGGGCAGCTTAAGGTTGATAAGGAAAATTTGCATTCTGAACTGCTCGGTCGCAGCCTGGGCGTTTATGCTGAATACGAAGCTGCTTTGAAACAATATGGAGCTGAGCCGCTGCCCTTTCCCTCTGATGAGTTTAGTGTTGGGAAGCTTTTTGACTGGCTTGATGATGAGTTCAAGTGCTTGCCCGACGTCTTGTCCAGAGTGGGTGATTATGCTTCGCGGACATGCATCACTAATGCCTTTAAGATGCTGGCGGATGATGGATGCTCTCACTACAAGAGCTTTTTGAGGAAAGACTTTCAGTTTCCTCCGGCTCTGAATCCCGATAAGAAGGATCTTTTCAGCGAGGCTGTTCTGGCGACTCGCGGCCTTTTCCTCAGAAAGTTCTGGTCTGTGACTGGGAGGGAGTGTGCTCGGCGCACCGCATATGATCGTTTGGTTAAGGTTAGCTTCTTTTATCATTTCTTATATTTATTTTGGCTTCGGGCGTGTCCTGTTTAGCTTTGCTTTCGGTACTGATTGTTATGTTTAATTTCAGTACAAGGAGGAGCTCGCTCTCGAGCAGCGGCGGAAAATCGAAGCTGAAGCCGCTGATGCCGCCGCCACTGCTGGGGCCTCAACTTCACGAGCTGGTGCCGAAGCTGGTCGTGATGGCGCCGAAGCCGGAGCCTCTGATGCTGATCCGAAGGTTTAGCTTCAACAGAGCTGATGACTTTGATTCTTTTGTTAAGGGATGTTAAAACTTTGTAAATTTGTATATACTCAGATCCCTGATGAGGGAGGTGTTCTTGAGCCCATGCCAATCACTATGCGCGATGGTCCTTTGTGTGTGTCTGGCTTCGCGTGGGAACAGTATCGGAAGTTATGTCCAAGTCAAAGAATTGACGATTTCTGGGAGTTTTGCCATGAGTTCTTTAGTCATTGCGAATTCGATGTGTTTGAGTTTTTTAACTCCTTCATCGTTCGATGTTCTCCTCGTGTCGAGCTCGCTCGTGCTAGAAATGCCGAAGCTGCTCGTCTGCTTCCAGTTAAGGTGGAGCCAGAAGATTTAGATAATGATAGGGATTTTGCTTATGTGTATAATGCTCCTAGATTTAGGAAATCTAGCCAGCTTTTTGATGGCTATGTTTTTGAGATGTTCTGAGTCGTCTCTGTGTGAAACACATTGTAATTCGCTTGGTCATTGTTTTGATTCGAAACACTTGAATGATGTAAGCTCGATTTGGCTTCGTTGCGAAAGAAACGCCTCCCCCCCCCAAAACGGGGTTTTATTCGTTCAAGTGTTTTGCACTTTCTGGTTCGGAGCCGCCTTAACTTTTTTGAACTTTGTACGGGAATGCCGAAGCCCCTATTATTTCAATTGTTTTAAAATACTGATGTCCGAAGCTGATTTTAAATTTAAATATATTTTTTAGCCGAAGCCCCTTTTGGTCTTATTCGTAGTAAGCGCTTTTGGACCGAAGCCCCTTTCGCTCTTGTTTTTAGAGATCTGAATTGGCCTTACTCTTGGTAGGGCTAATTCAGTTCTATTTGAGTTATCGAATATTAGCGACTTGGTCGAAGCCAATCGCTTTCGATGCTGTTTTTGTGTGTTCTAACAGGTTGCCGAAGCCCCTATGGGCTTTTTAGGGTGCTGCTAGACGAAGCTGCTTTCATTTTGTAGCGATTGTTTGGGTCAGAGCTCCTTTTACTCTGTTTTTAGAGTAAGTGTATCTGGACCGAAGCCCCTTTTACTCCTCTTTGGAGTAAGCTTTTGCTTAAACCTGAATTGGCCTTACTCTTGGTAGGGCTAATTCAGTTTTATTTGAGTTGTCGAATATGAGCGACTTGGTCGAAGCCAATCGCTTTGGATGCTGCTTTTTTGGGGAATACCTCGTTCATATATGATTTGACGAGTTACAGTAAGCGCCGCCTCGTTAAAAACCTCACCCCTTGGTCAGGGTCCCCTTGTGAGGAAAAGAGTACGGGCTTTTGGAAACAAAGTAAAAATGCTATTCTACTCAATGACTTCGTTTATAAGATACGAAGCCATTTTACATCTTTTCATAGGTAGTATTTGCGTAAGCTGTCTGCATTCCATGAATGCGGCAGCTCATTGCCTTCGTCATCGCCTAAGCGAAATGAGCCATGTCTGTTGCTTTTGATGACTAAGAATGGGCCTTCCCATTTCTGTTGCAATTTTCCAGAGGCAATGCTTGGATTTTTCCTTAGGACCCAGTCCCCTGCCTTGATATCTTTTCTGATTACCTTTTTGTCTCGCCACTTTCTTGTCTCAGCTTGATACTTGGAAATGTTTTTAGCTGCCTGGAGCCTGTATATCTCAACGAGATCCTTGTCAACGGCTTCGCTCTCTTTGGGAGCTTCTTGTTGGGTGCGAAGCCCTTTGTGCAGTATTTCCTCTGGGCATACTGCTTCTTCACCATAAAGCAATTTGAATGGAGTAAACTGTGTTGCCCTCGATGTGGTGGTGTTGTGAGCCCAGATAACCTTCGGCATCTCTTCTACCCACTTGCTTTTTTTCTTACAATTTGCGAGGCACTTTCGGATGGCTGTAAAGATTAAGCCATTGGCTCTTTCAACTGCTCCATTTGTTTGCGGATGATATACCGAAGCGAATTTAGCTTTTGTTCCAATTGACATGCAGTATTGCCTGAATTCGTCACAGTCAAACTGCTTCCCATTGTCCACTGTTATTTCCCTTGGTACTCCGAATCAGCACACAATTTGCTGCCAGAAGAATTTGATAACTGTTTTTGCTGTGATGTTAGCCAAAGGTCTGGCTTCGATCCACTTGGTGAAATACTCCACTGCTACTATGGCGTATTTAAGATTTCCTTGAGCCGTTGGAAGCGGGCCAACTAGATCAATGCCCCATCTTTGCAAAGGCCATGTTGGAGTTATCAGCTGTGATTGCTCCGAAGGAGATTTTCTGTTCGCTGCACACTTTTGACACTGATCACACGTCTTGACCGTGTTTGTTGCATCCATGATGATTGCAGGCCAGTAGAATCCTTGCCTCATTGCCTTGCCCACTAAAGCTCTTGCCCCAAAGTGTGCCCCGCATAAGCCGCTGTGTATCTCTTGGATCAGTTCTTTTCCTTCGTTGTGAGAGATGCAACGAAGCCAAGGAGCTACAACTCCTTTCTTGTAGAGGACATCATCTATCATCTGGTAGCATCTTGCTCTTTGTTGCATCGCTTTTAGATCATCTTCGTCAATTGGCTCATAGTATCCCCGAAGGAAAGCTATTATTGGGGATCGCCAATCCTCGGAGCTTATTGCATTGATCAGCTTCGGTGGGTCATCTGAATCCTTTATTGATGGTGATGTTAATGTTTGAAAGAACACATCAGGTGGAAGCTTGTCCCCCTTTGCAGCTGCCTTAGCCAGAGCATCTGCCTCGTCATTTTTTGCTCTTGGGATGTACTCCACAGTGAAACCTTTGAATTTTTTCTCCATTGAGCGTACAGTGGTCAAATATTTGATGAGTTCTGGTTGCTTCGCTGTGCTCTCTTTTTCGATGTGATCTGCCACCACCTTTGAATCTGTTTTGACAGTAAATCTCTGAGCTCCTAAAGCCCTGGCTTTTCTGAGCCCAAGTAACACAGCTTCGTATTCAGCAACGTTGTTTGTGCTTCTGTCGCTGCATTTGCAAAATTCTAAATTTGCTGCATATCTCATTTTCACGCCCGAAGGCGATTGCACAATTGCCGCGATGCCGGCTCCTTTGTCCCCCCAAGCACCATCACAATGTATCAACCAATTTTCCTCTCTAACAGCATTTTGTGGCGAAGGCGATGTCCACTCTGCGATAAAGTCAGCTAGGACTTGTGATTTAATTGATGTTCTCCTTTCAAAATCCACGACGTACTCTGAAAGCTCCGCTGCCCACTTGCGAATTCTCACCGAAGCTTCTTTGTTGTTCAAAAGCTCCTTGAGTGGCTGATCCGTGAGGACTTTGATGTGATGGCCCTCGAAATAGTGTCTCAGCTTTCTGGAAGCCATTATCACTGCATAGATCATCTTCTCAATCTCTGTATAAAACAGCTTCGACGCATTCAAAGCTTCGGATACATAGTAGACTGGCTGCTGAATGCTTCTGCCATCTACCAGCTTTTCTGTGATGAGCGCTGCACTAACTGCTGATTGTGATGCCGCAATGTACAGTAGGAGTGGTGTTTTTTGGGTTTGGGCAAGCTTTATTGAGGTCTGTGAAATCAATACACATTCGCCATTTTCCATTCTTCTTCTGAACTGGTACAGTGTTTGCTAGCCATGTTGGATTTGACTTCGCGTATGACATTGGCGTCCAGCAGCCTTTGCACTTCGGCTTTTACTGCATCAGCTTTCTCTTCTGACATCTTTCTCAACTTTTGCTTTTTTGGCTTCATATCAGGACTGATTGCCAGCTTATGCTCAACTATGCTTCTGTCAACACCTGGTAAATCTTTGCTTGACCAAGCAAACACATCTTTGTTATTTCTGAGGAATTCGATGAGCCTATCTTCTTCGTCCGGCTCTAAATCTGAGCCAATGATCACTTCTCTGTCAAAGACATCGGGCTGCAGCTGCACCTGCTTCGTCTCTGCAGCTTTCTGCATCTTCCTGCTATCTTTCTCGATATTTGGCTTTTCTTCTGGGTAATATGGATCTTTTTCTTCAAGCAAATGGACATTTCGCTGACCAAGTGCTCTGGCTTTTTCGATGTTTCTGGCTTCCCTCTGGTCGCCATATACAGTTATAACTCCTTTGAGAGCTGGCATTTTCATGCATAGGAATGACTGCCTTATGATGATGTCAAAAGCATTTATGACTCCTCTTTCGAAGATGACATTATAATCAAAGACCATGTCTACTACATCAAAGGTGATGTATTCTGTTCTTGCATTGGATGTGTCACCGAAGGATACTTGCAGTGAAATTTTCCCGAGTGTTTGGGTTCGCTCCCCCCGAAGCCGACCAACGGAGTGTCTGATGGCTCCAGGTTATCTGGGTTGATATTGGTCATGTTTCTCAGTGTTTTTGCTAGGATGATGTCAGCAGAGCTTCCTGTGTCCGCGAGCACCTTTCCAATCGTCCAGCCAGCAATATTGGCTTCGATCGACATAGCATCGTTGTGTGGGTAGTTGTGGAGCTTGAGATCTTCCTCAGTGAAAGTGATGGGCATATGAGACCATTTCGACTTCTTGTATGGGCCATCAACAGAGATGTTATTGACTTGGCGAAAATAGCTTTTGCTTTGCTTTTTGTTCTCAAAAGCAAGCGATGATCCTCCAGAAATGGGCATGATGTGTCCATAGCTTGGGAGTGGACTTGGAGCTTCTTTCTGATTGACTTTTTGCTGTGAGAGTGGTGGTGGTGGTGGCAGCTCCTCAACCTTTATGTTTTGAGAAGCTGCTTGCTGGGAGGTTTGAGGGTATAAGTGAGGATATATGGCTTGTAGGTAATAGTGTTGAAAGGTTTGTGGCGAAGGCAAATATTGGGTTGCCATCGCTGTTGTTGGATGCACAGTGTTTGAGTTTAGTGAAGGATATACCGGGCAGTATGGTTGGATAGCTTGGGAAGGGTTTTGGGTATTTGGTTGCGAAGCCGATATTGGCTTCATTTGGGTTGCTTGAATCTTCTCTGCTCTTAGCTTTTCTATTGTTTTCTTGATATCTATGCACTGTTCTGTGCCATGGGTATGATTTTTGCCGTGGTACTGGCAAAACAGCTCAGGTCCCGCTGGACCTCTTCCTCTTCCTCGGCCTCTGCCGGCTTTTCCACCCCTCTGAGTGGGCTCATTTCTCTGGTTGTGGTATTGGCTTTCTGGGTACGGTGGTTTGGTTTCGTAGGAAGGAGGCGGATTGTCCACCTTCATGATTGTTTGGTTGGAGTAGTTTTGGTAGTTGTGGCTGTGGTGATGGGTTTTAGCTTGTGAGTCATATTGGTTTCTCATGATGGCTTCTCTTGCCAATCTCATTCGGTTGTCATTGTCAGAGCGACAGTATTTTTTAAACTCCTCATACAGGTCTGCCAGAGTAGCTGGTGTCTCTCTTGCGATATGCTGTGCAAACAATCCTGGGCGAAGCCCTTGTATTGCTGTGAATTTTGCTGCTTCATCAGGGATATGTGGGGCTTGAGCACGTAGAGTGACGAATCTGTGGAAGTAGTCCTCTAGTGGCTCCTTCGGCTGCTGGTGTAGTGTGAGTTCGGCATATGAGAGTGATTGGTCTCCCATGATGCTAAAATTTTTGATAAGCTCCCTCTTCAGATCATACCAGCTATTGATTGATAGGCCAGGCAGCTTCGTGTACCAGTTCATTGCTGTGCCAACGCAGACAATGATGAAGGATTTTGCTAGAACAACATCATCTCCCCCTGCCGAAGCTATTGCCGCTTCATAACTCATTAGGAATTGCTTTGGGTCGGTGAGGCCGTTATATCTTGGTAGAGAGATGGGTTTGTAGGAAGGTGGCCATCTTGCCAGTTGGAGGCTTTCTGAAAGTGGGCACATATGATCGATGGGATGAGTGTGGAGTGTTTGGAAGCCAGTTTGGGATGAAGAATTGTAGTTTGGTGGGTTGATAGTGTTTGGCTCATTAAGCTCTGCTTGGAACTCAGCGACTTGCTTTTTGGCTTTCTCGAGTTCTTGGCGCAGCTTTTCAGCTCTGGAGCTTGTGTTGTTCAGCCTCCTCTGCTTCGCTTGCCTCAGCTCTTCGAGCTGCTTTTTGACTTGCAGCAATTGGTGCTGCTGCTCCTCTTCCTCTTCTTGCATTTGTTGCTTTAGTTCGAGCTGTGCCGCATCCAGCTCTCTCTGCTGCTCGAGGCGTCGAAGACGAAGCCTTTCTTCGAGTCGGTGCATTCTCTCCTCGGTGGTAAGGGTTTCTTCATCGGTCTCTTGATCGTCGAGAACGGCTTCGGTTATTGGTGGTGGGTTTGTTGGTGGAATTGTGGGTCGGGGGGCAGCTTCGATGCTGAGGGTTGCATTTGACACGGTGGTGGTTGGTTTGGTTGGTTTGGTTGGCCTTTTTGGTGGCATGGTGGTTATCGTGGGTTTTGTTCGTGCACTGCACAAACGGTGGGCGCCAGTTGTTGGGATAGTAGCCGAAGCCAATAGTCCCAAACAACAGCTGAAACGGGACAACAGAGACAAGCAACAATAAATTACTTATCTACAGTATCCTGGAATCAACAACCTCTACATGAAGGGGAGGGGTCCCCTTTTATAGGGAGACCAAGGGTCTTTACATTCCCATTGTACCCCTGAGATCAGGCATCATCCTCTAGACTATACAATACAAATAGCCTATGGACACTTTGGTACATTTACTCCTCCCAATGTGAATGCGTAGACTTGTGATTCCGTGTTTGACTTGGCCTGGACTTGGTCTTCTTTGACTCGGTCCATGTCAGCTTCTCCTGCTTCCAAGGGCTTTGTAGCTCCTGGATTTGGCTTCCTCTGAGTCGAGTTGACCCCTAGCCGCTTCCCAGCGCCCAGAAAGCCGATGACTCCTCCAAGGACCTGCAGTATAGAGCGAACCGAAGCTTGCCATTAACTCATTCATAGCTTTTGGCATTCAACAGTATCAATACTTCACCGAATTGGTTTCTAACTTGGTTCTAACAACGCCACTTCGGCATTCTGGTACACGATGACCGAAGCCGATTGGCTTTTGTATTCAGCGAGATGTGATCACCGAAGCCGATTGGCTTTTGTATACAGCGAGATGTGATCACCGAAGCCGATTGGCTTTTGTATTCAGCGAGATGTGATCACCGAAGCCGATTGGCTTTTGAATACAGCGAGATGTGATCACCGAAGCCAAAGTAGAGATATGTAGAGCAAATGAAGCTAAATTGGCTTGATTTCTGTCGGATATCAATATCCGACCCTCTCACCGACGGGTGGGACCTCGCTGTTTTGGGAAGGAGACGGGCGTAATCAGACCCATAAACAAGGAGGACATCAGATAGGAGGAGGGCCGACCTGGCCCCGCCTCAGCCGATCCACCTCCGCCTCGGCCGACCTGGCTCCGCCTCGGCCGACCCACCTCCGCCTCGGCCGACCTGGCTCCGCCTCGGCCGACCCACCTCCGCCTCGGCCGACCCGGCTCCGCCTCGGCGGGCCGACCTGGCCCCGCCTCAGCCGATCCACCTCCGCCTCGGCCGACCTGGCTCCGCCTCGGCCGACCCTACCTCCGCCTCGGCCGACCTGGCTCCACCCCGGCCGACCCATCTCCGCCTCGCCCGACCCTATCCGGGCCAGGTGTCATGGGTCAACAGGGGGGACCCGGAGCGGTAGGGGACCGGGAGGACGCGCCGCATATCTACCGCGCCGCCTACTAGCATTAACGGGCCACGCCGCGCCGCCCGCCGTGGCAGAAGGGGGCAACTGTTCCAGCCGCCCCGCGTGCGCCGCGGAGCGACGTGCACGACCCTAACAAGCTCGGGATTGGGACCTACTCCAACAGCGCTCACAGTGTCCCGCAGGCGGCGAGGCTTCTCCAGCAAGCTTCTTATTATCCATCATTTTGTTAAACACGCCTTGTACAGGTTTCCCCTCCCCCCGAGGTATAAAAGGAAAAATAAGGCCTCAGGGGAGGGGGACGACCGACAAAGAACACACGCTCACTCACACTTAGAAACACACAGAGACTTGAGGCTGCTCCTCTCTCTCGACCGCTTGTAACCCCTACTACGAGCAACGCGAGTAACACGAGCAGATCGACACTGGACGTAGGGCGTTAGTGCCTGAACCAGTATAATTCCTTGTGTCCTCTCGCGAACCATCCGGAGCCCAAACGCGCAATCCACTAAATTTACTAGTTGGTCATTTCTTACACCGACAGTTGGCGCGCCAGGTAGGGGCCTTTGCGCGTTTCGGCGATCACCAGGCTTCGGATGGCCACCCACGGTTCGAGCTGGACTCCCGGGACGCAGCTGCGTCTCGGAAGTCTGGATTTCGTCATCACCACCGACGGGGACCTGGCGAGAGTCGCTTCCGCGCCCCCGGTCAGCGTCCCCGACGCCGACGTCGCGACCGCCACCGAGGCTCTCGCGAATGTCAACCTCAACGCCCCAGGCGACGAGGCTAACGACCCTTGTCCGGAGGCCAACGAGGCCCTGCTGCTCAAGCAGCTCGAGACTTTCCTGGGGTCACGGCCCACGCAGGAGGATACGCGATATGTCAGGTTCGCCCTGGCGAACGTTGCTACTCAGCTTGTGGGAGGGGTCCCGCTCTCCACGGAGATGCTGGATTCCATCCCGCCGTATGCGGCCCCATACGGTTTACGCAACGCGACTGAGGCCGTGTCACGACTGGTGACACGACTTCTGAGCCACACCCCGGTGAACAGCGAGTTCGTCGGAATGATCGATCACGTCTCCGAGTCGGTCTTCGACCTCCTAGACGACTCGGTTTCGGAGACGTCGGACACCGAACTCGTCGGAGAAAGCCACCACCCGTCCCGTGAGTGCTTCATTGCGGACACCCCTGATGCGGCAGTGGGGGAGGCGAGCGAGAGGCCCGCCGCCTTTTGGAGCAGGAGCGTGCACGAGTCGAGCAGGAGCGGGAACGCATCGAGCGCGAGCTTCTGCAGATCGAAAATGCGGCTCCGGCCCGGGGACATGCGCGGGACGTGCAGCGCCAGATCATCGACGATGACGGCGCCCCACCTCCGCACTTCGCCCGCGCCGGACAAAACATAGCCGCCGCGGCTATGCTTGTGCGAGGGCTCCCTCCGCCGGTGACGCCGGAAGCCCGCAAGGCGCAGCGGGAGCTCGGCGAACTTCTGGAGCGGGCCGCGGCTCAACAGGCTGAGAGTTCGCAGTCGCGACGACGGGCGTCACAGATGAGCCACCGCGAGGCCTCGAGGCAGCCCACTGGCGGGCACGGCGGGCGCGCCCAACCAGGGGCCTCGGTGCACCAGCCCCGTCCCGTTGGGGACGCGGCTCCGATCCTAAAACGGGTCGGCCCGATTCAGGACGCCCGAAGCATCCTGAACGCCCGCCGGCGACGACTCCCCGAGGGCGAGCCCGAGCGACGGCACGGGCGCGCTCCTCGTCGTGGCGGCCGGTACGACGACGACGAGGAGGACGAGAGGGCGCCGAGCCCGGACGCGCCGGGGCCACGGGCCTTCAGCTCGCGGATCCGAGCGGCTCCTCGCCCCGCCAACTTTAGAGCCCCGTCGAACTTCCCGAGGTACGACGGGGAAACCGATCCCGAGCTCTGGCTCGAGGACTACCGACTCGCTTGCAGGGCCGGGGGGGCCGACGATGATGACTTCATCATCCACAATCTGCCCCTTCATCTGGCCGACTCGGCGCGGGCTTGGCTCCAACATGTCCCCGCGGGGCAGATCGGGAGCTGTCCGACCTGAGGGAAGTCTTTGTGGGAAACTTCCAGGCGACCTACAATCGCCCTGGAAACCCATGGGACCTCAGGAGCTGCAGGCAGAAGCAGGGGGAGACGCTCCGGGAGTACATCAGACGCTTCTCCCGGCAGTGTAACGAACTCCCCAACCTCGCTGACGCCGACGTCATCGGGGCGTTCCTCACAGGGACGACGTGCAAGTCCCTCGTCCACAAGCTCGGGCGAAAGAGTCCTCGCACCGCGAAGGAGCTGCTTGACATCGCCACGAGTCACGCGGCCGGCGAGGAGGCGGTGGGGGCCATCTTCCACCAGTCTGCCGACCCGAAGGGTAAGCAGACCGAGGAAGCGGAGGGCGGCCCATCGGGGCCCCCCGCCAAGAAGAAGAAGAAAGGCAAGGGCAGACGGCACGACGACGAGGCCGCCATGGTGGCCGCCGCCGACCCAAAGCCGACCTTCAAACCTCCGACTGGGGAAGTCCCCGACCACTTCGAGAAGAAGTGGAATGGGCCGTGCCCGAACCACGAGTACCCCGTCAAGCACCTGTACAAGGACTACTCCCTCATGAAGAAATTCATGGCTGGGGGTCCCCGGAAACCGGCGCCCCGACCGAGGAGGCCCGACCAGGCCCCTAAGGAGATGGAGGCGGGTGAGAACGCGGACGCCGACCCTTATCCGGAGCCGGACGGGTGTCTGATGATCTTCGGCGGGACGGAGGCATCGGTGAGCAAGGGACGGGCCAAGGTGGAACGCCGAGAGGTGTACGCCGCCGAGCCGGCCACTCCGACCTTCCTCAAGTGGTCCGAGGCGTCCATCACCTTCGACCGGGCCGACCATCCGCAATTCGTCCCGAGGCCGGGTAAGTACCCCTTGGTGGTCGACCCGATCATAGGACACAAGCGCCTCACCAAGGTGCTGATGGACGGCGGCAGCGGGCTTAACATCCTCTACGCCGACACGCTAGACGCCATGGGGATTGACCGAGGACGCGTTCGTCCGACTGGGGCGCCTTTCCACGGGGTGGTCCCTGGTAAGCAAGCCGTTCCCCTCGGTCAGATTGACCTCCCTGTTACGTTTGGGTCTCCGACCAACTTCCGGACAGAGACCCTCACGTTCGAGGTGGTGGGGTTCCATGGATCCTACCACGCCATCTTGGGCCGCCCGTGCTACGCGAAGTTCATGGCCGTCCCCAACTACACCTACCTCAAGCTCAAGATGCCTGGGCCGAGGGGGGTGATCACGGTGGGAGCGTCGTTCCAGCGGGCTCACCAGTGCGAGGTGGAGAGCTGCGAGCTGGCATCGGCCATCATCGCGTCGACCGAGGAGCTCGCCCCGATTAAGGCGCGCCTCGTCGAAGAGGCGCCCGACTTCACTCGCGGCTTGGCGTCGTTCGAACCGCTCGAAGGGACCAAGGAGGTCGAGCTGGACCCCGGCCACCCGAGCACGAAGGTGGCGCGGATCGGAACCAAGCTGTCTCCCAAATAGGAAGGCGCGCTCGTCGACTTCCTCCGCACAAACGTCGACGTGTTTGCGTGGAAGCCCTCGGACATGCCGGGCATTCCGAGAGAGGTCGCCGAGCATTCCTTGGACATCCGGCCCGGGTCCCGACCCGTGAAGCAACGCCTCCGGCGCTTCGACGACGAGAAGCGCAAGGCGATTGGCGAGGAGATCGCGAAGCTTCTGGTGGCCGGCTTCATCAAGGAAGTGTATCACCCTGAGTGGCTAGCCAATCCCGTCCTTGTACGAAAAAAGAATGGGAAATGGAGAATGTGTGTTGATTATACTGCTCTTAACAAGGCGTGCCCAAAGGATTCCTTTCCTTTGCCGCGCATAGACCAGATAGTCGACTCGACCTCGGGGTGCGAAACCCTATGCTTCCTTGACGCGTATTCAGGGTACCACCAAATAGCGATGAAGGAGTCCGACCAGCTCGCGACTTCCTTCATCACCCCGTTCGGATCGTATTGTTACGTGACAATGCCGTTCGGGCTCAAAAACGCCGGCGCCACCTACCAACGGTGTATGCTTAGGTGTTTTGACGAACTCATCGGACCGACCGTTGAGGCGTACGTGGACGACATCGTTGTCAAGTCCAAACAGGCCGACCAGCTCGTGGCCGACTTGGAAAAAAACGTTTGCCAAACTCAGGGCGAATGACGTTAAGCTCAACCCCGAAAAATGCGTTTTCGGGGTACCCAGGGGAATGCTTCTAGGCTTCATCGTATCCCGCCGAGGGATAGAGGCCAACCCCGAGAAGATCAACGCCATAACCAGGATGGGCCCGATTCAGAACCTAAAAGGGGTTCAACGGGTCACTGGGTGCTTGGCCGCATTAAGCCGGTTCATCTCGCGCCTTGGCGAAAAGGTCCTCCCTTTGTACCGTCTCTTGAAGAAATCCGAGCGGTTCGTTTGGACGGACGAAGCCGAGGCAGCACTGAACCACATCAAGGCGGTCTTGACGAATCCGCCGATCCTGGTCCCGCCAAACACCGGCGAGCCTCTTCTCCTCTACATCGCGGCAACTACACAGGTGGTGAGCGCGGCGTTGGTGGTAGAGCGCGAAGAAGAGGGGCATGCCCTCAAGGTGCAGCGCCCGGTGTATTTCGTAAGCGAGGTGCTCGGAGACACCAAGACGAGGTATCCGCAGATCCAGAAGCTGCTGTATGCCGTCCTCATCTCCAAAAGGAAGCTCCGCCACTACTTCGACTCGCATCCGGTCACAGTGGTGAGTTCTTTCCCCCTCGGTGAGATTATAAATAATCCTGACTCAACAGGTCAGATCTCGAAATGGGCTATGGAACTGATGGGCCAGGGCATCACCTATGCTCCGCGGACGGCCATTAAGTCCCAGGCCCTCGCCGACTTTGTTGCGGAATGGACCGAGGTCCAGCTACCCACGGCCCCTGTCGATCAGGAGTACTGGGTGATGTACTTCGACGGCTCGTTGACTCGGATAGGAGCAGGGGTCGGTTTAGTTTTTGTTTCGCCCCTTGGGGTGCGGATGAAATACGTGATCCGGCTACACTTCCCTGCCTCCAACAACGCAGCCGAGTACGAGGCCCTGATCAATGGCCTGAAGATAGCTATCGAGTTAGGAATTCGACGCCTCGAGATCCGAGGCGATTCCCAACTCGTGGTTAACCAGGTCATGAAAGAGTCAAGCTGCGAAAGCGAGACCATGGCCGCGTACTGCCAGGAAGTGCGAAAGCTCGAGGACAAATTCGATGGCCTCGAGCTCCGACACATCAAAAGGCGGTTCAACGAGGCTGCCGACGCTCTGGCTAAGAAAGCCTCCGGACGGGAGCCCGTCCCGGCCGGAATCTTCACCAGCGACCAGCAAGGCCCTTCGATAAAGCTCCCCTGCGCAGCGCAAACTGAACCGCGCGACCGAGGCTCCGCGAACGGGGCGCACCGGACTCGGGGGCTAGCGAGAACGGGGCCGAGGTCGCGGAGGGGTCGGGAGTCGGCGCCGAGCCGGCCAACCAAGCTCTATCCGACCTGCTCGCTCTTGCCGTTGCAACGCTGACCGAGGACCAGAGACCGGAGCCCAGCACCCCGGATTGGCGGCAACCATTCCTCGACTACTTGCTGCGGGAACAACTCCCGACGAGTAAGACGGAGGCCCGCCGCGTTGCTCGGCGCGCCAAGTCTTACGCGATCATAGAGGGCGAGCTGTACCGACGCAGCCCCACAGGAATCCTACAACGGTGCATCCCCTCTGACCAGGGTGAGGAGCTGTTGAGGGACATCCACGAGGGTGCGTGCGGCCACCACGCCGCACCTCGCAGCCTTGTCGGAAACGCGTTCCGGCAGGGATTCTACTGGCCGACGGCGGTAAGGGACGCCACTAGGATCGTGCGCACCTGCGAAGGGTGTCAGTTCTTTGCAAGGCAAACGCACCTCCCTGCACAGGCCCTACAGACGATCCCCATCACCTGGCCGTTCGCGGTCTGGGGATTGGACATGGTTGGGCCCCTCAAGAAGGCGCCCGGGGGCTTCGACCACTTGCTTGTTGCTGTCGACAAGTTCACCAAGTGGATAGAAGTCCGACCAATCGCAACAATCCGATCGGAAGAAGCCGTCAAATTCTTCCTCGACATCGTCCATCGCTTCGGTGTTCCCAATTCGATCATCACAGACAACGGAACCCAGTTCACCGGGAAGAAGTTCCTGCGATTCTGTGATGAGTATCACATACGAGTCGATTGGGCAGCCGTTGCGCATCCTCGCACAAACGGGCAAGTAGAGCGCGCGAATGGGATGATCCTACGAGGACTCAAACCCCGGATATTCGAGCGCTTGAAAAAGTTCGGAGGACGCTGGGTTGAAGAGCTCCCGGCGGTGGTCTGGAGCCTGCGCACGACGGCGAGTCGCGCGACGGGTTTCACCCCGTTCTTCATGGTGTACGGGTCAGAAGCCGTACTCCCGACCGACCTCGACTACGGGTCCCCGCGTGTCCGCGCCTACGACGACGAGGGCAACCGGACCTCCCTCGAGGACGCGGCCGACCAGCTAGAAGAGGCCAGGGAAGTCGCTTTGGCCCACTCGGCAAAGTACCAGCAGTCCCTACGGCGCTACCACGCTCGGCGCATTAGGGGCCGAGCTTTCCAGGTCGGCGATTTGGTGCTACGCCTCGTTCAAAGCAACAAAGGTAAACACAAGCTCTCGTCACCTTGGGAGGGCCCGTTCATCGTCTCCCAAGTCCTCCGACCCGGCTCGTACAAGCTGAAGAACGCGGAAGGAGAGGAATACACCAACGCCTGGAACATCGAACAGCTACATCGTTTCTATCCCTGATTGCTCCAGGCTACCTCCCTATTTTCGTTTAAACGCATCCCTTTCGTTTCAAAAAGCGACGCCCGACCCTTGTCCGCTGGCCAAGGGTCGGACGTCACTCGGGGGCTAACCTACGTCCCCCGGGTCCTTGACCCTCGGCAGATTCACGTATCTAAGACTAAGGAAAAAGGGTGCTGGATAACAAAGTGACACGCGCTTGCCGGTCGGAATGCCGAAAGAACAAAGGCCCCAGTGGCAACGGTTCAAACGGCTCACTGGTGAACCGCGTGGCTCGCTTTAGTCTAAGCACCCCCTGACGGCTTGGTCAAGGAAACGCGAAAGGCCGAGTGTTAACGACGCAGACGCTTAAGTTCATTACAGAGATGAGTTTAACTATCTAAAAAGCAAAAGAAAAAGATAAACTAATCAGGGCGCCCACGGCCCCTCTTCCTTTGCAGTCTTGGCGGCGAGGACGGACGCCAGCGACGACACCTCCTCTTCAAGCGCGACCACCTCCGTCTCCGTCGTGCCAGGAGCGAACCCTTTGGCGAGGTACTTCAGGCCGATCTCGGAGTAGTGGGAGCGAGCGACGGCGAAGGCCCGGCGCACCCCGATGAAGAGCCCGTCGCTCGCCATGGCCCGAGCCCGAGCCGGGATGCGCTCGACATCGGCGAGCAGCGAGCTTGACCCTCGCTCCGACCGTACTCTAAGGTCATCGAGCACGACGCCGACCACCGTGCGGAGAGCGTCATGCGCGTCCCCCTCGTGCAGCAGCAGCTCCTCAAGGTTGCGCGCCTCGTTCTCCAGGCGCTCGATCGTCGCGCGATCCGCCGCCGCCGCTTCGCCCAGGGAGGCGCGCTGCGCCTCGGCCTCCTGGCGGGCGCCCCGCTCAACCTCAAGGGCTCGGCCCGCAGCCTCAAGGTCGCGGGTCTGCACCTCGATGAGCCCCCTGGCCTCGTCTCGCTCCGCCACCACCTGGGCCAGCTGAGTCCGGGTCCCCTCAAGAACGGCGGCGACGCGGTCCCGGTCGGCCCGCAGGCGCTCCGTCTCGCGGACCAGGCCCAGCCTGACTTGCTCCCGAGCCGCCGAGTCCCTCTCCCAGGAGATCAGGACGTCACTCTTGAGCTGGTCAACTTCATCGGCATGCTCGCACGCCTCCTTGACCCGCCCCCGCAGGGACTCTATCTCTTGGTTGGCCGCAGCCAGCTGCCCTTCGAGCTCACCCCGCGCATCCGCGCGGGCGGCGGCGACCTCTCGGCGGGCGGCCGCCAACTGCTCCCTCAGGGCGTCGCGCTCGGCGGTGATCGAGGACAGACGGCCCCACGAGTCCTTCTCCCGGCGCAGGAAGAGAGACTTGTCCCGGCTGCGGGCCATCAGAGACTGCCAAAAACGAATCGGAGTCAAAATCAACTCAGGAAAAGAAGAAAGAGAAAACAGATGAAGGAAAGATTACCTCCCCGCAAGGGATGGCGACGTCGCGGATGGCTTCCAGGGCGGAGTTGAGCGACCGAACCGCCAGCCCGACCCCGGCACGAATCCGGGAGGCCTCGTTCTTCTCCTCGGCGTCGTCCAGGGAAAAGACGACATCGCCCGAGGCGCGGTCGGTCCAGGTGACACGGGGGCCCCCGAACTCCAAGGGGTCACCCCCTTGCCGGACGATCTCGCGGCCCTCCGGGGCATCAGCGGCAGAACGGGCCCCCTGACCCGAGCTCGACCCCACGGCGTCCTCCGTTTCCGCCGCGGGAGGAGGAGGCGTCATCACCCGCCCGAACCAGGCAACGGGTCGGTCAGGGCGGCGGTGGCGTCCGGCTCGGGGACGACCTCCTCCTCGCGGTCGGCAGTAGTCGGGGACGCGACCGGCGTCGGGTCCCTCGGGACTTCATCTCCTTCGCCCGTCCCCTCCTCGGACAAAAGCCCGACCGCTTGGGCCGAGGGGAGGGGATCCTCCTGATCACGACCGGGACCGGAGGGCACCAACTCCTCTTCCCCGGGCGCATCCCCGTCCGGTGCAGCCGGCTCAGGCGGCACCACGTCTTCCGCTCCGGTCGAATCACCCGCGGGCGGACAATACAGCCCGGCGAGGGCCTCCGGAATCGCCTCGGCCGAGTGCGCGGACTCGGCACCCGACACCGCGGCGAGCTGCTGCTGGGGAAGGAGCGGGTCGAGCACCCTCTCCACCAGGGGGTCGCCCAGGTTGATCCCTCGGCTCGTCGCCACCTCAGAAATCTGGCGTGCCAGCCTCTTGATCAGCGCCAGTCCCAAAGGAGCCGCTTGACTTCCCCTCCTGCAAACAAAAGGAGACCTCACACACGCGCCTCGACGGAGGCAAGAAGGACGAACGACAGAGGGGAGAGAGACTTACTGGTCCGACACGGGAAAGCCTCGGGACGGCCGCTTGGCTGGGGGAGCCGCCCCCGATCCTGACCCCTCCGCTCGCGCCCGCTTGCCCGAATCGCCCCTTGACGAAGCCCGCCCCCGAGCCGGCAAGCTCGCGCCGCGAGAGACCTCGCGCATCGGCCGGGTCGGCGGTGGCGCAGGCGAGGCGCCGCGGCCGCCCGACGGCCCCGTGACCTCCGGTGCGTCCCGATCGACCGAGGACTCGCGCCGGGAGGTCGGGGAACTCCACCCGGACCCGGTGGAGGACTCCGAAACGAAATCAAAGCCCCCCTCGAAGGGGCCCTGATCCTCTCTCCACAGCCCGTCTTGCCGGGCGCGCAGACGTCGCTCGCGGTACTCCGCCTCGGCCTTCTCGCGGGCCAGCCGCTTCTTCTCCTTCTTCGCCTCGGCCTCCGCCTTCTTCAGACGGGCGGCCTCTGCTCGCGCGCGGTTCGCGGCCCGAACGGCCGCGTCCTCAGGGAGCGGGGGCCGAGAAACCCTATAGACCA